>JAWNPN010000059.1:4892500-5492500 GCA_035047485.1 Drosophila peninsularis | reverse complement strand
ATAATTCAAATCGCTCTCAGGTAAGAAGTTCTCCAATCGGTGCAGACTGACAATAGTGAGAGGGTTGTTGCGAGATTATAGCTGACTATTAAAGAAAAAACTTTATTTGTAAACATCTCCATAAGGCCTAATTAGGGGATTATACATAAGCGCTGCACGGGTCTATTTACAGAACACTTTTATCTTATTAAAATGGCAATTCATCAGTTGAGTAGGAAATTGAAGAATGACTGTGCTAACTAATATGTATTAAATACCAAATAAATACTGCATATTAAATTCTAGTATTCTTTATGAATGTATTCTGTATTCCTCAGTCCTTTCTTCTCAAAGATAACTAGTATGTATTAAATACCAAATAAATACTGTATACAGTAGTATCTATAAATGTAGTCTGTATTCTGCATTCTGCAGTCAGTCAGTCAGTTCTCAAAGATAACTAGTATGTATTAAATACCAAATAAATACTGCATATTAGATCCTAGGATTCTTTATGAATGTAGTCTGTATTCTGTATTCTTCAGCAGTTAGTTCTATGAATTAAATACCAAATAAATACTGATGCTAAGATTTCCAGTGAGTGTAGTCTGTATTCTGCAGTCAGTTAGGTCTCAGAGGTAATTAATATATGTATATGAAATACCAAATACATATTAGATTCATGTATTGTCAATAGAAGTACTCTGTTTCTTAACTGCTAGTCTGATTTCCTGGTACTTTTCAATTCAATAATTAGATTGATATATACTCTATTCTATCATATCCTCATCCTATAAATAACATAAAATACTCTCGGCTTTCTCAGTGCTTTGCTCTTCATTCAGCCAATCAATTTACTTTCAGTTTCAGCTTTCATCTATGCGTAATGCTTCACTCTCGAGTCGTGATCACACCTTCTGCTCGATAGGCTCGATCTCTCAGCAATCTAAAAATATATTTTCTTTTATGAGCATGGATTAAATGCTGTTTCGCGTAGGCCGCGTCGTACCTACTTGTGTATATAGCTCCGTTTCTGCGATTTGTGTACGAAAATAATTTTGCAAGACAAAGGACAAAGGACGATGACAAAAACAAATCGCGGCAATATTTTCTTTTTTACGACTTTATTGGCGGATTAGCGTCTGCGTCGCCGGAAAGCAAAAGGAGTGTGCAATGTGGCGGGATTGTTAGCTGTTTTATTTCTTTATTTTGGCTCAGTTTTTTCTCTTCTCTCTTTGTTTTACCTGTCCCGATGGCACTTCGGGACCCGGATTAACCACAGAGGCACACACGCACACACACTCACAGGGAGAGACAGTCTTGGCTGCTTGATTTCGTGTCTGCTTTCCGGCGTTTTCCAAATGTTTTTGTTTTGTTTGCCGCCTGTTTTTTTAAGCGAATCGCTAATCCGGCGGATTAGCGAGACGGATTAGCATAAAGGTGATACAATTCGCTACAACAATTGCCGCGAGGTCGAATGCAACATATCGTTTTTACACGGAAGGCTAACGGCCATAAAAGCAATGCCAGCGGCCAAGCTCGCGCTCTGCAAAGGGGTCAAGAAGCAGCTTGCGTTGGCGGAGTGCTGCCTTCTCGCTCTATTGCTGCCAGCGCCCGCTGGGCAATATGGCGACTGTATGGGAGGAGCAGGAGCAGGGCCTGGAGCGGGAGCAGGAGTACGATGTCCACCCTGTGTCTGCTGGCACAGCCTAATTTGTGGGTGGTGGCTTTTGTCAAACTGTTTCACATTTTCCAATGCACAGGGGATGGTTCTCGCAGCACTAGTCAACAAACTAACAATTTGCCTTAAAGTGATGAAAAGTTATTAAGAAATTATTGAAATAATAATATAAACAAATTTTAAAATATTAAAATTATTATTTGTCTATTATGTGAGTCTAGTTATATAATAGTTTCGTCCTTACTCTTGTTGTCCAGTGTTAAATTTGTGTTTTTAACTTGAGGTTCGGTCTGGACGTCGAGCATATTGCTGGGGATGTCGCGTGGTTGACAAGTAGCAAAGCGTGGCGGCTTTTAAGTGCTAGTTTGACATTTTCTTGTTGTTGTTGCCGTTGCTATTGCTGTCGTTGTTATGGGCAACCGAGCTAACCAACCAGACCGTCAATAAGTCGCTGCTAACAATTAATTAAAAGCCTCTACACACAGCGCACTTAGGCAAATGAGCAACCGAGCATTGAGCGCTGAGCATTGAGGGCGGCCCACGAGGCGTATGCGCGATGCCAACTGGGACATAATTTGTCAGGGCGCGTCAAAGCAAACGGCGAACGGCAAACGGTAAATGGTAAATGGTAAATGGCAAATGCAGCGAGCAACTGCAGCAAAAGGATAACAGCGATTCGTCAGCTCCGCTCAGTTGAGAGACTCGAGACGCGCTCTCGAGTGATGTCAACAACGTCATTAACATGGCACGACGCCAAATGGAAATTAAATGATGATAAATTTGCAACACGATGCGAGTGATTTGCGGCAGGAACAGGAGCCTCGCCTTTGGCATTTGCATAATAAGCAGCGGAAACTGCGAGGCGCATTCAGTTGAACAAAATTTGATTAGGTGCGAGACGTTTCATTTGTCAAGCCAAAGGAGCAGCGACGTCAACAACACCATCAACAGCAGCAGCAGTGGCCACCGCTGTGGTCTTTGGAGTGGTTGTCTGGGAGTGCGCAACCCTCAAAGGCGGGGCTGACAACGATTGATGAGCAGCAACTGGACTGGACCAGGTGGTGCGGTGGTGCTGGCTGAGTGGCAAAGCACTTAAGCCAGATAGAAAAGAGTTGAGCGAAAGCATAATTACATACTAAATATAAAGCAAAGACTTAAAAAAAAGTACTTTATATAATATTCATATTCTATGTTTAAAGTAGAGAAATTATTGAGAAGGGAGAAGTTCTGCTCGGTTCGCTGATTAAGGGGTTAAGGCTGCTGGCAGGCGTCCACTGTTCGCATGACAATGGGCTGCATGGATTTGAGGTGCGGAACATCCTGTTTTCATGGATCTTCACGTGCTGGATGGAACGCCCGCCGCTAAGCCTGTGGCCATTGTCAGTGGCCAGTGGGCTCATCTTATGGCAGTCGCATCCTGTGCGACGATAAATGTGGCTGTCTAATGCATTATTGTTCCTGTCCAGTCAGCTGGTGTGGACGAGCGCCAAGGCGCGCCTGCCTTTATGGAATTTCATAACTGCTCTCGAGCGTAATTTGTTTCCTGTTTACGCGCAGCAGGACATTTCGCATCCGCGTGCGCATTGGCGTATAAATTATTGCCCAAATCATGGGCTAACCACCACCAGAGCATCAGATAGCCACCCCGAACCCCCCTGCCAAGACTCAAGTGTTTGCCCATTAGCTCGATGGGCCGGGGTGGCAGATTCTACGCCGCTCGCTGCAAATATTTGCATAAATTTGTAATAATTTTATCGTCAATTTGTATTTTATTAGCGTGTTGCGAGCCACTCAACTAGACGCACCACCTAGCCCGCCCGCTCACCGCTCACCGCTCACCACTCACCACTCAACCGCCCAGCCATTGTCTAAGTAGCTCTCATCTTTTATGTCTGCCTTTGATTTGTGGTGCTCAGCTGGCAACCACCGACCCGCCTGCTGCGGTTGAGGTGGCTGCGGGTGTTTCATGCCGATAATTTAATTTTTTTATTATTAATTTGTTCAAAATTTGTCACTTCTCTATTGTTTGGTTTGCTTTCAAAGGCCCTTTGATGCTGATGAAGATGAGTGTGTTTCTCCTTCATAAATAAATATGAAATAAATAATTATTTGAGTTGCGAATGAGGCCTTTGGATATGTATAGTCTATTCCCATTCATGATCAGCATCTGTAGTCGACGCCTTCTACCTATGAGCCCTGCTCTTTGAGCATGAATCGATAGACTGATTCGGAACTGGAATCTTTTAAGTTGAACTGTTAGAGCCGCTCAGAAATTATATTGCCAAAAGATTCTTTTTTTATAAACAGGATTCAAATAGCGATACTTTATATTTATACTATATATTTATATTTTATATTTTAGAGCTTTATCTCAAGAAATTATAAGTTCAGGCTGGTCTACTACACCAGTCCATTTCTTTTTTATGCGTACAGTATATCTACCAGTCAGTCGCTCCTATCCGTAAGGAAAAACACAGCATAAGCCTTTATTTTATAAACATTGTGCAAACAAAGGTAATATTATTTTTGGTAAAAAAATACAAAACGACAGGAGATGGAGTTGATATGCGATTGCTGCTGCTGCTGCTGTGATTAAGGCACACTTTAAAGGGCCCCGAGCAGTGTCACTATATCAGAGTGAGAGAGAGAGAGAGAGAGAGAGAGAGAGAGAGAGCTAACGAGACAGCTGTCCAAGAGTTGATCCACAGATGCGGCTCCAACGGCACGGCGTGTGCTGACAATCAAAACAACTGGCACAATGCGAGTACTCGGGCAGAGAGACGGCAAACAGAGCTTAACAACTGGCAATTGTTGATTGTTGTTGTGGCATCCCCTCCAGAGCTGAGCTATTATGACATAATTAACTCCTCGTTTACTCGGCTGGCTGACTGGATTACATAACGCAGTCGTGCAGGCGGGGATTACGCACAATGCGAACTGTTTACATTTTTGGCAACAAAACGGAAATGCAGGCTCTAAACTGCTTACAGAACTGGCCAAACAAATAACCCGTACGGCAAACTCGACGGCCAACGGCCGTAGACGAGGGACGGCGACTGGGAACGCAGCGTCTGACAATGGACACAAATCGTTCTGATATGGAGCGCCAGCTGCCGCTGCCGCTGCCGCTGCGACGACACAGCCGAAAAGAAAGCAGATAGAAAGCAAATGGAGAATGGAAACACAAATAGCAATAGAAATGGAAGCAGAAATAGTTTTTATTGATAACTGGGCTGGCTGGCTGGCTGCTTGTCTGGCTGGTTTGATCTCCTCAATGGGTTAAACGCCACAGCTGTTGTAACTGTTGTAACTGCCAATAGCTTAGGGATTATAACTGTAAACGAACGAGCGAGCGAGCGAGCGACCATCCACTGGAGCATTCGAACAAATCCCTGTCCAAGACCAGAACTACAATGGAACGGATCGCATAGAGGTTCGCTCTTAAGACAGAGCCCACATTATTGCTGCCCATTGTGGCCCACTAATAATATTTAATAACATTTTGGCGCTAAGTTAGCGAACGGAGCCCCATCAATGCCTTGACGAATCGTAAACAAAGCACAAATTTGAGTAATCAGCTTCATTCAGAAAACGTGGAGCACAAAGGCCGAGGGACTGGTCCCTAGTTAAATAAAAGGTACGAGCCGAACTGATGCGATCTGAGATACTCTCAACAAATCAAAAGAGATGCAACATTATATAAATATGTCGAGCTTAGTTCGATAATTCGATAGTTGTCGAAACTGATCATAATATATAATATATAATATATAATATATAATATATAATATATAATATATAATATATAATATATAATATATAATATATAATATATAATATATAATATATAATATATAATATATAATATATAATATATAATATATAATATATAATATATAATATATTAACTAAAATGCATTATAAAATCTATATATTCCTCACTCAAAATTAACCTAATTTGATCTCAATTAATTAATTTATTTTTCTGTTAATTTAATTAACATTTAAAAACTGTTTAGATCCATGCGCCAGACATTATTTTGTTATGCAAATGGAATTTGATTCAGTAATCAAATTATAGCTGAAATTCTGGGCGGGAGAGGCTAAAACATGTTTTAATTTAGAGATTTGTATTCATATGTGAAATGAATACATATGTTCTATAAATTTGAAGAATTCGCCGATGTGTGTCAAAAATTATGAATGAAGCCAAAGCTCGACTGCGGGAAAGGGCATTGAGAAAGATTCAACAATTTTTGCTTCTCATTTATTTATTTTTGCTTCCCACCAGCCGCCAGTCGCAGAGGTGAATGGGGCAGAATTTTGGAAATGAGGGGCATGGCGGGGCGGAGCTCAGTCGGTGCTCCAAGCTCTTCAGGCAAACAACAAAAGCGCTTAAATGAAACAAAGCAAGCGGACAATGGGCGCGCATTATTTTCTAATTTATCGGCATTGTGCGAGTGCGAGTGGCTGAGGCTGAGGCTGAGGCTGAGGCTGGGATCGGTTTCTCGACTTTTCAGATGGGCTATATTCGGTGTTTGTGGCGGCTGTTGCTTGTTTTCATTATTGATTTAAACAAATCGAGGAGCGAACAAGTGAAGAGCAGTCGGCGTCGCTATTAATGCGCTTTTAATGAAGTAATAACATCAGCGATGACGATGCCGATGCCGATGCCGATGCCGATGGAGGATGACGATGCCCCCGAGGCATGCCACAAGGTTCATTGGGCCAACTTACTAACTGTACAATCACAGCTCTGTGCTGAGTAGAGTAACAGCACGCAATCAGCAAGGCTTATCGATCGTTGCTATTAATTGCATTTTGTCACAACAAATTATAAAACAAAATAGAATTCGCTAGTTGCATTCGGACACGCCACCAGCGGCAACAATGTGCGGCAGCTGGGCGTGGGTCCAAAGCGGGAGTCAGAGAACTAGGCTGGGCTTTACTTTCGCTGGCTCACATGTGTGACAAGCGTTACGTTCTATTAACCATGTAAAGATACGTAAATGGCCAAAAGTACGGCACGAAGGGTTGGCCGGCACGCACACAATGGCCAACCCAATAATGTGGGGCAACTATTGAGCGTGGGTAACAAGTGGCTTAAGTGGGTGTGGCATCGTCAGCGAAACAAACCTTCAGTTAGACTAATTGCAAGCCGATCGAAGCGCTCTACCGACTGAGCTTGTCCAAGAGTCTGCTTGGCGTTTCCTAACTGATTTCCTCCTCGCTTGTTAACGTCTTCTTAGCTGAGTGCATTTTTATCAGGAATCTCGTGTTATATGCGAGTGTCTGTTGTCTCCTGGCTGCCTCTGGGCAAACATTGATCTGTCGCGACAAAGTCAATTGACATTATCCTTGCGCCCGCGACTGTTAATTACACGAATGTGTCCAACACGTAGCGGCACGACAAATTCCTGCGAATACGACTGAAAATCAAAGACCCAAAGCCATAAAGGGAATGTGAACAATCAATTAACAGCGAACTAAACGCTGCCTGCCCAGTCAACGCCAGCTGACAATGGCCCACTACTGTTTGGCCAACTACACGTTTGTAGACCAAGAGCCTGTGTACCCTGGCAGCATCCCAATGTGAAGTATATCGACTATTGAGTGCCGTTTGTCATCATAAGGGAACTGTTGAGTCTTTGTAAATATTTTAAATGCAACTTTCAGGTTTGTTTCATAGATTAAATATGAAGTAGAATTTTCTTAGTATGGGGCTTTAGTAGATGGAATTATATCTGAGTGTTAGTTAGAATATAAACAAGAAGCATATTTATATACAATGTGAGCAAAGTAATTGCTTTCAGTCACATCGCCACTCTGACAGGCGTGTCGAACTGCATTTGCTATTGGTGCTGGGCCAGCTTCTTCCTTGGCCTTCAAGCAAGAGCAATGTTCCTATGTCCAGGTCTCAGACTTCTTCAAGAAGTCCTCTTTAGACTTATCCAAGAATCTTTGCCTTTACATTGCTGCCTTCTCTCACTTCACTCTACTATGACTTCACCCATACAACGTCCTTTGTTCGTTTGGTAATCTTTGATGTCAAGATCTAAAGATCATAGAGAAACTCTTATTACAAATACTTAATTACTATTGATAATATTTGAAATATAAAAATAAAATAAAAAATATATTATTATAGTAAAATGAATTTGAATTAAAATAAAATAAAAATTATAATAAAATATTTTAAAATATAATAATCAAATATAATAAAAATATAAAAAAATAAATTTAATTTAAATTTTATATTCTTTGTTTTCAAGTAAATCTTATCTAGTATTAGCTGTCGTCCAGTTGCCTTGTCGATGCTGAGTGAGTGTATTCCAGGCTAAGTCGCACTGCGCCTGCATTTCTTCAGTTTCTTGAGACCGTGTTTGATTTGACTGGCTGCCACTAAACGATGGCAAACAGAGCGCGAGTTGCGCTTTTGGGCTCGATTGGCTTCTAATCAGCTGTGGCGGCGTCAACTGGAACTGTCGGCGCAGCAGCGAGTGGCAACTGCTTAATGCAACTGAGGCAGTGGAGGCGGCCGGAGTCAACTGATGCAACTGCAGCATGCAAATGAGGAGTAACAACAAGAGCAGCAGCAACTGTTTGTCTTAACCATTTGTAGACGCGGCTTTTGTTTGCCCATTTAATTCATAGGGCTCGACGAGTTTTCCACTCAGTTGCTCGGATTTGGTTGTTGTTGCTGCTGCTGGCCCGCTTAACACTCGATTGGTTTTGTTGTTTAGCACAATGATACGAGTAGAAGCTCGATCACCGATCGATATGCCAATACGCCCCACCCCAAAGCATATATATATATCTCCGACTGGCTGCTGGGTGCTATATCATTAAGGTTCATTATGTTTTATTTGCGCATCGATGTCCATGTCCAGAAAAGGTGTTTTCTGTTTTTGTGCTTCGTTTCATTTTCGCTTTATTGTTTGATTTCGTTTCGATTCGTTTTTGTTGTTTTTGTTTACGTTCGACACCATTGCGAATTTTGATACAAAAACCTCGTCATTTATACACATGCGAACATAATTACGTTAATTCTTTGTGTTATGAGGGTAGTCCGTCCATTCTCCCTCCCTCCCTCTCTCGCTCACTCGCACACATACCCCCCGCCGCAGCCCTCATCAAATCATGCGGCAGCCCGTGATTTCTCCTTTGGGTGATTTATGATGTGACGGAAGTTTAGTGTTTCGGAATTTATTAGACAAAACATTGTCCATTGTCCGTTATCCAAATGTTGCCCTGGCTCTCAGGTTACGCTGTCAGCATTCCTGAAATCGAATAGCGATCCTCGGCGCCGTAAGTGAGCAGCGATTGGCAACTCTTGCAGCATTCCGAACTGGAGATACAACAGCAACAACAACAGAATCGAAATCGAAAACGAAATCCCAAGCACAATGTAAGCTGGCGGCAAAGGGACTCGAAACTGTCACGAAAAGGAGCAACAGCGTCGGGATGCCACGCTGGCCCACTTCGCCGCTGACAGCCAGCGGAGTGGGCAGGAGAGTGCTCAGCTATTTGAATGGGCCACGCATATATCAAATTCCATTTTTTCGTTGACGACAGGAGACATTTTTCGCTGAGCTTCAATGCCTTGCAAAAGTGCAACGGCACGTGACAACTGCACCGACTCGTTGTCCTTTTATAGTATTTTTTTTAAAATTTCAATTAAGGCCCTTACTTACTCCAGACAATGAGTTTGCACCCAACTGGTTTAAGGCTGTTACTCCACTTGACACGAACAATTAGCCAGCGAGAAACTGCGTCACCTGCAGCTCCAACTGGCGATTGCACAGGTGTGCCAGCGGATGTCGACGTCACAGAGTTGGGTTTTGTACTCTTGGCTAGATATCAAACAATTCGTGAAGCAAAACAACAATTAAATCGACAACAATTGACACAATAGACGTGGCTTAACAAATTACGTCAGCCTTTGTTTATTAATGATCTTTGTATTTAGTTCGAATGGCTCGAGTGTGTTTTATATGCACTTGACTCGATAATGCGGCCAAAATTATATTAATAACATTGTATAGAACGCTATTTATCAAGACAATATGGAGCTGTGCTCATCAGCTGACGACCTACTAAATATTATTATACTCAACTTATAGACAACTCTGTCTATCTTTCCGTGGATATATATACATGATGCAGTTACTTATATGACATATGTGATACGCTCATATATTATGCTGCTTCTTTTTCCACATTCATAAAAGAGGAGTTTTTATACCCTATACCCATTGATAATGTGAGCTCAAGAAGGCGTGGCAGGCATCACGAAGTAAATATACTCTTGAACAGGACGACGACCTATCAATCAGTTCAACTGGATATCTTGGACTTAATATTGGGGCTCCTGCCATGCATCAATAGATATCGGATGTTAGATACCTTCCTTCCGATAAATTTCCCATAAATTTTGTTTTGGAAAACACACTCATCTGGATGCTGTTATTATGACCAAAAAGCTTCATGCAGCAAAACAGTTCACGTGCTAATTCGCTAAGTATAAACGAAGCAATAAACAATTGGAATGTGATAGCAGAGTTTAGGGTATATCATAGTCGGGCTAGAGAACTCTTTCTTCATAATATAATTTATATATAGATTTTTAATATATCTTAAAAAAGTTTTGTTGGTTAGGCGAGCTGCGAGGCGAGTCTGCTCCAAAGGATTTCTGTATTTTCCACTATAACCTATTTGCTATAAATTATATATATTTATTTATTTTTTTTATTTGGTTTTAATTTTGTTTTAATACCTTTCATATATATATTTCCTATATTCTTTCAGACGAACTGTTTAAACTCAAACACTCGATGCCCGAGATATAAAGCAGGGCATCTCATAGTCGATAACATTCAACTAATTAAGTTTGGCTGCTGAAACGGTTTGTTTTCCTGTATTCGCTCAAATGGTGTGAAAAGCTGTGTTTTTCAATTTTCCTTTTTTTCTTGACCGCTTTTAATAAATTTATTTACACTTTGCTGCGTTTTGTTTTTTTAATGCTCAGCTCTGGTTTGGGGCGTGAGTCGAGCCAAGTTACTAGCGTGTGTGTAGATTGTTGTCAAGGACGATTTCCGGGCAGCAATTGCAACCCCTAATTGCTGCCCACTTGAGAGAAACTCGGCTCAGCTGCGCTTATCTGTGCCAGCCATCAGTTGGCCGCGTTCTCATCCGCCGCACAGCCACTCCACTATCAGTCGGAGCTAATCGGCAAGCAGTCGCCTGGCGTCCTTGCATCCTTCTGTCAGTGCCACCATCCGTGGCACAGCTAATTTCACGTTTATCGCGGCATCGAAATTAACCAGTGGCCAAAAGGGGCGTGCTGCTCAGCCCTAGCTCTGCGGTGGGTTCCATGACTCTTCCATTTACTGTTGAGCCCTAGTTTTTATGGGCCAATTTGTTAGTTTGGCTGACGACCGTTTACCGCTAATTTGCTTGAAGGTCTCTAAGCCGTTTTATGCCTATTATCAACACTTGATTTTCATATTCTTCTTTTCACTGCATGCATTGCAATGCATATAGCCAACATTTTTTATATTCTCCAGTTTTTCCAGCATTTCATTCTTTGATACATTTAAATAAAGTTTTAAAAAATTATTAATATTTTTAAAATTCAATTTTATAAGAAATTTTTATATATTTATTTTAATTTTATTAAAATTTGTTTATTAAGCTATTATTATATAGATTATGAATAGATCCATGCATCAGATCGAGATATATTTACAGAAGAGTATTACGAAGTCGTTGTCTTGCTGCAGGTCTTTCAAGTATTTACTTTCAAGTGTATTTTTTCGCTGTTGTTCGATTTGTTAATGTTTGATTATTGAATTTAAAATTTTCCATATTGTATCGATCTCGGCTCGCATTATGCAGTTGAGTGTGCGTAGGCAATTAGCACGGCTTTGGCAGTGATGATTGGCATTGTAGCTGCGATTGTTGGCCAAGCTTTGTACCAAAGCTAATGTGAATTGGAGTTGACTGGAGTTTTCTTTGGCCCAACAATGCGGCAGGGCATCGCCTAGCACGGGCTACTCTGGTTTTGGCTGGGAGTTTCCATTTGAATTCAATTCGAAAATATGCTCTGACAGGGCCCACGACTCTGGGCTTGGACTTAGAGCTCAAGGCTCAAGTGCGCCCACTTAACGGGATCACACAATGGAAATGGTTTACGGCGCTTTTCCCACCACCCAGCCCGCCTCCGTCCCGGCCGCTGCTCGGCCAGAATCGCGCCCATTAGAGCGCGTTTAATGTTATTTATTCATTAGGTTAAAGTGTGCGCGAAAAATAACAATTACAAAACGAAAACGAAAACGAAAAAAATCCGCAGTTTTTTGTGTGCGGGGTCAGATTTCCCAAAAGAAAGAATGAAGCAGAAAAAAACGATAATTGAGTGGCAGCGTCGACGCTATGAAAATACGAGTGTACTCATATACGTACTCAGTTATTTTGTACAAAGGACGAGCATATTTTCGGCAAGGATCTCGCGATTCCGTGCAGCTGTTGTGGGCTGTGGCCGTGTGGAAAGTGCAGGATGTCTGCGAGGCTAGCTCGGCCGCGGGAGCAGGGGCAGCTGTGCTCAGTGCTTTCTATAGCCAAACATCAATTGAATAGCTGCCATTCTTCCAGCCCAAGCGAGCTGCAAAATTGCCCTATCACTTAGCCAAACAGATGAGCTTAAAAAAACATTTATTGTATCACATTTGTAGTGATAACAATAAGGGAACTACTACTATATATGAGAGGAGTAATAAGCATTAAAACGTATTTAAATACTGCCTTGTAAATACTCACAAAATGAGTTATAAATGCTTTGTTAACTTATGCAGGGCGACTTTTAAGAGCTATTGAAATTAATGCCTGCTCTGTAGGAGTACAAATCCCAAACTGTACTTTATATAGTTAAAAGGTATATATATTTTATAACTGTTTGCTTCTTAAATTAATAATATTTCTAGTATTCAAAGAATTATATATATTTTATAATTGTTCGCTTCTTAAATTAATAATATTTCTAGTTTTCATCTATTTAGATATATTTTATTCCCAGCTTTTGGCCGAGAGCCGAACGAGCCTATTTGAATATGTGCATTGCCCAACACATTGGACATTATGGCCAGGTGTTGCCTGGCTGGAACTGCATCAAAGTGGCCACACACGCGGCACACACACACATGCCACAGTTGGAGCTTTAATTGTAACCTTTGACAATTACGCGCTTCTGTGAGCGTGCGGGTAGCTACGCGCTGGAGTTGGTCTTTGAATCTGGAACCCAGTCAACCAACTAGCGAGAGTTCCAGCACTTGAGGGGCTTTCATTTAATTAGCCACAGCTGACAGTTTGCCAAAGAAAGGAGCAACAAGGTAAGCGACAGCTGTGGGCTGGGAACTTGCCACACACTCACATGTGAGTCAGGGCTGTGCTTGCCGGCGGCAATCGGAGCGGAGGCTGGACTTGGAGTCAGAGTCAACTCTGAAGTTGGGCCACTTGAGCTGGCGTGCGGCCAGCTGTTGCGAGTGCAAGCCGTACCGAGCCCAAGTATCGGCCACGATACCGGAACAGGCCGAGCCACTTGACGCTGCTTCAATGGCTACAAAATGCAATACATAATGACATTTCACTTTGCAATTACAATAAAATTGCGCGGGCCTTAAACGGCTTCAACTTGCGCCGAATGCACTCCAAACATTTCAAGTGAATGTTTTACAAAAATTAAAAAAATAACTGAATAATATATATGTATTATTCGCTGCTATAAATCATAATTGTGTAAAAAGTGCAACGCAGTCAAGCATTAAAAATTAATTATGAAATTCTACAGACATTCTCTGGCTCTCTCGCTCTCTCCCTCTCTCTCTCTGTCTCGCTGCCAAGGATTGCTATGATTTATTAACTAGGTAGCTTCGGATCGTAAAATTGAGTTATGTAAGAAGCCACTGCGGTTCCCCGGGAAAAACATGGAACACACCCCGTTGCATATGTGGCAAAGGAAAATCTTCGCAGGCGCCAAAATGTTTGCCAAACAAAGCGTAAATTATGAAAATTATGAATTGCCTTCGTTCACTTACCTATAAAGCATTTTTATGCCCAATGCGAGAGAGACACAGGCATAGACACATAGAGAGAGAGAGAGCGAGAGGGAGCTACTTCTTAAAGGGGCCTTGTGACTCAGGCGATTGTCTGCCAATGACATCTTTATTAGTTTCCACAACAGTGGGCTCAGCGCTGGAAAATGTCAAAAATATATAATGAATTATGATGAATTGGCCGTAGCGATACGCAAAGAGCCTCCGGACCCGACCAAATCGAACAAAACAGACGGAGCACAACAAAAGCCAATTATAAACTTAATTCGAACTTAAGTTGGAGGAGCTCAAACGTGTCGCGAACACCTCGAAATCTCTATGCTCTAACTGGCTTATGTTTAACTGAATGCGACTCTGAATAGGTATTACGAAAACAATTTTCGAATTTGTTCAAGTTAATGGCGTATCTGTATACATAATTATACACAACTGTGAGCCAAAGCTGATTGGGGTAAACAAATGTGTGTCTACTGAACATCAAAACTTGGTCAAGATCTTCTGTTTCCAAAAGGTTGTTTCAGTTCAAAGGGCAACTGCAAAAGAATCTCTTTTTGACTGAGAGCCTCTTTAGTGGAAACTCAAACAATATTTGCTTGATAACTCAAATTACTTTAGATAACTTTAAGAATTTTGGAAATGAGATCTTCTTTCTTCAGATCTATATATATTTTTTTTGGTAATAAATAAATATTAAATAAATATTAACTGTTTGAAAAGTATAGCGTATATATATATTATACACTATATCTATTACTATCACCATATATACTCTATATACCATAAATTCGTTGCCTTACTTAACTTCAACCTAACAACTCTCGTAGGATTTCCCTAACTACCTTTGTCACACCACAATCCCAACTGGTAGCACTTTGCAGTAGCCAACAGCCCACAATGCACACACACACACACACAGACACACACACATGCACATAGAATTCAAAGCAGTAAAAAATGACAAGATTTATATAAAGTTTTCGATTTTGTTTTTACCTCGGCTTGGCTTCAATGGCGGCCAGTCTTTTGACATGCCCAGTGACATTTGAAAGCGCTCTAAAGCCGAATCGCATTTTGACATTAATTGTGTAAATTCTTGGGGTTACTCGATCCAAATCGTTTCAAATCGATGCCAAACAATTGCGTCAAATTAAAAACTCAACCAGCCAGCCAAGTGCCCTGTCCAGATCCAGATGTGGCACCTGGGTTGGGTCGCTCCTACTGCTCTGTCTCTGGTCTACGCTCTCTGTCAAGTGGCACGTGCTTTTGTGTGTGGCGATGGTGAAACCGTTGCTCGCATTTGTCTCCGCCATTGGCATTTGTCTCATTTAGAGAAAGGTGGCATTTCGAAGTAGATCTCTGACAATGAATGCGACTGCCACAGATTGATTGTGCGCCGCCATTTTGTGGCTGATTGTGAGCCGCAGCACATGTTACGATTAAGATTAAGATGATGGCTGAGCAGAGCTTTCAAATACACATATTGTCGCGCTATATCGCCCTATATCCAATAGTATCACACAAGGATATCCACCATTCATAAAAGGGGTTTGTGCTTTTCCCATTCTCTCCAGCCACTATGCAGGTCTCTTTATGCGGCTGTCTAGCCTCGCCCAGTTCGCATAATGGAACAGTAATTAACACAAATCACAAATTATAACAAATCTCAGCAGCCAGCAGCAGTCCCCCAACAGTTCTGCCGGCATTTATGCACATTAAGTTTCCCTTTATTTCCATCTCGTTTGTCCCCGCTTGAATGGCCATTTATCATTGAAACTATGACGGGCCATTTGCTACACATGCGCGGAAGTGGACAAAAGTGACCATCCTTTGTAGCCAGTTTCTTACTTAAATACGATATATTTAATGTCATTCTCAAGCAACCAGTCCACGGCCAGGGCCAGTCCAGGGAGGCTGCTGGCTGCCAACGATGGGCAACAATTTGACCGCAGTTGCCGCACATTTGAACCCAAATTACTTCAGATAAATGCGTACTTAATTTGCAGACTTTGAGTGGTGGTATCAAAATAATAATCAATGTTCCATTATCCTTTCAACGGCAGGCGAGTCGAGCGCTGCGTGAAGATTATAAGCGACACGTCCCCTGCCAGCGCTGCGCTCCACTGCCATGCGAATTCCAGTCGAACCCGTTTGGCAAAACTAAACCCTTCTTCTCGGCTATGCATGTGTGTGTGTGTGTGTGCGAAAAGTTTGTCTTTGCGTCTCCCTGAGCCCCGAGGCGGCGCGAAAATTTGGACATGTTACGTGTTTGCCAAAGTTAAATAGCTGCCGTTTGGGTGCAAAGGTTAAACAAGGATTTGGCATGTTTTTCTAGACGTGCAAAAGTGCCAGCTAAAGCAACAAAAGTTTCGAAACAAGTTTGCCAAACACTCTGATTGGGCTTACCTGATACCCTGTAAAGTGAATCGAGTTCATATGCGAGAGTCTTTATGGTTACTTATATAGTTATTATTATAATTTGAATATATTTCTCTACGAAGTATTTATTGACTCAAGAGACCTGCTTGCTTTTGAGTGAGCACAACACTTTACAGGGTATTGCATAGTTAGGCAAGCTTTATATATATATTATAGTATATATATACTATATTATATTATATTACAGAGTATTTCACAGTTGAGCAACTCCTTTTACATGCCATGCCATTCCGATTGGACTTAGGTAATGCTCTTGAATACCCTGTAGCAGGCGAGGAATAGGTGCTTTCAGCTTGAATGCGATACTCTTTCTCTAAATTGGAGTATTTCATGGTTGAGATTGGTGTGCCAGTTCGAGATTTGAGTGCCTTATGCAAATCCAATTTGATTCAGTTAGATTCTCCACGAGCAAGACAGGTAGGCGTCATCATCATCATCGTATCGAAATCAACTCGATTTGCATTGTATCGAGTGGAGAGCACAAAGACGGCGACATTAAAACAAAACTAAATCACGGCTTAGCGTCAAAGATGTTAATTTTATGGGTCTCCCGGCTACCTTTTTGGGCTCTCGCGCAACTCAAATTTATGCGGCGGCTGTCAGAAGGGGGCGCGCCGTGTCATAAAGACTCGAAGCGGCTGCGAGTCGAACAAATAACTTGTCTCCCCGCTTCCATTTTGGAGCGTGTGACACGTAACGGTCAGGGCCTAGTGGCCATTGACGATCCCCGATCCGCGGCGTCAATCGCCCATCGATGCTGATCCCGCATCAATGCTGCTCGCCTTTTGTCACCGAACAGAAAAAACAGCGCATTTCACAAGCAAACAGCGTCCAAATCAATGCCAAAAAATGAAAAGAAAGCCCATCATTAGCATGGCTTCAATCAGTGATCATCTGACTACCAGCATTCCATGATATATGGTCTGCTGTGAATGCGATCTGCTAGCTCCGAGCATTAACTGGTAGCTGCTATTGCAAAGCGGGTCAGTTCTCTGCCTAATGATGTCAGCTAATTAATACTAATGATAATATGAAATTATGTGTGAGACTTGGACATATTCCATGTCAGGGCGGCAAACCCTAAGCAGATATATAATTATCTTAAGTAATTCTTAAACACTCCTTTCAATATATATTCTATTAAATTTCAATAATGTTTAATATTTTAATTGGATTAGTTTCATATTTGGTTGAGTGATAATTAAAAGCATATAATTCCCGTTAAATATATCTCATCACTTAAACAAAACTTGGCTTAATGGCAACAACTTTTTTAATTAGTTAGTAAAAGTGCCAGTTCCGAGGTCCTGATCCTTGAACGTGCACAGCCACGCATTAACGCGATATCCAATTAAAATATTGCGCTATGATTTCAATTTGTAAACATTTTAATTTCCACGCGAACATATTCCACTCTTTAAAGTCGAACAATGGCCCTGTTTACAGCTGATATATGCATACGTGTGAGAGATTTGGAGCAATTAGAGGGCCGGCAGTGCGAGGAACAAAACCAACCAGATATATCAGAGGGACTCTGCTGTATAGAAGTCAGATGTGGGTTGGGGCTGGCGCTGTAATTAATTTACGCCACTTGACTTTTGGGGCAACAATGGGGGATGGCGAGGCCAAGCTGCTGGCGGCGCCAAGCGGAAGCCGAAACGGAAGCGGAAATGCCAAAGCATGTGGAAACATTTGCCAATGCTCGCCGAGCAGCAGGGATAATGCTGGCAGCACTTAAAAGCGGCATGCAACTAGCTAAGCTGCGGCTAGAGCTGGCCGTGTGTGTGAGATATGTGGTTGGGGCTATAGATGGCAGGTTTAATGTGCTCTGGAGCACCGCTCTTTCGAGTGGGCATTTTTTACGCGCCAATCGTTGTGCTAATTGAATATTTGCCAGGTGGACGGAGCTAGGATTAGATTTGCATACGCTGCATTTAACCCAAAAGGATGAGGGAGGCAGCCAGATGGCTCAGCGCTGAGTGGATGTTTTGATGAGCATTTGCCACTAAATGCGTCTTTGTTTTTGTCGCCAGGACAATGCAGCACAAGGACCTCCCAATATGACTTCGATGCGGCACGTTGACAATGCGCCATTTGTCTCAATTGTTGCGGCCGCATTTTCAATTCTTTCAGCCAAAATGATGTTCCTCAATACGCAATTGTCCTTTTTCCACTGGTTGTCCTGAATGGCGGTTACCTTTTGAAGCAACGGCAACAGCAACGGCAACGGCCCAACAATTGTCAATTGTCCCGACAAGACAACCAAATTTGCATTTTTCGTACCAGTTTCCGTTTCGTTTTTCAACAGAAACACTTCCAGCACGAAACCGAACAGAAGAGAGGAGAGACCCACCGCAAGGCAGCCGAAGTAGACCATAAAAATAGCCCAGTCGAGACGAGCTGAGCAATAAACGCACAAGGAATCGTGTAGAATCGCGTGCCTTGAGGCAATATTTACATATTTGCATTGGCTTCAGCCTCTGGCTCCGGTTCGGGCAGGGAAGGAGCCGTACGGAGCCTCACACCTTCCTCATTTCGGTGCCACTTGAGGCATTGAGCGTCTGGTGATTTATAACGTTTGTAAAAATATGACAGACTTGTCATATAAATTCTCATATTGTTAGCATACCAAAAGCCATCCAGCATAGCATCGTTTCAGCTGTGGCTTTGTTGCCCTGCTTCTGCTCCTGCTGCTGCTGCTGCTGCTGCAGCGCCTCCCGTAATCGTGGTCAATGCCAATGATGCAACGCCCTCAGCCATAGTCTCAGTCTCACTTGGCGCTTTTGTTTGGAGCTGCCTGTGCCATTGAGGCCATCTGCACGTGCTGCTTTCAACTGGGAGAAAAAATATGGCAAATGGCACATTAAAATATTTTCAATTTCAGCTTTGGCTCTTCAGGCGTGCTGAAAAGCAGCTCAGGCACTGGCCAGCTACAGAAGTCACTTTACTGCCTTCGAGCCGTCAGCAATCATGGCCAGCAGCAATCATTAGAATTGTTTCAGGCAGTTAATGAAATCTTGGCTCATGAAGAGGAATCTGCTTTACGGCTGATTAGGCGAATGCTGACTTAAGCGTTTTTCCAGTCGTTTATTGGCTTTTTGGACATCATTAGACGTGACTTGGGGAAGAGCTGGCTGGCAGATATTGAAAGTTTATAGTTTATTATAGCTGCTCAGTCGCATCATACACTTTCTAGAACCCATTTTTCTTTGAACTGTGATCTCTGAACGAGTGCTTAAGCCTGTGCGACCTACTCGAGCTCTGGGGTGTTGCATTCCTTATGACAAACTTACACACAACACCCATGGCAGGCCCTCAGGCGGCGAGGGATCAGCAGTCAGTGCTTCGCGTAGGAGTGAGTGTGAGGCGTATTTGTGACCTAAAGTTATTAGGCAAAGTGACCTTTTGGGCGGACAGGGTCTGGCTGAAGGGGGATCGTAAAGCAGTCGAGCTAAGTAGAAACAGATTGCTTTGTGCAATGGGTATTTCCGCGGCAAGGACGCGTGTCCTGCGTGAAAGCTAAATGCAGTTCACAGCCATTGTTTGGCCTAATGCTAATGCCTTGACCCTGCTCGGCCTGTTTGGCCTTATTAGTGGGTTTATTAAAGAGCCCAAAGGATGTGCGACGCAGCGCTCGAGTACAGGAAATTCCCGATCTGCCAAGCCGAGACTTCCGAGAAGGCGAACCGGGCAACAGACAGCGATTAGCGCTCGCCGCTGATTTCTCGTCAAAATTCACTTGAAAATTCACACTTTAATGTTAACACGGCCAAAGAGAGCCGAGCGAGCAGCGGCTGCCGGTCGATTGGTGCCGTCTGCTGGCTATCGATAACAGCGGCAATTCGATACCCCATCCTCGCAGTCATAATCTTTGAACTCTCGTCCTGCCTGCCATATTAGACGAGCCAAGTACAATGGCAACAAACGCAATACAAAAACATTAGCAAACAATTGAAATTGTTGAAACATAAATCCCCCGGACCCTACCTTACCTGGCTACCCCACCCCAACGCTACCCACTCCACCACCGATGGCACTGCCGAGCAGTGTCCTTGTATCTGTATCCTGCGCAGTACGTGAGTGTAGCTTTTGTTGTTGTTTTTGTTGCCGCCTTTGTTACTGGGTGTTTCAGTATTTTTTTGTGTTTTATATTTTATTTCGCTCGCTTTGTTTTCGCCCCGACATTATTACGTCTGATATTCCGAGGAGGGAATCTGGACTGGCAATAGGAAGTCTGAATGGCGTGGCTACAAAGGGCATTAAGTTATATGGAGCATTGCTAACAACTAAATGCGCATTATGACAGCCTTTGCCCCGCTTTAATTGAGCTCCCAAACGGACGGAGCATGACTGTACCCTTAGCCCTCTCTCCCTCTCCCTCTCTCTCTCTCTCTATATCTCTCTCTCTTGTTTCATTTTAAGTGCTGCGCTGTTGTCAACGTTGATCTAATCTGACATTTGGCGAACACAGCCAGATAGATGCATCGCTGCACAGATTTTCCAATAAACAAATTTGTGCGAGCCAAAGATATTATTGCACACGGAGTGGGAATAAAGGACCCTCTAGAGTTACATATAGATACATAGATACAGATACACGTTCTGTGGCAGAGATTAGCGTTTTACGCTCGCTTGCATTTTTATTATGCTAAGCTTGGATTTAAATTTTTCATTGTTTCGCTCAAGAGGGGTTGATTGTGCCGGGCAGGGGGTAGGCTACGGCCAGGGTGGTCAACTGAATGGGTTGCTGTGCCAGTCAACTAGGCAAGCACTTGCTCCCTAACCGATGTCGATTTGAATATAAACTGAATTGTCATGCTTTATCTATTTCATAGAGCAAGGTGATTAGGCATGGACAATAGCCAAGAGCAGAGAATCGATCCTGGCAGACAGTGCGTCGCCGTTGCAGCCTAAACGAGCCGAATAGACAGAGAGACAGAGACAAAGGCAGAGAGAGGAACCGGGACAGGGTCATTGAGCATATTTAGCATGGTGTTTGTGCTGTTGTTGGGCATTTAAAAGAAAATAGATTATAGCATGAATGAAACGAAATGAAATTTCAGAATGATCTGCAATTCTATACTAATCTAACAGACAGCAGGGCGACTGTTTCTCTGTCCATTGTACTGCCAGTGATCTTGCCAGACATGCTGGCGACGACGACGACGACGACCCACAGTTCCCAGCTCGCCCGTGGACCCTACGGCAGGTAGTTGGCAGATGACTGAAAGGAAGTGCTCTGTGGCCATTGTCCAGGGCATAGTTTATGCGTCTGTGTGCCTAGACGATCCACGATCCATATCCATTGTTGGCCACGCTTTTCGTAGAAGAGTATGCGACAAACAGTTGAACAAGGGAACAAGAGAGCTGGAGGAGAACAGAGAACTGAATAGGACTGGCGGAATGCACAGAGACAACGACTTCTCTGTTGACTGCGCCCCAAGACAAAACGCAGTTTTACTCTTGTTTCATTCCCTTTTTGTCTCTTGGAATTTATTTAGTTGGCTTTCATGCCCAATGTGTTGCTTGCTTATTAATGTGGAAATGCCTCTCCAAATTGGAGTGTCATTTAGGCTGGTAGCCAGCTGGATGCGCGCAGACGGAGGCAGTTCCTCATAAAGAAAACGCTTGCTGGGGTGGAAATAAAATAAAAGTCGTCAAACTGCGAAGGAAAACGGAACAATTGAGAACTATTGTATCTAGGAAAAAGCAAATTTAAAATGTATTTGAAATAGAATTATGGAGTCGAAAAAAACAATAAGAAATTGCTATTAAAATTATTATGGAAAACTTCTTAAATTCCTAAACTGATTATAATAATCAAAGTGCACTTAGTATTACGATGCTTTCAAACATATTCATATACATAATCTTCTAATATTAATGAATTTCCCTCAAAAGACAACACTTCAAACTCTGTATGCTCCAGCAGTCCCAGAACAATATTTCTTCAAGTATTTACTTTTAACCTTATATATCCCATCCCATATATGCTCGATATATCCAAACCATCCTCAACTCTCGTGAACCCTGACGCCTACGCGCCAGACAGTCTGTCGCCAGCATTGCCTGGACGGAGCCAAGTGCATTAGCGAGACAGAGAACGAGAGAGACGCAGACAAGTAGCTGAGCGAACACGCACAAAGAGAGCGAGACAAAAGCTGAAAGAAAGAAAAGCAAATAAAAGACAGAAGAGGATCACTTACGGCGCACAAAGCGGCAGAGAGAGTGGGAGAGAGAGAGAGAGAGAGAGCAGAGAGAACAGGGAAGCAAAAACAATGGCCTCCTACACAGTGGTAAGTGATCAGTGGCCTAGGGCCACAAAAATGGAAGAGAGGAGAAGAGAAATAATATAATTCTAAGACCGAGCCCGTGCCCCGGGCAGTTGACTTTTGTTGTGCGTTTCACTTTATTTTCATTTGTTTTGGGAATTTCCCAAATAAAAGATAGCTAAAGCCAGACAATGCCAACAAACAGGTAGGTATGCAGGGCCAAAGAGGTACAGTCGGTGCGATCGTGACGACAACGAGGATGACAACGATGACAACACCTGTGAGCGAGCGGGCGAACCGGAGCTCGGAGTTTCCCAGGCTCGTTGGCCGCAGCTGGTGCAAAAACAAACACAGGAAGGAGTAAGTAAGTTTAAGCCTAAGCCGGCTTTTACTTAGCAGGCCTCGCGCACCGGACTTAGCCAGTTAGCCATGGGCAGATTTAAATGACCGCAGCTCAGCAGCGATTTGTATAATTAGAATTAGCCGCATGCAAATTGTGGGAATTTCTGGGATCGATCCTCGCGATCCACGTACTCACAGGGGCGTTTCCCTCGCGGTTCACACGATGCAAAGCTCCCGATCGATTGTATAATTTATGAATCCGAAAAACTATTGCAAAAACAGTCAGAAAATGCCAATCGAAATTAAAGAAAATCAACGTATTCGTTAGGCAAGCGATTGTCAATGGGCGCTGCACCCTTTTCGCCTGCTCCTGCCGTACGTAATGCTGTTTGTGTCGTCAAGAAATCAATGCGCCCCGGAGGGCAAGCCCTGCGAAAGATCAACGCAAATTGCGCTCTCTCACCTGCGCAGTTGACAAAAAGAAAAGATCTTTTCGCCTGCCGAAAAGGGTCACGCTCGAAATGCTTTTTACTCTTTTTTTTTTTTTTTGCATTTGCAGCCGTGGGTCGGGGTCGGGGGTCGAGAACAATATCACGGATTGGAAACGGGGTCGAGACTTGGGTTTTCGCCTTGATTGAGTTTTTGCGATCACAGTCGCCGTCTGCGTCGCCGTCGCTGATCCTTCGATCATTTCGCAAAGGTGCAAAATAATTGAACACGAAGGTTGCGCTGAGTCGAAGAAATTTGCAAGCATGTAATTGTCTGGGATTGACAAAGGTCGCGGAAGAGTTGCAATTGAATTGAACTCTTTTGTTGTTTATTTATTGGTCTCAGAGCCAAGCACAGCATCAACATTTAGTACGCAAGGGGTTTGATGCCTGCATTAAATGGCAAACAATGTTTTCCTGATTGCAATAACATGCAAACGCAAGCAATGAAAATAGTCGGAAAATGCCGCCAAAACTGAGAACATGCGACCTGAATTCCAAATGGGAGCAGAACAATTGCATCTCCATGGATGATCCGCAGCAGTTAAACAAGCATGCAAATTTCGGGATGCATTCCAAAATGTTTTCACTGACGCAAATCTCAATAATGAAATGTAATATTATTTATTAGAAATGTAAATCAATGATAAGGATCGACAGCATGGAAGAGACCTAAGAACTGACAGATTAACTGTGGCTATAGCTCTGGGATTAATATGATCATAGTTTAGTCATAGTTAGTAAGCGTACTTCGAACTACTTTCAGTATGTTCCATATGCTTGCCATATCTACATACCTTCGGCAAGGAAGAGACCTAAGATAGAAGTGTAACTCAATGATAAGGATCGACAGAGAGATGTAGCATGGAAGAGACCTAAGAACTGACAGCTTAACTGTGGCTATAGCTCTGGGATTAATATGATCACGGTTTAGTCATAGTTAGTAAGCGTACTTCGAACTACTTTCAGTATGTTCCATATTCTTGCCATATTTATATACCTTTGGCAAGGAACAGATCCACATATGAACTGAAAGATTGACTGGGATTGGGCTAAATATGATCACAGTTTAGTCATCGTAAGCGTACTTCGAAATACTTCCATATTCTTGCCATATCTATATTTTTATATTTTCTTTTATACTTCGACTTCACTGCCCGCGTTTCGTATTTCAAGCATTGATCAGCAAGATTTGCACACATTGACAAAGGATCAATACGAAGTGAACATCTTTATGGGAAATCATAGAACCATTTGGGAAGAGGCAAACGCGATCACTTGAGATGACAGCAGATCTGGCAGCATAGCTAACTAGAGTACATTGTGCCCGCAGTGTATCGACTTACCTCCGACAAAGATGTGCAAATTCCGGATGCATTCATTCGCCATTCAAGGGCAATCAAGTGTGTGTGACGTGTCGCCTATATATGCAAATCGAGTGCCTGAGGATACAGTTTCATTGCGCAACAAAGAGAATTGCAACCGTGGCGAAAGGAAAAGTTCAGAGCGATCAATGGGAAACTGAGCCTCAGTCACCCCCTCCCCCCTAGCGGAATCGACCCGATCTATATTGGCAATTGCCAAAAACCCCGAGGATCGAATTGTGACTTCAAATGGCAGAGTGCGACCTTCCTCCTACCCCCCATCGGGCACAATTGGGCCGCTCGCATTTGCATGCATTTCAAATTCATTGACGTGTCGACTACTGTTTGTTGATTTTTAATTTATTTTTGATTTTTTACGCACTCCCAAGATCTCTGTCTCAGGCGAGCGCAAATTTTTCTTCCTTCTGCTGCTCCGGGCAGCTGTCAGTTTTTTGCGACTGGGCAATTTCTTTGCGGTTTCCTGAAGTGCAACTATTGCGCACTCTCCGAGTTACCGACTTCACCATCAAAGTGTCATCCATCATTTTGATGGGTTTCTGCATTTGTGCAACGCTTCATTGTTGTTGTTTTTGTTTGCACGTCAGGCCTACTCGGCCGGGAAATAAAAAATAAACACCAAAGAACGACGCAGTCGGCCGCAATTGACTGCGTCATACTCTCTAAAAATGAGAAGTCAGAAGTTAAGCAGTGAAAACTTTTGAATATAAACCGATGATACGAACTAGTACGTAACTGACAATGTATGCCTCCTGAAACTCATTCTAAAGATCCTCAAGCTATAAAGATTATAAGTAAAGAAGCAATTTTTAAAAATTTGCATTATAAGTTTATGAGAAAAATGTAATATTTGAATGTTAATAGATATTTTCATTAATATTATTATTTTATTTAGATATTGGCCGAGCAATTATTCAAATCTTAAGAATGTGGGCTTGAAAATTGACTGAAAAGAGTTGAAAGGTTTTCGAAAATTTGAATGTAAGTCGCTGGACTCATTATGCGTCCAAAACTATGAACCATCTGAAACTTGAGCTAAAAGTATTCGAGTTATAGAGAATGTTTCAATCGCTTCTGATACTGCATACAACCAATATGCTCTCTTCTCTCTGGCGAACCTGGCTGAAAAGTCACACGAATCATGGGCTGAACTCACTTAACCATCTTGTAATTGAATCTTTTATCATGCCTGATGATCGCTGGGAAAAATGCATACATATTTAGCTGCTGTTGCCTGCAACGCCTGCGCAATGCGCCGCAAAAATTTGCATGCGGCATGAAATTTGAGTGCCACAAGCGCGTGGGTCGACACCGCGGGCCGACAACAATGACAATGGCGGCAACTTAATGGGGCAGCATAATAATTTTCCACTTTGCCATTGCCACGCACCATAAAATTGCCCATTGCCCGGCCCTCGGCCCCGCCAGCCCCCGCACCGCCCGCGCTCCGCTCAAATGCGAGCAACTTCAACTAATCAGCTGTCAGCCCAAATAACTCAATTAACTTTATCGCCGGCGAGCCTGCTGCCCGACTGGGTCCCCGGCCCCGAGTGTTCCATGGAATTTTCAAATGCAACTGAGTGGCAACTGTCAAAATTGTGTTCGAAATTCAACGAATTTCAGATCAAAACAATACGAAAATGCATTGCCCCAGACAAGACAAGACAAGTCTAAAGATCCAGCCATTGATCAGCCTCTTATAAAGTGGCGACTGTCATTTGGCTGCGGCGACGATGACTGTGTATGAAATGCATTTGGAGTGGAGAGCGGAGAGCCCCAAGAGCTGGTCCCAGATCCAGCCAAGATCGTAATGGCACACACAGCTGGTGGCTGCGGCTGTTGCTGCACGGTTCCATTCTGTCTGGCCCTGGCCAGACCAGTCGGCGACTCCACTGCTCTGGGCTCGTGTGTGCCTCAAGTGGGGAGCTGGCTCTCGGAATGTTTTCGTATCAATAATTTAGCCGTGCAGTGGAAATGCATCCATTTTTTCTTTATTTGTCGCTGCGCGCCTCAACAGAAAGAGCCACACAGCAATCAATATGCAATAATCAATAGAGCCACAACATTTTCATTTTCATTTCCCTTTTCCAAGACCTGACAAAAGCGCATCCAAACTTCTTACCGAACAACAGCAACAACAAAAGCGCAACTCGCCCCAACAATAACAATGACAATGACTCTGCCGCAAAAGTTTCTGGCGAAGCCTCCGAAAGAAGAATCGAACCTAATGAGTTGTTCGGGCCCGACACGTGGAGCGTACACTGAAAGAAATTGAAAATTTAAAGAAAAATCAATTATATTATAAAATTTAACATTAAATGAGGAATTAATACTTTTTATAATAATTATTTATATTATTTATATATTTATGATTTATATTTGTATTTCAGATAATAAGTATTTCTCTATTATTTGTAATATCTTAACTAACCTCTTTAAATAACTGAACTATTAAGCCAGGATTTGTATACATTTGACTTCTTTATATTCTCTGGATATGAATAAAATTCTAGAATATTTGTTTATAGTACATCAATACATTTATATTCATTTATTTTCTAGATAGTTCTGGAGTAAATTTAATTTATTTTCTCTCAGTGCAGCCGAACCGGTTTCCGCTTGCTTGTCGATTGGGTACGGACTGGCAGCTCTTGCAGGTCTGATTGAATCCACTATTTATGCGCTTAAGGTTAATCAAAGCGCGGTCGTGCGATGCTTTACACCTATGCAGCCAGGCTCGGCTGGAGAGAGAGAGGGAGAGAGGGAGAGCGAGAGAGTGATAGAGATAAGGAACAAAGGGGAAAGGGACACTGCGGTAGCAGCAAAGCCAGTGTCAGTGGCAGCAGAAACAATTGGAATTTTGGTCGTGTCATAAATGCCACAGGATATGGCACTGCTTGCCATCCATAAATAATAAAATTTTATGTGCGTTCTTTAGCATTGGCTCGGGGGATTAACAAAAATATGGCACCATGGGGCGCCAAGCGATTGTGCCGACTCAACGGCCTGTTTGTTCTTATTAAGAGCCTCGGACGGCTCCACACAGAAAAAATGTTTAAAAATTTTAATGAAAATCCACAAGAGCTGGGAATTTATGCGAACGAACGCCTTCACGCCACACAGCCCCGCGCGCATCCCAGCCGCCGCATGCCGCTGCCATGGCATCTGTAACAGCCTATATAGGCTGCCACTTATTTATCACAACAAATCAGCGCACGCACCCACACAAAACCAATTCGACACGCGCCCGTGGTGGGCTCTGATCGGACTGGGACTCGGACTCGAACTCCACTCGGACTGCGAGTCACACTTGAACGCTGTCCACGCGATCAGCGCAATTAAGCGTTGTCGGGTCGAATCGCCACGATCCGCATCAGCATTCGGCTAGGGCTGGGCTTGGGGTCGGAGCGGGCGGCTCTGTAACAAGGTGCTAAATCATTGGCGCGACATTAACCCCAAGCTATGGCACACTTTATCAATGCGTCCACGAAAAAAGCAAAAAAAGAAAGGCAGAAACAACCAAATGCGTTGCACCTATCAGCGGCCAAAAGGATAATGTTCGTCTCAGTATCAACAACAGAGCCATGGCCGGGGCGGTCCGCGGTCCATTTGGCTGGCCTGCAGCAGCTAATGAAAGCGAAATAGCTGAATTACGACTGCTGCGGGCATACTGGGTCAAGCCTATATAATAAATGCAAGAAAATACTGAAGAGCTCGAAAATATTCAACAAGCCAAAGGGACGCGAATTATATAGTGATTACTGGATTACAAAATAAGCAGATCAAAGAAAGTTTGTCCAGACTAAGAATCAAATTTAATTATCATAGTTTATAGCTGCATATAAAAATCTAATAAATACTAAAAGCTGATTCACTTAAATAAATTTTTGTGTATATAATCTCATATCGAAATTTGTGCCCCATGAAGATAAGTGAATACAAATACTAATGCTTGGTGGCTGGCTGACATACAGAGCTCTTATTTATTGAATTATTTCAATTATATCAAGAATAAGTACAAATGTTGGCTGGCTTCACTGTGCCTCGCCTGTGACGAGCAACAGCTCCATTCAGCTTGCCGAGTGCGAGAAAAATGCTAGAAAAATGTGATAAAAAAATTGTTGTGCTTTGCCCATTTTTCAATCCGCATTTCCGTGCCTTCCTGCGGCAGCCATTAAATGCTCCATTCAGTGTCCATTTGTAGTTCATATTCATATCTGACGCGACTGGCCGGGCGCATGCACTCAATTCCGCGGGCCGGCAACTTGGGCGGCTCTGGGAGCCAGTTGGCAACTTTGTCATGGATTAAAATTTATGGGCACAGTTGGAAATACAGGAGAAGTGAGGTTTCGTTTATGGCTGCAGTTACTGCCCAGTCTGCTCCTGTTCCCTTGCCCACTGAGCCCTGGCTCGGGCCGCATGAGCCATGAGAGCCCCGCTCAATGGCAAGCTGCAAACTGCTGCCCGAAATTGGGTCAATAAGCGATTGCAATAACAACAGCAAAACCAAGAAACCAAAATAATAATGATCAAAATATACTTAATAATAAATAACAATAATGAGAGTGAGCGACAACACGGTACAAAAAGCCACGAATCTAAGGTAAACACAACGACATTTTCTAACAACCGACTCGGGGCAACAATGCCGCGCGAGAAAGCTTAAAAAAACTAAGTGTAACAGCAAATGAAATGGAATTCGCAATCAATCAAATATTGCTTAATAATTAAACAATTCAATAAAGTCAACAATGGCCATAAATTGTTATAATAAATTGTCAGCATCAGATAAATGAGCGGTAATAAGAAAAGACAGAAGCCGACTAGCGAATGCCCTAAAACGAGAGAGTTGAAAATGGAATAATATTAAATTAAAGAGTCTGTAGAGTATGGACTATATATAGTTATACGAAATATTCTATGACTAATTATAAGTATTTAAAATAAGTCTGCTTTTAGTCAAGTTTCCTCCATCTCTGATCTGAGAATAGAGCATAATAATAACTCACCAGCAGCAACAACAACAACGACATTAACAATTACCTGGCAATCAACTCACACTTGCGGTAATTGCGCAAGCAGCCGTGGGTGCGTGCACTGGCCAGAGGCAGGGACAGGGGAGGGTACACATATTGATAAGTCTAAGCTCGCACAGACCGCTATATATAGAAGCATGAGTATGGGTAATGGGCAAGAGTATGGGCATGAGTCCAGACTAAGCAATTGAAATCAAAAGTTGCAGAACCGCTACCGGAACCGTTGCTCGTCTCTCCGACTAGAAATAGAAAAGCGCTTCAGCTACAGATACAATTATAGATACAGATACAGATACACTTGCAGATACAGATACAGATACACGCTTAAATGACAAATATTGGTTTGTTGAGCGCCATGAAAAGGTCCAGTCCGCAATCCGATTTGTGGGCTTTTGTGATTCGATTGGTTTGCTGTTGTTTCTCTTGTTGTTGTTGTTGTTGTTGTGTGTGTGTGTGTGTGTGTGTGTGTGTCGCTGCTTGTTGCCTTTCTCTCGGCCGTTGCCGCTTTTGTGACATTCGTTTCGCTACTTTTTCGGGCCGTTTCTTTTTCGGTGGCTGTAAGTAGCTGCTGTTGTCTGTCCGTTGGCCCTTTTGTTTGAGCCACAGAATTTTAATTATAAGCAACTTACACAAAAGCCAATTGTCACTGTAACCGTCCGCGGGCAAAGCTCATTTATCAGTGCGACAGTTCTAAGTGGAAAAAGCGTGGAAAAACAATGACGGCAACAGTCTAGAATACAATGGGGAAATGCGTCGAGAGTGATCGTGGACATCACATGAGATTGCCCTGAAAGACGAAAGAGTTGACAGAGATCGATGTAGATCGATAGAGATCGATGGTTTAATTAAGTTGCTTACTTATCGATAACCAATAGTCAAGCTTCAGCAAATCTACTTCAATTGATAGCTTATATATCTCTGAATCACTTTATCAGGGAAACTGTGTATTCATCTGCAGTGGAAATAGTTCTATAAGATCGATTCATTGATCGATAACTAATTCTAAAGTGATACAAATACCCTGCATATTGATAAATTAGATTATCTAAATCGATATACGGTTATCAATAAAGTATAAGGCATATCTGGTGGTCAGTAATGTAAGAAAGTGAGTGAGATCGATATATCTTTTCATTTCATCGATAATATTATTATGATATTTTAATATATATATTATATTATTATATCATAATGATATTTTATAACATTGTTTGATCATTACCTTAGAATTAAGATTTTATCAGGCACAGTAGATAGAGTTGACTTAGATCGACAGCTGTATTCAATTAATAAAGTGAAACTTGGCGATAGCCAATACTCCAGCTTTGGGCTTACCTCTACACATGCCTCAGCATGTGGCTTGAATATTAAGTACCGATAACAGCAGTTAACCTTAACCCTTCGCGCCGCTCTGCTTGGCTACAGTTACCACGCGCGTATCTCACAGATACAAAACGTATCTTTCAACACGCGCGCTGTGCGCATCAATCACAACTACTTAAACAGCATATGAAAATATGCCTGAGGAAGACGGAGAGCTAACAAATATTTATTATTATTGTTGTATTTCACGCCTTTAAGCCGACAGCTACAGTCGAGGAGAAAGAAAAGCCACGAAAAAAATGCGTTGTTATGCGTGGATTTTTCTTGTGCTGCTTTTGTTGGCTTTTGTGCGTCCCTTTGTTTGTTTGTTTATTATTATTATTATTATTTGTTGCTCTTGTTATTAAGTTCTCATTGTTCTACCGCTGCGAGCAATTTCTCATCGCCAACGCGCGCTGCGCAGCTGTGCAGCGCAGATCGCTTTCCAAATTGAAGTCGTATATGCAGAGAGAGGAGAAGAAAACTTTCCGATTATCTATGGAAATGCAGCATTAACACATAAATTTCGCTATGGACCGCTCAACCACCTTTTGCGCTGTTCCGTAATTGTTACAAATTCTTTTTATTATCCTTTCGCTTGCCGGTTGACAATCCTTAAGGTAACTTCTGCCCGCCGGCCCTTGGGTCACTCATTATTGTCTCTTGCCATCGGGCCAACCCCCTTGCAGCATTTTCTCAGCTTGTAAGTTGCATTTTATGGGCCTGGACTGTGGCATCATTAGGTCTGCGCCGAAAATTAGGGTACAATTTATGGAGGTGCCCCGTTCCCGTTGCTGCTAATTTTCTTTGAATTTTCCTATTAAAACGAAGGTAAAAGCAACCCATTGGCGAAACTTGTAATTTATGTCCTTGAGAAAAGGAAGCGCTACAAAAGGCACACAGTTGCTCGAAAGTGCGGCCAATTAGTGGCAGCAAATGTCAGCCCTGACACCGGTAAAAAAAACCCTGGGCCAAAAGCTTTCCCGCTCGGCAGGCCAATTTTCACCTTTCGGCTTTGAGCTTTTCGTTGCGTCTGTCACCTAATTGAATTGGCGACGAGTGCCAAAATCGCTTAGTGCTAATCCGATTTGTGGCTGACCATTCAGTTACACGCCTCAGTGGCGTTTCCTTGTAGCCTTGTGCCCAAAGCTGGACACCCGCATAATCTTGGCTTTTCGCTTAGGAAAAGCACAAGCGGGAATTCTCTGTACTGTTTATGTGTGTGTGTGTGAGTGTACTTGAGTTTTTTATATTTATTTTGCTTGCCCTTGGCTTTTGTTGTGTTTTCCTTTTTTATATTTTTTATGGAACTTTCATATTTTTCTTTGTTGCACCCAGCAGGAAGAGCAACAGAGGGTATGCCAGGCTGCTCAGTTGGGCGAGTTGAGTTTATATAGAAAATATATCTCAAGTCTCCCAGTTATCATTTTATTCACATGTAAAAGATTATAATTTGAATAGAAATTAATGAAAATAAAAATATCAGAGTAGGTAATTGACTTCAGAAGCTATATCTGACTATATAATCTAATAATCGTTAGCATCAATCTGAGATAATTATTTTTGAAGTGATCCAAGGATTGTTGAAGACATTTAAGCATAGTTTTATTATACTCAATCAAAATACAGGGTATTCACAGAGTCGACTATTAGAGTGTTCCACAGTCAGCTTGTTGTGGGGCTCCTGTTGAGGGGGAGTTGAAGTGGCGAAGGTGGACTAGCTCTTACAGTTGGTCAGTCAGGCGAGAATTATAAAGGAATTAATAGAGGCAAGGTCCAACAATGGACAGATTTATGCTTTGTGCGGGGCCAGTTCAAAAGGAAAACCTCAAAGCATATTAGAATGGCGCAGGCGGTCGGGATTAGGCATTGAGCATTTTGACAATCTTGGCATAAAAATTGGCATTTGAATGCATTTAAATACGAATATGCAGAATGAATGCGGTTCTGCCATACGAGCTGAAGGACAAGCCCATAATCATAATGAAGCTGCGCGCTAAGCTGATTGATTGCCCCGTAAGAGCTGAAGGACGAGCGCTGCAAAGAAAAGAAGCATTGAGCGCTGCACATAATAGTATGATGTAATAGAGTAAAGATGGCCTGAGATGCCTTGAGCGGGAGACTGGGAGAATGGGAAACAGACAGCTATCCATCAAGGCGCATTTAAATGCAAATGCACAATGGTAGGGCTAACCCACTTAAAACTGTCATTATGATTATTATTGATCATCAGCTGGAGTCGGGCCAGCAGGCAGGCAGGCAGCCAGCCTGAAAGGAGGGTGCCTCCAATAGAGTTTAAATGGTGCTGCAATTGGGCTGAGAAATGATTTGCATAATGCTGCTAGCGATAGGGCTAGTCTGCGGCCCATAAAACAGGTTAGCGGGATTAACTCGCCAATGTTTGGAAAACTTTCTAAGCAAACAACAAATGAAACTGAAATTTAATTTGAAATGGAATATCAACAGAGAAATAGAGAGAGCGAGAGGGAGGGAGGGGAACAGAGAGACAAGGCCAAGCGCTGGGAGCTTACTTATGATGGGATTAGAGTTTCGCGAAACGTCATAAGGGGCTGCCAGCTGTCAGCTTAGATGGCTAACTTGATCTTAAGCTGTTTTGGTCATGTGAAAATTATGAAAAAGCAACTTCAACTACCGCGAGCGGTGCAATATGGCAAAGCCTCTAGAATTGCACAACAGATCGCCAGATCGCCTTATCTGTGAATCGCCAGCTCTGCAGATCAACGCTCGTATTACGATCAGGTAAGGATACGCATTCCCATACGGGACAGCAGCAAGGCGACCTGAAGTGGTTCAACTAATCAAAACTGACAAGGCAGCAGACCGGCTTGAGATCAAGACAAGACCAGCCTGATCCCGATTCCGATTCCGATGCCGATGTCTGGGATGCTGTTTCTTGGTGGGCTGGACGGAAGTGAGTTCATCAAATTAAAAGGTGACAAAAGGGTTGCAACTTACAGCAGCGCTGGCCGAGGTCAGGTAAAGACAAAGGGCTGAGCCAGCATCCCAGAGACAAGGGTCAAACGTCGCCCGGCCAGGGCCAATTGACAGCCCAGCGCACACCTAGGGCTAAAGTTTAAATTCAATTAAATTCATAGGCTTAAACGAGTTCAAAAGTTGAAAACAGCCAACAGCAAAAGGATAATGAAGCAAGGAAGCTGCCCGGCTGCAATTAGCTGGCATTTGTTCTGGAGAGCGATCAGAACTCATTTATAGATCAAACTGATAAGAACGAAGTGATATTTTGATAGGGAACTATGAGAGCATAAAACAGGAAGAGTAAAATGTAGAGTATAGAGGAGATGGCTGATATTCGCCTGATCAACATGAGCTATAGGAAATGACTAGTCAGCAATTAGGGCAGACTATTGTCAATTAGGACTGGCCAGCTGCTGGTCCGCGCAGAGTCTGGCTCGAGGAGTCAGCAAATTAGCGAAGAGGCTCGCCTTGGCATGGGCATGGGCATGGGCATGGGCACGGGCACTGGTCACGGTCCTTTGATGCATTGCTGTGCACAACCTCTCGAAGAGTTACGCATCGTTTTGTGTCAAGAGTGTCGACTTGATTGGTTCTGACAGCGCGCGAACCAACCTGAAACTGAAGCTGAACCTTAATCGAAGGACTGACTCGCAGCAGCTGCGAGCGCGCAGAGATCGCGCCGTTAAACTGATGTGGATGATCCTCAGATGACGATGATGATGAACTGGCAAGGCGCGACATAAGTGTAGCAACTTTGCTTGTTTGTTTAGCCGGGGAGCCGAGGGTCAGAGGGTCAGAGCCGATTGTTGATGTTGTAGTTGTAGTTGTAGTTGTCCGCCTCGTATGCAAATCAAAGGATACGCAACGGCCGCCCTTTGAAGCTGCGTCGCACCAAAACACAGCGCAGCCAAAGATCAAGAGCAACAGACGCTGATGAGCCTCGATTGTTTGCCAGCGAAAGTGACCGTGAGCGGCGAATAGTATAAACGGCATACCGAACAGCGAATGTGAATGTGAATGTGAATGTGAATGCGATGTGAATGCGACTGTGAATAGAGACCCTTTTGATTGAATTCAAATTAAAGTTGAGGCGTTTAGGCTTGCGGCTCCTAGCCGCTGCCATTTTGCAGTGACAACTTTGTCTCATGATTTCCAGTTTTGGTTTCACTTCATTTTATGCCTTGTCTTTTGTGTTGTAACAAGTGAGCGAGCGCTCTAACGGTTTCGTTCCACTGGCCATTGAAATGGTAACGGTTGTAAGTCAAAGACTTTAGCCCGAATGGGCCGTACAGCATTTGGCAATTACGAATTCCGGGCGTGGCCAATTTAATGGGCAAAGTTTGTTAAAAAATGATTGAAATGTAACCCTTTAACACCCCATGGACGGGCACAACAATCCATAGATCTTCCCATAGTGTCGCCTTCAAGGTATAATGGCACAAAGTGGGCGTGTTTCGGGTTAGCCAAATCGCGTCAAATTGCCAATTTTACAATTTTACAGTTTTATTGGCAACGCCCCGCAAAAGCGAAGCAAAACTGACAAATGTCAGCAATTTTTAATGGCTTCATTAAAATGGCAAACCCCCCCAACGCCTCATCCCCTGCGGGCTAACCCTTCGCCAAATACGATTTGCATTAATTCTGAAACAACAACAACAACAACAACGAAAGCGACAACAATGACAACATCATTTAATGGTCGTTACAAATGTTTTCCATTTGTCAGCGTGCGGCGCGTTTTGCTTTTCAATTTTTCGCAATGGATTTCGATTTTTTTCTCTTTGAATACTTTTGAAATTTGCGTATCGATTTTGCCCATGCTGCAAATTTATGCGAGTTTATGATAGGCATCGCAAACACTGTGAAACGATTGAAATCAAAATGAAATCCATATGTGTCTTTCGGCTTGTGTCGGGGTTTTGGTTCGCTTTCCAAGGGGTTCCGGCTGGAAAAAAGAGCAAATGCTCTAATTGAATGGCATATGCCACTGCTTACGGTTTATTTGCATGGTAATTAGTGCAGGAATCCAGGAATTTATTAGTTTTATAAAATCATATGTCTACTTATCTTTCTTTTCATATATATCTTTATAGAGTTTTGGCAGCTGCTCTTGAGCTCCTTTGGCAACTTTGACTCCCAACTTTATTATTTGGTTATATTAAATTAATACATATATAAATAGACAATTTAAGACAATTTTTGAAAAGAAGATAAGGGCCAGGAATAGAAGTAATAAGTAGAGAACACATCAGATATATCTTTGGTGTGCTTATATGCATGACTGCACCAAGAGTATATGAGACAACTCTAAAGAGATGATCAGCTTAAGAAAGTCAATCGTAAGTGCACTCAAATTTAGTAGTTAAATAAGAAAACTTCTACGCACCATTAAATGCTGTATTATTCGCAGTATCATATATGTTTCTATGTGGGTTCTTCTGGTTCGAAGCTATGATCCTCTGATTATGATCTATGATCCTCAGGCAACACAGAACCATCAGACTACCCACTCTTAGAATGTTCTATAGACTTCTACTTATTGTAATATAGCAGTATTTTAAATAACAATATAATCATATAATATTATAATATCATATAAGTAAATACAATAAAAATTAACAAAAATATGAAAAATTAGCTAAACTAAACTTAAAGCACTGTATTAAATCTTTGTATAGGAAACCCGTCGAATAAATCGATTTATACTCACTTCAAATGCTTGACCAGTTGGGCTGCTAAACTGCCTAATCATGTCGAGATATTCGAGTCGCTGCTAGATAAAACAGTTGGACAGTGTCCCAGGCATGGGAATGCCTAATGGAAGCGAGAATTCAATGAACGAATCGATCGATTTAAATGCAGATGATTACGCGGCAAGAAAGGCCAGAAACTGTGATATTCAGAGCAGCAGAGCAACGGAGCTAAAGCATAAGCCTGAGAGATGGCCCTGGGAAACTGTGTGAGACTTGAAGAGCTACTAGACTGTACGGACGGCCACTTGACCTTGTCTGTGGCAAGCGTCGGCTGCACTTTTGTGTCTATGTGCGTGTGTGTGTGTATTTGTTGTTTTTATTGTTTATTGGCAGCCAACTCTGGCAAGAAGCGCGCATTATCCTGGCTGGCTGGCTGGCTGGCTGGTCATGCGGCCATTTGTGATGCTCAGTGCCCGACGTCTGCCCGCTGCCCGCTGCCCGCTGTGGCATTGTTCTGGCCAAAGGCAGAGACAATGACGCGTACAAAAAACACCTACGTGCCACAGTGAATGGCAGGACGCGGGCGGCAGCCCGTTGCCAAGACAATGCGCTGCAGCAAATTGAAAATTCATTCATGTGAAACGCGCTGGCAAGGTGGCAAGAGCGAACCAAGCCAAAATGTGGAGGAGGAGAAGAAGTTTGACCAGCTCGGCCTGCAGAGCTGGGCATTAAAACACCTTTAAGCGGATTATAGGAATTTTGACACTTTTTCGGCGTATCCTTAGCGAGGGAGACACGCACACTGAGACAGAGGCAGCACGTTGCGCCATTGAGAGACGTGGACCATTGAGAGATGATTCGTTAGGGCCGCCGGGTCGCGCCAGTTTGTCTGGGTTTTCGGTCAGCCCGGAGCTGTCCGGCTGTATGCGCAGTCAATGAATTGTCGCACCGGCTGCTTCTTCACTTCTTCACTCTTTGCTGCCGCCCCTTTGTCCCTCATCGGTGAATGAAAAAATGCGCACACAAAAGTCAATTACATGCGTTCTTCTGGCGTTCTAGTTAAATAGATGAATCTCTGGGCATTATCCCGTTCTTTTCACAATTTCCTCGAATATTAGTTTTCCTCTTTGTATTCTTTTTTAACAAAATGCCAGTTGAAGGGTTTTCCTTTTGCTCACATATTGGATCATTCGTCTATGGGCGTTGACGGGCATTAGGACTGGGAAAAGTCTGACCAGATACCTGTGCGAAATTCAAATAATATTTATTGCATTTCGCACATAATGAAGTCCGTGAGTGATTGAAAATATAGCTGCCAGCTTATTGAAAGAAATTCTGCGATTTTTGGAAAGAAGAAATGTGTTTTTTATCCCAGCCCAAGTTGGTGAAACAGTAGACAACTTCGGGAAACAGATATCGGTTGCTATTGTGTGTTAGAGAAGGGTCTGCAGCGAGCACATATGCTGCCTTATATCTGGCGTATCAATCGCCGAATCGATGCGTTGTCATAACTGCTTTTGGTTTTGGCAGTTTCTCTTATCGATTTGCTGCAAATCTCGAGCTGCTTTGTCTACCTCTAGCCCAGACGGGCTATCTGCATATGTGCCCATGCCCATGTGTGTTTGTAATCCTTGAAATTCGCAAGGATTAAAGGCACTCAAGCAGCGAGGCGCATCTCAATTGTTGGTTTTCCTCTGATCGCGATAAATCAGCTATCCGATCGGTTGAACAATTTGCAGAAACTGTTTGCATTGTGGCCTATGAAATAGAAGCCGATGCTTATCGAAGCAGTGCTCAAGCGAGGCAGAAGCTTCGTTGCTGACCGAGCTCTCGGCGGTAGCCCGGAGGTATATACCCTGTGTATACCCTGTGCAAATACTAGATTCTCTGGCCGAAGTCCTTCTGCCTGGGAAGCCTGAGTATTGCTGGAGCTGCATACTTTGGGGCGACTTCTTGGCCCAAATTGAGCTTCCATCTGCGTGTGCCCTTTAGCACAGGGTATCTTTTGTCAAGTTGCCATAGCTGTTGTGCCCAATAGGTTGCAGCTCTTTGGCCATTTCCCCCATTTTGATTAACATTAATGAGCAACAAAAAGTGCAAAATTTACATGGCAACAGCCTCCTTTTTGGGGCCCTTTGTTGTGTGGGGCCTTTCAGAAAATGTTCTATTGAAATAAGTTGGCAGCAATGTGTGGCAGCACCTGCCCCGCCCGCCAGCGCCCCCCCGCAGCAACAGGAGTCGCAACAACAGCGATTTAGGCATTAGACTCCATTGAATTGCCGTTGATTTGTGGCATTTGCATACGCTAAAGCGCTTAAAGCCCCAAGACCCCAATCGCTGAAGCTAACCTAAATGGGGCTCGAATTCGTACTAGTACTCGTATTCGTATTCATATTGTGTATCCATTATATTCAGCCGCATTTCGGAGGCAGGGGAAGGGCTCCGAGAGTGCATTGTCAGCGCCGCATTGTTCAACTACTCATTAACATTTATTTGCGAGTGCAGAGAATGCAGAAGAGAGGCACAGGCAACTGCCATGATAAATGCGACAAACAAACAAGCAAGCGGACAAACAAACAAACGAAAGCAACAACGAGCGAATAGACAAACACAACAGACAAACAAATGCATTGCGAAAACAACTGCGAAATGTCGCAGCCAGCGCCGACTGCTTGGATACCCTGTAAAAACAGCAAAGTATGTGCGGAATAAAATAATTCATATAGTTGGTGTAACATCTTATGTCAGAGGGAGTGGGTACAGGGTATGCGAGGGCATAACAATGGCTGCCTAACGGTAAAAGAGACGCAGATATGACAGAAGCATTGGCAAAGACAATGGCCGGAGCCAAGTACGTAGAGAGCACCAAAAGGCGGATCCAAATGCGGAGGGCAGTATGAGAACTTCAGCTAAGTGAGAATGCCAGAGAAGTGAAAAAGATTCTTAATAATTATATATAAATTTATTAATAATTAAAGTTAATTTTTTATTTATTTATTTGTGCATTACCTCTTACAGAAACATGCCGAACTACCCTCGCTCGGCGAGTGGCACACGTGAAAAAGATTGTTAATATATTGATATATTAATTTATTAATAATTAAAATTAATTTTTTATTTATTTATTTGTGCATTAGCTCTTACAGAAATGTGCCGAACTACCCTCGCTCGGCGAGTGGCACAGTTGCCAGTCAGTCAGTCAGTCAGCCAGCTAGTTGCTCAAAAGAGAGCTGGAAAAATGTGCGCCATTGTGCAGAACTTGCAATTGTTGGCTGACAATTGGCAAAGAAGGTAACAAGCAGAGGTAACTGCTAGCAGTGCCCACCCCGAGCGCCTTCAGAGTCTTGGCTGAAGTGGAGGAGCAGCTCAAGTCATTAGAGTCAAATTAAATTAGAATAAGAATTAGAGCATTGCGCTGCGTCTGTGTGCAGTTGTCATTAGTTCGTTGTTAATTAAAATGAAGCCAGGCAGTCCGCAGCGCTAAATCAAAATCAGCGCTAAAAACCGCCCCGCAAAACAAAAGCAAACACCTGCACAGCCACACACACACACCTGCACACACACACAATCAGAAAGCTCTAAAAACAATGGCGACAAATGGAGCTGCCGCAGTCGCTGCCGCCGCCATTGCCAGTGCAGTCGCTGCAGTTGTCATGGGCAACAGGACACCAAGGAAATTAATAGAACAAAGCGCCGCATGAATACGAAATACGGCGAAAAGCGTTGCCTGTTAAAGCCTAGATTGGCCAAGGCATACAAGGAAAATAAAAAGGTTAAGGAAAAGGGCAACAGACCAAACATGTCAGCATCAGTTTGAAGAGTGTCCATTAAGATTAGTTGATTTTGCTTTCGATAGTTGGAAGCGCTAAGTAAATGCGTTAAATAAACAAATATACAATATAGAAAAACTCCAGGGGCGACTCGGCTCCCGCTCGACGCCGAGTCCACTCCCAGCCATGTAAAATGCTTCCCCCAACCAGAAGCAGCAGCAGCCGCAGCAGTTGGCGACGGCGGCTCGCAGTCGCAGAGCCAGTTACGATTGGAAACGCCCACCAGCTGCTGGCACAGGCAGCTATAGCCGACATGGCGATGGCGAGGCTCGGCACTATTGTCGTCTCGCTCGCACGGAAAGGCAGCACCTGCTGTGCGGGCGCTCAATTGGCGCTCTCTCTGGTTCATTCGCTCTCGAGCTAGCGCACTCGCTCGCACGCACGCACACTTCTTCTCTCTCTCCCTCTCTCGCGCGTTCTCTCCGCGGCGCGGCACAGCTGAGCGGTGCTCTTTTTACTTTTTAAGCGTCGTATTTCTTTGCTGTTTTTTTCTTGGCTCAAGTGTCACCTGCACCTGGCCGCGGTAGACTATTTTGTGACTTTGGTCTCTCTCTCTCACTCTCTCACACACACACACACACACACTCTACTCATTTGCATGCCCACAAATGTTACTTATGTTTTAGTTGTGCGTGCTTCCACATGTTACAAATTGTCATCAGAAAACTTATTAATCAAAAGCAAAGCCAAACAAATAAACCAATAAAATGCTGCTGCTGTTAACCAGTTCACGTTCGTATTGGTGAGCTCTGCCTGCGTGCGTGTGTGTGTGTGTGTGTGAGGCGAGAGAGCCATAAACGCTGAGTGAGCAACTAAAAGTTTGCATGGCAAAGCTTCTGGCTCCCCACTGTCCATGTCTGTGTGAGTGTGCGTGTGTGTGTGTGTGTGAGTCTGTGTTGGTTTTGTTGTTTTTCTGGCCTCTGTCGCTGTCGCTGCAGCCAACCCCCCAAAAGTGACAAGTCCGTGCGGCTCGTTCGTCTGCGGCTCGTGTGAGAGCGCGCGCCAAGTTTTTAGTTACGCGTCGGAACGTATCCGTTGAATAGCCGCCAACCCAAAGGCAGCGCTTAGAAGTCGCAACAGCAACAGCAGCCGCAGCCATAGCAATAGCAGCGACGGCTTACTTATAAACTATAGCTAAACAACAACAACAACAACAACAACGAGTCGACCGGAAAAACGTTTTGTGAGCAAAGGCAGAAATTGTTGTTGCCAGTTGCAAGTTTCACGTTGCATCAACTTAACGACGGTTAAAGCACGCTTCGCCGTAGCCAATAAGTCCACAAATATCAATTGCAAGCAAGTCAATTCGTTTTCAGTGTTGGACAATACCAAATGTGGCGACAACGCCCCAGTTTCCAATTGGGCAGCCAAAAAGAAAACAAAAACCCTTAAAAGTGCTCAACAAACCAAACAACAAGAACAACAACAAGAGCAACACGAGCAACACTCGCTTGTATAGCTCATAAAATCGTGAAATCCTAAGCATAAGCTACTTACTTCGATGCTAAACAACAACAGCCCCAAACTGAATGATAAACAAATGAATGCCCGCATAAACAAATAAACAAACTTAAATAAACATAAACTAGAGATGTATTTAACATGTAATGTGCAAAGCAAACATAAACACAAATCAGCCCAAGCTCCAGCTCCGTTTTGGCTTAGCTCGTAGCTCGTAAATGTCGCGCATAAATTGTTGAAACGGAACGGACTCTAAGCCAACCGCATGCTATAGCATTTAAGCCACCAGCAAGCTCTTAGCCATTATATAGAATATACACAGCTGCACTATATTCGATTCCCAGCTCTGCACACTAAAGACCAAGGCAATGCAGCGACACTCAAGGTAAGTCGGAGGAGGGATCGAAAATATTATTGAATCAAAATAAAATTTCATAAATTACAACAGTTAAGCTCATAAACTATATTTTAGCTTATAGATACTATATAGTTACTTTATCGGCTCGTTTAGTTGGTCCCTCTCAAATCCCAATCTGTAAATAAAGCCATCAAAACTTGAAGGTAACAAAAAAAAAAAACAAAAATTCAATGCTACAATTTTTTGGCTATTCAAAACTTGATTTTTCTTTTTTTGGGCAAGTATTTGAATGTTTGGTTAATCATTCAGTTTATGCCGAATCATTATTGTCGGAATCTTTGTGGGTTCGCTTCGCTCGTGTCTCCAGCTCTTGCTTTCAGTTTCTGCTCTCTGAGCAATCACATCCTTCACGGCTGAGAAGCTATGGAATGTGGGAATAAACGATATTAGCAGAATACCAATTGAAACGGAATGGATTACCCAAAGTAACCCAAATATTAACTCTCGTTGTTAGTGTAAGAGCATCTCGGACGCCTCAGAGAATAAACCCCCTCTATAATAAGCTCTACCACCTCAGTTACACGAACTAACCTAGGCCAGTTCGCAGCCCTCGAAGGAGATCGTTTGCACTGGGAATGACGCAACTCGCTATGTACACTAGTTTATAATGAACAAATAAACGATTTTGTGACGTCCGGAGTGTACACTAAGTTGAACTACTTACTTATGGATAAGACTCTGAAATTCTGATCTGGAGCCCAAATACAATTGTGCAAATAGAGCTTTTGTTAGGCCACATTTTGCGGCTCGGAAAACAATGGGAATCTAAATGTGCGTAAACAGCCTAATAGGGGTCCAGATGTTAAGAGGTGTACATTACCATATGTCTATGCATAGTTCTATATGGCCAACTAGTGGTATTCGCACATGGCGTGAGGGACAGCAGGTTCAACAGCTTGGCATTCTAATTAATAACCATATTCGCATCCAGATGGGTCGCGTCTGTTGAGTTTGGAGCTTTGCCCTGGCCCGGAGCAGAACTTGACACTAAACCAAGAGATACATTTACGATGCGATTGTTGCGAGTGTGAAAGTTCTTAATTACAAACATTAGGGGGCCCCAGCGGCTTAGGGCTGCGGATCACAATCACAGCGTGTGCCCAAGAGACACTTTTCAATGGGGAATGGGAATGGGAATGGATAAGGGATTGGAACAACAGAGACGACGCTCAGCATAAGTAGAAGCGGAACGATACATTTCAACACAAAGTGGAGACACTTAAAGTTCTACCTGTATTGAGTTGAGAGTCTGGATTCTCGATTTTCGATTCTCAATTCTTGATTCTGACTCTTGAGTCTTGAGCCTAACTGCCACTTCAGAGAGCTGGAGCTGGAGCTGGAGCTGCCTCTGGGCCTCTGCGCAGGCTCAGCATGTGGCTAAGCCGATCATAATTCTTGTTTGACATTGCAACAAACGGATGAACAAATGAACGAGAAGCAAGACAGGGACCCCAAACTGTCTGCCTGCCTGACTGGCCGGCTGCCCAGTTGCCAGTTGCCAGTTGCCAGTCGCCAGCTGCCCAGCTGCCCAGTCGCAGTCATTCAGTCTGCAAGTCTCGACAACGGGTAGCACAGGTAACCATGCCGGTCACTGTGAAAACAAGTAGGAATGCTTGACACTTGCACGCTCGCTCAGCGCTGCGATACCCTGTAAAACCCATTCACATAACTAATCAAGCAGAGTTCCTACTGCTGCCTCTGCTAGTCAATATACCCCATTTCAGCCCTCCATAGGGGGTATAAGTATTTGCTTATGTGATCGGCGTGGTAATTTACTCCTACTGCGCCGAGGAATCGCCGCCAGAGATTTGCATAACAAAGAGAAAAGCGTAGAGGCAGGCAGCCGTTGCATTGCCCATAAATAACTTGGCCGATATCTATTAACGCTTTTACTGGTGTTACTGGATTAGCGCAGAGGAGATAAAAACAGAGCACTTCATTCAGCTGGAGGGTCTGGCGGCCTAGCTCGACCTCGTCCCACGCGCCCCAGCCACATTGATTGATAATTTGTTAGGCAAGGTTTATCAGTCGAATGGTTTTCCGTTAGTCAACTAATGTGTGGGAGCATCGAAGGGCTGGGGCCTCTCTGGTAGCGCTGCCGATGATATTCACAGCAAATAAAAATATCTGGAGTGCAATTTGTGCACAGCTGGTGGTGCAACCGGTGTGCCGGCGGTGGCCTGTGGTGCACTCCAGCACCAACTCCAGGCGTGCACCAGCAGCCGCAGTTGCTGCCACAGCACCGCATTCCAAGCCAAGTTGACAACACAGAAATTTGTTTGCACTCCATAAGGATGGCAGAAATATGCCCAGCCCTTGCCCCCCATCCGCCAGCAGGTTGCCAAACCCTTGCCGTTCCTTTCCCTTTTTTGCATTTAATAAATTTCATGCTTAATACGCATGCCTGGGCAATTTTTACTTTAACACCAAGTGGATAATGCCCGGAAGCAGTGCAGATGTCGCAGTTGTCGTAGGATGCAAGAGGGCTAACGGATAACGGTGACATGGGTAAGCGCTGGGAGATCGCACAGGAGCCGAAATTAAAAAAAAAAAAAATAATTAAAGTATTTAATATGGAAAAGGGTTCAGAGGTACTGAGGCCTCGTGTCTGTATCAAATACTCGAATTGCCTTGGAAGCATTGCTTGAGTGTCCAGCCCAATTAGACAGCTTATCTAAGGAGTACTCTCCCACATTCACTCTCATGTCTAAACTGCGCACCATGAATATCTCTTATGCAAAGAGACTTTCCCATGCACACTCTATATATCTGTTTACGAAGAGAACCCCAGCGTAAGCAGAAACAGCTCAGGCAGAGCCTGCCTTCATCTATGCAAATATGCAGTGCGAATGACACATTTGCCGAGCGTTATGCACGCTAAAGAGCAGCGGCTCCATTTACCCGAATGTCTTCCGCACGCCCAGCTCAATTGTGGTCCAGAGCCGCAGCGTCGTCGTCGTCACTGCACCATTAAGCAAATTGAAAGCGTTTAGCCGGACGCTGCTCCTTGACCATGAACTGGGCACCCTTTTGCCACTACAAAACATATGTGTGTGTGTGTGTGAGTGTGTATTTAACACATTAATGCGAGCGACCCACACACATCAAGTGGACCACATAAATCCCGATTATAATGCACGCCCATGTGAATGGCTGAAGACTGAGAGTCGAAACCTATCAACGGCAATGACCTGACGACCTGAGCCCGAAAACCGGGCAGAAGTGGAAGCGGCAGTGGGAATGGAAATGGAATGAAAAGAAATGGCTTTCAAGTGCCCAGATGCATAATGAACAGGACGTATCCAGTATGTTTCTGGACGGCGTCCCCGTGGTCGGCGTGTGCAACCCGTCCTCCCCAAGGGTTGACATTTGGGCGCGCACAAAGAGTTCGAGAGAAAAGGTTTCGCTCAGCCGGAATCTCGAGTTGAGGTGGCGACCGCCACCATTGCCGGCAAGTGGCATTGTTTTCACTTTACAGCAGGGGGACACGGCCTGGAGCTGGGCGGCCGTCGCACTCAGTCTTAAAAGCCCAAATCAATTAGTTAATTGATTAACAAAAGCCCAAGAGCATTGTTAGGGCAAAGCTGCTTCAATTTCCATTTATAATTAATACTCTAACATACTCTAATAACGGTATTCTTAACTCCGTCCACAGCTCGACTTCTACTCTGCAAAGCACCTTTACCACAGACACCGTTAGAGCCACACCAGCAACCAGAGAGTCCCGGCCAAGAGCCAGCAGCAATTCGACTGCAGCTCCATCCAGAAAATGATGGAACGCTTATCCACGCACTTGTCGCTCTCCGGATTATCGCTCGCACATCCACTGCAGAGTCATCTGAGCTCGGTGAGCTCCAGCAGCGGCACGCATCTGGGCCAGTTAATACAGCAGCAGCAGCAGCAGCAGCAGCAGCAGCATTCCAGTGAGCACAGCCACGCCCACAGTCACGCCCACCACCACAGCCAGCAGTTGTCGCTGGGTCAGCTGGGTCAGCAGCACCACCACCACCAGTGCAACAGCAACAGCAGCGGCGGCTCGCCCAACGGCAACGGCAACGGCAACGGCTCCTCGGCCCTCAGCTTGCATCCGCATCTGCACCACTCGGCGGCAGCTGCCGCGGCCGCTCATCACCTGAGCTCGCAGCACTCGCAGCTGCACCAGCACCACCAGGCAGCGGCAGCTACGGCCGCCGCGGCGGCGCAGCAGCAGCAGCCACATTCCACCGCCTCGCATCACAGCCAGGCGGCCAGCTCCGGGGCGGGCTCCATACACAGCCAGTCGCAGGCGCAAGCGCACCAGCCCCACAGCAACGGCATTGGCCAGCATCTGGCGGCCGGCACGGGCCACAGTCTGGGCAGCGCCAACTCGAGCGCTCCGGTGCACTACACGTCCACGGCCAGCACCTCAAACAGCGTAATGGCCGCCGCCGCCGCCGCCCACCTGCACCACAACTCGCAGGCGTCGCCCATTAGCAACCTGCACCAGAACATGGGCAGCCTCATGAACAGCGGCAGCAGCGCCAGGTGAGAGATCGCTTTTGCCAGAGAGGCCTCCACTTAATATCTGCTCCTCATCTATTCGCAGCGATGTCTTCTTCAGCCTGATGATACAGAACACAACGAAGCGCCAGAACGAGGAGCACATAAAACGTCCAATGAATGCTTTTATGGTCTGGTCGCGCTTGCAGCGTCGCAAGATAGCCCAGGATAATCCCAAAATGCACAACTCGGAGATATCCAAGAGGCTGGGTGAGTGCCAATGTTTACTCAGCATATGCTTTCACGGGGTCTGTAAGGTTCCTCGCTTCAAATGGCTCCAGAGCACGCAAACAGCTCAGCTGGAATCCGAAATGTTTTCTCTGAAATCTGCTTCTTTTTCTTTTTTAATGAACCACAATGGGCAAGGGCCGTGGCAGTGTGTTTGTAATCTGGAAACAATGAGGGAATCTCACACAGAACTAAATTAAGAGGCGGCACACGACCTGCCAATCTCTCGCGCCCACTCACGCTCGCTCAGCCCTCGCGCTCAATCTCTGCCTCTGCCGCTAGCTTACTTATGCAACTTAAACTAATCAACGTAGTACCAGCTCCCCCTGCCCCTGCCCCTGCCCCTGCCCCTGCCTGCCACCCACTCCGAATTGGGCTTATGACAATGACAAACCAAAAACTCGTCCGTGGCGCGCACTCAACGCAGCTGTCAAAACTGACAAGCGGCTGTCAAACAATGGCAGGAAGAGCAGATCGAGCCAAGGAAGCTGTTGATTATGCTCGTGTATGACTCAGAGAAGGGTTGCCTACACACACACACGCACACCCACCAAGTGGGCTTGCCTTCTGCCCCCTGCAGCATTGTCTCGCCGCTTAACTAGTTGCAAAGTTAAGTAGTTTATTTCTAGTGGGGCGGCGGCGGCGGCAACGGCTAATCCCACGCACAAACAACGCATCTTATCTGGGCCTCTAGGTTTTGGTTTTCAATTCGCATCAAATTCAATTTCAATCACACACGCAGCCCAGGAGGCACGTGGCAAGTGACAGCAGAAATCTTTAGCATGACAATGGGCCAACAGGCAAGCGGCGCAGCTACCTTTTCGGCCAGCTCATGCATATTGGATGAGTCTTGGGCTGGCAGAGCAGGAGCATGTTGCTCCTTGCACTAGCCGGGCCCACAGAATGCTGTCATAACAGCGATAACGCGAAGGCCGCCCTCATCGATAGCTGCCACGGAGCCTTTGGGGCAGCCATTTTGAGCAATTTTTTAATCAAACTCGACGGGGGGCAACCAATTCCACTTCTGTTGCACCTCACCCAACGAGCTTCCGCCACTGAAGCACTTGTAAAATGACTTTTCCCTTTTTTACCTTTGTTCGAGCAAAAACAATGCAAATTAAACGCGACTCACTTGCAGCGCAGTTGAGCGCGACAACAACAACAACAAAAGGCAAACTCGCTGCACTTGAATAGGGCCAGCAGATGGGGCCCACAGTAAGCAAACAGCTAGCGACTAGAGAATACCACGTTAATTAAATGCTCTTAAATATATGAATATTATTTAATTCATAATTATTTAATAATCTTAAAGAGATCTGCTAGTTAAGGCCAGGCATTAGGGGTTGCCTCAGTCGATTCATGCTCGCTTAAAGACATTTCTTAATCAGGCAACTGGCTGCAAACGCTTTGCAGGCAAAGTTCAAGCAGCAGGCCGAAGGCAATGTATGAAAATCGATGTACAACAACAGGAACAACAATTTAAACACAATATACACTCCAGCACAAACTTGAGTTTTTTGGCTGGGCTGAGATTTTGTGGGAAGGCGTGAGCTTTTGTTCCCATTTCATTTCACCTTTTTGCCGTTGTTGTTGTTGTTGTTGCTGTTATTGTATTTTGGCAAATCCATTATGTCAATTGACAGTTCTGTGTAATATTTGCTGTCAGTTGCAGCTTTTGTTGAGTTTTCGATTTTTTGAGCAGGGCACACGGAAAAGACGCCGCTCGCCATTGTCGTGCCCAGCGCAGAGTGGGTCAGAGGGACGCCCAAGATGTGTGTAGCTAGCTCGCTTAAGATAACGAGGAAATAGAAAAAAAAACTTAACGAAAGTTGATGGAATTCACAGTGACTGCAAAGCTTTAAGCAGAGGCCCTTCAGTTGAACTGCAACAGTGTGGCAACTCCGTCAAAATAAATATAAATAAACCATTTGCCACATTTACACAAATGACAAAGTTTTGCACTTGAAAAGTTCGCCCTGGCATTCAATTAAATGAAATAAAATGAATTCAGCACAAAAATGGCTCATTATGAAAAATTGCGCAGAGAAAAGGCGGCTAACAAAAAACTGTGGCAGCAACAAAGGCGCCACAAAAAATGGCGGCGCGAAAGCTACTTTTTTCTCAACACACACACACACACACAGACACTCCCACTCACACTCACAGAGACACAATGCGAAAGGCACTGGCAAAGAGCGTTGAGCGTCGAGTAACGGTAACTGCCAACTGGCGACTGGCAACTCTGGAGAGCTCTTCAGACGTCGGCGTCGCCGTCGCCGCCGCCGTCGGCGTTGCCATTTATTTTATTATGCAAAACAAAAGGCAAAACAAAAACAACAACAGCAAATGGGAATAAAATGGAATAAAATAAAAAAGATGTGTTATAGAAAACATTTTTTGCCTGGCAGTGCGCGCGCCAGGGCTTAATTGAAATTGTAACTGTCATTAATTACTGTCTGGAAATTTGAATTAACAACAAAACAAACAATGGGCAGCGGCAACAATAACAACAACAACAACAGCGCCAAGCGACATCAGCAAAATGGCAGTCGCCTCTTTTCTCCGTGTGCTGAATGGAAAATTGTTTTGAAAATAATTGAAAAACCTGTCGAATCGGCAATCGGCAATCGCCTTCGTTTTTCCTTCTTTTTTAATCAAAACTCTGCCCAGCTCCAACGGGAATATTAAATATTGTTAAACAAAGCCCCCGAGAGATGGATGTGGGCCTGACTGACTGACTGACGGGCCTCGAACAATGGCAGAGACTTCGACTTGGATGCGATTGCGACTTTGCATTGCGCTGCCTACACAAAAGGTCGAACTCTCAAGCCTTTTGCCCCGCCCACCGAGTCCCTTTGTTGCACAATAAAGCGCAAACAATTGATTAGTTTGCAATTGGGGTAAAAGGCAACGATTCCACTCTGCACAGCAGCAGCGGAGCCCGAAGGTCGGCATGGCAATTGACAGGTGTGCGAGACGGTCGACGGGCGCTTTGAAAGGCTTCGACTTAATTACAACACGCTCAATCGAAACGGGCACCATCAAAATTAAACAGTTGTACAATTATAAAAGGGAAGCCCTTGGGGCGTGGCAGAAGAAAGTGTACTTGGCAGGCAGGGTAATAGGAACACACTTCTTGGCGAATGGAGCAACGTCGATATGCTGCTATCCACCTAATATCCTAGGAATATTCAAATAGTTCTGTCTGTAATCTGATTTGAGTATCTAACTGCGCAAGGACAACAAGGACATACTAAGCCTTCAGATTTAAACTTTAATAGATGAGATAAGACAAGAAAGGTAAAAATAGTGTATCAGACAGTGGAATATGCAATAGGCAGCACCCTCTCCTAAGGAAGGTTGAAAATATCAGAACTAGGCTTGCATAATATATCAGATATATATAGATGATTTCATAGAAAATGGCTTAAATATCAAATTGCTCAGGTCAAGCAGGCAGTACTGATATTTCTCCTACAACTATCCCAGCCTAATCCCACCTAACTCTATCTAGCTTTTAGGCATAAGATCCTTCCATCCCTTACATTAAATATTTAACAGCATATATTATAATAATATAAAGAAACTTATCCACTCAGTTTCATAATCATTCATATTTCAGCCATATTCGTAAGCTTCCCCTCACACACAAGCTGGCAGCTTAGCTTTTAAGCCAGCGTAATAAGGCATCTTATTACTCCATGAATTACACTGAAAGCTAATCAGACTACTATTAAATATACTATATTTATATACATATATATATATATATATATATATATATATATATATATATATATATATATATATATATATATATATATATATATACTATATTATATATACTATACTGTTAAAATACCTCTCACATTTACTAAATGTCTGCAATTGTAATACATTCTCGATGAGCTTTGCTGCTTTCCGTATGTAAGCCTCTCGTCAAGGGTCAGTTTTTCCGCTTTTCCAACGTCAAATTGCTGTGTAAACAGTTTAGTCTCTGGTCAAACTATGAGTTCGGCTGGGAGCAAACGCTCAAGTGGGAGCCACGCTCAGCGCACAGCAAGACTCGCAAGAGTTCAAGTCCAGACTCCATAATCCCATAAGTGGCCCAATTGTGTGATGTGTGAATGCTGCCCCAAAAGTAGCCTGGGCCCCACTCCTAGAACTGCTGGCTGGGCTAGTTGGGGCTACTCGCAGCCCCAATTGTGAGCTGTGTGAACTACAAACTGCAACTGGAGCCGACGTCTGTTAAATATTTGCTCTGTGGTTAGCGCCCGGCATTTTCCAGTGTTTCCTTAGGCTGCTGGGGAAAAACTTGTTAATTATGCTTGAGCCAGCTCGACTGGCAACTGTCATGTGCAACTTGTACTTGTTTTTCATATCAATTATTAAGCTGGCCACTCAACCGGCTCCAGTTGCAGCGCCAGCGCAGGGGAGGCGCCAGACGACAACGGGCAAACATAGACATTGTCCAATTGTCATCCTTTTGTGGCATGTCAACTCAGCAGTGCGCCCTCCTTAGTTTATACAACTGCACAACTTGTAGATACTTTCCCACTCCCCCTCTCTGACTCGCTCTCTCTCTTTCTCTCTCTCTATCTCTTCTGCTGCGTCTTGTTTATTATTATGTGAATTGTCTGGAAGTCTGTGCCCCAGCTAAATGCTCCACAAGGTGTCGTGCACAGGAGCCAAGTTGCGCATTTGATGCCCAGTTGCCACTTGGACGGCCTGTCAATGTATCTATAAATTAGTATTTTAGCAGCAGCTGCCGGCTGCGGGGCAGCTGCTTGCTTTATGAGTGCCACCAGCTTCCCATTGAGGGGGCCGCTCAGACCTGGACGTGAATGTGGACGTGGGCGTGGGCGTGGGTGTGGGCGTGGGCTCATGTCTAGTCTTTTGGCACAATTGTGCTTTTGTCATACGTTTATTGTTATAGTTTTTGTTCAACTACCTCAGCTTGTGTGTGTCTGTTCAAGTGTGTGTGTGTGGGCCTGACAGCCGTTCCTTCTTAGCCCGGCCAGCAACGTCCTATGGGTAGTAGATAGCTTCTCATTAGTATTGTGTCGCTTCAACAATGCAATTTGTGCGACAGTGTGAGTGTGTGCTTTACAGCTACTAAAATTACACGATATAACTAATTAAGGACATTTCCCCCAAGTCCATTTCTTTTGTGAAGCATATCCCTGGCATTCCGCTTCAACTTGGCGCACAATAACAACGATTATCCCGAAAGGAATAGCGCAAGGATTTGAGCTGAGCACTATAGCTAGAAAAGTAGCTGCATTGTCTATGGTAAAAGATAAAGCAGAACTCCCAAAGATAAAAGATAAAACATAATGGAACCATATACTGCTATTGATAATAGGGATTGGGATGGTAGGGTATTGAGCGCCTTATCTCACTGGACAGCCTTAAAACTGAGTTAATCTTAATGATTATTGACTATTGGCTAAATCACAAATACATCGATTTTTATGCATCGTCTATATTTCAGAAGTTTGCCGATCAATCAAGTCTATAAATCTTAGAGTTTTCCCATGAGCTGATGTCAAAAGGCTTTAGCTTTCAGTTTTTTAGCCGTTCCAACTTAAGTTTATTTCAATTCGGGAAAAAATATCATTGAATATTAATTTAGAAATAAATCTGGAAAAGGAAAGTCGTTTGCAAAAGTAACATAAATAATTAAGGACAGATATCAACTAATGATGTAGGGGGAAGCTCTTGTTCGATCGACCAATTTGTTATGAACGTAAGAAAATTGAATGAGTTATGGAAAAAAGTTAAGTAATATATATACTATATATATATATATATATATATATATATTCAAGAATTTATATATTTATATATATATATATATATATATATATATATATATATATATATATATACTAGATCGAGCCATCTGTTGTTCTGCTGATGCTTACTGTGTTTACTACTCCTTCATCTGCCCATTACTTTCGATTTAATACAAAATGTATGTCTAATGATAATTTTAGGACATAAACTCGTGTTAAGAACATAAGTTTATGTATATAGAGATACAGATATGATATATATTCATATATATGAACTCACTTGAGACAAATAAGCAAAGTGCTGTGCGTGCGACGTTTCAGATGCTATCAGTGGGCTTCTGACACATGTCATTATAACATTTTACATTAACTTAAAAACATTTGCAATTTCCACACACAATGTGGACGCACAAGCTGCCTCCGACGAGGCGGCTTACCAGGGTCCTGCCTTGCCACATGCCACTTATGAGTGAGCGGCACGTGCATGTGCCTTGTACTATATACATCTATGGCATACAGCTCAGATACGAGTACGAATAGAAAACAGAGGCGGGAGAGCGAGACAGAATGCGGTACAAAAGCACGCCCCCAAGCGGGCCCAAACCACCTGCTGGTTTTCGGGCCATTATCGTGCAAGGACTCGACAGCAGTCTCTAACCAGCCACTGCCGGTCTGAGCCAGCCTGAATGGCGTGAGGAGCTGACTGACTGAGCTGACAAACAGGCAATGAGACAAACAACGAGACAGCAACAACAGCAACAGCAACAGCAACAGCAACGACAAACGACAATGCCAAAACTGGCAACAATGGTGGCCACATAGACAGGGACAGACGACGAAGATGGCCAAACGACAATAGAGCGAGATAGAGCTGCGCACAGGAAGTGCCAGAGGAGGAAGACGACGACAACATTGTTTCGTATTTGATATCCTTCTTGTTGCCACAGAAAAGACAAGTTTATGCTCCATGTGTATGGGTGTGCGTGTGTGTGTGTGTGTGTGTGTTTGGCTGTTAGGAAATTATGTTGATGTGCGTCCACTTCTGCTTCATTGTTGCCATATTTTGAGAGCTGCCCCACGCAAGGTATCCAATGGATTAACGACTCTTCACATGGCATTATTTCTCGATTGCAGGTGCCGAGTGGAAGCTGCTCACCGAGGAGGAGAAACGTCCGTTTATCGATGAAGCCAAGCGCTTGCGGTAAGCTCAACTTGCTGCCTAGACGAATCTCCTAATAATTTCACATCTTCTTCTCTCTGCACAGCGCTATGCACATGAAGGAGCACCCCGACTACAAGTATCGTCCCAGGCGCAAGCCCAAGGCTCTGCGGCGCGATGGCTACCCGTATCCCATGCCATACCCGTCGGTGCCAGTGGAGGCGTTACGTGCAGGTAAGCCTATTTCATAAATATAATACATCAAATACAATACTTCATGTATTTCAAAACAATCCACAAACCACAAACAATCTCATCAATAAAACCAATTAAGTTTTATGCCAGAACCCCTCGACAGACCCGCTATGCAAAGCAGAAGGGCGCGTTCTATGAGCTTTGGCATAAGACAAATGCAAATGCGGCACGATACGTGGCCGGGTCCCACCCAGGCGAAGCTAAGGACTGAATGAGAATATGACAAACTATCCTCACACTCGAGCGGTTGGCTGGCTGGGTTGTGTTGGTGCGCCACTCAGAGCCCCCCACCTGCACAGGGGTGAGGCCACACTAAGGGGGTGGCAACTAAGAACCACCGGAACCACCCATTCGCATGCTCTGACAAACTGTGAAGTCATCATCCTGGCTTAACAACTCAATTCAAGTGACAGAACAGACACACACGATAGACACGACCGAGGGACAGACGCAGGCGGAGCGTAAGCATAAGTTAACATTCATGATTTCCCTTACCAATGGGCTGGCGGGTGGCAGTTGGGTCTGTAGTTGTTTCTGGCTGGAGGACTTAAATTAGCATTTGTCACGTTTTTTGTCTTTTTTGCCCGTTTGGGCCCTCAAATTTAACGCAACTTTCTTGGGTTCACTTTGCTGATGTGGCAGCAAATTTGTGCGTTGGCGGCTCAGGGATCAGTGGCCCGGGCTAAGGACAATGCCATCCAGATGATTTATGCGCTACGGAAATGATAATAAAAATACTAGGAAATGCGTAATAAATAAAGCGAATTAGGCTTTCGCCTTTGCGTTCGCTCAAGTCTCACTTCAATGCACACGGCACTATCCAAAATGGCTCTGCGAGGCAAACATGGCCAACTGAGGCATGCAACAGCTGGAAGAAGCGGAGTTTTAATGTCACTTACTGGACTGAAGATGGATTAGTATCGTTCACATATTAGTATTCAGTGCATATTTTCTATATATTGTGAAGAGGGCAATCATATTTTAGAAAGCACAGACATTAACATACCTTAGCTTTGGCGAACTTGGCTATAAAAGAGTACAGTTCCCTGGAGGGTCTCTGGGCAGTGCCTAGGTCGGATACAAATAATAATAAAGAGTTGTTTTCTGGGCTTATTGTGATGTTAATTCACAATAACAGAAGAAACAGCAGACAAACAGCAACAGCAGCGGCTACCTAATCCGCTGTTGTATGATAATAGCTATGAAGCTGGAGCTGAAGATGGAGCTGAAGATGGAGCTGAAGATGGAGATGGAGATGGAGCTGATGCCAAGTCGATTGATGTCGAAATGTCGCTACTTGAGACGAACAAAAATGCTTGCGGCTTTGTTGTCGCAGCAATTTTAATTGCCACAGCAGCCAACAGCTTGGAGACTCTCTCACCTAGCGCCATGAGCGAGATGTGTTTTTCTCAATATTAATTGTTTTATTTCATTTTATTTTGAATGAGCGGCGCTTGTAATTATCGCGGCCCCGTTAACAAAAGGCCAAGAGGGCAGCTGGACGACTACCGTTTAGGGCAATTGGTTAGGACCGCTTGGCGTCTATCAGATGCAGAGATAACGCTCCCAAAATAGCTGATTCAGCGCACAATTATATCGGAAAGAGTTAGCTCGGTCCGAGATATATGAAAGAGTGGACCGAACAAAGGGCGCAAAATATTTCGAGTGGCAATTATTTTAAGCACACAACAGACCCAAAACCATTGTCATAATTATTGTAAACTTATTTTGTTGTTGTTGTTGTTGTTGTTGTCTTGTTACCTTCTCTCACTTCAGCTTGTTTGGTTTCACTTGCAGGCATCTCGCCGGGTTACTTTGCGCCCGGTCCCACAGCGGCCGCCTATCACCTGGGCAGCCATCTCACGCAGACATCGCCGCCAACGACAACGCAGGTGAGTGCTAGTCTAGTCTACAACGTATTCCAGATCCAGCCCGGACCTTGGGCCTGTCTCTGTCTCTGTGCCTGTGTCTGGGTCTGGGTCTGGGTCGGGCGGGGGTTAAGCGCTCAAGTGCCTGGCACGTCCATCAGACAGCGAAATAAATGCTGAACGGTAGCGCGTCCAATTACATCGATCGGTACGCGGGTCGCCTTAATAACATAATTACAAACTCCCATGGCAGACGCCCACTTTAAAAGGCGGAAAACAGGCGGCCGTGACTAAGCGCGACACGCTTCCTGATCACGCTTCGATCCTGGCTGCGTTCCGACCTGTCATGCTAAGGATTTGCCACAAGTTGTCATTACACATTTAGTTACCAGGCCGCAGATCGCCGAGATAACGAGGCCTCGAGCGCAAAAACAAACAAATAACGGGCAGGTGCTACAGCAAGCCGGACAACGGGGTACGGGTACGGGTACGGCTATGGGTACACCCCTCGAAAGGCCTAGCTGACCAAAGAGAAAAAAGGAAAAAATTAACAAAATTGGCAATTAAAACGTGGAGCAGTAGCAATACGCACTCGAAGCAATGGCTGGGAGCAGGCTGCGTCAGACCTCTCCTCAGATCTGCTGAGGTGCTGCTCTCGCTCTCCTTGATGGGCTGTGTGTTTATTAACAACCCATTAAAAGTCATGACTGTTGCTTGCCTTTGTTGGAGCCGGGCTGCCTGTTGGCTGCCTATTTGAGGCCGTGATTGATGTCTGCGGCTGCTTAACATGCGTTGCGGGTGTTGAAAGCCTGGCATTACTCGCCAACAATGGCATTACTTGGTTAATAATATGCCTCGGCCGGCCCGGGTATTATAATAATAGACCCGCTTTGAAGGCAGCAAGCGTTCTCGTTCCCAAAACTGAAATCTGTACATGAAAATTGCATGCGAGTGGGCGGACCAGAAGGCGGCCCGCTGCCACTTATTTTCCACAACTCACTTTTACCTCTCACTATTATGCTGGCCAAGTTTAGAAACATTCCAGAGCCAGGCAGGGGATGGGGCTACGCTAGATTATGGACAACAATCGAACCTATCACAGAGTTTGCTCAGCTGAGCTCGGAAACCTCAGGATAACAGCCTCAGCGACATTCCAACCACCTGCCCTAACCAAGCCGAAGCCGTGGCTGGCTCAAGGCTCAAACCACTTGAGCACAGCCAGCTAAATCAATTAACTGACGGAATAATGCCCAATTGAGAGCGACCGAAATAAAAACATGAGCTCCGCGTAAATCGCCGTGCATCAAAATATTTACCAATCCACACTAATTCCCAATTGGGCGCAAATCAAATCAAATCAAATTGTAATCCAAAACGCTTTCGGCCCAAACACACACACTCGCATGGGCAGGGGCCCGGGTCTGTCTACCAGCCGATTACGAGTGCGACTCCGACTCCGTCCGTTGGCGCTGCTGATGATGGTGATGGTGATGGTGATGATGATGTGTTAACAACATAATTATAGCCCAGAGCAAAGTGCTGTGCGTACGGGGAGCAACCCCTCGATGCAACCACTCAAAACAAAACGGATATGAAGCAAAACAACCCCTGGCGCACTTACCACAGCGCACCCGTTCGCCAGAGCCCAGTTCCAGGCGAAGGCCCATTCCCAGACCAAGGCGCAAGACTTGAACCGAACACCGAAGCCCACCAACAACAACTGGTGTTGCAATGAGAAACGTATTGCAAATCAAATAACATTAAACTGAGACGTGTTTTTCTATTTACTCGCCGTGTGGGGTTGTTCAGCTCGCATCCACAATTAGTTGGTCAAATAAAGCCACAAAAGTGTTAAGCAATTTGCACTAACCAAGGGTAACCGCTCACACCCCTCCAATGCCCCATAGCGATGAACAAGTCCTTGTTTATAAATCAGGGCATATTACGCCTCTGCAGGATTAAAATCCTATATAAAGTCAAGTGGTTAGTAGACTGGGCAGGATTATCTAGCTATACTAACCTGAAATTCTCGGGCATATTATCAAAGCAGCTTTCTTATCTTATTTCTACATTTATTCGTAAAGTGAACTTTGATATTTGATATTTCATATCTATGATATCACTAATAAAATACTTTCTGGATTATTTTAACTCACCTACTTCGCTGTCTCTTCCCTCATTTTGTCTTTCTCTCCATTTCCATCTCTTACTTTAACTTCACTTTGCTCTTTATAATTTTGAGCCTCTCTCTATTAAATAACCCAGTTTTGATTACTCAGCTTTATAATGCTGCCCTTCAATGCGATTCTCAAATGATGTTTCTATTAGCGAATTTTGTAATGTTTTTTTGCAATTATATTAGGGTTTTTCATTCATAGTCTGTGTAAGGTAACATATTTCTGGGATTGTAAACAAGTATTACGCAGTGGGTCATACCCGATTGCAAGCTTCGCTTTGCTTAAGTTTGAAGTACAATTGATAGTTGACAATTTGAACTGACTTCAGAAGAGAGCCGCGCCAGAAAGCGGTTCGTATTGAAGCTTTCACGCGAGAGCTTTAGAGGCAATTAGACCTGGCATCAGCTGTCATCTTTAGCTTAACAGTTATAAGTAATCCTCTAGTCATCCACTGCATACTTATTGAATTCTTGCTCCTTGGCATTTCAGGCCACTCTCTCTGGACAGATGGACAAGTTCGCAGCATTGGAGCGCAGCTCGTATCTGAGTAATGCAGCAGCTGCTGCGGCGGGCAGCCAGGCGAGTGCTTACAGCGCCTATCTGGACCCCAGTGTGCTTACCAAGGCCTACTTCGACTCGAAAATGTATCAGGATCGTGCCAACTATGCCTTCGACATTTCCAAGATCTATGGCGCCCAGCAGCACGCGGCGGCGCACCATCAGCAGCAGCAGCAACAGCAGCAGCAGCAACAACAGCAGCAGCAACAACAGCACCAACTGCTCATGGCCAGCAGTGGAGCAGGTGGTGCAAGTGGCGGTGGCGCTGGCAGTGCTGGCGGCAGCTCGCACAACAACAACAGCAGCAGCGGGCTGGATGAGCGCGATGCCACGCCCCAGCTAGACGCGGGCGGGCAAGTGGAGGCCAAGCCGCATCTGCACTCGCCCAGCGACGTGGGCCTGGACTATGCCCATCAGTACGCTCAGCAATATGGCGGCCAGTTGGCCAGCGCCGCCGCCGGAGTCGGCGTGGGCGTCGGCGTGGGCGCCGGTGCGGCAGCCGGTGGTGGCGGCGGCGCTGGAGGCGCCTCGGACTTTCGGCGACCGCTGACGGTCATCTTCTGACCACCATCGTCCAATGGTAGCGAGGAGTTAAACTTGTCTATGACTTAGGAAATGCGAGATTAAAGTTAAACGTAGCCAACTTTACAGTTAAGCCTCGAGTTGTAAATTAATCATAAGCTTTGTTAAAACGAAGAGCAAACAAGCGGAGCAGGAGCAGGAGCAGGAGCAGGAGCAGGGGCAAGCAACAGCAACAAGGAGCAGCAGCTGCTGCTGCAGCATTCCCACGACAGGCAGAACAACGAGCGGTGCAATTTTGTATGTTTTAAACGCTGAACGAAGTGCTTAGCATAAATTTAAATGTATTTAAATTCTACACATATACAACATTAAAATACAAAAACAAAAACGAAATACAACAAAACAAACGAGCTACATTCAATAAATGATTAACTACTGAGTGATATAGTGGCGGGTGTTCGACTGAGGAGTAGCCCGAGCAGGGCTACAGACCAAAGGCATCTCCTTCTTTCCCCTCATTAGTGAGCCAAAAACCCTTGACTCAGAGTGGGGCAATCAATTCCATTGAGTTCATGCCAGCAATTGGGCAAATGTCATCTGAACCATCCGTGAGGGAACTTAAGTTAGCATAGCAAACTTTGCAGACTTAATCCTTACTTCTAGTTGCAAAAGAGCAATATAACTCAAATTAATATTTAAAATTTATATTCTATGCCTTTTGCCCATCTTTATAGCATTCATTTCGCTTCTCTTCAGCTGCAAAGTTTTGCTAAGAAAAAAACTTTTTTATTGTTCTCCATTTCATTTTTAATTATTTGTAAACGACTTGCTCTTGGGGAGGGTGGGTGTTTGAGGGAGCAATGCTGGCGGGGGCTGTGGACCTGACAAAAGTCAAGAGCGCGCGAAACGTTAAACGCTTCCTAATTAAGGGAACTTCGCGTGGCGGCAGCTCCTTCTGGCCAATCAGCTGCCGTCGCACGTTGGCAAACACACGCCGCGCATTTCGTTTGCTCAAGCAGCGGCAACAACTCAAACAAATTACCGTTAGCCACTAATTAGTGCGACTCAAGGTGCAAAAATCGCCGCAGATTTAATTAATTTTACGCCGCGTTGAGCGCAGCTGCAATTAGCGAAGCTGCCCGCATGGAGTTGGGGTGAGCATTACTTGGTGCATTGTGGACCTCTCAGCAATGCCCAAAATATAAAATATAAAATATAAAAATTCAGTTTATAGCAAGGTTTATTTTGGTGTGGAATCAAATCTTTTTTAACTTGAGATGGCGCTAACAGTGCAACGATAGCGTACTTACTAGAGGGCGCTCGAGCATATTTGAATATTCATTTTCCACAAACCACCGCTAGATGTCGGCTAAGCAGTGCTCGTTCCGAGCTTTGCGAAACACTCACCACAGTGCGTCATTTCATTTGGTTCTGCTGCCGTCTACTAGATGGCGCTTAAAGCATGGTGTGTTCGAGCGTTTGCCCGCACTTCAGATTTCACCAAGTGCATTCAGCGCCATCTAGGGTTGCTGATTTTCATTTTGTCTTATCAATGATTGAAATTATAAAAAAAGAAATGTTTACAATTACAATAAATAATATTAATAATATTATAATAATATATATAATAATAAAAATTATATTGACAGTAAAATATAAATTATTTGTTATATTTTTTTTAATTAACTCATTTTTAAACTATTAATAAAAATTGGCTTTGGCAAAATGTTCAGTTAGTTTACATAGGCAGGCAAAGAAGTAGAAAGAGAACCAGAAAGAAACTTAAACATGACATAAAGATATATATGATATATTATGATATATATGATATATATAATATATATGATATATGTAATATATATGATATACATGATATATATGATATATATTCTACATATAAATTGATTAATAAGATTACTCTCTAATAAAACGCCAAAGTCTAATATTATGTGATTTTTGGTACGCTATCTTTTAGAGATAAGATATTGATTTAGTTTAAAGCCGTCTAAAACGTTCCGATTTATTAGCCCATTACAGCTTCAAGGAGTTATTTAACATATTTCAAGAAGAGAGTTTTGTTTAAAATTTTATAAGGTCATCAACAAATATGTAAAAACGAAAGTTTAAGAAAAACAAACTTGATATTAGCTATATAAACAAATGCAGCTATTAGCAATATTCTACTGTCTGTCCACTAGCCAAGCTCATCATCAGATTGCACTCGTCGCATAGAGGAATTTCCTTTGGACCACGCACGCAGTTTACCCACTTCAGTAGCCGCTGCAGGACTCAGCCTTCGCTTTTTGCTGTGGCTTCTCTGCACTCGCTTAAAACACAAATCACGATTAGCGAGTCACATTTCCATTTTGGGGCTAAAAAACTTTCGGCCGCACATGGAAATTGTGGGCGATGCGGTAACGATGGAGATGATGGCGACGTTGATAGCCGACTGCCCATAAATTATTGCAGCTGAAACAGAGGCAAACAATGCGCAGTCGGTGGACAATGAGTGGAGGCCCAGTTGACGCAGCCGAGGCACTGGCCAAGTGTCACAGAAAGCTCTTCAAAAATACCCGAAATTATGGCAATCAGGCAGCAGGCGAGGTCCTGCCTCGGCGCTGGCCTGGGTCCTTGCCAAATGCTAGTTGCCGGAATTGCAGGAGGCCCCGCTCATTGTCCTGACGCCGGGCATAATAGAGCAGCCATAATGTCCATTATGCGAGAACAAATGGCAGCTGGCATAGTGTGTGCCAGGACACGATAACACTTGCCAGCAGTGAGCAGGAATAGTGGAGCGAGTGGCGGAGAGAGAGAGAGGAGTCAAACAGAGCTACGGCCACCAGTTGCTGGCCATTGTCTTGGCGCTGCGCCTTGGCCAATAAAATGCATTCAGCTCGCATGCAAAACAAAAACGATAAAAAAAGCCGTCACCATTGAGAACGCGTCTAAGCAGCCGCAGCGCCATCCGGCGCCCCCACTCCGCCGGAGCATTGTCTATGCCATTGGCCAAAGCGCCAAGCGAGCGTCGACATGCGCGCAACGCAGCCTCACAAAGGGGCCGCTGGGGTGGGGCTGGCGCCGTGTGGGCAACAGTTGATAGCGCTGCCATTTTTAATGTCACGGGCTACGGGGGCGTCTGCTCCCACCCCCTGCCAACGTTTTCCTAGCCGAAAACTCTACACAGCGAGTCAAGCGCTTTGGAGAGCGGCGCATGCGCAGAGCGAAACTTGTTTGAAATTTCGTCACTTTTGGCGCGAAGCGAGCAGCAAGTGGAGACTTTCAAAACAAACTTGTTTTGAACTCAGCTCGAAGCCCTGATTTCCTGCCGCAAAACTAGCTCATAAAAGGCGCTCTTTTATAAGAGCAACGTGGACTGCAGCGACCCCCGTCGCCAGTCGAGCCATAGCAAATTTCAGATATTTTACGACTTCAATTATTCGGAAAATAATGGCATGACGAATTTCCTGTGGAGCACGCAGCAAACAAGAAGGGCAATTGAGCCGGCGACTCCCCTGCTAAACAATGGCAGCCAAAGGGTATCTCAGTGCAAGCACAATTGCATACACACACACACACACACACGCACACGCACACATACGATATATATTTACAAGATAATCGGGTGTTTGCACGCCGATCGCGCTTGCGATCGATTGTGGGCGCAAACAAGGAGTCGGGCAAATTTCGATAAGCAACGGCATGCTCGACACACGAATCGTGGCTCTAGAGAAGCATCAGAAGTACACGAAGAAAGGGACAATCAGGACAAACAATTGCTGAACACAAAAAGAGACCTCAGAAGACAGTTTCGGACAGCGAGAGCAAACACAAACACAAACACAGAATGCAGAAGGTGAGATACGTGAGCTGCGAGCAGCAGCAGCAGCAGCAGCAGCAGCAGAGGCAGAGGCAGAGGCAAATTTGTATTACTTAGCCGCCTCGTTGGCGTCCTCCGAGCTGTTACGACAAGCAGCAAGAATAGCAACAACAACAACTCTACAAACAGCCGTTGCACAGTCTCTCTCACTCTCTCGCTCTCTCTCCCTCTCTCTCTCTCGCTCAGTCTGTTGCTCGTTCGCTCTTTGTCGCACGCTAATTGGCTCTTGCTCGCTCCTGTGGCGCAAAGAGCGAGCAGCCAACATGCAACCACTACAATAACAAATTTACCCCCGCACACACACACACACACACACACACACTCGCTCGTAGTTGATTTCAGTTTTTGTTTGCCGCTTTTCCCGTTTTTGTTCCGCCAACTGTCGCAAGTTTTCGAATGCCATCCATAGATTGTGCCCTTAGTCCATAGAATGTGTGGTTCAAATCAAAACTGTCGCGCACTCGATACGGACGCACCGGCTCCGGCAACGCACTCGGCTCGGGGTTAGTTCAGTTGAAAGCAAGCGAAGCTTCAAGGGCTTAATCCGCAGTGTTTAGATCGCAGTTGAAACTTAAATAATGCAAATTAAGCAAAACATTTGGTGAAGCACATCTGACAGTGTCAAGAAACATTACATTGATTGCCGAACAGTGTTGATTAACGAGTTAACTAAGATTTGCCCACTCTTGGGATTACGGCACCAAATCCGCAACTGTACAAAAGGTGAGCACTCATGAGTAGCAGCAAACGATAAGAGCCTCAAGTGACTCATGTGACATGTGTATTTGAACACCGTTTGATTGACTGATTGAGTTTCTATTTTTCCCCACATATCAATTATTCGATTTTGTGGAATCCATCACTTTGAGTTCTTAGGTAAATATTAGAAAGGGGCCAAGGTGCTGGGCACACAGTCTCAGATAGCATTCAGCTACTACGATCTGAGCTCAATTGAAGAACTGAACTGATCTGATTTGATCTTTACAGAAATATATAGTTATATACCTCGCACTAGAAATGGAATCTTTAATCTTAACCTTTTGACATCTCCTATTCGCCTAGGAGCTTGTCCATATCTATATCAATATCTATATCTATATCTATATCTATATATGTATATCTATATCCATATCAGTTCTCAGTTCTTAGCTGTTAGAGCTCATGGGGTTCTTAAACTCCTGCCTTCGCCTTGAGGAAAATATGTTAATTGTAATTTAATTATAGTTTAAATATTTACTGTTATCTGTATTTGCCTAGTTGTATCTGATAACAACTACTGAACTCCAAATATTTGCCAATTTGCTATGATTCATGCCTGCACAGATATATTTATTGGGGGCAGCCAAAGGAATTTCCAATCTTAAGTTTCCGGAAATAGCTATAATAATATTAAAATGCACAAAGCCCGCCCCTATGCATATGCCTTGACATAGTTCCGACTCAATATTATTCCTTTCCCTGGGCGATTACTCATTCCGCAGCATTAGCCCCCTCGCAGTTATCACATTCTGTTACGGAATCCATTGAATCGCCCCTCACGTCTGCCACTTGGCAATGCAAAGCGATGCGATGCGATGCGATGCGCTGCGCTGCGATGGCATGCCACAAACAAAGCATATCTATTGAACTCCATTACCGTTTGCATTGCAGCACAGCTCGGCGAGCATACACGCACAGAGGCAACGGTCAGTGCACCGCAGTGGAGTCGCCGGATAACCCGACTGCAGGCAATCGGGCCACTCACCTGACGCACCCAACGCCAGAGCCCCAGCGCAGAGCCATGACGAGCATCTCGGCGCTGCTGCACCGCAACCACAGTCACAGCCACCACAGCAATGGCTACACGAGCAGTGGCAGTGGCAGCAGCAGTCACAGTCATCACAGCAGCAGCCTCTCACCGCCAGCGACAATCGGAGCAGCCACAACGCCGCCGCCGCCGCCTCCGCCGCCAGCGGTGCCCAAGCTACAGCAGCAGCAGCAGCTGCAACAACAACACAACTCCAACTCGAATGGCAGCTCGCATCATGACCACATTAAACGACCAATGAACGCGTTCATGGTGTGGTCCCGGGGACAGCGACGCAAAATGGCGCAGGACAATCCCAAAATGCACAATTCAGAGATATCGAAGCGTTTGGGTGCCGAGTGGAAGTTGCTCACCGAATCACAGAAGCGTCCATTCATTGATGAGGCCAAGCGTTTGCGGTGAGTGTGTGTGTGTTTGTGTGTGTGCGTGTCTCTGTGTGTGTGAGTTTGTTGTCTGGTTACAATTTGAGCGATTAGCTAAGACAATGGGCAGCTATTGTGGGGCTCCAAAGTGGCATTGAGTAGCATTTGGAGCTCTGGGTCGGGCCGCATTCGATTGGCATATCTTGGGCAAACAACTCTATAGATATACTTAGTGGGTCTTTGCATTTTGCATTCGAATCGGACCCGAGACCTCAATACATGTAGACGGAGTGTGATAAGTGAGCAATGTTTGCACTGTCTAAATCCTTTTATTGATTGTATTGGCCTGCCACATGTTAACTGACAATAATTAATGAGCCCCGAGCAGGCAGGGACTTAGCGTAATGGCCATTCCAACTTTCGGCTAAGGCAACCGCCACACTCTTATACATATACAAATATCTATATAAAGACAAGAAACACTGTTCAAATATTTGCCAATGTCGATAACGACGGCACACTCGCATATCATTTCAATTTCCAATTTCAACTTACTTCTTTTGCTTTTTCGGGCTGAGATAACAGGGCTGACCAATTAGGGGCTATGGGAACTGCAACAAAGCCCAGGCAGCTCAGGCAAAGAAAGCAAGAGTGAACAACAGCAACAACAACAGCAACAACAACAGCATAATACACACCTTTTATCAACATTTATCGTTTGTCAAACAAATGTCAACAATTGCGCATTGTTGCAGCTGGGAATGCTTACGGAACAGAGCTCCAGAAACAGAACTTTAGAAACCCTGCCTTGCTAAATGGAATCAGATAAGCATTGAGTCTTGCAGGAGAGGTTTATGGAAGGGTTTAGGCTGAAGCTAATATACCCTGCGCAGCTCAAGCCGGTATTAGCTGAGAGAGTGAGGGAAAGAGTTTCAGATACGAGATAACTCAATTCAATCTGAGATAGAATACTATATTCACTTATATTGAATCGAAGTATAGGGTATCTCTTAGTCAGTTTCAGATACTAGATAAGTTTTCTTACAAATTCAATTCAATCTGAGATACAATACAATAGGGTATCTCTAAGTCAGTTATGTTATGTATTCATTCATATTAAATCGAATTATAGGGTATCTCTCAGTCAGTTTCAGTTGCGAGATAACTTTTCTTACGAATTTAAATCAATCTGAGAGACAATACACTATCCATTTATATTGAAGCGAAGCATAGGGTATCTCTTAGTCGTACAACTGTCACGTGTGCGTCTTCAATTTTATGGCCCAGGGAACTGGGCTACAGATTGACTTTGTGATATCGTCGTGATCGTTAATATCGATCTTTGATCAATGTTTCAACATTTACTCAATTTACAGCGCGCTGCACATGAAAGAGCACCCCGACTACAAATATCGGCCTCGCCGCAAGCCCAAGACGCTCAACAAGTCGCCGGTGCCGGGCGGCGGTGGCGGCGGAGGCGGAACTGCGGCGAGCAGCTCTGGACTGACGGTCGCTGGGCAGCTGGGCAAGGAGCCAGTGCAGCCGCAGCATTCGCCGCATGCACAGGGGCTGCAGCACCATCATCATCATCATCCGCATCATCCACATCCACATCCCGCCCATGCCCATGCGCATCACCATCACGCGCAGCTGAGCGCAGTGGCTGCTGCCGCTGCCGCTGCCGCCGTCTCCCACTCCCACTCGCATTCGCCCACCTCGCTGGCCGCCAAGTATGGCTTTGGGTCTCCGCTGGAGCTGTCGCTGCCGCGCGTGCCCGGCGGCTTTCCGGGGCTGGCGCACTATCCGCTGGATCCCACACTGGCGCTGGATCTGCAGGCGCGTCTGCAGGCCATGTACGCCGGCAGCATCTATCATCCCTGGCGCTATTTGCCGCTGATCAGTCCAGATACTCCGCCCTCACCGCCCAGCAGCAGCGGCACAGGCATCTCATCCTACGGCTGCGTCAAGTCAGCCAAGTCCTCGCCCGTCGCCGTCGTCCCCGCGCTGGCCACAACGCCGCCCAACATTATTTGACCGACTCCACTGCGCTACGGCGCTGCCGCTGCGGAGCACGCGGTCTAAATCCGGAGCATTCGCAGCAACTAACTACCGCCCCGCCCCCTTACACCCCACCCAAGCTGGTAGCAGCCATCAAGTCTGCCCACTTACCTACGTAGGACCCTAGTGTTAGCTGAATCTTTGTGTGTTTTTGTTTTACGTTGCGTGTTTCTGTTCCGTTTCCCCCGCCCGGACTGCGTCTACGACTATTCACTGTGGTTATGTGGTACTTAGCTATGTATATAAGCAACACACAAACATATATATTATCGGAGAAATACACCAGAAATTTGAGCGGAAGCCGAAGTAAATAAAAATCAAATTGTTCCTATCCACCTGGTACGAGTGAATTCTTTGGGTATCTATCCGGATGAGATTGAGTCCAGGACAGCAGAGTGAACGCATCTGATGAGTTCTTTAGTTTAGCTACCACAAACCCACATAGTCCTTATTGCTTCTAAGTTCTTAGTGCTTTATCTCTCTATATATATGTATATATATATATATATATATATATATGTATTGTTGGCCCGATCTTGTGTAATATATATAAAATCTATATTTTAATGTGATACAAAACGAAAGGCAAAAAATTATAACTGTAAACGAATAAACGATTTTTAAATAGCTCACGCCCCACTGATTGATGAATACACTTGTAAGAGCCACACACACAGCTACAGACACCAATACCAATGCCACCAGCCAGGCAATCTGTCAGCAGTCAACCGCCAGGGGGCGCCACAGGCGCGTGAATAATAACGACAATGTTTGCTGATGCGTTGATTATTAGTTTAAATTGCCGGCCGCTCGAGGGGTTGTCTACTGTTCAGCGGGGGTTGCTCCGCGCTCAGCACTGTCAACTCTTACTGCTTAATGGGATTCGCTACGCCCACTTGTTTATGCAACCGACCGTGAGTTGCGATGAGGCGTGGCACAGTGAGCTCTCAGGCTAAAAAACAATTGACACCTTTCAGCTGACAGCCAAAACAAAGAAGCAGCCGCCGCCCGCAGTGGCTGGCGACGGGGTGGCTCGGGCGGTGCGCTCTGCGGCAATTGCGACAGCATCATAACCAGCTCAAAAGCCGCACATAAAACTCACCCAAATGCCACGCTGCAGCGCAGCCAAAGTACTGATAAGAAAGCGAACGCGCGACGTCTGCCCAAAGAGCAGAACCCCCCACCAATGCAGCCCCCACCCACCCACAGGCTGACAACTCCAACCCGGCAGCCAAAAGTCGTGCGCTGATTGTCTGCACAGTCACACACACAGAGACACAGCTCACGTCTGGCTGCCTTTTGTTGCCGCAAGGTCGTTTTTATAGTGTCCTGGTCCGAGGCCCAGAGACCCGGCAATAAAGACAGTCCCTCTCTATTTGTATTTGACCTCACCCACCGGCCCGACTCGAGTCGCAGCCACAGTGCAAATCACTTGTGCGAAACACTACGAAATGCTACAAAAATATTTGCCCAATGAAGTCGTCAGCCAGCCCACCAGGCGTCCAGGACAATAAGCCCCAGCCAGAGAATAGAACCGTGCAGAGCAGACCGGAAGCCAGACGAGGACATTTCTTGAATGCGCTTGTCAAGCCGCAGCCGAAGCAGCAAAGACCTGGTAATTAAGTGATAGAGCGATAGCTATAGTCGAGTAAATAATTAGTTAAGAGTGGGCGAGGCTCAGCCTAGATGTATGCAACGCTCGCTGGCCTACAGCTGATGGATCATAAGCTTCGCATAAGATGTTTCGGCAGAGACAACAAAGGCTGGCAAATCAATTATCAAAATTTAACGGGTCAACTACTTACAGCCCTCTGCAGCAGGAGTCAATGGCTATCAAAACTAGCAGGCACGCGCAGGACACGTGCACCCAGCCCACAAGCCAATGGCAATGCCAACACACACTGAGGGCTCTTTCAATTTCGTGCTCTCAAGTCGCTTGTTTCAAGGCAAACAGAAGCTGCGAGTGGAGCGCGCAGAGGACAAACGAAAAACGTGTGAAATGAAAGTTGTTTGATTTGCTCTATGCGGTTGCTGGGCTTGGAATAGAGTGGGAAGAGTGGGCGGAGGCGAGAATCATTCTGCAAGAGGTGACAAAGGCCGCACTGGGAGCAGATATGTGTACCCCAGCTCCTGCCCACATAGCCCACACTGTAGTACGAATTTTTGTTTTATTTATTTGGAACGACGGCGCCCTTACCCTCCGCCCTTCGCTCTTTGCCCTTTCTCATCATTTTTTTCTTCTGCTATTTCATTCCTGGCACACTCACATCCGTTTCGATAAAAAGAAATATTTTCTTTTTGCCATGCGTTGGCGTGGCACTTTTCTTTCGCCCCGGCGCTTCATTATTACTATGGAGTAGTATATTTATATTTATTTTTTGCTGCTTGTTATTATTTTGCTGAAGTTGGCGCTTTAAGGTAGCCTCGGCCAGTGCCCATTACGCAGAGGATATTGTGGGGTCATGAATCAATTGGGCAATGTCCATTGGCCGGAAATGTGGTGAACCGAAAAAGATGGCACTCCATTTGCATCTCTCGAATGGGGGGATGGGGGCTGTAGGGACTTGACTTCTGAGCTTTTCCCTCCAGCCAGCTGGTGGGGGAGCGCCGCATAATCGCGTGTAATAAATTTTAATTTTTTAAGCATTTGTAAGCAGTTTTATCGGCCCAACAAAGGACTACATTTTTTAAGTGCCAAGCCAGCCAAAAAAAGGATATAAGATTAAGACGCCGCGGCGAAGATGAGACATAAAAAACGCCAAGCAAATTAGCGACCCACTCGAGGCGGGGACACGGGAGGATAAAGCAGTCAGACCAGGCTGCTCCGGCTTCGCCTTCGCCTTCGCCTTCATCTTCTGCCCTGCTCTGCCACTGTGGTTTATCACGCCCACTGCGTCAACGGATATCCGACGCATGGAAGACAAACAAAAAAGGCATTAAATCGCATTTAAGTCAGGGCGAGACGCAGAAGCGAAACCAACCACCGCCGCCCCTCCCCAGCCGGCTTATACCTCATTTGCTTGGCAAGGCTGACGACAGGCAGAGATACTGATGCCTTGACATTCCCACTTCAGTGTGAAGGATACGTACCGCTTATCGCCTGGCTGTGGGACTACCACAGAGTGCGAGGCTTTAAGTGGAGTCCCAGATAACAATGTCTTATGCATATTGATATTCAAACTGGCAGTCTCAGTCTTGAGTCGTGAGATTCACGCTCTTCACGGCAGTCAAACACTAGTAAAAACAACAACAAAACGAAATTACCATGCAGCATAAATGACAATTTATTTTTCAATAACAAAGAGCTCCAATTGGGTGCCCGATAAAGAGCTGTCGTACTGCATTAATGAAATTGCCCGTGGACAGGCCGACTGCATGTAAAGCTATGCCTGGGCCTGGGCCTGGACCCAGGCTGCAGCAAATGAGCCTGTCAGCAATTAAACCGAGCACAGAGCAGCGGCATTCAGCCCGAGAGAAGCAGCTGCAAATGCATTCGCCAACAATGGCAGGCTCCTTTTTTAGTTCGTTTTTTATGGCTGTTGGTACCTACAGCCGCCCCACTGCAGTCAGTCGGCTGGGCGGGGCTGGTCAGCAGCACAAAGGAGCAATTAATGCAAAATTGTCGCTGCATAATTGCTGAACATGCAGCAGCAACACCAGCAACAGCAGCAACACCAGCTCCAACTGAGCATAAAGAAGCAATTAATGGCACACAAATGCGCCTGGCATGCATAAAAATGCTGAGCCTTCAGCTTCGAGCTGCAAAAAGTTGAAAAAGTGCAGCGGCAAAGGCCAAATCAAAGTTGCTGACCATTTGGCAGCCCGGCAAACAATTGCAATTACATTAGAAAGGGCAGCAGCAGCAGCGGCAACAATGCCAACAGTTTAGTCCCAGCAACGTGGCACCCACGTAGCGCGTTCACTTCCGTTGCATGCCAGGCACGTTGCAAATTGTCGCAACGCAACGCATCCAAAAGGAGCAAAAAAGTGACTGTCAACACACAAAAGCCACGGCCAAACGAATTGCCAATTTAAATGTGAATAGAAAAATTGCAGTCGCCCCTTCAGAGCTGACTGAATCCTTTCACAATCGCCAATCACTTGGTTGTCCCAATCATAACAATGGCTTGGCACGGCCCCACAGCCGCCCGCGCTCTAGATGCTCACAAGCTACCAACTGCACATTACGTATTACGTACTGAAAGTAACGTATTAGCTTCTTAAGGTGTGGGTAATAAATTTTAGTAGGATGTGCATAGGAGTGTACACACCTCAATGATATATGTTATTTTAGGAGCCGATTTAGCTTTCTATGTTTTGTAACACATTTAAAATTTACAATTGCGAGCAATGCTATTTATCGTAAAATAGTCGATTATCGTTTCTTATATATCGATATCTGCATATCTAATCAAATCATCGCACATCTCTATTCAAAACACCAATTGATCGTGAGATTAAAAAAGCTACAATTGGAATATATTGTCAACGTATTAAAGATATTTAATTAAAACTAAAATTTCAATTATGTATATACTCGGATAGTGTGAAAAGTTATATATATTATATCTTTGCCTATAGGAAGCCTGCCAAATCGTTTGTTTTTTTTTATAAAATTCTTGCTTGCATTGAAACACTCCAAAGATACTATGAAAAAGCTATAATACCTTATCTATTAGTATACAACAAAAGAGTTACGTTCTAAAAAGAAGGTTTTAAACAATATATATATAAGTAAATCATGTTTTTTTATTTATAAATAATATAGCAAGTTCGGCTATTTGAAACTTGTGCAGATAACTTGCAGCCTGCATGGCAGCAAAATTCAAGCTATTAACGCTCAAACAAAGGCAGCAAACAACGGGGCAACGGACTAATTAAGCAGCATCCCCATGTGACCCGTTATCTGCATCAGCAACCAATCAACCCAGCGAATGCAGCGTCCGTGCAGCGTGTGTGCAATCTGCTGGCCTTTGGCTTCCATTTCGAACCAGCTGGAAGACCTGTCTATAAGTAATTGCATAATGTACTTTGGGATTGAACTGATAAAGATTTGGTTGCCAGTTCAGATCGAATGCCGAAAATATTTACGTAGGCCTAGACTGGGCGATAAGAATGGGTATAAATTCGCCGTGGAGACCAGCTGAAAATGCAGTCGCCTTCTGGTTTGCAAGGAAGTTGCTACTTACACGATGAATAAGTTTCTGGTGCTGGTAGTCTGTGTGCTTGGCACAGTGTCCGCTGGTCGCATTGTCCAGCGTGACTATCAGAGAGACATTGGCAGTGGTAAGTTGCCCGGCAGGAGTAAGGCATTAATTCCAGTGATCTTAATTATTTTGCAGTTGACCAGCGCGTAGAGCGCATGTCCAGGGAGGACTTGCAACGCCAAAAGTTTCTTCTGGACATTGTGCAACGTGTTCAGCATCCACTGCAGCAGGATGATCTTATCCACCTGGATCAGGGCCTTATTACGGATGCCGCGGGCTATCATGGTGGCATCGACAGAGAAATGCAACGTGTGATCGACATGGATCTTCAGCACCGCCTCCTGGATGTGCACGAGGTCTATAGCATCCGCAACGTGGAGCATGTTCAGCAGCTGCGTGGCATTTACCGTCTGCTGGTGCGCGCCATCGACTTTGAGACACTACAACGGAATGTCGTCCATCTGAGGCGCAATATTAATCCAGTGCTGCTGATCAATGCCCTAACACTTGCTATCCGCGATCGCGAGGACACCCAGAGGCTAATCATTCCTGCTGTGCAGGAGATACTGCCCGAACTGTACCTCGACCAGCAGACACTGGAGCGCGTCCACCTTATGCAAGCACAGATTGAGAACAGCCCGCGACCCTCTTTCGTGGATATGGTCGGTCTAGGCCAGCACATCCGTCAGATGACCCCCATGATGCGAATGGTGATGCCCTGGCGCGATCTGCACATGCAATTGGCACTGCGAAAGCAACAGATGTGGCAGCAGAACCAGAATCGTGTGGTGCTGCCCATGCAGGGCATTCAGGGGGATGAGGACATCTCACTGCTGACTGAGGACATCGGCATGCGCAATTTCATGCAGAGTCTCATTCAAGAGCTTGCTCTGCTTGAGGACACCACCAACGCCCGCCAGGTAACCAACAACTACTGGGAGAGGGAAACAGAAATAGAAGGGGACGAGATTCGTGAGGACCGCATCAACGATCGTATTCTGGGAATGAACCGCCGCCGTATGACCCAACAGCAGAGGGAAGATGAGGGCATCTACGACAACCAGCGGGAGCGAGGTTGGAGCTCGATGCGCCGTGACGATGATGACGATGAAGAGACACAATTCAGAACTCCCACGCATGGCACTCTGTTGCGTAACATAGGTCAGGGCATTAGACGTATGTTGGGTGGTAACTGGGATGAGGACACCACGACTCATGACGTCAACGAATTGCCCACAGTGGACATTCGCAGCGATCGCTTGCTGCACGTCGGTCGTCGTCACCAAAACCTGAACCGCATGGAACCTGAGGATGAGCAGATGCAGTCGCGCCTTTGGGGCATTGTTCGTGGTGAGCGGTTGAGCGAAGGCCGCCGTGTTGTTGATCAGGAGCAGACTGGCAAGCGCTGGAACTTAATCGAGGATAACATGCACGACCATACTGATAACTTGCAATCCGTTTCCCGTAATGATGAGCGCCTGGTGCACATCAACAGACGTCGCCTGGGTCAAACAAACGACATGACTCCGCGTCGTATTAGCCCCACTGGAGAAGGTCGTCGTGTGGGTGGCACTGATATGAGGGATGAGGACATTGTGCACTTGATACGCTCTGATAACCGCCTGAGTCAATTGAGCGACGATGATCTAACTGAGATGGTGCGTCGCAGCCGCCAGCGTAAGGAACAGACAGAGCAGGAACGCTTCATGGGCATTGTACGTGGCGATCGATTGAGCGAGGGTCGTCGCGTTGGTGACGTTGACACCTGGAGGAATGAGAACATTATGCAGTTGAGACGCACTGACAACCGTCTGGGTCAGATCAGTGAGATGCAACAGGATCGTTTTATGCGTGTTGACCGCCAGGGCGAAAGCATGCGCCCTGTAACCGACAACCTCCAAACAGTGCGTCGTGATGACGAGCGTTTGGTGCACATCAACAGACGCCGCGTTAATCAGCAGATGGAGAATATGAGTCCGCGCCGTGTGAACACAATTGCGGAGGGTCGTCGCGTTGATGGCGAGAGCACGTTGAAAGTTGAGGACATTATGCATCTGATCCGCAGCGACAATCGTCTAAGTATGCTCAGCGATGATGAGATCGTTGAGATGCTGCGTCGCAATCGAGAGCGCAAGGAGCAGGAACAGAACACGGAGGGACACCGCTACCGACGCAGCTTGGTAAACACTTTGGATGAGTCCATGACTCGACGCAGCGAGATGCTCTTGCACACTTTGCGCCAGCTGTTGGCTCGCCTGAACCAGGAGCGTATTTCGGTGCGAATGGTGAATGATGAATGGCAGAATGGATTGGGCAATTCCCGCCTGAACATCCGTAGCCAAGATCAAGCTCAACGCTATGCCATCCGCTTGAATGACATGCGACTGGACTCGCGGCGTAATCGCGGTCTGCTCGAGCAAATCAATGTCATTGAGGGACGCATGCAGCAGGTGATGGGCCGTGTGATCCGCGAGATTGGCAATGGCATCGTGGGTCGATCTGGCGTGGAGCAGATCGATGAGCAGCTTCGCCTGGAGCGTCTAATTGGAGAGGTTCTCATTGGCCGCACAGGTGACATTGGAATTCTGCGCATACTGCGAGAGCTGCTCCAGGATACCACCGTGTGCATGGATCGCTCTGGCCTCGGCATCAGCATGGGAGACCGCGTGTTGCAGTTCACCCTGCGCAGAATAATAGGCATTGTGGATGAGATTCGCGAGCAGCAGTTGGGCGTTTATAATCGTGAGCACCTGAACATGCAGGATGTGGTCATTAACGCTCTGCGCGTCGACAAATTGCGCACTCGCATTGACGACTGCGACATTGATGTGACCAGCCTGATCGAGCAGCCCGAGCAATCGCAAATGATGGTGCGACAGCGTCGTCTGAACAACAAGCCCTTCACCATTGACATTGACATAAGCTCAAAGAGCTCGCGGGATGTGATCATTCGCCTGTTTCTGGGACCTCGCCAGGACGTCAATGGCCGTGAGCTGCCCTTGGAGCAGCGCCGTTCGGACTTTGTGCTTCTGGATGCCATCCACACCCAACTGCAGACCGGCCGTAATCGCATTCAGTATCGCTCTACGAACATTGCCTGGACTACGCGTGATGCCACGCCCTACAGCGAGATCTACCGCCGTGTGATGACTGCCCTGCGCGGTCAGGAGGATCAGCTGATGATGGGTGATCTGGTTGGCGAGAATGGCAGCTTCCCTCAGCGTTTGCTGTTGCCTCGTGGCCGCCCCGAGGGTCTGCCCATGCAGCTGCTTGCGATTGTCTCACCCATCGTGCGTATGGAACGCGAGATGCCCATCCGCATGAAGCGCCTGGATGGTGTTATGGGCATGAGCATGGCTTCCATAATGGACAACCGTCCTCTGGGCTTCCCCCTGGATCGACGCATTGAAAACGAGCAGCTGCTGCTGGAGCTGCCCAACGTACAACTGGAGGATGTCCTGGTTGTTAGCGAGCACTAAAGAGGAAACCCTGAGCCACGCCTTTCTCCGACCGACTGACCGCTTAATCAATTCTTTTTCCGATGTCTCCGAAATGTAATAATTATTATAATAGTTTCTTTCTTGTGTAATCCCTAAATAAAGCTATGCAACTGATGCATAAGTGCATTGAAAATAAGTATTTCGCTTTCACCTGCATTTGCCTTCCAGCCGAGTGGAATTCCTAATTTTGAATAGCAAATCCTAATGCAAATTGCATGACAAGGGAGGAGGAATTATAGGACGCCCCCAACAAAAGCCGCCCACAAGCACTTTCATATTATGTTCGGGGCAGACAATGCGGCGGCCAAATAGCTGGCAGGCAGCTTTTTGCTGTCACTATAATAGACTTTTCTTATTCTTGCCACACAACTCAATTTGCAGCAACGACAGGCGACGCCCACTCCAAGGCTGTGTGTATATACGTATGTATATCTGACGCCCAGCGAAGCGTCAATTGCCAAATTAATTGGCCGTAAAAAATTGAAAATGAAAATATAATCACACTTTCCGTTGTCGAGCTGTGGCTGTGGCCGTGGCTGTGGCCGTGGCTGTCACTGGCTGAGCTCGAAACGATTTCAGCTTTTAACCCTCCGCTTCCGAGCAGTTTTCTCATCAACGCAGACACTAGCTGCGTTGGCCAACCATAGAACAGCAGACATTTCGCTGCAGGCACTCCAAAGTTGCATTTTTCCAGGCTGCCTGCCGCCACGGCCCTGGAATATTGATACTCTTCAAGAGCAGGATGTGGTGAGCTGCTCTACAGCTCATGTATCTGAAAATATATTTAATATCCAGTATTCCATATGAGTGTAGAGTAGTTTATATATAATATATAAAATATTATAAAATATATCCATAAGTCTTTTGTAGAGCATCTCATGTTCGTATTACTTTGAGTTTGGGTTTGGAGCTGGCAAAGAATGTGGCACATCGGATAATGGAAAAATGTTAGCACTCGACCTGTCTCCGACTTTTGCCACCTGAATGCACTTTCATTATCCTCGAGTGTCTCGCTTTTTCCATCCTCTTCGATGGTCTGATGAGCTGATCTGAGGGCAGAAACAAACTTTGGTATTACACGGCCTATTAGCCGGCGCTTAATGCAAAAATAATTATGTCTCGTTAATCAGTGCTGCAGAAACTTTCGCCAACTCTGTCTAACCCTTTTGCCCACCTCGGCCCGCTCCGCTGCTGCTCCGCCGGCAGCGCCAAAGTTTCCACGAGTGGCAATTGAAGGTAGCAGAAGCGCATTGCCGAAAACTTTTGTGATTAGCGGCCAGGGCGCAGATAGCGCGGAGCAGCTGATGCGGAAGATGCTCGCATAATTTATGTTGTGCGGCCTGCACTCAGCCAGCGGAAATGCCGTCGCGCTCTGCTCGTGGCGCCTCCGCATGCTGCCAGCCAAATTCCATAGCAAACCGTCGAGGGCGCCGAACGCTAACTTTTTGCCACGCAAATTAGCGGCCACATTTGTTTCGCTGCGCTGCCTGCCGCATGCCGCATGCCGCTTAAGCGTCCGCCACCGCAAAACTTTTTCAGTTATGAATATAAAGTTTATTTATTAAGCAAACAAGTTGGCGTCTTATCTGTGTCGAGTGCGTCTCTCCTCTAGTTTTACATTTAGTTGCCAAACAATTTCACAGTTCAGTTAGTTGCACAGTTTCGGGCGGAGTCGCCACAAAATGCTGCCTTGAATGGCTCTGGAAATTAATTGGCCAAAGGCGCTGATTCCATTTGACAGATTAAGAACACAATATCTATTCATTCTGCAAAAAAACACACAAATGACAGACTCGTGAGGGCCTAGGAAATTAGCCAGTCCAAATTGGCATACCTGTATAAATCATCCTGCGACTAGAAGAAATCAATGCGCATAGTTTAGTTCTTGTACCTTTTGTGTAGACGTGTGGAAAATATTGGCAATCGCAGGCAACCGAGGAAGGCGTGATGCGCCTTCAAATCAACACAACACCCAGAGAGAGAGAGAGAGAGAGAGAAGGGGAAAACCCTTGTCGCTCACATAACCCCAGTCAAAATTTACAATGGCAATTTTTTCGCATGCAAGCTGTGTGGGGAAGGGCTGCGTGGCTGGGGCTCAGGTTGGGGCTATCAAGTTGAGCAGAAAACTTCTTGCTATTCATATTCCAGCATGAATACACTCGTGCGAGTCGGAATGCGAATATACAATGTAGAAAAATGCTAACAAACGGAAATGTGATATACGCGACGCAGCCAAAATACAAAGGCTAATGGTACGGCTGGCGGAGGGGAGTGGGCAGGAAAGGTTTTTGGGCAGGAGGGACTAGGAATCGAACCAATTGCTTACGAGCTATTCAAAACTTCGGGCGAGTGGGTGATAATGCTATATGGCAATCGTCACTGTCGTCTATTCAATTTGCAACGAATTAAAAAAAGTAAATGTTTGAGAAAACATGCAAAAGGCAGGGAAAGTTATCGACTAGAGCATACCCTGTAGCGCAGAATAGCCAGAGCTAATGGAGTTGCCTCACACCCACTTTATATGCCCGCGCTCTGCTGAGCTCGGCTGCGGAGTATATGGAATTGGAGTTGTTGGAAATACATTGAAATCTGTGGAGCGCATTGTCAAAAGGCTTTTCTGTTATTGTAACGATGGAACCACAAACAGCCCTGGCCCAGCCCAGCCCAGCCCAGCCCACATCCCTGCTGACACGCTTTGGCGCATCAATAGATAAGAGAGAATGGGGAACCTCTTGAGGCTGCGCTTGAAGTGGGATTAACAGCGAGGCGGCCCACTATAAGAAGCTGAAGGGAATTACGGAAGTGTGCCCAGGACGGGAAGCCTGACGCAGGTAAGCAGGTAGCCAGGTGTGGGTATGGGAATGTATATATCAGTAAACTAATAGTTAACAAATATTTTCAATTACTGTTGCTGTCACAGCAAAATCAATCAATTTTGCAGCCACAGACACGAGAGCCAAAGCAATTGCATTTAATTTTCCAATATGCTGGGCGGAGATGGAAGTGGAAGTGGAAGTGGAAGTGGATGCTTTGGCTGATATAAATTTGTAGCGCAAATTGGTTTTGTGGCCACAGAGATTACAGCAAATGCACTTTGCCACTTAACGAGTATTTTGCTGCAATTTTATTTTTAAGCCACGCAACATTTTGCCACCTAATGAGGCGGCAAATGCTGAAATTATTTTGCAGCGTTTGCTGAATGCGCTGTAATTAGAATAAATGTATTTAGAGCTGCGGCCTATGAAATGGGAGAGGCACCAGGCCGTACAATGCCACGCCGAACTGTGGGATCGAATCGCATTTGTCGCGGCTTATTTGCTATTCACGCCACAAACAAAGTAAACAAAGCGCCCAGGCCCAGGCGCTAAAGACAACCCTCCCGGCGGGCCCTCGAGTCCTCGAGTGGCAAGTGGCGAGTGTGAAAAGCAATAAAACGCTAAGCATACACCAACGCACGCACACACACAAAATACACAATGCCAGAGCAAATTTGTTGCAAATCAAAATAAATTCCAACCAGCGCTTAGAAAAAAGAACGAATCACATCAAGCAAAAGAGAGAGAGAGAGAGAGAGAGAGTTGCATGAGAGGTCGCACTCTGAATACACTCTAAAGGTAAGGGAATATATGTGCTCAAGTTACTCTATCAGCAACAATGCTATCAGAGAGATCTCAACTGGCTGCAGCCAAGCGAGAGCAACAAGTTGTTGATAAGCTGAAAACTCTCTATTAACCAATGTGAAGTATGTGGAGAATATATATTATATGTTTTATATATGTTTATGTATGTTCAATTAAAATATTTATATTTAATAAGAAATACATAGTTATAAAAATATATATATATATATATATTTGAATAAGCTTGTTAAGTGGGGCTATGACACCAAGGCAATTATGCAATTAATAGCTTAAGAAAATTAAAGCTTTCTTTATTTTAGCTTAAGTTAAGTTAAGTCTTATATTGATATACAAATGATCAGCTCAGAGAGGTGGCAAGATTAGGAAAAAGCTCAGACGGATTTATGGGAAAACAGGGCTCAATTGATTTGGATCGAATATACATACTGTTTGGCTTGGCTTGGCTTGGTTTGATATATAATTTCTGGGCTAGGCCACGTCTGCTCTGCCTGTTACAGACATTTAACATTATGCCACTTTTGATGCCCCATTTACTATAAATATAAAATATATAAACATATATATATTATATTGAGTCAAGTAAAGATCAATCTATTGTCATCAGCTCAATGTTCAGCAAAGTGCCTCACATATTCATCACACCCCGAACAAGCTACAGAGCATAAAAGATGCATAAAAAGCGAAAGGCGTTCTTGTTCACAGGCTACAGTCCCTGCTCAAGCCGCCCCAGCTGCCCTCACGACCCGCGCCCCGCGCCCAAGGTAAATGCGAAGAAAAAACATCTGAATGCTGGCCGAGGCCGAGAGGCTGCTATGGGTACTCGTCCATGGCATTCCATAACAATTTATGCAATCAGTTGGACAATGCGTACGGCGAAGGAAGCTGCTGGATTTGCAGCCACCCCGAGCGCCCCGGCGGACGGCCCTGGCAGTCCTTCTTCACTCTCCGCTGGCCTCGGTCGCTACTTAATCCTTTTGAATATTTTTGACACGTGCGCTGCAATTATTTTATTACCCCCGCGAGTGCAGTGCACAGGCAGAGAGGGAGAAAACACACGCACAACAATGCAGCAAGGCAACGTGCAACCGGACACGCCCACTCAATGGACGCGCACAAGGGCGGGCACTTCTTTCACTCGTGTTTTTTTGGCAGCACAATGGGCCGGCAATTGATGCAATTCATTCAAATTGTTGGCGACTGTTTAGACTAAAATTGCATTAGTCTCTAAAGCTATTGTTGTTGTCGCTGTTGATGTTGCTCTTGCTGCTGCTGCTGCTTTTGTTGTTGTTGTTGCAGATGCCAACTGGACGAGCGCACAAACAATTGGCAATAATTTTTCGCGGTTGCATTGAAATTCAAACGGCGCAAATTGTGAGCACAATTTTTAAACATGCGAACAGCTCCCCACTTAGCGCTCATGCCCGCCCCAATTATGGTCGCTTTGCATTATCACACACACACACACACATACTCAATATAGGTACATATATTTTAATAATGATGCCATTTGTTTGCCCATAGAACTGTGCTGGCAATAAAATTTGGCTTTGCCACATAATTCAAATGGTTAATCGCGTTTAATGGCGGCATTTATCAATATTTTGTGAAGAGGAAAACCGCATGCAAATGCGGCCAGCGGCGGCAACTGTGGATGATAACGAGCTGGAGCGAGAGCGAGTCGCACCCCGGCTGTCTTGGCGCCCAATGACAATGTGTTGACAATGCGAAAACAAAAATGGCGTCTAATATGGCGACAAAATGTGGGGCGGAAATAAAAGCGCAGCGGTCAGCGCTGCATTGGCGCTCAGCACCACCGCCACCACCCTCCCCCTGCCCCAATGGCACCGCCCTTAGTTATGAAGTTTGCCAGCAGTTCCCCATCACGCTTTTAATGCGCACCATTGTGTCAAGATAAAGCAACGGAAATTAGCACGATAGCAGGAAGTTGGCAGCGTCGTTGGCGTTGTTCTTGACGACAGCGACAACGACAACGAAAACGGCGAAGACGAAGGCGATAAAAAAGTGAGGCGAATGCCAACGGCAGAGACAACAGGCCAAGTAGACCACACGGCGAGCGAGTTGAGCGACAGCCGAGGACCAAAGCACCAAAAGGACATCCACAGCTGGTCGAAACGGGGCGACCGGGGCTGCCCACAAATAATAATGAAAACGGAAATGAAATACAATACCCAGGAATGCCACAAGAGATGCTGAATAGCAATGAAGATGACGACGATGATGGCGTTGCTCCTTGGGTCCATTGCCAATGCCAATGGGCACTTTAGAGCTCTGCTTTCCCTTATGGCCCACTCGACAGAGCCCAGCACTGTGCAGCTGAGGTGCACGTTTAACATTTCTGCCTCTCTTCATATCGCCAGCGAAACAATGAACTAATTAGTGTCTCAGGCACATCTTCAGTGCTCTATCCTATAAGAGAGATAAGATTATTATTCAAATTAAAAATGTTTATTTGGCTAAAGATTTGTTGATAAGTATTTATACTTCTTTAGTTAGGCTTAGATATGCGCTTGACTTATTTAAATATATGTTTTTATATAATATATATATTTATATTTTATTATATTTATATTAATATATTTATAATATAAACTTTATATAGATAAATTCGGAACCTGTTGAACCCGACTCTGGCATACCAAATGCAAAAAATAAATTATATATTATTTAAATATATCTTTATAATATAAAAAATATATATATATACTATAATATATTTATATTTTATTATATTTATATTTCTTAATACATTTAAAATATAAACTTTATATAGATAAATTCGGAATTGAGAACTAGTTGAACCCGACTCTGGCATACCAAATGCAAAAAATAAATTATATATTGGTCTAACTTAAAGATAATTCCTTTTGTAGAAAAGTTTGTTTAGAAACACATATAAATCCAAAAACCCAGACTAGACTAGACGAATCGCATTCAGCACGACTAAAGTCCTCGGCAAAGTACAGTCAGAAACTTGATTAAGTCAAGCTGGTTATCTATAACCGTAAATCCCGGCCAAAACTCTTTTTGAATAATATTTTTAAATTGTTTACATGTATAAGCATATTAAGGACTCAAAGTCCTTGGCTGTTTGTCACCTTGACTACAATCAAAAATTAATAAGCCATAAAATGAGTACGAACTTTTCGCATTTTGATGCTTGGCGCACAGCGAGGGCAATGTTTGTTCATTAGATCGACAGCAGCGCCAGTTGGAGCTGGAGTGGGAAGGGCAGCTGGTAGCTGGCAGCTAGCAGCTGGGAGCTGGAGCTGATATTCTTTTCATAAACCGCACACAAATTAGACGCATACAAAAAAGGCAAAAAACGAACGCTGATTGTCGTCTATTCTTGTCAACTTTTGGACCTGTGCCTGGCGTCGGGCTAGTGGGGCAGGACGGGGCGGTGCGGTGCGGTGCGGGGCGTGGCGCGCAAAGTCAATTAGGCAAAGCGACGACGGCGAACAAAACTGAAAACAATTCGCATTTAAATTTGCGCATTCTTAGAAAATGCTGCGCCAAAACGGGGGCCAACAAAGTTCTTGGGGCAGGTGGGGCAGAGACTGCCGTAAAATACGTGCATATTATTGTGCTTATCTGCCGAGAAACACGCCCAGGCCAAGTGCCCATTCCGACGAGCCCCGAGCCACGAGGCCTTCAAGTTGATTTCGCTTTTTCTTTGCTGCCAAGAGCTGGGCTTCAATGTCTCAATACCATGCCAGTTGTTTTGTTGTTTTTGTCATATTGTGCATTTGTTTTTATGCGAATGGATCGTCCCACAGCCACCCAAACCCACAAGACTGCGCCGCAGCCTGCCCCTGCCATCGAGTCCTCTAAGCAACACATCCTTCCTTAAACGTTTCTTGTCTGCCAAATGTTTCTATGGGCTATACGATTGTGAGGCCCGCCTGTCTGTATGTGTGTGTGTGTGTGCCTATGTGTGTGTCTGTGTGGTTTTATGTGTGCATTGTATTGCCGGCATAATAGACACATTTAATTTTACTATTATGCCTTTTTGTTGTCATCACATTCGCATAAGCATAATAAACCGTTTCGTTTTCAAGTTTTCCTTCGGGGACTTCTCCGTTTGCCTATTTGCCAGTCGTTTTATTTGATTTCCAGCAAAAGAGAGAACAAACCGTGCGAGATTCTAAAGAAATTAGAGGTGTGCAGAGTGACAAACCACTGGAACACTAGCGAGCTGATGAAACCTATTTGCATGCGAGACCCACTCCAGGCGCATTCACTATCTGAAATTGAATTATTTCATTTGTATCATTATAAGCTCATGCCTAATTGGACATGTACGGGGAGGTGTTTACCTAATTATCAGGTATTTTGCATAAATTTGTGCTCGATAGAATAGTGTGTGATGCTTAATTAGCTCATCCAATTCAATCCCATCCATCTCATCCCTTTCGACCCAGGCCCTGTCAGCAAAAACGAACAATAGATGGCGCTCATAATTCCTCTCATATCGCTTTCGTTTATGCTACCTTCTTTTAATAATTGAGGAAAGTAATCAATCTAGAATCAATCTAGCATCAACTTAAAATTATACTCATATGTCAGGGGCGATACTGGAAGAAGATAATTCGCCAGTATAAGAGCAGCTACCGCTCCCTCTACATATGGTAAGAAAGCGCTTTCTTGGCAACCAAGGGATCCGCTGAACCTAATCCTTACTCTATATACCTGCAGATACTGAACATGTGTGGCTCACTGCAGATTTGTCAAAACCCCTGCCTAGCAATGCTATCGTTGGAGGATTTGATGCTAATGGCTACTACGCTTACAGAGGCCCGAGTCTCACATGCCAACAATATCCTGCCCGCTAGTGTCCTTCCTGAAACGGCCACTGCCTATTGCAACACAAACAGAATGGGCTGTGGGGTTATCAACTATCAGATGTTGGCTTCTCAGCCTGATTTTTTACTTACGAAAGAACTACAGCAAAGCAGCATAGGGTGATTACTTTTGCCTCATTCTGTATGGGCAAATATAATAAAACTGCGGCATAATAAAAGAAGTTTTCTACTAAATGCAAATGATATATTTACAACTAGAAGCGGGGAATGACTAACTAGTCATATTGATTCGATTACTAAAATATTAAATAGGGGGTTTTACTAATTACCAAAAAGACCTTAAGCCTTTTTACGTTTGTTCATTGCTGTGCTGCAGCTTATCTTTATCCTTAACAAAGTAAAAATATTTATTATCAACTACAAAATCCAAATAAAAGCAACTGCAATACATAAATTCACAAACTACATCCACACATAGATGGCGCTTGCACTGTGCCAGCATCAGTAGCGCAGCTTTCGATAAGTAAAAGCTTCTACGGCAGTAGAATATATCGGCATCTCCTATCGATAGCTGCCTTATTGAAGCAGAGTTTTCTATATCGTTGCGAATTTAAATGTATGAAAGCCAACAAATAACGAACATTAAAAATATAAAAAAAGGATTATATATATATATATATATATATATATATATATATATATATATATAAATATGTAAGGAAGGTCTGGTATCATGACTGTTTTATAATTTATGAATATATACATATATATAAAGTTATAAATATATATTATAAAGCTTTTGGTTTTAATGATACAATATACATTTTATTAATTTTAATTTAGAAAAATATATAAAATTGCTATACAGATGAAGATGAATATATGTTTCATTCGGACTCCGATTGGTCGCTATCTATTTGTAGTTCCTCGTGGTGTACGACCACATCTAAAGTGTCGCTGGCCAGCACTTCAGCACTCCCATCCATAAAGCTGCTATCTCGAACACACTCTGCGTCCATCTCAGTGCCGTTCCATTGAAGGACTTGCACGAGTAGTTGGAGCCTTAGGCCTTCAGCAGTGCCGCGAGGCAGCAGCAAATGCTGGGGAAATGAACACGATTTGGCAGCCTTCACTGGTTGCTGCGCTTCATAGAGCTCGCTAAGCGTGTGATCTCTTGAAGCGGTAGGAAAATGACGTTCCAGTCTATTCTCGCCAGTTGCCAGCTCGTGCACGAAGCTGTCCAGCAGCAGTCGAGGCTGAGCTTTGCCAGGCACCGCCAGATAGCTCCGAACTTGGACAACCATCGTCTGCGGAACGGACAACTCATAGGTAATGCTGAATGGTTTATGGTTCAAGCGCACTTTACGTGCCACAAGACGCCGACGCAGCAATTGCAAGTTGTTGCGCTGCGACTGAAGCAGCTGCTGATCCATAAGGTTTATCAGATCGGTGTCCATTAGCTGCTCATAGGTTTCCAGTTTGCTTACTTGGAGGAGCTTTATCATCTGTCGCCGCTTGTCGTACGGTTGAGGCTTTGGCTGGGGCTCGTACTTGGAGAATAATTGCGCCAGTTGAATTAACAGCGAGCGATATATGGGATCCCGCAGGTTGGACGTGGTCATGCCCAAAAGACTGGGCTCCACATGGTTGCCGTTGATGGCCAGACTCAAATGTCTACAGAGCAGCCAGTACTCTGTTGCAATCACTTGACCCACGACCCACATAGGCTGTATTTCGTCATTCTTGTCCAGCTCCTTATCAATCCGACTTTGCAGTTCTTCAATTGACTTTCTTATCAATTGCCGCACGTCTTCAGCACTCAGCGCAGTCGCCTTGTAGGGCACCCCGCCGGTGGTCATCAATGTGGGCGTCACCAGCTCAACTGATCTTGTGCTCGTCGCCAGCTCTTCCAGCTGCAGCAATGCCACAAACTGCTTGATGTTGTGCATCAGTAACTGCCCGACTTCTGGCCTCGCTCCACCCTCGACCTGCTGGCGATATATCCACTCATCCTGAGCATTGCGGAACTGCATCATGCGATCGCCGTCTATTATAGCAGTGCCATAATCTTCCTTGGCTTTCGACCCGATTATCAGGCGGCTGATAAGCGTGCTCCAATAACCATTCAAGGCCACGTCCAAGCTAAGCTGCATCCCTAGGGAATTGACTTCTATGACAATTGGGTCCGCTGGCATTAGGTCCACCTCTGGCGGTGATCTGAAAATCTTCGGATACAAAAGGCTGCCCAGTGCCTCTCTCCAGGTGCGCTTTGGACCGACTCGAACTGGCACCAGCTGCTGCCAATTGACGGATCTTGCTTCCCGTATAAGCTCCTTGTCGAAGTAGAGCTGTGGCAGCACCTCATGCATGGCCGGCATCATCAGATGCTTCGTATCCGCACGCTCGGCAACCGCCAGCTGCAGCGCATGCACAAAGAGCACGGGGTTGAAACGACTGCGCGCATAGCATGCATTGCACTGAAAGGTCCTCCAATCTTTGGCAAGCACCAGGAAGCGATAAACGTCCAATAACTGCTGCGGCAGCTCCTCCTGCAAAAGGCTATAGATGCTATATGGACGCAGTATGCGACCCTGATGAACACGCTCAAAGAAGTCCTGCAGCAATGGCCAACTGTCCTGTAAGAGAACATACGTAAGCAATGGGCTCTTTATAACTTCGTTCCACTCACCGTATCGTAATCGCTGGGACTCTCGTTGAGCTCAAGGCCCAGGTCGATGAGCTCCTGCTGCAGCAGAGGCTTGTGCACTTGCAGCAACAAATCCAGCAGAAAGCGCTGACGTAGTGCCCATTGCGTTGGCCTCATAGCATCGGGGCTCGCAGCTGTTGCGCCCAACCACCATCGCGGACGCAAGCTCCAACCATTGACAACCACTTCGACACAGAGGCACAAGCTCAGAAGACCGCAGAACACAAATGTCGCCTTCAGCATTCTTAACGAAGCGGCACTTGGCAGGGAAATGTTTTTCGAAATTGAATATGCCAATGCCGCTGGCTGATCTCAGAGCTTATCAAAAGAACTTTATGCCACTATATATTATAAGCAAGCATTATTATATTATATATAATTATCTCTATACCCTACAAGGCGAGCTTCAACAACTTGAGGCATATTTTAATGCCGATTGAATGTCCTTAAGCTACATATTCATATAGATTGGTATTTGATAATATATAATCCTATATTTATATACTGTGTTTATATAAAATCTGTTAACATCAAGATTATGTAAATTCGTTTTTTATTGTGTCAACAATATTAAAAATACAATTCCCGAAAAATAGAAAAAAAAACATGCGCAAAATAGCATTCCATATAACCGAACTTCAGTTGTATAATTGTCTCTCTTGAGCTTAGTTTAGTCTTTAGAGCTATGCCAATGTGGCCCGCTTGGCCACAAATTCCCTGGAGCTCTTCTCCTTGTTAGTAAAGCGAGCATACCTGAAATCAATTACATTTATTAATCAGACATTATATAGTTTGGTTTGAGCTCACGTTTTCTTATATTTGGACACATCGGATGCGCTGAGGGAGGGGCGCGTCGATTGGTAGGATTCGATGAGATGCTTTTGCTTCACTAAAATTTTCTTTGGCAGCTTCTGTCGGAGGGAATGGAAAAAGATTAATTCGAATTGCTTAAGCAGACTCGGCCGTATTTTATTGAGTATTTTTTGTGTGATGGTCGATGGATGTTCTTGGTTAAGCCACCCCTAGCACTAGTTAAACTTATATGTATATTGATATCTAAGCGGTAAAGTCTCTCGGAATGTTTCAGTTTCAGAGCCGTCCTCCTCGTCGCCCGAGGACGGCGGCGTCTCCAGCATTGGCATCGATAGATCCAAATAGGCATCGTTGGGATTACTGCTAGCCTGTTGCAGTATGCCATCGAAGCTCTCCACAAGCTCAGCGAATGTGGGCCGCGCACATGACTCGAAGTGCCAGCACTGACGCATCACCACGTATATGTTGAGCGAGCATTTCGGCGGCTTCTCCATGCGCTGGCCCGTGATCAAGTAGCTGTAGAGCTCCTCGGCGGACATGATATTTGGATAGGGCTGTTCGCCGTAGGTCATTATCTCCCAGAGCAGGACGCCATAGCTCCAGACGTCGCTCTGGGAATCGTAAAACTTCTCCTGCAGAGATTCCGGCGCCATCCATTTGATGGGCAGCCGTCCGTTGGTATTTTTCCGGTAATAATCCGTATCCTGGATATCCCTGGCCAAGCCAAAGTCCGCTATCTTCATCACATAGCCTTCGCTGACGAGCACATTTCGGGCTGCCAAATCCCGATGAATGCACTGAAAAGGAGTTGAGATATTAGACTGTTATCCTAGCTGGTTAACCCCTGATTAGGGCCTTACCCGTCGCGAGGCTAGATACTCCATGCCGCGAGCTATTTGGAAGGCGAACATGGTGAGCTCCTTCTCGCCCAGCTGCTGCTGTGGCTGCATCGACTTATCGTCCAGGTAGCCATCGCTGTCGCTGCGCCGCTGCAGTTGACCCGGTCGATTTTGCTTGAGAAAATCCTTCAGGTTGCCATGGGGTGCATACTCGACGATGACCCACAACGGACCGCCCTGACTGCAGCATCCCAGCAGATTGATGATGTTTATGTGCTTGCCAATCATTTTCATCACCTCCATTTCCCGCACCAGACTGGCCATGTCCGCATCCGTGTGCTCCTCCTTAACCATCTTGACGGCGACGATGGTGCCCATGCCGTTGTTGGAGGAGGGCGGACAGCGCGGCACGCCATCCGCCTCGGCCATGACGACACGCCCAAAGGCGCCCTCGCCCAAAATGGAGCCTAGTGCCAGCTGCTGCCTGGGGATCTCCCAGTTCGAGTCCAGCGGGAACTCGTACTCATTGAATCCCTGTGCGGGATCCGAGGACCCGCCCGTCGTGGTGGAGAACGTTGTCCGTTGTTTCTCGATCTTAATAACGGGTATTTGCAGGTCGCCCGCACAGGAGCTGCCCTCCACGCTGGCCGGCTTGTAGATGATCACCTTCTTGGTCCACTGATGCACCGTCTCGATGCGATGCTTCAGCAGCTTCTCCCGCCGCAGCCGGCGCAGCATGTACACTATGAATGCGCTGCCGAGCAGGAACAACAGCAATATCAAGACGACGGTCACCACGAAGGCCACGGGATGCGTGTGGAGCAGCTGACTAAAGTGCAAATAGGGCAGATGGTCGACCACGCGCAGATAGATGCTGGCATTGCTCATCCCCAGCGAGTTGGAGGCGATGCACGTGTACCAGCCCTCGTCCAGGTGCGTCACGTTGTTGAACACCAGCAAATCGGGTCGATCCAGGGACGTTTTCAAGTCTATATGCACCACATCCGGCTGCAGCGAGTCCAATGCCAAGGGCATCGAGTGATTGTGGCGCATCACACGTATCCACCGGATGGAGGGCTCGTTGTCGGACAGCACGTCGCACTTCAGCACCAGCTGCGTGTTGATCAGCGCCGTCTTGTTGTCCATTTTCGTGATGATTGGCGGCGCCCGGATGCGATCGTTCACCACCACGCTGTACTCGAACTCAATGCAGCCGAGGATGTTGCACACCTTGCACATGTACAGGGCCGAGTCCTTCGAAATGGCATCCTCCATGGTCAGGGACCAGCGCCGGAACTTATAGCCGCCAATGTCGCGTTGCAGCTCCTTGTAGCCGTCGCCCTTATTGAAGGTCCAACTGATGTTCGCCGCCGGATGCGCGGTGCTGGGGCAGGACAGGGTAAGGGTTTTGCCCGACGGCAAATGCTGCAGGCGCTTCAGAGGCTTCTTGAACTTGGGGAACTGCTCCACTGCGGTGTCGTCCGCCGCATCATCTGTGGCTTCATCCGCCGCATCGTCATCCGCAGCGCTAATGATCGACTGCGGCGTCGTGGTGGTTGTTGTTGTTGTCTGAACTGTTGGGGTGGGCACATTGATGGGCTTGGGCAGCACCTCCAGATAGGCCGCACCCACAGTGCGCCCCAATCGGTTCTCTGCCACACAAATGTACCAGCCAGCATCGAAGGGATCCACGCTGCCCAGCCGCAGCAGCTGCGGCTCATCCTTGCTGGCCAGCAGCTTGACCACCTCGTCATTGTCCTCCAGGTTGGCCTCTCGCTCCAGCCACTGCAGCAGCGCATTTATGTCCCCAGGCCGCACCTGCTGCAGCCAAGTGATTTGTGGCTCCAGCTGGGAGTCCTCCAGCTTGCACTCTATGCTCGCATGCTCCTCCATCACCACGCTCACGTTGTGCGGAAAGCCAGGACTTAGCACGGGGGCCATGTGCTGACGCGTCATGACTTCCAGGCGAGTCCTGCTGTCGGCGCAGCTCTGGCCATTACACAGACGGCAGCGATAGTCACCCGCATCTTCGGCCTGCAGCTGCCACACGCTGAGCATTGTTTTCTTGAGCCGTATTCGAGCACTGCCCACCATTTGGGTGTTATTGTGATGCCAGCTGATGTTCGTCCAGGCAACGCCCGCCGCCGGCGTGCAGTTCAGCTGCAACATGGAGCCCGCCGTGCGCCTCGCCAATGGCTCCAGCTGCTGGGCCAGACGTGGCTGCTGGCTGTCATTCAACGGCAGCAAGTAGTGCTCCACAGGCGCGCTGTACACGCGGCTAAAGCTGGCCAGGTCAGCGCTGGCCTTCTGGTAGCCAATCAGCAGCGTCAGATTGGCCCAACGGCTGCCCTCATACTGGCACGCATAGTGACCCGACTGCTGCGTCTGGGCGCGCTCCAGCAGCCAGCTGCTGCCGCTGTGCCTCAGCTGTTCGTTGTAGTACCATTTGGCCTGGGGCTCTCGGCACTCCAGCTGAATGTCCACATCTGTGGGCACATGACGATAGCCAGGCTGTGGCTCTTGAGTCACATCGATTTGGCAACGATGCGCCTCGAAGTGGCAGCTCGAAATGTTGTTGATGATGCTGCTGCTGCTGTAGCTGATGATGATGAATATGATGATCAGCAGATTTTGCATTGTCAAGTGTAGCATTTGAGTTGTAGTTGTTGCTGTTGCTGCTGATGTGATTGTTGTTTACTTAGCTGTTGCTGCTGCTGTTGCTCAAAGACACTTTTATATTTCGCAAAGCTTCATTTCTTACATTTTCTGTTCGCTATTATTATTCTTATTATTATTATAATTTATTGCTATCAGTTAGGTTCAATTTTTTGCGTCTTTTTTTTCAATATTCGAAACAAAAATAAATCTAAAAGAAAAAGGCAACGCGTATAATACAAAAAGGCAACCATTATGTGCACTGCCTCTGTAATGAGCAACACCTTTGCCGCTGCTGTTGTTGTTGTTGTTGTTGTAGCTGTTGTCAACGTACACACACACATGCGCTTACATATAGCCAAGTCAAGTATCTATAAGTTGGCTATATATACTTATATGTGAGCATCGGCCACATGCCAAATGCGTTAAATGTCGTCATTTCCATTGACACGACAAATCGTCGTACAGTTAGAAATTTTAGATGCAATCATAATAATAATCGCCGGCATATTGGTAGAGCCAGGGATTGACTCTAGGCATGGGCACAGTGGTCCCAATTTGGCAACCTACAGCAACATTTGCAGCATAACAGGGAATGTGTGAATCGGGTATATGCAAGAGCCCAATACTCGTTTGCAAAAACAAAGTTTTTAGCCAGCTTAAAGAGCTGGAAGTTATCTAACTCTATGCAGCTATATATATCATTTATTGAATTTACAATTCTCAAGCTTCCATCACATGGACAAAATAGGTTTCTACGACTCATTAAAATATATCTGAATTTTACCAATATACTCCTTTTGTTTTGCAAGTAGAGTTCAGTACCTGATGAAGCAATAGATAATAAATACTGTTCAGTTGGTCATAAAGATGTTCAAAATGAAAAAAATAAACTAGTTTTCGCTCTTGAAGTTTTTCATTTCTTTTGCAGAAAAAATCCCCAAATTTGACTTCATATAATAAAAATAGAATTCGCATTTAAGCGGGTGCAAAACAATGTTTTTTGCTAAGCAATGAAATTGAGTATTGGATGAGTGCAATAGAAATATTTAAATATATATAAAATATATATATAAAATATATTTATATATTAAATTTGATAAACAGATATTCAACATCATAGATCTAATCGAAGCGGATGTCTTTTCGCATAGTTCGGCACTCTTTTAGACTTGATAAAGCTTGTAGAAAGGTAATAATGGCAAAGATTACTGATTATAGCAATATATCATATATATTTGAGTTTTTATTGCACAAAGATTATACTATTTATAGACTCTTTTCTCATATATTCCATAGTTTTAGGGGACCTTGTCAAACCAATGTTTATAAAGAACTTCAAAGAATTTATTTCAAGTTCACTATTCATTAAAATTCATTCAATTATTATTTTAACTCAGTTTCAATAGACTTAACGTTTCAACTAATTATTGTTTATGATGCGGTCCATTCTCAGGACAATCTATAACTCCTTAAAAGCGCTTTAAATTCTAGATTCTAATTTCGATTACTGCTAGACAATTCAGCTCGATTCAGTTGCTATTTTGTCACCTGGGACCACTGTGCACTAATGAAATTTATATTTTATCATTTTTTGTATAAGGCAAGCCAACAACTGGTGTTGCTGTTGTTGCTTTTGCAAATATTGCTGCGCTTGTTGTTGTTGTAGGTCCGTTTGCTAGTTGTCGCTGTTGTTGTTGCTTTCTGGCGGTACTGATTTTGGTGTGATATATGCACACACGTCGCGATCTTAAATTTATTCAGTTTCCTTTTTTTTGCTCTTTCATTTATTGGCAGCAGACAAACGCGATGTTTGAAATATGTATTATTATTGTTATAATTCGTTGTTTTTATTGTTGCTCCGTCAGTTTGTCAATATTATTGGAAACGTTTATAATTATGAAGAATGAATTGACTTCTGAGTTTTGGACTGGCACTCGAGTGGCTTTTTGCTAAATATTTCTCACCAACTTGCGAACTCTATTAGGAACGTAGCTGGCATCACAGAAATATTTGAATTTTGATTTATTTATTATTTATGCATAATATTTGTCCCTATTTTATGGCCACACGTGCAGCACTCAGCAGTCGGCTCACGTTTCTGAATGGATATGTTTGATATTTGCATATATAAAACATTTAACATTTTCCACTGCAATATATTATATATATATATATTGTTTTATAGCAATTCGTATTATCTTTTATTAATATTGGTAGTATTTTGGTTTTTCGACTGGGCTGCAGACACTTTTATGAGCACTTCAGAGTGTTTATCTTTTATTTGGCTTTTTATGTACTCCGCATTTCACTTGACTGGATTTCGGTTTTGCTCTTGAGCGATCGCTCCATCCATGTCTGGCTGAATGTGTACATAATTCTTTCTTTCCACGCCGATTCTTTGCCCAAAAAAATCACGTCTTTGTCTTTAGCTCGAATGAATAACAAAAACACAAAAACACAGAAACGAACGCGAATTGTCGCAGTGCTTTTATTTGGCTGTCAATCTGGCAGGCAGCGAAGTCCCTGCCCGCTCGCCCTTTTCCTGGACTCGCGCGCATTTCCGCTTCGTTGCCAATACTTATTAAGGCCGCCGCCCACACCCCCGCCCTGCAGTGCACTTGCCAACACAGCTTTCAGCTGAGGGGGGGTAGTGGCTATGACGACTTCCGCTGCACTAACCGAAACTCAGATCCCACACAGTCGCGAGCCAACCGATTTGCTTGAATGTGCGCACACAACTGAAAGTAACGATCGATTGAATACGGCAACAACAAAACTTTTGGATATGTTGTTGACGACGATCATCATCGGCAGCCACGAGGCGGCGGCGGCGTTACCGACGACATCGTGAAAACCTAGCCACAGCCACGCATACATAAAGACAATTACATATCTATGTGTGTGTGTGTGTGGGTGTTTAATATTATTTATACAAGTAGCGATCCTGTCGAGCGCTCGCAGTGCGTGCCAGCGACTCCTTGGGCTCTACCTGTCTGCCGCAATTGTTGTTGCAATTGCGCACTGTTGTAGCTGTTGTTGTGGTTGTTCAGATTGTTGTTTGTAGTTTTCTCTTCTTTTCCTTTTATTCTAAGCATGTTTTGTGGCTGAGGATTGAGTCTACTCGGCTGGGTTCGGCTTGCATTCTTTATGTATTATCGCGGCCCTTGGGCTATGTTTAATTTATGCATAAGAAAATGTGTCCATTGTCTTTTGAGTTGTTGTTGCTGCTTCGCCTGTTGTTGTTATTGTTGCAGTACGTGCGCATGCGCGATAATCGCATATCAATAAGGAAATATCCGTTACGTGACTTATATATCTAAAAACCCCTCGTCTGCAGTTTTGTCTTTTGCTTTTACTATGATTATTTCTTTGGCCCAGCACCCGCATAAGGTTGCCTAATCCTGATCCAGATGCACGGCACGTAATCACAGATAGAAGAAAAACCCCAAAAATAGTAAATCTCACTGCACTTGTGCGCCCTGTTTCCAGCTATTTGTACGCTGGGAACGGAAGCGCCAACTGCACTTGCTCGCTGCGCTGTGGCTTTACCAAGAACGTTCTGCATTTCCGGCGGATTGATTCTCACTCACCTCATGTCCGAATTGTGCCAGCGCCTCCTTGACCGCCGCCATGTTCGCCGAGGTCAGAATGCTTTGTATGTCGGCGCCAGTGTAGTTTTGTGTGCGGCCCGCAAACCAATCAAAATCAACGCATTCATCCAGATTCAGCGTCGCACTCAACGCCTCAAAGATACTGACCCGCGCCACTGCATCCGGCAGTGGGCACTCCACTAGCCTATCAATGCGTCCAGAGCGCAGCAGCGCAGGGTCAAGCAGCTCTGGTCGCGATGTGGCCGCTATGACAGTCACGCCTTGCAGCCCCTCCACGCCATCCAGCTCGGTGAGCAACTGGTTGACCACACGATCTGTTACGCCCGTCGAGTCGTGGCCGCGCTTCGGGGCCAAGCTGTCAAACTCGTCGAAGAAGAGAACGCACGGCTTGGCGCTACGCGCCCTATTAAACAGATTGCGTACGTTCTCCTCACTCTGGCCAATGTATTTGGCCAGCAACTCAGGACCCTTCACCGATATAATGCGCAGACTCCAGCTGCTGGCCAGCTGGGACACCAAAAACGTTTTACCAGTGCCCGGCGGGCCATAAAGGAGCACGCCGGCCTGATTACGCAAGGGCGAGGCGTTGAAGATCGTGGGATACTGTTGGAAGATCATTTTCAAATAATATTTACTTATATGTGTATGCAGCAGCTACTCACAGTTGATGGCCACATGAGCACCTCCTCGAGCACACTGACCACAGGCTCCAGTCCAGGCAGCTCCTCCACGCGCATTTCATTGGCGTTCGCTTCGGCACCAGTCTTTTGATTGCTTTGAATGCCCTGCAGACAGTAGGAATTCGTGTGCTCCAGGGACTCGATGAGCTGCTCGTTTGTTAGCAGTGGCTGTGCTTTGCCTTTAAACCAAATAAAGAGTTTAGTTAAGAGTTTAAAAACTAATTTTATTGACTTACTTATGCGATAAGCGTAAAAAATGGCGCGCTCCACAAACTGCACGAGATCGCATTTCCGATAGCCCTCCGTTAGATTAGAGAACTTGACCAAATCCAGTTCCTTGGTTGCGATGTGACTGCACAGCTCGCGCAGTATCACCTCGCGATCGGCACGCTCCAGGCTGGGCAGCCGCGCAATCGTTTGGAACAGATGCCGACCTCGAGGAGCGCTGAGGCGCTTGTTCAGCGTCTGCAGTTCACTGACCGTGGCGATGACAGCAATGGCATTGCTGCTGGTATATTGCATGATGAGCTGGTGCACAGTGTCCGCCATGCGGTTGAAGTACTCCCCATCCTGGCTGGACTGCTCTGCTGCAGCATGGGCTAGCACATCCAGGTTCTCCAGCACCACGATTGCCGGTGCGTGCAGCAGGCAGTTGGTGAATATATTACGTAAATCCTTTTGGATGGATTCCGTTTTGCGCCCTTTGCTGCGCGAGCAGTAGAAGATATCGAAGTAGCAGTAGTCCGGCTGACCCGATAGCTGCTCCAGTATGCGCTCCACCAGCACCGTTTTGCCAGTGCCAGCGGCGCCAGTCAGAAGCACGTTTCCCTGGCGCAGTACTGAGTTCTGTGAGCTGAGGCACAGATTCATGCGCAACTCGCTGACCACTTGATCCAAAATCTTGTCGTACTCCGGCAGTCGTATGAGGTCCTTAACACTCAGTGGCGAAATCGGCGGCGGCTGTTCCTTGATGATTTCATGCACGGGCCGCACCAAGTCGGCAGCATAGATTTTCGATTCCTTTAGGAACTGTGCGTCCACCACGCAATAGCGAAAGTGTTCCGGCAATATGCCCACAGTGACCATCAGATCGTCCTCCAAGCGCACCACCTCCTCCTGATTGAACAACATTGGCGCTTTCTGTGTTCTCTCAATCACAAACCGCTTAAATGCATTCTCAATGATCTTGTAATGCGTCTTCTTGTGCGCAAACAACTCAATCTTCTCCACAAAGTTCACGACGGTTGTCTTGGGCCGCAAGACAACGCGTTCCAGCTCCTTGATGTTCAATAGCTTCATCAGATTCGCATTTAGCTCTATGGACGGATGAATGGTCGCTGGCAATTCGTCATCGTCGTCATCGCTAACCAGACGCACTCGCACATAGTACTCCTTCTCGCCGGCAGTGCGCATGCTGTAGAACTGCTCCAGATCCATGAATTCGGGCAAGTGTGATTGCGTTATATACACGTCTGATTCCTGTGCCTGCTCGTGCCATAGTCCACGTATGACACGAAACTCAAAGGCACGCGAACTCTCACGTCGCAGATCCTTCTTCAAACGCTCCATGTGATCCTGCCGCTTGTTGCGCTGCAAATTGTTCTTCACATTGCTCATCGTTGCGGAGTGGACCAGTGCTGGCGGAGACGTTGCCACTTCATCTCGCACTTGTGCACTGGTCTTGCTGCGTGACAATTTCTTATTCTCCTCCGCATTATCATTGTCATTGGCATTGCCATTGGTCAGACCTTGATAGAGATTTGGCGCCACAACCAGCTGCGTGTTGTGATCCAGACGACCATAGCTTATGTGCGGCTTAAGGCGATCTTTTAGAATATTTTAAAGAAAGCTGATATTTAAATATATCTGTGCTGTGCTAGGTGCTCAATTAGATACTTACCCACTGTCAGCGCCACTTGCATCGACTTGTTAATCCAAACGAGCAAGATTTGTGACGAGTTCACAATGCGCGTTTGCTCCAGTACGCTGCCCGAAATCTTCTCCGTACTCAGCTCCTGTAAACAGAATCAAATTAAGATCTAAACTGTATATATTTATAACACACAAATTCTATATTTAAGTTTCTTGACCTTACACAAGGCGCTTGGGCAGCTCTACTTCCTATACTCATTCAAACTTCTAACCGTTATTTCTAAATGACCCATCCCTGATAAGAGAGAATCCGTTGGGGTCAATGGCAATGCCGGCGAAAAGTAGCGACTGCACATAAATAAACACTTTGAGGCACGCCCGCGCCAAAAGCTAATCCGATATAAAAGTATTTTTATCTGGCCGCAGCTACACGCACAAGCAAGCACACACACAGCACACATATACATAGATAAGCACTCACAATGATCTCCCAATCTTTGGCCGAGACGGGCGTGACGTGAACGCTGCGCAGATTTAGAACGTCAGCGATGAGGGCGCACTTGACCAAATCATTCTCATGCAGACCTACAACAAAACGTATGGCAAAGTGCATCATAGTATATAGTATATATATACATAAATATAGAGAAACGATATTTTGGCAATTGGCAGCACATTAGCGCATCCGCTTATTAAGTAACTTACCGAGCTCCTTGGCCGCCCTGGCATTGATCCCAATTTCGGTGTCTTTGATGCCGCCGCCGCCCGCCTGTGGCGCCCATGAGGCATAGTGCACCCGACCGTTGTACTGAAGGCTCAGGCAGCCAGTATCCTAAGCAACACATAATCATGATATTCACAAATATTTATATATTTTAAATTATCTAATCTGCGGGTCCAATGGCATATTAAGTTGACTTTTGGACACTCACGTAAGTTGAAACGACCCCGTAGTATTGATCCGGCAGTAGCACAAAATTGTTTCTAATCGGTCGATAAACCACTTTGAACGTCCGTTTAAACATTCTTCCCGTTGGCGCGCACAATGTGGCACAATTAATGTTACAATTTAGTGTGCGGTCGTGCTTAAAACATTTTTAGACTAAAATTCCAATAGGCGCTAAATTTTAGCGACCAGCTGTTCTTACTCTCGCGGCTGGACTGCCGCGCTCTAGAGATGAGCCCTTTGGTATCGATATCAAATCAGATTGAAGCAGAGACGATGAGCGACTCTCATGCCGATAGATAATTCGATTAAGTTGGCAGCACCGCATGACCAACTGTTGCTTCAAATATTATGCAGACATTTGAGCAATGTTTACGTTTCGTTCTTGGTCATTGCTAAGACATTTCAATTGCTCCCTTGTATCGAGCTCTTCTTTTACAATGCAATATAATCTGTTTGACTTTGAAATTTGAAGCTGTCGGTCGTTTTATTTTTTGCTGTAGATCACAGTTGCAGCTCTATCCAAGTATAGTGGTTTATTACTAAATATAAATACTTGGTATTTTTTAGGACATATTTTAAATTTGCGCGGTCTTTGTATTATTAACCAGTTGGCAGCACCACTAAACCAACTGTTAAGCTTTTAATTTAAAAACCGTTTTCGCGCCCTTTATGAAAACAACGAATATTTCTTTTGGCTAGTTTATTTGGTTAATAATTTATTTAAAATAGTTAATGTGTTCATATATTGTTGTCTGCGTGTATATATATATAAAATGCGGCATCTGTTTATATTTATCTTGTTTTTCGTATACCATGCTGGTTTCTTATCAAATTAAATAACACAATATTTAAAACTAACAATGCAGCGGTGCTAGTTTATAAAACGTTTCGCTCTCATGCTCGCTTTATTTCCTTCTTTTTTTTGGCAAATTAAAAAACATGTTACGAAAAGATATGCATAAGGACCATGTCATTAATGCCAATGGCACTACATATATATTTATGTTTTACTCGTAGTACAAAGTGCTTATAGTTCAACTAAATTCGTTAAGTTTTGAGTTTTTATAAAAGGAAAGACACTAGACGAGACGTCAGTATTCGAAAAAGATCGTTACAAAGCTTTTTTGTTTTGTTTTTAATTATTATGTGTGTATATATGTTTTTGATGCGTGTTTTTTTGTTTTTTGTTTTTGTTTTCTTGTTTGTATAATATAAACTGCTCCATATCAGTCTTCGTCAAAACTTTCGTGGCTCGTGAGAATAAATTGGCTCATAGATTGCATATATTAAGTATATACATATGTATATATGTTTTTGTATATAAAATTCTACATAAAATGTTATAAAATGTTTGTTTTTGTTTCAGTTATTTTGTATATTTTTAAAAAACGTTCTAAAAAATGTAATTCGCATACAAAAATTGTTCATGTTGCTTGCAATATTTGGCGCTTTATTTGTGTTTATTGCAGTATTCGATTTTTGTCTTTCGTTTTGTTTAAGCGGCGTGCAAAATGTGTTAAGTATATGTAGGTAATATAATACAACAAAATATATATAAAAAAAACAATACACGTATATAATAGGAAATTTACAATAGAATGTATTATACGCATGCATACAATTTATTACTTAGGCAATATGTGTAAAAAGGTTCGATATAAAACTAAATACATAGAGTAAAGTGTAAAAACTTCATTGCCATCTCGGATGCAAATCAAAATTCCAATTTGGTTTAAAACTTATCAAGAAATAATCATAAAATATATATATGCATACATATATTTACACACTTTAAATATAACAAATCGAACTCTCGATAAATACACTGTAAAAATTTGTAAATTTGTAGCTTATACCTAATGCAACCAAATATAAAATGCAATTTCATAAATTTTGGCGACAGAATATCTCAATAGCAAAGATGAGATTCACAGAAAAGGTACTGAATGAATAGTACTGGAAAAATGTAAAATTTTGGTATATTACGAAAAATTCAAACGAAAATATAAATTTCAAAGATAGCACAATGTTAAAAGCGGGGAATGTGTGTATTTATGTATGTGTGTGCATATGTGTCTGAGTGCGTCTGTCCGAAACAATTGAATCGCCCAATCACATATTTTCGTTCCTTTATCTAAGACTTTTACACATTCGTTTTTCGATTCGCTTTTGAATTTTGATTTTTGCCTCTGCCCAGTTCTACAGCCAGCTAGCCAGCTAGCTAGCCAGCCAGCCAGCCAACTAACTAACTAGCCAGCTAGTCTAGCAGTCCATTTCCTCTAACGTGCGCGACAAGCGATTATCGATGCGTCGGCGTTGGGAGCGCCTCACAGCGTCTGCCCTTCGGTACGGCTCGTTCTTGAGTCCCAGCAATATGTCCTCGAGGGCTCCATTGTAGACCTCGTCCTGTTGCAGCAGCTTCTTCTCGCGCACCGAATGCGTTTTGCTCTTCAGCTCATTGATGACGGCATCCTGCAAGGAGAGTGCGCAAGTTGTAGGCAACTGATTGACAACATGCATTGAAAACGAAAGAGAAAAGTTTTAAGATTAGAAATAAACCAACACCGACCGGATTGACCAAAAGACTTAGCGTGGATTAGTGTCCAATTTAGCATTTGACACAAGTTGAAGATTAGTAGTATGCGAAAGCTCGTAAATTTTGTTTTCAAATGTTAGGCGCACTATATATTTTTAATGTACTACAAAGAGATTGTTTACCTGAATTCGAAACATATACAAGCAGATTCGTATTAGATTTCTTTTGGGAATTGGATTAGCAGACTAGGGATTAGTGTGAGCGACAAACCAAATGTTAGGGACAATACACACACTAGCCAAGCGACTTACACTAGGATAGAAACACAAACAACATCCGTCAAATGCTGCCCCAAAGTACTCGACTAGAAGCTAGTGGACTGTGGTGTTGGTGGTGGTTGTGGTTGTGGTTGTGGTGATGCTATTCGTGGTAGGTTGCTTGGGTTTAGGTTTAGGTTGCTGGCCCAATTCAAACCCGCGCCCCACAGCCGCCCCGCCCCAAATGGTGTATTACTAGAATGTGTTAGCCAAATAACCAATACGTGCTAAGGTTGAGGATGTTGCCTTGGGTGTTATACTTTAAATAGTATTGTGTATGCAGTTAGGGAGACATGTCCACAGTGCTATGCTGCTTGGCAAAGTCAAGCAGGCAATGTATTTGCTGCATAAATCAAAAGCATAACAGGTTACATTTCCATAACAGAACAGAATCAATCAAATGAATGACACAAACTTGAAAGAGTTGGCCGTCGAGCTGACCGATAAGCTTCCATTCAGCCGTCCACTCACCTGTTGCTTTTTCTGATTGAACTTGTTACGCAGCATGACCTGATCGCTCTCTTTCTTCGTTGCTGCCAAAGCAGCTGCCTGCTCGAGTCGCCGACGCTGCTCGTTCTCTTGGTCGAGTTGCTAAACAGTAATTAAATATATATATATCAAATATACAATATATATTTAAATGGCATTGCTTACTTTAAAGGCACGTGTAAAGCGCACAATCAACGCAAAGAATGCAGCCGCATCCGCATTTCGTGACGAGTCCCCAAAGTATTCCACACACTCTTTGAACGCATCCTGTGCCAATCGCAGGTCGCTCTTAATTTTCTTCAACTTGTCCTCAGAATTGTTCAGGAAGTCCCGCAGTATGTGTGTCTGTGTGCCCTTCACACGCAATTCGACCTCCTTGCGCACCTGCTCCATGCCCTTATCTAGCTCCTGCACATCAGCCACTACATTCTCCAGTGCCACAGATGCCGCTTTATCTGTACCATATAGCTCGCACTCAAAGTTCAAAAGCTCCGGAAATTTGGCCCTTATCGTGGCAACAATGTAGTGCAGCAACGAAGAGCGCTTATCAGTTGACTTTGTGTCAATCAAAGTGTCTAGCGATTGCAGCTTAAAGCCGTATGCCGGTCCACGCTTGTTGCTATTTAGATAGTTGCCAAACGCCAACACAATTTCCAGCACAGCTTTGAACTTGCGAGACTGTTTCAGCGAGTTCGAGGCACTGGCTATCGATAGAACTTGCTATAAGCGAAAAGGGAGGATTAGTTTCAATCTATCTATGCAGTCGTGAGATATCTTACCGGACTGATGAGATGAACACTATCGACAAAGTTGCCCATATAATTCATAATGGCTAGCTTGGAGGAGATGCGTTCAACGCGTGACAATTGCAACATAAACTTGTCCTCCTCGGTGAGCAGCTGCTGGTCCTTGCGTTCAATTATGAATTCCTTGTAGGCCTTAACCTCCGCATCGGTGGGGACCATCTTCTGCAGCAGCTCCACGTTCTCGAGCGACAGCTTCTTTAAATCTAAACTATGTATGGCCGCAACAACATCATCAATGGGCATGCCCAATTTACGACGGGAGATTGCTGAAAGATAAACAACGAATGTATAAACAAGAAACTGCTGCATATTTTCGGGCTGTGTACCTATGTTTCTTAACCTCGTGTGTTCCAGCAGCGAGACGTTATCGGGCTTCTTGAAACGTTTACTGGGATAGGATGATAGCGAGCCATCCACCTCGCTGCCATTGCTACCATTGTGAAGCGCCCCACCGATGCCTATTTTGAACCGTTCTTCGAATTCGTTAAAGTCGATTTGCTTGAAGATCTTCTCGTCGTCTAGCTCATTGAATATGGTGCCGCGAACCTGTTGAAGAATTCGATTATTAAAGATGAAACCATATAGATTCATTTCGTTCTGATTCTCACCTGGTTCGGCTTGAGCGCTATCCAGTTAAGCGTTGGCAGCTTGTACTTGGTGGGCACCTTGCGTTTGATGGTCATAGCACCATCTGGAGCTGGCATGAAGCCAGCAACTGGTGGTGGCGGTGGCTGGAACGAGCTCAGCATAGGCGGCGCATGAGGCGGGGAGGGAACTGTTGAAGTAACGCTACCATTCGGACTGCCCAGCGGACTCAGGCCCTGCATCATAGGAGGCGGAGGTGGAGCAGGTGGCGCTGGAGGTGGCGGCGGTGGTGGTGCTGTTGTCGTTGGCATTGGCGGCGGTGGTGGAGGTGGCGGTGAGACAGCGCTATTCGCTGAGCCCGTCAGCAGACTGCCGTTCACCAAGGAACCATCGCCGCTGGAAGCAGATCGGGGCAGTGAACGGGAAAGTGTTTGCAGCTCCAGATTTTTATTGTGCAGCAGTGTATCCCGTTTCTTGAGCTCCTGTTCGTTCTGCTGCAGCATGCGCTGCAGCGCATTGAGCTGCTCCTCCAACTGCTGTCGCATCATGGCCAACTGTTCACGCTCCGCCTTCAGTGTTTGGTTCTCCGTCTCCAGCTCGGCGAACTTGTATAAGAACTCGGAGTTGCGATCTATTTCGCGCTCCAGCTGATCCTCCAGCTCCTGCACACGCTCCAATGCCGACGTTTTCGTCTCCGAGTCCTCCATCAGAGCAGCCACATCAAACACATTGTCCAGGTAGGCGGATATTTGCACCTTCAGCTCTTCAGACTCGGTAAGCCGTATACGTTCTAGATACTTATCCAAGCCAAGGGCCGTAAACTCGTACTGCAGGTGGACGCGGTAGTTCATGTCCTCCACCGAGTGAACCACAATGTTCATGAACTGCATACAGGCAACCATAAAGTCAATGTTGAAGGCCTCAAAGTTCATGAAGTACTCCATGAGCGTCTGGAAGCGTCGCTGCTCTTGGCACACATCCTTGAAGTTGTCGAAGGAACCCAATATGATCTCGTGCCCACCCTTGACCAGGCAAATCGCCGCCAGCAGCTCCAGCACCAGCGCCTTAGTGCGCAACGACTTGTGTATCAGACTCAGAGCGATGCAGTTTATCGCCTCGCGATGCTGGATTACCATGTTGAAGCCATATTTGTTGTTCATGATCGCTCGCAGGCACATTATGGACACGTGTATGTCATCCGTGGCAGCGCCCATGTTCAGCTTGGCGATGTGCCGCGAGCGCCGCTTCAGGCTGGGACTGTCCAGCACCTCGGAAATTGTGGGCCGCACAAAGCTATAGGAATGCGAATGACTGCTATGGGTGCCCGCCTGCTGTCGGGAGCCGTCTAGCAACAGAGAGCCATTTGTCAGATTGGCATTGCCGCCAACGCCACCGGGACTCATCGAGCTGTTGTTCAACACCACCTCACTGGCGTCGAGGCCATTGATCAAATTCAAGCGTTCCTCGGATGCACACAGGGCGCCCTGCAAACGCTGCTCGTGTCGCATCATCTGCAGCCGGAAGCTGAGATAGTCAACGAGAGCATCTAGGCCCTGGTTGGTATCGTCCAGGAACTCTTTGACCCATTCGATATGGTTGGTGCGCAGCGAGATCTCTAGATCCCGCAGCACCTGTGTGGACGTCGATTCCCCGACCATCTTACGTTTCTGACAAAGAAAGTAGAAGAGGTAAAGCTGTAAGTGTAGAAAGAGAGAGAGAGAAAGAGACGAGGAAGGGGAGAGTTCGAGTTGGAGCAGGGAAAACAGGATAATGAACGCAGGATGTAACAATTAATGATTGGATGATTCGATTGTTCGGTGCAGGAAAGTGTGAGGTTATGTGCATCAGAAAGGGGAAGATCGTGATGGGTTGGTTGTGCGTGTGTGTGTATTTGTGTGTGTTGTGAGTAGAGAAATTGAAATTTACACATTAATATTGGAGCAACAGATTCGTATTATTATAATTTAGATAGTTTTCTATGGGTTCTTGGCTTTCATCGAATAAATGGTTAGATCAGTCGCTTCTCTGCGGCAACAGGAGTCAGACAAACGCACCACACAGTGAACTACAGTGAGCTACAAGAGTACATGTACGAGTTACTACAGCTACACAGGAAGAGCTGGCGCTCTTAAGGACAAGTTAGACAGAGAGAGAATGAGAGAAAAAGAGGGAGACACACAGTCGTAAGCTATACGCACCACCAACTTTCAACACTCAGCCAGCCAACTGGCTCCAATTGCCAACTTACCCGATGACTGCGCGATGCCTTGGGATCCAGATAGGTTCGCAGCTTGCTCAAATAATGGGAGGGTGGATCCTTCGCCTGCACCATTTCCTGTAATCGAAGAGAAAAGCAGTCAGAAATCATATATTCAAGTTTAAAATAAAATCAACTTTATTCAGTTCCATTAATTGGCTTAAAAGCTAATCAATTCAAGCCCGGAAACTCAGGAACTTTCAGGATAACCAGTTTACAGGAAACTTGGAATATTCATAAATTCAATTTTATATTGAACTTGCTTTAATTTTGAATAAAGCGGAAATCGCATTTGACAAATGATCGAGATCAACTGGCTGCAGTGCCCCGAAAACTTTCCCAATTATAGACTATCAATTAACCACGGCAACTGCCGCAATCCACGAGTTTATAAAAATTGTTGACTAACCAAAAAAGTGCTGGACAGAGGCCAAATGGAAAATACCTCCTCTCAAGCATTAACACTAACTTAGCGGCTTTTACTTTTGTTTTGCTTTGGGTGTTGTGTTGCGTTGTCGTTGCTGTTGCTGTTGCTGTTGTTGTTGTTGCCTCTGCCAACTGCATATTTGTGTACCATGTTTACGGTAGAGCCCTGGTGCGCGCTCTCTCCCTCTCTGTCTCTCTCCCTCTTGCTGTCTTCAGCTCTTTGAGACGCACCACAGCGATCATATAAGCATCGATAGCTTGCCTAACTTTAAACATTTTTTTAAGCATGAAGCGTGGTATACTTGTTTTTGGCTTTTTACTATGCCAACAACATACCCCAACAACAACAACAACAACAACAACGCATGACTACAACTAAAACTATGTGTGGGTTTTGGTGCTTTGCCTGTGCAACTCCACGGAGTAAAAAAGAAAACCAGTTTCATTCTTTTCCTAGTCAAACTGCGACTGCGACGGCATAAATAGAAGAAAAAGCCAAATATATATGCACAGATATCTGTATATAGCTGCTCCTCTATATATGCATATATATTTAACCAGGTATGGGGCGTCCGAGCGGCTCCAGCGATTAAAAACTGCAATTTATCGCAGTCATAATAATTTGCATTTTGTCACTGCGAGCCGCTGAGAGCGTGGTGGTTGTGGTGGTGCTGTTCGAGTGGCTCGCATTGCCATAGCTTGTGGGATTGGCCGTAGCAGCTGAAGTCCTCGCGACGCCAACGTCCATTGTTTGTGGGCTGCGTTTTCATTCAAGAAGTTGGCTGAATTATGGAAAACAGGTCTGTTGGCATGCAGTCGGTTTAGAAGAGGAAAAATAACAAAAATAGGCAAGACTGCGACGAGATCTTCGGATTTCGTCATACCCTGTATTGTGTCTACATAGAAGATATGGCAATGGGTTACAGAGGATCGTTTTCTATATGGAAGTTGTGCCTTATAAGGGGGATAGAAGCTCCTAGCAAGATTGTGCAGTCCTTAAGTTCACTGTGCTGTTATAACATAGAGTTGAGTCTGCATCTAAACAATCTGTTTTATCCAATGTTGCCCAAGGCCTACCAAAATTCGATATCATTTAAGATAAAGAGCTTAGCAAACGTTGTTGTTTCTTCTACATTTAGGATACAAAATACTTTAATGATCAGCACGAAGTAACTCCCTAGTCCATACTCCTGAGCAGCAGCAAGAATAGCTGCTTTTATCGTGTTTACTCCAACGCCATTGGCGAATATTTTCTAGGCGCAGCTCTTGAAAATTCAGTGACCCAGTTTAATGCTCCGGCCTGAGCCGCTGCAGAGCCAAGCTGAACAGAACCAAAACCGAACCATGGCACGCTCTGTCGCACACGTTAATAGTTTCATCATAACTCCCCAAACAGAGCACGCAATGTGGACTTGTGTGTAGACATGGGCTATAACATATGTTGTGTTTGTGTGTGAGTGTGTGTGTTGTAGCCCCCACACTGCCGCCCATTTGGCGTTCTGTGTCTGGCTTAATATAATACTCAAATGTTATATATGGTTTATTTAATGCCCCAAAGCCCGACGAGCATTGTTCGACGCCATTTGAATTCATCAAGCGCCGAAATCGTTTTGGAATTGGATTCATTTTGCACTTTTACAAGCTTCAAACGCGACAAGCGACATCAACAAAAAACACAAGCAAACGTCGAGCACGCACTGAATAATGATATATATAATATATATAGAAGATATATAATATATGTATATATACAACCAGATACATATCAAGCCACAGCACATGGCTAATATGAGGCTCAGGCGAGCTAAGCCGAGCTCGGAGCTTGGCGAATGCAAAGATAAATTACACTCAGATATGAATATCAAGTGCTACGTAGTTCAGATGTCAGCTAGAGAGGGCTTTATAAATGATGATGTTTAAAGTGAGTTAATGGCTTTTTCGGAACAGGTTGACAGTGCGCAAGGTTAACGCACGACTTGGCCCCAAGGAAGTGAGCCAAATAACCCAGCCTGAAGCCAACCTTAAACCTGCTCGTTTAGGGTTTCCATAAACCCTATGAATTAGACCAATTTATAGAGTGAGCAGAATCATCTCATATATTTCAACAGCTCCTCAATCTCGGGCCTATGAAACATCCAGCTGTCACATGATATTATATTTGTTTTCGTATTTAGGTAGCGCAGATGTGAGCTACAATTAAAGCGAATGACATTTGGCATAGTTAATTAGAGCTGCGACACTGTCGAGAGTGGGTTGGAAAGGTCACAGTTCAAGACTCGAAACTGTTTTAGGCGTTGGCCTTCCGCCCAGCTGTTCCATAGGCAACGGGGAGCGGGGCACTGTCGTTCTACACACATTTAATCTGCAAAAATTTGCGTTTGGCATAAACAGGAAGTTGCGGAGCGAAAGATGTTGATAAACACGCAGCCATGTGGGGCCCGTGGCGTGGTTGTCGGTTTAGGCTGTTTAGTCATGGCGAAGCACTTAAACTCTGAAATTATGAACTCTACTTACTTGATCGCATATCATGTCCCACTTCTTCTCGTCGTCGTAATTACGCAAGAGCTTTGCTTTGTCCGGCGGCAGATCCATCGAAGCCTGCACGATAACAAAAGAAGAAAAAAGCGTTAACAAACATGAATAATTACCGCAACAATTAAAAGCCATTAGCTAATGGCCATAACTCCAAGCCCCAAAAAAGTGTGCAGAAATATAAATATGAATCTGAAGCCGAGTTGCAAAAGAAAATATTATGAGTACCCGTAAACAATGCAAATGGACGGACAAAAGACTTTTCTGACTATCTGATTTCAATTTGATTTCCGCTGAGACTCCAACTGCTGCCGCCAAAGAAACTAACGCAACTAACATTGATCTGGCTTTATTGCAGATCGATTAAACCTGGATAAGTTGCATTATATAACTCACCATTTAAGAACACAAAGGCTCTCAGCTCGTTGTTTTTGGTATAGCAATCATGGGGAAACAAAGAATTCTCTAGACGGAAATACTTAAGAGCGTGGTGAACAGCTGTTTCAAGATTTGCACTATTTATGCCCTGAGCCCATTAAAAATCGGGTATGCAGGGTATATTGCTTTTGTGAAAATGCATGTAGCTGGCAGAAAGAAGCGAGGAGACAGGCTCCATAAAGTATCTTTATTCCTGAACAGGGTGACGAGCTGAGTCTATATAGCCATATACAATCGTTCATCTATCCGTCCATATGAACGCAGTGATTTCTTAAGCAGCATAGAAGAAACTGCTTCCGGATTATAACAGATGGCTAAACCGCCTGACATACCATTATCAAAACATATATACCCCACAGAACTTTAGATATATTTAGCTCTATCAACAAACAGATAGCTTATTTGCAGAAATTGGTTTCAAACTTGTAAAAGTATTCGAAATAGTTGCATGTTTTACAACAGTATTTTTAATCAATGATGCCCCCTATAGGAATGCCGATAAGGCATATTCCACAACATACATTCCTTCTATGAATCACGCATTATAATACAAATTCTTTTCTTAAAGAGTTTACAAAATCATATTTTAATCAGCCAGTCAATATTTGGTGATACCCATATCACGTTTACTTAAATCTCTCTCTCGCTCTTACTCCAAAGCAAGCGATCTGCCTTTACAGTAGCATTGACACCTCGCCTCCTTGACAGATAAGTAAAGATGAAACCAGCTAAAGAAGTTTACTGATTAAGTTACCGCAAATTCCACGCAGAGAAGATACGATATGGCTGCGGTTACCCGAAGAGACCTCAGAGATAAGCCATGCTGACTGAGATAAAGGAACTGTATCTTATATACTGGAAAGGAGCACTATCCTTTATTCCTGATAAGGACTGAGCGGATATTCAATACTAGCTGAGGTACCCCTTCTAGACAAGCACTTTCATATAGTACATACTCGTATTAGCTGAAAAAGCTGGTGTTGATACTTTCTAGATTTCACAGCTGCAACGTCTGTTGCCTTGTTGACCGAGGGGAAACCTAGGAGTATTTCATGGCTAGACGACATTAAATTCACACCTGTCACCTGGCACCAGGCTGCACCTGTTAAGCAGCAATGACAATAAAATACAATTTGCTATAGAGTAAGGGCATTTGCATCGATGCCACGAAGTATCCGTGGCTCTGGCTGATTTTATGACTCCGATTTACTCAACCAGAAACATCAATCAGCCCAGCCACTGGCAGTCAAGTGTGATGCCATTGTACTGCAGAAGTAAATGTGTATATATTGTATATTTTACATTTTACCGAGAATATCCCAACCATAATGAAATCAGCAAATACGTTTACGTGACTTCAATTGGGTGCAGCCGTAGCAAACTTCTAATTGGCGTGCCAACAGACAGCGCAGGAAAGGGTGTGGATGGTGTGGGTGAGAGAGATAGTGTGTGTGTGTGTGTGTGACAAGATGAAAACGGCGTCATTTGGTCAGGACGTTGATCAGAATAAAAACTATATACATATATATATGTATATATAAGAAATTAGAAAACTCAATTTAATTCCAGTGAAATTCAGGCAGCTGAATTGAAATTTCAATTGAATCGAAAAGGAATTCGAGAAGCTTGTTTATAAATGTATTTATGTTCTCTAAAGCAGAAATCCCTAGCCCACATATCTCTCAACAAAGAATTTATGAACTCTTGAGATTACTCAGTATTAAATCTGTTTGCCAACACGATTTGCGTATGCCATTTTTTAATGAATCATGCCGTGCGGTCTACTATATAGTAGAAAAAATTATTAAAAAAGAAAGCCGAAAGGCGCAAATATCAAATACCCTATAAAAATAGAGGGGAAACAAAATGTTATATTGAGCAAACTAAATTATTATTCAGAATATCAAATTATCATTGTACGACCTATACATATATATAATACTATATAAGTATTATAAACATAGTTGCGGTTAATTCAGATGGGATATACGAGAGTGCCTTACTCTAAAGCTTAGTCATATGGCAAGAGCGTAGATCGGATGGGAGCTGCTCAAAAGGGGGTTCCATAGTCGCCCATTATGGACACACACATGCACACACATGCGCACACACTCAATGAACACAATTTTAAAATGCGTATCCGGTACGACGGCTGGGCAGTTGGATTATTTTGTGTTGACGACTAATTTATATAGAAAAAATGCCGCTACTTATTTTTGCCTGCTCTGGCATAAATATTAAGCGACCCATGAGAGACGAAGCGAGAGAGCGACAGAGAGAGAGAGAGGCTTTGTCATTCATTATTCCGAAGTATATAGTCGTATAGTTATATTGTTGGTTATTTAAAAAACGCGTCGAGGCAAATCACTCAGCGCCAAGAGGCCGAGCGGAACAGAAAGTCTGGGGAAGAGGGGCCACTGTGTGCCTGGGGGCCACTGGCAAGGGCAACGGGTAACGGGCAAAGGCACAGTAATAATAATAATGACAAAAGGTAATCAATAAGGCATTGCAATAATTTTCAATTGCATTTTTCATTTACTCATTGCGCGGCTGTGAAATGTTTATCAAATCAAATATTACACACAGCACGTTTCATAATGCATCAAATATAAATAAACAAAAAAATATAAACAAAAGAAATCAGAGTATAAAAATTGCATGGCAATGAAGTAATTGTTTAAACTTAATTAACACACGGCTAAAAACTGGGAAGTCTCGTGTAAATTCACATAATAATTGACTGTGAAAAAAACAAGATCATGCGAAAATTCACTTAATCTGCATCAGGTAATAGCTGAGCAAAATGAATAAAAAACAATAAGAAGAATGTAATGTGCTTAATTTATAATTATGTTATTATTATTATATTATATACATACATATAAATCAACATGGTTTGCAAACCAGAAATATTCATAGCATTGTGTAACTTGTGGCCTCTCTATGCGATTTTCATGAACAGAGGTTTGAGGAGTTTGAGTGAGCTACAAGGGAAGGAAAAAATCAAGAGGGAGACAGAGACTGGACTCAATGGACTCTGCGGCACTCAATAGGAGTGTGAAAGAGAAAGGACGATCAATAAAGAGGAAGTAAGTGTGAAAGCTCTAAGAAAAGAGTAAAAACTATAGAAAAATATCAATTACGAGAGAGTGATAGTAAGAGCAAGAGAAAGATAAAAAGAAAGAAAGCAATGGCAGAAGGTGAGAATGGAAGTCGAGGAACAAGATAAACTTTGCAAGACAAAGAACGTGTGTGGGTGTCAGAGAAGACCCAGGAAAGTAAATCGTCAATAACAAACACAAAAGGAAGTACCAAAAGGAACAACCAGTTGTGTCAAAGGCACATAAGATATGAGACAGAGCCATCTTTAGCAAACTCTTGTTAATTTAGCCTTACCAAATTTGGCAGTGCTAAAAATAACTAAGGAAACATGAGCTGCATATAAAGTTTAAGGCAACTCAGGGGGAAAACTTGCGTATTTCTCACACACAAAGTCGATTGTATCAACCTCAGCGTTAGATCCCCCTTTTTGCTCGATGCACAAGCTATAAATGAGCAAAGAATAGTTTCCAATCTTGGGTTCGCACACTTCATTATAATTATGCGCGCTTTGCTGCAGATGCAGAACAAAATGCATTGTAATTTATGTGTTCTACTTGGCCTGTTTGGGATTGGTCTTACATCAGTTCACATCGAGTCTACGCTCGTTTACGCTTTTTCTGCGAGCACAATAACAGATGCCGCTGGCCTCTCTTTTTGTCTGAAGACCACGAGAAGCGAATGCCCCCAAAAGGGACCGCCAAGGAAGTCCAAGCGAACCGATAAGCCAATGCGAACTATAAATGCGCATATACAAATATATAGTGATATATACAAAATAGATAAATGCACAGAGAGAGTAAGTGTTCCTCGGTGGGTTTTGCAGTCATTAGATAAAGGCCAACGCTGACAAAGTCATCAAACTGCTGAATGAATGCCTTTCAGCGAAAAAATAATAACATCTGTCAGCCACTGAAAATGCCATTAGGGGAGTAGTTCAATTCGATCCGTAATGGTTATTATATATTCTAAACAAAGCTGATTTCGTCGGCTACTGTTGCCGTTTCATTATGATCCCAACGATGATTATGCTGATGATAATGGCGGGCGCGATTAAATGAGTGAAAGTCATTTGGGTCTCGCGTGAAAGCTTGTAAATTAATGAGGATTTTATGTGGTTAGCCTGACAACACCCACAGCAGCCGACATAAAGGCAGCACCACCACCAGCACCACAGACAGTCGGAGCCAATGCATTAAGCCTATTAAGTTTTATGGATATTAAAATGCTATTACACAAATTAACCAACTATTAATTATCATCAAGTCAACATAAGCCAAAGGCATGCGCATATAGAGAAGGACGTTATTGCAGAATATATATCTATATCTTGTCTATATCATGCATATGGAAGAAAACTGTAGTTTAATCAAATTATATTGGAATAAATGAATCTATACTCATATTAAAACCTTGGATACAATGGTCTCCCATAAATTGCAGTCGAGCAACAAATGGAGCGGAATTAATAACTTAATCGACTTCAAGTGCAAAGAACCCATCAAATGTTTCATTATTCTATTATATTAGTCAGGAAATTCTGAGAAACCTTAACTATGACATATCAAAACAGACAATAAAATGAATCAGCTCAATAAAAAGTGAAAAAGCAATAAGCGGGAGTGGTGGACTAGTAGATACCCGATGGAGCTGAGATAATAATTAATACAGGACTTATTAGTATCTAATCCGTTAACTAATAACTCCTGTATTACTCAACGGATTTCAATGAAATTTTCAACTTTTGATCTACATATTCTATAGATATAACTTTATAACATTATCAATCGATTAGTTATCGAATTTTGAAAGATAATTGATCTACACTACTATAGAGCGAGTTATATACAGGTTCTGAGGTCAACGCGTTCAGAGGGACAGTCACATAGACAGACATGACTGGATCGACGAAGCTCGTCGTTCTGCTCACGATAAAGATAAATGCTTTATATACACGCCTTCCTCTGCCTGTTACATACATTTTGATTTCCCATTTGCAATGGGTATGGAGTATTAAAAGCATGCATTGAAAAGTCTCTCAACCTTTAGATCCTTATCTAAATAGCAGAAAAGTTAAAGTAAATACAAGTTATTATCCTTCAATGCAGAAAATAAAATTGAAAAGAATATTTTGCGACTAAATCAAATGAAGTTAATGCCATCTGCTCTGCTCTGCGGACATTCCAGCATCTGTCGCCGAGAGACATTTGTTTGCTCAGCCTGAGGCTGGAGTCAATTTGATGAATGCATCTCATGCAAACACAGAGTTCAATCAACCCGCGCGGCTAACCGGAAACATCTGCAGCAACTACTGCACCCGATTAGACATAAAACGCAAATTATTAGCGGCAATGTTGGCAAAACTAAAACTATTTTTAGCCATGAATCGGGCAAACAATTGCCTTCAATTGTGGGCGCTTGTTTGGCACGGACAGTGGCAAGGGCAATAGAGCGAGAGCGAAGGGGAGAGAGAGAGCGAGAGAGAAGCAAAAGTAAACACAAATTAGCCTAAGCCTTTGCGAATGGCGAGACGAGGCCAAGCCAGACGAACGCTACCGAAATGACAAAACAAATTTATGGAGAATTATAAAAAAAAAGCAGAAAGAGAAAAACAACTCAATATAAACAAAACGGTTAAACACTTCCAGTGCCAAAAAGGGGGTAAACAAAATAACCAGAATAATCAGCAAGTGCTATATCTATGGCAAATTGAACGTTTGTATACCCTTGAAGTGAGCCAACAACAAAAGATCTATGGAAATCATTTAAACGTGGCTAATTGCAACATTTGCAAAAAATACGAGAAATACAAACAAATATTTTCATTTATTTACGTAAATATAAATAATATATATATATATTTATTATGTCATACATATATTATATATTTAATAATAATAAAAATTCATATAATATAATATATGTTATATTATTTTTATTATTATAAAATTATATATATATTATATCATATAAACATACTGTACTATATATTTTATAGATATATTTATTACTAAATTCTATATATTATATTGTTAACTATTCTAAAATTTATATATTCAATTGTCTACTTTTTTCTTCTTTATGCCAAGTCATGGCATTTGTGAAATTTCTATTTATAGATCTATTTTTATTATATATATCAGCAATAAGGAATATTCCAAAAATAAAAACACAGAAATATTTGTAGTCTGCCTATTTAAGAGATCTCTTATGCCATATTTCTTGTCTTTCACGAGACGATCGTTAATCCTTAGTTGAGCTTCGTAAACTCCGTGAATTATTCAAGTTTTTAATGCTATATTAATGTATTATTATATACCAGCATAAAAGCAAATTTTTCTCTATTCAATATGTATTTTCTTATTATTATTTCCTATAGCATTTTTACTGAATTAATTAATCTATTCATTTGAATTCATCCCAAATTGATTAGGTTAATAAATATATTAAGATTCATTCGAATCAGTTAAGAAACAAGAGTTTTCCCGCCCGTAAGGCGATCCCATAACAAGCATTAATTATTTACCTACATGCATAAATCACCTACATTTACATGTTGCATGCAACTTGACAAAACAATGATGCCCCCATAAAAGGGGTAGAAATGAAGGAACAACAACAAAAAGAGAAGAGAACTCGTTGAGCGGCGTTTCATGTTACATCCACTGGGAACGATGGATGATAAGTGAGAATTCGAGCTGCGCATATAAATATAAAGATTTCGTGTTTTAGTATTTTCTCTCTCGCCCTCTCTTTCTGCTTCTTTTTTCCAATACTTATTCTCAATTTGGGTGCGAATGGCAGATAAGCTAAGCCGCAGCCGCAGCCGCATGAGTCAGCATTGGGAAAGAGAGCGGCGACAATCGATCAATTTGCTTTTAATTGCCATTTGCATGGGTCTGTATTGGGGCTTGGGGCAACGGATTTGGATTCGGATTGGGTCACACTCATTTCTTGAAGCTCACTCAAGTGTTTTTTTATAGCAACAAATTTTATTTGATATTTTTTCCTTTTCCTTTTTGGCAATATAAAAGCGCGCGCCCATTGTTTAATTAAGTTGACTTTGTTGCGCGGCTTGCTGCGAGCCAGCACTTCAGATGCATGACAAACAGAACAGAACGCCGACAGAGCGAGAGAGAGAGAGAGGTGTACATACAGACAGACATACAGTACGCACACGAGACAATACACAGTTGAACTGCTGTGCGTGCCAAACCTACAGAAAGTCGCATGCATGAGAATTGATCTTAAAACAGGAAGCGAATCTCCTGAGAACTACTGTTTTCAGCCAGAGATTATATTTTAATTCCGTTTTTAGTATTTAGCCTGCACGTATACTCATATTCCCATTTTCTGGTAATAGTATTTACTATCTCCACCTATCGAAATAAATTTATATAAATCTGAGCAACATAAACGAAAATAATAACTAATCTGCATAAACTAGAGCTTTCAGCTAAGCTAAGCTTGACTCGATTTCGAGTTCGACTCGGCTCATCGAAGCACACGTTCACACACACACATGAACTCGTTCGCTCGCTTACACGCACACACACAAAGCAAAGCGCGATGAGCTCATCCAATCACATGCATTGAGCGTAAGAGCGAGCGAGCAAGGGTTGTGGGTGTTAGGTGAAAGGAGATAAGCAAGGATTACTTGGCTACTCACCAGGACTTTGGCAAATCGACGATCCAGCTCATCGGTGGTGGGCATGGGCTGCTGGCTGCGACTGCGCACACTCGGCTGCCTCACATGGTGGTACTGTGAGCTGGAGCCGATGTCGTAGCGCAGGTCCTGCTTCTGGAGCGTCGAACTGTGGTGGCCATTGCGTTGCATCGAGTGCGTGCTCTGCAGCTGGTGCAAGGGCGGCAGCTGCTGCTGATGTTGATGTTCCTCCTCTCGGTCCATGTCGGCGTTGGTGATCGGGCGCGATTTGACTGCGCCCATTATTGTTGCAAAGCGGCCGCTGCCCGCCGATGCAGCGCCAGTTGTTGCTGTTGTTATTGTGCTGCACCAGCCGCCGCCACCGCCGCCGCCTCCGCCGCCTGCCCCACCGCCTCCACCGCCACCGTCGTCGCGGGCGTCGCCGGCCTCGATGCTCGACGCAGTAAGCGCTGTGCTAAGGGACGTGGATACCGCGCCCCATACAGTTCGACAGAGTGCGCGGGTGCGTTCGGGGCAACTTGAGAGTTGCTCTTTGATTCCGCTGAAGATATCCAAAGCGATGTTTCTGCCTCGCCTGCGCTCGCCCTGCAGCCAGTGAATTTATTATTGTCTATATATACGTAGGTCAACCGAAAACAAATTTATACTCTGGTTGTTGTTTTTCTCTTTTCTTTTAAGTGTATCTGTTTAGTTTTAGTTGTTGTTGGTGTTGTTGTTGTTGTTGTATCAAACTAAAGGCGAAAAAGTTGCTCTGTTAATTTTCTCTTTCTTTTCTTATTTTATTTGCAATGCAAGCACTTTTAACTGCAATATTAATTATATATATATTTATATATGTATGTTTTACAAACATTTATACATGTACATATACACGGAGACACAGACCCACACACATGCATATACACGCCCTAAAAGAATTTTGTTGGAAGCACACATAATGACACCAAAGTGAGTAATGTTGTTGCCTTTGTTGTTGTTGTTGCTGATGCGGCGGCTGCTGCTGTTGCTGCTGCTTCTTCTTTATATGCAACTGAACAAACATATACACACACACACACGCCAACACACTAAAACATGCACACACTCACACAACTGCATTAAACACGAGCTCACATACAATCATACACACTCCACACTCCACACTGCACACACTCACACACACACACTGACGGCACAGACAAAGCGCAGATTTCAATAGAGCGCTCCTGTAGGCGTTTAGCTTTATAGCCTTGCTTTCAATTTGTACTCTAACCGGTCGTTCGTTCGCAATTTGAATTAGAAGCGTTTTAAAATTTGAAATTTAATGTTGCATTTCAATTACTTGGGGTTTTGTACGCGAAATTCCACTGCAATTGTTTAAATGCAATTTACATGCGACGGCGCGACCACAACGACTTGCAACTTCGCTTGTCGAGTTTTCGAACGAGACTGTTAGTGTGACCGGCCTTTTGGCAGCATTGAAATACCGAATGTTGTGCTATAAAAAATATACTAGCCTGCACGCTCTCCACTGTAGTGTCTATGTACACATTATTTTTAAAACAAATTTATGACGAGCAAAACAAGTACAGCTAAACAAATTTTGATTGAAATTGTAACAGCTACATAGTTTTTTTTTTTTCATTTTTCTATTTGAAAATTTTTATCTATTATTGATAAGCCACACGCTTTCGATAACTTAATCGGTGCACACCAGCCCTGGTCAGAAGTCTGAATAAACAGAATTGTTTACAAATTCATGCATTTGTGTTAATAATGGGAACACCTCGAAAAAGTTTCAACTACTACGCACCTTATTCACAAAATGTGCGGCAATACCCATCGCAAAACACGGAGTACATGTCCCAACATAATGGAGGCCAGCAAACGCCACAAACACCTAATCCGAACACGCCGCATTATTACCAGAACCGAACGCCGCAGCCACAGCAGCAGAATATGGGCTTCTACGAGGACAGGCACGGCTCCAGTGCGAATATGCCCCATTTCTACCAAAGCAAGACACCTTACCAGCATCAGCATCGGGGATCGCCTCGAAATTTCGGCCATCGAGGTGGCAGACGCGGACACCAACATAGGGGGAATGGAAACTCCTCCCACTACTTCCACAGCTCTATGCTGGAGGACCCGTGGCGGGATCTGATGGAGCGCCACAATGCAATACACGGAAGTGTTCTCAGTGACCCGCCGCCAAGTAGGGAGTCTGACGAATAGTTTAAGCTCAACACTTAATATATTTACATTGTATTATTAAACTCAAGTTACAATGACTTAATGCTACTTTATTCGGGTTACGTTGTCATTTCTGCTGCTCGCGGCGGTCCAGGTACTTCTCCCAGTCGGCGGAGATTCGGTTATAGATGCCCATGGCGGCGCGGGCGTCCTCTACGGAGTTGTGCTCGCCGGTCTGTATTTCTTGGCCGAGCACGGCCATAGTCAGGCGCTTTAGGCTGGGCGTGTGGCCATTCGAGACGATCTTGCAGAGTGGCTTGTAGCGCGAGGTGTCGCGGATATGGACCGCGGGATGCTTGATGCTCAGCACGGCGAGATCGTTGCGCAGGGCATGGCCCACTAGGATTTTGCCATGCAGCAGCTTGACCACCTCGTTCTGCACCGACTGGAACTCCTCGCCGTTCTCGATGTCATGCGGGCGTATGCCTGAGACACATGTCCTGTAATCTGTGACTGGCTCGCGGGGCTTTACGTGCTTGTCCAGCAGCACTTCACCCACTTTGTTCACGATGGACACGCGAGCCAGCATGTCATCCTGCCCATTGTAGCCGACACCCACCATCTCGCAGTCCATGGCCAGGTAACGATTGTGCTGAGCGTTGCGCCAGAGGCGCGCACGTGCCGACTTGGTCGAAACTCCGTTGGCGCGCTCGTCGCCAGCGGCTGCCGTTGGCTGTTTCTGGTTCTCGCTGCCGCTGGCTGCTGCCGCCTGCCAGTTGGAGCCGGCGGATCGTCTATTGATATTTGGCTGCTGCACCTGCAGGCGCTCCTTCGACACCTGCAGCTTCCGTTGTCCCGGCGAGTTTGTGTTTGAGTTCATTGTTTTTTTTTGATTTGTTGTCGCATTGTTGGCGCGGTTCAGATCGAACTGCTTTTGGCGCTGTGCTGAAGACATCGGAGCGCAGACGAATCTTTTACATTACTTGCTCGGAATACGATGCTCGATTGCCGTTTTAGCTTTCGTTCGAATTAGAATTATGTGGAATTTACGGCTTTTCTGCTACCAGCCAAATTCTCCCGAAAATGTGTTTTTGTCAATCAGTTGCTCGGGCGATAGAAACTTATCGACCAGTGTTGCCTCTACGAACTTATCGAGTGATTCAGCAACGGTTAAAATGAGTTCAAATTAAATACCGATATCTAACCAATTCGGTTCTAAAATAAGTGATTTTTTGTTTCAGAGATGCCAAATATGTTTATTAACTTATTTTCAAAAGCAATTGCTTCAGTTTATTTAAAACAGCTAAAAGTTTGGCGTATCGATATTACACATATAACAGCTTAAGCAAATGTTAAGCTGTTATCGCTGTATGTCAGCTGTTGCAATTGCAAAAAAAAAAAAAAAAAAAAAAAAACAGGAATAATCAACAATACAGAAATGTGCTGAAAAGAGCAAAAACTAAGAAAAACGTAAAAAAAATAAACGGAATTTAGTTAGTATTAAGTAAACTCATGCATTCTTCAGGCGTGACTACAGTTTTAATTGATAACAAACTCAACGCATAATGCATAATGTGTTATAACTATGCAACATTCTCATTAGCTGCACGCGTCTCGTGCGGCTTATGGAGGGAGTTGGTGCAAATTTAGGTGAAAAGCGAGTTTAATATTTGTAATATGTCTGCTGACCCCACAGGCAGCTCGATGCAGAGCTTTCACACGCGCTGCGGTCGCTCCATAACGCTGGGCAATGGCAACCGTTCCGCCCAGCGCTCCATGCGAAATTTTAGTCATGCGCTCGTCTTCAGCGCAGAGCCGCTCGTTGACGATGTGCTCTTCGAGGTGGTCATTGAGAAGAAGGTAAGTTGGGATTAGTCAATAGTAGTATTCATTCATCAGCTTTGCTATTATCTCTTGTAGAATCACTCCTGGGGTGGCAGCATTGAGATTGGCGTGACGTCGGAGTCGCCCGAGGATCTGGAGTTGGTTGCCTGCGCCACGGCTATGCGGAATGGCACCTGGGTAATGTCTGGCATCGATGTGCGCAAGGATGGGCGCCGCTTACTCGAGTACTACGGCACGGATCTCGAAACGCTCAACGAGAATGATCGCGTTGGTGTCATGCGTACCTCGAACCATGATCTTGTCTTTTACGTCAATGGCGAGTCGCAGGGCGTGGCCGCCAAGAACATGCCCAAGCCGCTCTGGGCTCTGGTTGATCTCTATGGACGTTGTGTCCAGGTCTCTCTATGTCCCACGGATGTGAGCGCCATCCTCAGCAGCAGCAGCGAGGTATTTCAGTTGGTTTATCGCACTTGACATTGAATAAAATTATGAATTCCTTTAGCAGTTGCTCGACTCACCCCTGCAACAGCCGCTTCAGCAGGTCATCCAGAATTTAGATGTGCCCATGAGCGTGGACGTAAGCGTTGTGGACAGCAGCAATATCGATGCCTTGACACGGCTCAATCTCAATAGCAATGCCAGCTGCAGCTCCAGCAGCGGGATTGGTGATTTCTATGATGTCAACGATCGCTTGCGTTTCCATACACGTTGCGGCTCCTTGGTTAAGTTGGTACCCAATTTCCGGTCAGCGGAGCGTCGTCGTCCGCTGGACGAGTTCAACAATGGCGTCGTCATGACACACCGCCCGCTCCGCGACAATGAACTCTTCGAGATTCGAATAGATAAGCTGGTAGACAAGTGGTCGGGCTCGATTGAGGTGGGCGTCACCACGCATAATCCCACAGTGCTCCATTTTCCGGCCACAATGACCAACATGCGCAGTGGCACCATTATGATGTCCGGCTGTGGCATTCTAACCAACGGCAAGGGCACGCGCCGTCAGTACGGTGAATTCAACTTGGACGAGCTTCGCGAGGGCGACCGGGTGGGCATGATGCGCAAGGCGAATGGCAACCTCCACTACTACATCAACGGCCAGGATCAAGGCATAGCGGCGACCCGTGTAGCCGCCACGCTGTGGGGCGTCATTGATCTGTACGGCATGACTATCAAGGTGACTATTGTGGACCGGGACGAGCGTGAGCAACAGAATTTAGTCACGAGAAGAAACAACATAGTCGCCGGCATGGCTATGGCTTGCAGTCATGGTCAGTCTGGTACGCCAACGCTCAGTCTACTGAGTCCGGAAAGCGAGATGAACGTGGCCGGAGCTGCCGGCGGGCTAAGCGAAACCATCTCCAGCACACGCGCCATTGCTCGCAACGATGATCGCCTCACTTTTCATCACATTTGCGGCAGCCATGCTACGGTCACGCAGAGCGGACGTACCGCTCTCCGGCCCAAGTAAGTGCGCTTGATATACCTCGCCAAAAAATGTTTTCTGATGAAATCTAAAATAAATTTTAGCGCTGCCGATGACTTCAATAATGGCGTAGTGCTAACACGTCGTCCGCTGCGACCCAACGAACTGTTTCAGGTGCGACTGGAACGCGTTGTCACCAAATGGGCGGGATCTGTTGAAATGGGCGTGACCACACACACTGCCGATGAGCTGGACTTTCCATTTACCATGACCAACGTGCGGTTAGTCAGAATCGAATTGTTTTAAATTCAGTTTTAACCTTTTGCTTTTGCAGCTCCGGCACATGGATGATGACTGGCAATGGTGTGATGCAGAACGGCGTAACTGTGATTGAGCAGTACGGGCAGAACCTAGATCGTTTGCAGGTGGGTGATCGCGTGGGCGTAGTGCGCAAGGATGATGGCACTCTGCACTTTTGGGTGAATGGTGTCGATCAGGGTCCCGCTGCAACAAATGTGCCGGAGCGTGTGTACGGCGTGATTGATCTATATGGCCAGGCGGCCCAGGCCAGTATCATTGATACCTCTGAGTGCGGCAGCCCAGACACGGGCAACTCTACCATTTCCAATACGACGCTGTACAGCGAGGTGCCGCTACGGTTCCACAACATTCATGGCGCCAACGCGGGCATCTCCAATAGTGGATTGACTGCATCGCGTCCCAATTCTCTGGCAGAGTTCAACGATGCCATTGTGTTCAGTAATCGGCCGTTGCGTAATCGTGAACTCTTCGAAGTGGAGCTGGAGACGATGGTGCGCCACTGGTCTGGAAACATTGAGATTGGGGTGACTGGCACACGGCCGGAGGACATACAACTGGCACCGAATGCGACCGATTTAGAGGCCAATGATACCATCATTCTGTGTGGTCCCATGATCTTCCACAATCGCAAGACCATACGTACCAATGTACTCATCGATTTGGACACCCTCGGCACGGGAGCACGGGTTGGCGTCATGCGCAATGGCGACTACATTCACTTCTTTGTTGACGGTATGGACCAGGGACCGGCTGGGGAGTGCCACGCTCCCAATATTTGGGCCATTATTGATCTCTATGGGCAGTGCGCTCAGGTTAGCCTGACCCAGACACAGCTGGACATACGTGCGCCGTATGCCACCAGCGAGAATTCGCAGAGCTGCCAGGCTACGTCCGTCATACAACATCCTGCCTTGGAGACCAAGCACCGCTGGACGTTCGTCTCGGGCAATGTTGCGCTGACCAAGGATTGGACAGAGGCATCACGACATACTGGATCCACGGCTGCCCTCTCGCACAGCCTGGTCTTTGCCGAGCATCCACTGAGTGCGGGCTCGCCTTTTGAAATAAAGCTAACGTCCATAAACCCCATGTTTGCCGGTAGGTTATCAAATACTTTGCGGGTCTTAACACTAATCCATTCTTGTTGCAGGCTGCCTCAGCATTGGCATCACAGATCTCAACTTGGGCGATGAGAGTGTGCGGAAGAAGCTGCCCACGAGCCTTAAGCGGATCCCAGCGAACGTCTGGTATGTATGCGGAAATGAGGTGCGTTTGAACTCCAGCTGTCTGCAGCGATCGCTTGCCTCGCTTGAGTGGCTGCGCGTGGATGATCGCATTACGCTGGAGCGCGTGGAGAACTCGGTAAACATTCTGCTGAACTCCGAGAATGTCAACATTCAGTTTCACAATGTGCCCAACAATGTGTATGTGGTTGCCGAGCTGTTCGGCTCGACGATGGCCGTTCAGGTGATCTCTACCCAAGTGCCCGCATCGCCGTTACGTCCATGCAGTCTACGACTCCAGGACTCCATGGACTTTGGCATGGATCCGCTGAACAAGCAGGACAGCTCAATGTTGGAGTCGATCGATTCAGAGGCGCAAAATTATGAATTTGTGGATATATCCAATAAGCATACGCGCCTCTCCGATGATCGACGAAGTGCATCCAGAAGCAAGTCGTTTAACCAGGCCATCGTGTATCTCAACAAGCCTCTGTGCAAGGGGGACAGCATCAGCATCAAAGTGGACGCCATTAACAACAAATGGAAGGGCACTCTGAGCTTGGGCGTGTTGGCAGCTTGCCCCCAGGCAGCGTCCATGCCCATATCGCTGCTCAACTGCAAGCGCAGCTGCTGGCTGGCCACGCACGACAGCATCAACATCAATGGCCAAGTCATGGCCTCCAAATATGGTGAAGCCCTTGACAGCATACAGGTGGGCACAGTAATTACCCTTTCGCTCACACACGCCGGCATGTTGGGTAAGGATGGCGACATCTAGAGACATCGGTAGAGTTCATAAACAATTTTGCTTTGCAGTCATTATGGTAGGCTCCACGAATCTAGAGGATCTGGCCGGCGGCTTGCCCGGTCATGTGTATCCAGTTTTTGATATATATGGCAAATGCGAGAAGATCACTCTGCTTACCGGCAATGATGCCGCGCGCACTGGCAATGCCAACGGCACGCCCATTTTGGAGGCACCTGAGGCGTTGGAGCTGGACAATATGCCGCAACAGTGCGAGAAGGCACATTTGGAAATGCACGAAAAGGAGAAGGATACGGAGCAACTCAGCGATAGTGCCAGGGAATTGCCCACAGGTGCCTCAACTTCCGCTTCAGCCAATGTTATGTAAGCAATTCAAATTATGGCAAGACGCTCATATGGTTTAATCTATGTTGTCTCACTAAAAGGACCCGTTCAGTAATGGAGAGCGTCTCAGAGAATCTGTTGCTAAACATTTCCATTAAAAACCGGACACTTGAACAACAGCGCAATGAACTGGGAGGTTCATCGTCCACTTGGTGAGTTCTCCCTCGAAATCCAACATGAAAAGAAATTAAATTTTTTAATCGTTTTTATTTGTAGTTGCTTGCGCGAGTCGTTGCAGCTGCAGCACAATACAAATCTGAATATACAGCGTAGTCAGAGCACCCAACGGTTTCAGAACTCGCTGAATACTTCCACAGGTGGTGGCGCGAGTGGTTCTAATGCATTGGGACAGTCCCATGGTTCAAACGCAGTTTATGACACTAACAAGGAGTATGATGAGCAAGTTTCGTGCTCTGGCGCTGTTGCACCAGCAATGGACGCGTCGCATGAGTCGGAGCACAATGAGAACAACGCAGAGGCAGTCGGAGAGGCAGTCAACGAACGCGAACTGTCCAGCGAGCCGGATAATGTGCTGGAGGATGACGAGATTGATTACATGAATCATTTGCTGCTGTTGCAGCAGCTGCAACAGAATGAATACACGCGCATGCAACATCACTTGATACCGGACCAAATGTCGTTACTTAACTTGGATCTCTCCTCGCTGAACTCTTTGGAATCGGAAACGAATTCCAGTGGCAATGCTCGAGACTCGTTGCGGACTGCAGCAGCAGCCATGGAGCAAAACGATTGTGAATATTTGAAGCAGGTGAAACGTTTCTGTGCCTCGCTGGTGTTGCCGCAGGCCTTTTTCGACATTCGCCTCGATCCAATTTGCTTCTGCGCGAAGTGCAGCGGCAATAGCAACGGCAATGGCGACAAGCTGGAGGGTTGGGTGTACTTTAAGCTGAATCAGCAGACCGTCAATGCCCTAAGCACATCAACTTCTTCCGCAGCCGGCTCTTTGGCGGCCCAGGTGCACTTGGATCTAAACGGTGACTGGCTGCCGTTCTACTATATGACTCGCGTGGATAAGATTCGTGCCATATTGGATCGTGGGCAGCCGCTGCCGCTGGAAATGGACGAGGACACGGTAGCGGCCACACACAAAGATGAGCCTGGCACACGTCTAGAACTCTATTACTCGCCCAATGCTACAGTGATTGAGCCGGTGCTGCCACAGCATCATTATGTATCCGATCAGGGCGTCCATCGCATCTCCACCTCTTTTGAGGTGTACGTGCGACGTCAATCCATCTCCGGTGTGACCACGGGGAAAACATCAACCGAGGCCAAGCGACGTAGCCAGCATACGACCGACAATGAGGCTATGAATGCTGGTGGATCGGGCGCGGGTGGCGCTGCTGGCAGCAGCTCTGGTCCGCTTAATGAATCATCTGTGCATCTGCTCAACGATCTGTGCTGGTTCACAAAAGAGGCGGGCGCCTGCATCATAAACGCTTTAATTATTAAATTGGATCGCACCGAGGAGCCTTCAAGCGAACCCTAATCAAACAATCTATGGATAATAATATTTATACACTAGTCACCAGCTCGCAGCCAAACTTCCTATTTATCTCATATTCACACACGCTAGCTATCCACGCATTCGCCTTCGCATTCCCCCCTTTATAAACAAGTTTTGTAATGTAAGCGTATTTGAATCTTAAATATACTCACAATGTTACACATAAAGTCAACTCTTGAATGTATTTTATATTTTTAGATGATAATCAGATGTAACTAGTCGCCACAACTTATTTCATTTCATTTAAGATTCAGGTTTCACTGTAGGCTCTGTCCTATTTGATTTTATTTCTGCTATTTGCGCCACTTTGTTTTTGAGGCTATCAAGTTTCAGACCTACGTCTATGACTAATTCATCATTCGACTTCAGTTTCGCCTCATATTCGCTTTCCCTCTCTTTCAGAAGTTCCAGATTAGCTTGAAGGTCAGCTACCTTCGCTTCGAGTTCCTTGATCTGCTTGTCTTTGTTGCGAATTGTTATCGCGTTTTCTTCTACTTCCTTTTTGGCCTTGTCTCCACTTTGTGCTAAGGTCCTAAGCAGAGTGTAGCAATAAGAGCCGCATTGCTGGTCCAAACTTGTTGAAGCCTCATTTGACTGATTTACAAGATTTCCAATAAGAAACTTCTCAAGAAACTCGATTTTGAAGCACTCACCGAATCATTTTTGGCTAACGCAGTTGCTAAAAATGCGACCAGAAAAACTCCTAAAACTTTCATGTTTCTTAATATTGCTTATATAAAAATTCCCACTGATGTGATTAACGGACAGCACTGAACTGAATATTTTCGTGTGCATACAATAATAAATACGTATATTAGCAAAGCTGCTCGAGACAAGTATATATATATATATATATATATTGCTATCAATCATTGCATGGCCTTTCAACCTATTTCAATTCTAAGAATTCGTCATTATATATTAAACAAGTCAACAATAATCGTCGACTACATGTAGTAAATTAAGGGTACGTACCTTCATCAAATAAATAGAAAAACAAATAAATGTATATTAAATTATTAAGGACTTTTTGGAATCATCATTATGGTTTTATTTGATTATTTGAATTCCATTCATTTAGTGTCGGTTTTCTTGTTATTCAACTATATGCAAAAATGGTCGATTAGAAAATGTTTTTATTAAGTTGTTGCATCCATCCTTAGAGCAGCTCTGTCTGTCTGTCGCTTCCACTACCATCGTCGTCTGCTGCACTTAATCAAATCGTTTGTATACGCTTACACATTTAGTTTTTGTTTACAGTTTGCCAGTTTGCTGATTCTGATGCGTCGGGAAAGCAAAAGTGCATATACAATTGGTTGTTTCATGTTTTGTTTGTATACGTAAAGTTAAATTTGTTTTGTTGTTTTTATCGTTAGCCAATACCATATATATTTGTTTTGTTTCTATACTCGTTTCTTTTATTAAATATATCAATTGTCGCCGACGACGGACGGCGCACAGTTCATTCCACGTCCATGGCAGGATCGCTGGGAGCATTGCCACCCAAATTTTGCCCGTTGTCCACATCCATTTTGTCACCGGCGGCAGTTGGCTCTCCGCCATTCTGTTCCGCAGCATCCTTTGGAGGAGTCGTTGTCTTGGCAGCTGGCTTCGGTTTCGCGCGAGTAATGACAGAGTTGATACAGGTATTCAAGGAATGCACCTCGTGGCGCAGTGCCTGCAGGGCTACAGGACTGTCCGCTGTGCGCGGCGCTTGCGTGAATTTTGATAAGTTGCTTTCAAGCCATTTTTGCGCCTTGTCCGCAGTTTCAGCAACGTTGATAAACTCGGTCTCCGTCAAATGATCGTACTTGGGCACACCCTTGTGGAACTCAGCCACAGCCTGACGAGCCACAGCAATGCTGTTCTTCAACTCCTCGAACACAGCCGGACACTGCTCGTAGTCATGGGCGCGCAGCTTGATTGGATCTGTCTTCTGCAGCAAAGCCGTCAGACGGTTGGTGTAAGTATCACGGTCGCAATCCTCGCCATCCTCATACAGCCAGTTCTCGAGATCATTCAGCTGCGATACAATCGCCTCGCGATCAGACTCTACCGCATAACGCTCAAGAGGTCCACCCTGAAAATATGACAACGTTATTGATATTGATCTATGGCTAGCTGAAGTTCAATAAATTATTACGTGTAGCTTGTTGCGCATGTCGTAAACGAACTCCTCCAATGCGTTTTTGGCATCAATGCGCTCCGTCTCTTTCTGATCGTTGCCAATCATCTTAGCCTCTTGTTGTGTATAATTGGTCAAGACAGCTGGCTCGAAACCGTGAGTGATGGGCTCCATTGGCAACTCGATGTCCTTTTTGGTCTTCTTTTTTGTTTTGTCATTACCCTGCAGCGCGAAATAGAAAATAGAAGGCAAAGCAGAGATTAAAGCAATTGTGTCGACTACATATAATTATCCGATTCTTATAGCCAATAGAAAGAGGAAATAGTTCGAAGCGGAACAACAACAAAGCGAAGAGGAAAAACAGCTCAAGTAACAGCCTACAATATGAGCAAAAGATTGTGATTCGTGTCTTATATAGAAGTTCGAGTAGCATTCATTGGATTGGAGGCGCATTGTAGAACGTGTATTTTTGTCTTTCTTTTTTTTTTTTTGCTTACTTTGTTTAAATAATAATAAATCAAATGTATATATTTGAATAATAAATAAAAAACAAGTATTCAAGCATATATTAGGCAAATTGTTTAAGCAATTAAATATTATATTTGATTGTTTTTTTTCTTTGGAATATTATGTAGGAGCACACAGGGTAGGCGGCTTATGAGCGGTCTTCATCATTCGTTTTACTATCGGTTGTTGGGTGGGAAAAGAAAGCGCAAAATGTTGTGCTTGATTTTTTCTCATACGATATTTCCAATTTCGTGACATTTTCTCATTTTCTTTTTTGTTTTTTTTATATTAGAAATTATAGTTGTATTAAGATTTTTATTTGCTTTAAATTTGAAAACGTACCGAACCAAACCAGCCCTTGACCCGTTGTGCCCACCCTTGTCCGCCAGGTGATGAGGCTGTTGATGTATTATTATCATCCTCATTCTCAAAATATGCCTAAGAGAGAGCAAAACGCGAGCGCACAATATCCAATATTTGGGTAATAGTTGTAATAATTGTATGTATATGTAGTATATATATAATCGTACAAATTCAATGTACAATACAACATAATTAAACAGCAAGAGGAATACCAACTACAGCATTAGATTGGGAATGAAACCAAGAAGCAAACACAAACGCAAACATGAAACAACCAAAAGATGATCACAATTTGCTAAATAACTATCAATATTTAGATATATGTATTCTTAATTACAAAGAAATCAAATCAAATGCTTAGAAAAGTGAGATTAACTCAAAACACAAACATGCGATAATCAAAAATAATAAGCATACGCCCCTATATAAACGCTGCTGTTTGTGAGTTGAAAGTAATTGCAATATATGTGTATATAAATTCAATTTAAGTACTAAAAAGATGGGATGATATCAATGCCATTCTCTATCATGTTGAGCCTTTGGTTTCATTTCCTATCTAAGTGAAACAAGCCAGCAGAGCATCAAATAAATATGTTTCGAATTATTTAGAAGTGAGGAAATGATAAGAACCGATAGATTTGATGTACGGTGAAGTTGTTAGAAGAAAATACACTTCGGAAGGGTTAGAAAACTGCTGCGATAAAGGAGAGCAGCGCCTATGCAACAACAGATGATTTAAATTTACATGAAACTGATTATGATGATGATACTAAAGAATCAATTAAGAACTATCTGGATTGACTAACCTCAGGTTGAGCTTCCACCTGTTCGCCAGCATTGGGTCCACCTTGCTCACCGGCGGCCTTCTCCTCGACGGCAGCCTGCTCGCTAGCGGCAGCCTCTTCCTGCTCTTTACGATCGACAAGCACGGCTGACGAAATCAAGACAATTCCATTTTGATTGATGCGAACTTTCAGCTTGACATCCTGACACTCGCCACGTTCTGTTGGCCTGACGTCCTTGATCTTCCAGGTTCCAATGGTTTGATCCGGATACGGCACCTGTTGGCCGTACACAATGGACGCAACGAACGGACTCTTGCGAGCTATGGTCACCAGACGACTGAATGGTGACGGGTGGAATTGCGGAAAGATTTCAACTTCACCGTTCGATGATGTTCCATCACCTTCCCAGAGCACTTTCACGGCATAGTTTTGTATATCGGTTACTCCGAATTCGCGAACGCGCACAGCCGGCGACATAATGGCGCATTGCAAAGCTGCTCCACGCGATACTGCCTCATCCTGATTAAGTGTGGTACTGGCCGGCTTGTTGAACACCTACGAAATACACTCAAATATGTATCTAATATTCATATATCAAACTAAATAAAAGACAAGTCACTCACCTGCTCAATGAGCTGCTTGACAGACGGTATGCGAGTGCTGCCGCCTACAATCTCTACAGAGTGGATATCGTCCAGAGAAAGCTTCGACTCGGTCAACAGTTTCTTAAATGTCTGCTCGACACGCTGTAGAATCGGAGCGCACAGCTCTTCCATTTGGGAGCGCTGCATCGACGAGCTAACGTCAACATCGTCCAAGAAGCATTCAATGTTCAGAGGCAGTTTGGTGCTGTTGGCAGACATTTGCTTCTTCAGCTTTTCAATTTCGGTCAACAAGCGCACATTGGCGCGAGCATTGGTCTTGGCGTTGATCTTGTAGCGTTCGAGAAACTCCTTGGTGAAGTATTCTGCCAGCGCCAAGTCAATGTCGCGCCCACCAATCTGATCCCAGCTGCTCGCCAGCATCTTCAGCTTGCCCTTTGTGAACACACAGGCACTGACCTGCAGCGCCGAGTGGCCAAAATCAACAAAGATAACATTGCGTGGTTTCTCCTCAAACAGATCGTTCTTGTAGAAGCCATAAGCCAGAGCCGTGGCCGTGGTCTCGTTCATCAGGCGCAGTACGTTCAGACCCGCGATTTGTGCGGCATCGAGCAGTGCCTGACGCTCGGCGTTGGTGAAGAATACGGGACAGGTAATGACACAGTCATTCACCTGCGTTTGCATGGCCGCTGCCGAAGTTTCCTTCAGCTTGGTGAAGAGCATGGCCGTCAGTTGCTCCGGAGAGAAATGCTGATCCTCATTCAAATAGTTGACTTTGATGCCAATGCTACCATCGTTGCGCGACTCCACGCGCGCTGGAATGCTCTTGAGTTCATGTTGTACATGTGGATCGTTGAATTTACGGCCGAGTAAACGCTTGAAGCCGCCAACTGTGTTTTTCATGTTTGTCACCTGCTGGTTCTTGGCGGCAACGCCAATGATGCGCTTCTTGCCATCAAAGGCCACAAATGAGCTGCAGAGAGTTAAAATGGAATTAGTAGAGTGATAATAAGGAGTAAATAAAACTTTTAAATTTGTTGATATAGTCCGTTTGGAATATGAAGAGATTATGCAGGTAAGCATATATATATCTATACATATATATTTAATATTTATATTCATTAATCGAGTATCTATAGTCAATCCAGAGTTTTTCTAGCAGATTCTTATTAATTTATTTTTACAGGGTATACGAATGTCCAAGCAACGCGTCAAATATGGTCGTGTTGCCACAACAAACTTAATTAAATCGACACACACATACACGCGCGCGCGCGCACACATTTAACCGTATATGCATATACGAGTTGTCATAGTGTGCGATCGTGTTTTGCCGGCTTTGATTTTATTTTTGACAACTTTGGTGTGAACGCATTTGCTCTCGCACTCTTTTTTCGCCGATTTTCTTCACAGCAACAGCTGCTGCTGCTGCTACGGCCGCCTTGCGCTCTCTTCTTTGATGCTGACCGCATGACGCATGCGATGATTTGCGTGCAAATGTATGTGTATGTGTGTAGATTGGCCAAATTAAAAAATATATTGGCAAAAGTGGAAATTGCTCCCACGCAGTCTACATTTATAAATCAAGAATCTGAGTCAAATACTGTGCCGAAGCCCCATTTCAAACGGAGCAGCACGCAGTGCAGCATTTCAATGTGGCCTTTCATGAATTTGCAATGCTTTTTATGGAGCGCAGCCAGAGCCAAATTTAGGCTCGGGCGAGCGCACAATTGCATGCATATGGCGCTGTTTGTACATATTACATGTTATCTGTACATATTTTATAGAAAAATTCAGTATTTCAAGCGTTACCAGTGACAACAATGGAAATTTCTAGGCGCGCATGCACACATACACATGCGTACATACGCACGTACATACACACACATACAAAAGGTGTTGGGCATGACTTACATTTAAACATAACCTCAATGAAAAAGAGCAAACGATTATGCAGAACAAATATTGAGAGCTTTCGTTCATTGATATCCCAATAATCATAATCATGTGCTAGTTTTTCTCTTCTTTTTCGTATTTTCTTTCTCGGTAGGTACTTACGGTGTTGCACGCAGACTGTAGTCATTGGCAAGAGTCTCGATGCCGCCGGATCTGGCGGCCGCTACATAGCAGCCCTCGTTACCGAAATCGATGCCAATCACAGACATTTTGGTTTAGTTTCGGCTGCCGATTTGATTCGATTGATTGATTATGTTAAACTAGTTATTTGTTTAGACTTTGTTGCCTAGATTCCTTTTCTTTTTGTTTTTCAATAAGGCGGATGTTTTGTTTCTCAGCAACTGGAAGAGAAAATATAATATTAGTTCAAATATTCCCAATACATTTACACACACACGCGTGTCAATTTCATTTCAATTGACATTTGAGTCCATTTTGATTTCGAGCATTTTTCAATTAATTATGGATTTGCCTGTGGGCCTCTCTGATTTCGATGTGAAAAAGTACCCATTAAGACTCAGAGACGCCCACGAATTTTTCTTAAACAGACTAAAAGTTTTGTTCAATTGACATTATCTGTGATGGTATATTTACGCACATATTTGCAGATCTTTTTCAGATATAGACGCTTTATACTTATTTTAACAATGTATAAACGCTTGTAATTTTTCTACCGCGACCGACACGTTTTTTCAGCGTAATGAAAATTGAAGCGGCGACGTCGACGTCGACAGAGAATGGTCACGAAAGTTCTCGAACGAGCCGTATCGACCTATCGATGAGTCGATATTTGAGCACACATTTATCACACTAATTCGACTTCATCGTTTATGCGCGCCCAACGATAACCGATATTGGATTCAAAATTGTTTAACCCCTGTTAACCAAATCAAAGATAGGAATTGTAACGATTTTAGTTAGATTTCAACAGAAATTTTTATTATACATGTATTTATGAATACATTGTCATTTTAGCCTAAAATCAAGTGCGCAAAACAAATTGTAAGTAGGAATGGTTCACATCGATATAATACCGAAAAAAAAAACGAAAAACTCATAAACTTAGACTAGGTTGCATTTCTATGCATTTTAGGAATAATTTTGAACACATTAAATAAGTAAGAGTGAGTGAGTATAGAAGTAAACTAATATTCGAGTGTTTCAACAGCTGAATTTTAAGTTTTCTGTTCTGTTGTCTTTAAACTCATCTTCTAGATATGTAGTACTAAGGCCATGAGCCAACTCTATCGTTGTTCCGTTCCGCAATTCTTAAGGATTTGCCGGCGTCCATCATCCATGTATTGAAGGTAACGCGTTTCTAAGGTCACTAAGGTGCTAAACATGCTGTCTATAGACAGTATTCAACAGGGAATGTTTCTGAGATTGGGTAGTTCTTGTGTTGAGGATTCAATTTGAGGGTTGCTATTTTGAGTCTTTTGCATTTCGTGTAAATACTAAGCAGTCTTGCCGGTCCCAAACATGATCGTTGTCATCGTTATTGCTTCACATTTTTTTTGTTCTAAGTTTTGTTGTTGTGTTCGTTTCGTGTGCCTCACAATTGGACGACCAATCCCGAAGCAGATATATTATCTCCAGCTCCCGCTGTCTTCTTAGCCACTCGGCATACTAGCACTGGGGCCACGCATATCTCCACTTCGATTTTCTGCAGATCCTCGCCGAATTGTATAAACTCCTGCCAGCAGGGCACAGGATTGGCTCCGCCGATGCGCATGCGAGGAGCTTTCTCCTGAGCTGATGTGGCGAAGCTGTCGTCCAAAACCAGATTCACCGACTCTGGATTGATCTGTAAGTGACCAAAGTTTAATAAAACTTAAGCTCAAAACTTCTTCACTTACAAATTGGGATTTGCAGACGTAACGATGAGCCGTCAGCGCAGCTTTGGCTGCTGCAGCGCGCGTATTCTTCCACTTCGAGTTGGTGATGGTCAGGATGGCCTGATAGGCAAGGGTGTGCACGTGCATGCGGGATACGATCCGCCTTTTCGAGTCTGTCTTATGCTGTGTATAGAAGTCTTCCAGCAGACTGATGAACACCTGGCGCATTTGGTCCAGTGTGTGGGCAATGCGTGGATTCCAGTCGGTGGCCAGTGTGGTGCGTCCATTCTCCAGCACTTGCCGCAGATTAGACAACTCCTGTTCGTTCATGCCCAAAGAGTCCACGTAGGGCAGCACGTACTGCCGGAGCTGATGCAGCAGCTGCAGCTCTACGTAGCTGGCGAACTCGAAATGATGCAGTGTGTCTGCCGGCTGGCTGGTCAGTTGCGACTGCACCTGGCGCAATCGCGCCTCGCGCACTCCAGGACTGAACTTGAACATGTCCATCATCTGCAGGCCGCTGATCACCAGCAGCTGCGGGTTATAGTGCTTCAGTGCGTCTGTCAGATACTCTACCGATCTCAAATGGGGATTATTCTTGTCGTTGTGCAGTATATAGCGATTGGCGCGTGGCGCCTCATATGGACCCCACTTGTCACCGGCCTTGTACTCGAGTATAAGATGTATATCATCGTCGGGTATCTCGTCGCCAGCGAGGCGAATCTCCTTGGGCAGCAAAGGTCGCAATCTGAAAACATTATAATATTGATTAACTCATCCTGAAGAGCCGGTGTTTGGGCACGTACTTTTTCGACATATGCGCGCCGAGTAGTACATCCGCACCTTCCATGACAAAGCGAACAGCCATCAAGGGGGCATTGCCTCCCATATACCAATGAATGCGCTCTTTGTCCATTATTTTGGCATTGGTTATCAGCTGTTTGAACAGCGTGCTGTTGGCTATGACGCGCCTATAAAGTTGATATTAAATATTACTGTGTCTCTGATGGGTTCTTGTGGATGGACTTACTCAGCTGCAGCGCCGTTCTTGAAATAGTAGGCAAAGGATTGCAGAAACTCGTTTTCGTTGTTCACATCCTTTGCCGCAAAGTCGGTGTTCACAACGGGCACCCGCATCTGGTAGAAGGTGTCCAGAAACTCTGTGGCATTTATTTGCAGATCCGTGCAGGCTCCATAGCCCACGGCTACTTTGGGTGCCGGCTCGATGTCGGATCGTTTGAGGCCTCCTTCAATGGCCAGGAGACCGGTCAGGAGTACGGTTGTTCTGTTGAGCGCCTGTAGGGACAGAAACGCCTGCCAGATGATCGAAATCAGCGCCGTGAACACCGAACAACCGGTTATCCAGCCCATGTACCGAAGAGCGCCCATTGTATGTGGGCAGTCAATAAGTGTTGTTGTTGTGTTTGTGGTTCTAGCCGGCCTTAGCAGCGGCTTCACTGGTTAGTCTAAGATGCTGTGTTTCTGCTGATGTGGCTGCTGCGGCAGTTTCCTGCTCTAATGTGACTCTTATCAAATCGAGTTTTCTGTGAAATGTTTTCGGTTTGTGTTAGTTTTTTTTACTGAAAGATAACGTCACAACTCCCATTTGCCGACAGGCAAACTCGACACCAAGGATATCGATGTATCGATATAGCAAGCAGGGGTGTTCCACTCATTTATCGTTGAGCAATGAACGAATAACGATTGAAAGCAATCCCAAAGCTTCTGTTTTCATTTTGACAGTTAAATTGTGTTTGTTGTAACGGAATAGTGGGAATATATGCGGAAATATCATGATTTCAAGTTCTTTCACATTACATCGGTGAGCAAATATGAAGCTTTTAGAGTTTTGAAAGGATATAACAAAATGCAAGAGACTTTGAGTTGAGACTGTAAGAGTTATATAGTAATGAAATGATAGCAATTTATTTTATAAAACTTGAAATATACTGAATAGAAAAATCACACAACAGAATTGTATTCTTATATTATATTAGATATTATATTATATTATATTGTTATATTCTTATAGAGAGTATTCCAAAAGCATTTACCCCTTACATTGTATTTATAAAATATGGCAAATACTCTTTATTTTATATTTATGGATAGCATGTCATGATATATACACTTTACTTTATATACATTTTGAGTATCCAAATTCTGCTATTAAGGACTCCAACTGTGTGTTCGGCTAGGCAAAGATGTGTTGGAGCTTTCCGCTTATAAGTTTATAGTCAATTGTAGTAATTAAGGAAACTTCCTTGCAGCTGCCAACGTACCGGGTATGAATATATTTATTATAGTAATAATTTATATTTTCATATTCCAGCGCATGGGCTCGCCTGCTGAGTCAAGCACATATATCATTAGCATAAGAGCCTGGCGTTATTGAAAGTCTATATTTAAAGCAATTGATAGCTGCTCTGCACTAAACGGTTTTAATGATTTTTATAGTGCTTAACGACACCATCATAATTATCATGATCATCAACAACATCAACCAGGCTTGAAGATGATGCCACAAGCGTCGTCGTGTCATTTAAGGCGGTTCCTTCTTGTTTTCTGGTGTTGTTCGTTTAAAACAAGTTGTTGCTTCTTTGTTGTTTTGTTGTTGCTTTAATTGCTTCGTGCCGTTATTTTATGTATTATTATATATTATTTTGCGACACAAGGTTACTGGATTGTCTGTATAGGAAGTGGAGGGGGAGGGGGGGATGGGGAAGGTGGAAGTGTTGTCAAGTCGAGGGTGCCGGTCAACGCTGATATTATGTTCAATCTCGCAAAGAACCTGACTTAGGATTGGAGCGTCAGTTAGAAGCAACAGTAAACGCTTGCAGTCTACAGCTTAACCCCAGCCAGACCTTTTTGGCAAGTGGTTCCATGTGTTAGTACTCGACTTGGACATGGTCCAAAGGTTTATGCGATTTAGCATTCTTTATAGCATTTCCAGTGATAAAAATCAACAAATGGCAATTGAAGAAACTGTTAAATTAATGTCTCTCCGTCTATCCGTCCGTCCGTGTGTCCGTTCGTCGGTCCGCCTGTCTCGCGAAATTTATCTCCATCTCTATATTGCGGCCGGCGGAGCACGTACAGCTCACGTGGCCAGCTTTAATGTCTGGGTATTTATGTCGAGACCAAGTGCTGCACATGATGCTGGGCTGAGTTGTTGTAGGTCTCGTTACCTTTCCACTGCAGCTCAGAGCCTAAGCGAGCCCCTTTCAGCCTGGTCATGCTTACAAGCCGCTTTACACGTCTGGCCACTGGATCGTCGTCGATTCTGGCGAAGAACTATTTTTAACAACTCGACGAAAGTGAATTTCAGAATTTACGTTGTTTTTCAGACGACACGCCAACCGGCTCAGCGCTTCAGCCACTTTTCGTGCAGCAGTGTGAGTGTGTGAAACTCAGATAGCCAATTTTGATATAATATATACCGCGTAGCTGACCTGCGAGTGGGTATACTACACTACACTATAATAAATATTTGAAATCAATTTCTTAAATAAATACATATTTATTTTTTCTTTCTCTTTTATTCTCAATTGTGGAAACTTTGTTAACATTTAATTTGTTTCAGAGTTTAATTATGATCCATAATTATTTTATATTATATTTAATATTTTACATTTAATTAAATTAAATTAATAGTTTGAATATGTCAAAAGGCGAAATATTTTAAATGACAATTATTATATATTAAGTTTGTTCAAAATTTGAAAATTTAAAAAACTTTTTCATTTAATTTTGAATTTTTTAAAGTACAAGTTTCAGAGGAAAATTTTTTATTATTATTTAATATTAATTAAAGTTATAAATGTTTGTAACTAAGAAACAATTCGATCTAATCACAATTTGCATCAGAAATAATTGGATCAATGAAAAACTCTTTTTTAGCTAAACTGAAATTTTAATAATTTTGCATATTTCGCAGCTTTTAGTTGCAGAAATTGATAAAACCAATTTAAATGAATTTACTACATCAAGGCAAAGAATATAGATCTAGCTGAAATATTGTTAGGGTATATTTGCAATGCTCAGCTGTGCACAGGGTATTCGCAAGTCGCGCTCGCCCACCGTCGACAATTCGCACTTAATTTGTATTGTATTTTGTTCTTTTTACGTGTTTCGTATACTGCTACGAACTTTATATGTTTTTTCTTTATTTTTTGTTGTGTTTTATTTCAGTTCGTTCTATGCGTACTGCGCTGCTGTCCGGGTCTGTGGGCAACCCATATAAAATCAGCATATGCTGAAATTCTACCGGGCAGTTGATTCTATGCGGTCAACGGAGCCGTACGCGCTGCCTTCTGGGGCTACGAACTTGCAATATTGAATTAAATCCGATTTTCGCTCGCGACATTTTATGTAATTGTGCAATTCTTTTGTTGCAAGATTTACGGGTAAAGATAAAGTGAGCGATATAAAAATAAAGTGAATTATTCAATTTAAACTAATTTTACGTTACTGAAAGGTATTAATAATGGATTTCAGTTTGCCATAATCAACAATCAAATATTATAAATCGTGCTTTCTGAGTGGGCTTCGGCTGCATATCCGATTCTTATCCAATTTGCCGCGTTTGTTGTCTAAGTCTTTTGTTTGAGGTCTGTGCATAATGCGAAAAGGAAACAAAGTCTGCATGAATCTTGATCACAACTGGATTTAGCACGCGTACTCAGACCGATCGCTCGACACTTCCGCCTGCCAAACTATAATAGATAATTATATATATAGATATATCGACCACTTATCGCTCTTTCTCGTTTGCTGAAAGCGTGCCAAGAAGTCGGAGCGGAGTGACAATTGCTGATTAAGTTTTATCTTGGCATATTAGTGCATAGATAAATTGAGTTTCTGGTCAAAACTTAGGAGAAGATGCTCTCGAAAAGAACTCGTACACATTCTCGCGTCTCATGGTCAGCGCCTAATGAACTTTATGCCGCTGTGGATAATTATCCCAGCTGCGAATGCGAAGTATTTGGAGAATCTATTCTGAAGAAGCTGCTGAAGCGAGTTCTCATTTATGCGGAACGTTTTTTTATACTTTTTATACCCTGAGCCCATTGAAAATGGGAAATCAGGGTATAATGTTTTTGTGAAAATGTATGTAACAGGCAGAAGGAGACGTCGCAGACCATACAAAGTATATATATTCTTGATCAGCTCGATGAGCTGAGTTGAAATAGCCCTGTCCGTCTGTCCGTCCGTCCGTCCGTCCGTCCGTCCGTCCGTCCGTCCGTCCGTCCGTCCGTCCGTCCGTCCGTCCGTCCGTCTGTGTGAACGCAGCGATCTCGTAAACCACAGAAGCTAGAGAGCTGAAATTTGACATGTATACTCCTGAATACCATACGCTATACGAGTTTTTTTCAAAAATTCGATAACTCTTCCCGTTCTCTTTTTATCGATAAATTTCGATAACTTTTCGTCTCTTTTACGTACCGTAAGAGCTAGAGACCTGAAATTCACTATATAGATTCCTGTTGTGAATGCGGACATTTTATAATTTTTGGTTTTTGGATGCCACGCCCCCTTCGCCCTAAATTTGCAAAAAACGCATTTCAAATACTAGAGACTTGTGCTTCGGCACATACACACATATGAATAACATAATCATGCCCTGAAAGTTTGAATCAAAAAGTCCTGCTAAAAAAAAAGTTATTAAACATTTAATTTCCCATAGCGTAGGCGTCTTGCAGCCTAACCGCAGTCGCTACGTCAACTGCGCAGTTGGCAGAGCGCGTGCTTGAGCGTGCGTCTGTGTGTGTATGTGTTGCTTGCAATATATGTGTATGTAAACTAAGTATAGAATATATGAAGTATCGGCACTTCGCAGGGCTCAGGGTATCTCCTAGTCGAGCCGTCTCGACTAGAGCATTCTTACTTGTTTGATTTGCATAATATGGTCGGATGCCTTAGTGCCACATGCTAGAATCGGCCCAGACAAACCTGACTAAGCACAAATGTGTTTTTGGACGGAAAAGCAAAACAAAACAAGCGCCGAAAGGTGAACAAACTAACAAAGCGTCGACGTCTCTGTAACGCCAGGTCTACGCAGAACTGGTTCAGTGTCGAGGACGTCACCAACGATAGCAAGAGTTTTGCGAGCCCTCCAACCACACGAACATTAATCTTAACTTCGTTTCAGCTGTAAGACGAGATGGGCCAGACGTCACTAAAGGAGCTGTCACTCGTGCTGCTGTTCGCTCTGCTGCTGGGATTGCTTGGCTGCGTGACGTCACAGCGCACGTCATTGGATGTGACCTTCAGGAATGCCTATCGACCACTTCGTTTGCTCAGCCTGGCCTTCACCGGCCGCTCCGGCGACGAGCCGGCGAACGTGCAGCGCGTGCGCAATGCTGGCGTAGGTCTTGTCCTGCTGCTGCACCTTTTACTTCCCTACTAGCCCGCATTTGTGTTTGCCTTTCAGAAAACCCAGAAGTCGAACCCGCGCACGCGCGCCCTTCTCCAGTTCTGCGACACGGAAGAGGGGCCCGGCAGACGCAGTGCCGAGCGTCCGATCAGTGTGCATCGACTGCGACCCGGCGACATAGACATCATTGGCGCCATGGGCGACTCTCTGACCGCGGGCAACGGTATTTTCGCCACCAACCTGGGGCACGTGACGGTCGAGAATCGTGGCGTGGTTTGGTCCATTGGCGGGCAATACAACTGGCACAAATACCTCACCTTGCCCAACATACTCAAGGAGTTCAATCCCAAGCTCTACGGCTATTCGCTTAAGGACGGCCTCTCCACAGATCGCGCGTCGCGCTTCAACGTGGCCGAGCTGGGCGCCATGTCCCGCGATATGCCCTACATGGCCAAGGTGCTAGTGAAGCGCATGAAGAACGACCCCCACGTGAACATGACCCAGGACTGGAAGCTGGTCACCATGTTCATAGGCAACAACGACTTCTGTGCCGACATCTGCTTCTACTCGCAGCCGGAGCTGACAGTCCGCTGGCATGAGCGGAACATGCTGAAAACGTATCGCTACCTACGGGACAATGTGCCGCGGCTCATGCTGAACGTGGTGCCCGCGCCCAATTTGCGCTTTCTGACCAAGCTTTCCGGCTTGCCGCCTATTTGCAAGACGACGTTGACCTTTGAGTGTCCCTGCTTGATGGGCAAGAGCAAGCAGCACCTGGACTACTACGAGGGCATCATGAAACGCTGGATAGCCAAGGACTATGAGATAGCCAACATGGAGGAGTTCAACACGGAGGTGAGTCCTTACGGGATATATGAGGATCTGTTATAATCCTACACCTCTTTGCAGACGTTTACCATCAATGTGCAGCCCTTCTCCCAGTTCGAGGACTTTCCGCGCACGCGCTCCGGCTCGACGGACACGCGCTTCTTCTCCGAGGATTGCTTCCACTTGAGCCAGCGCGGCCAGGCCTCGGCGGCCAATGCGATTTGGAACAACATGCTGGAAATGCCGGGCGCGAAGAGCGGCTTCAGCGAGCATCTGTTTGAGAAGTTCAATTGCCCCAGCGAGAAGCGCCCGTATTTGATCACCAGGGAGAATAGTCGCCCCGACTTCGTCGTCTAGTCTGACAATTGCCTGCCTTATTATAACTAACATCGACTGTGATATGTCGCCTTAGTCTCGACCATATTTGTTTGTAGTATTCGTTTACGCTTTTATAAATAAACGCTAGAAATTAGAAAACTTCACGACCCGTCTAATGACTAAGTCAAACGAAGTGCGCATATTTGATCAGGGGCCGAGCGAATCAGCTGGAATTCGCGGGCTCATTTCCATATCGGCGCCTGGATTGGAATGCGCGTGTGGCTGACACTCGATCGGAGTCGCCGCCAGTTACATATTTCCCATAACAATTAGCCAGAAGGGTGGCTCAATTACCTGGCCTAGATGGGAGAAATCTGAGCTCATTTAACTGAAAATATTACTATGAAGTTGTAATAAAAGCTGAATTGCTATTTATAGAGGAAATAATGAGAACAGTGCTGATGCGGAAGATAATGATGAGAAAACATATGTTCAGAGTCTAAGTAATAATAATAATCATATTAACTAATGACAAATGAGAATGATACCAACAATGATCATAATACTTAATAATGATTATTATTTATATTAATACAATAATAAAAAAATAATAATTATGGTAATGAAAATGAAAATGTGATTATGATAATGATGAAGAATGTGAGCATATAAAATAAAATTTAAACTATAACAGTAACCCACAATACTAATGATACCAATAATGATAATAAACATAATAATTATAATGATAATGGTGATAAAATTGTAACATTGCGAATAATACTAATGATAATATCAATGATAATACTAATGGCAATACTAATGATTACGAAGATGATAATAGTAAAGAAACTGACAATAATGATATAGATAAAAATGCTAATGACAATACTAATGACAATGAGCACGACAATCATACAGAAAACTATAGCAATAATGAGCATGAAAATAATAATGAAGAAGATAAGCATAATAATGCAAATGATAATACCAATTATGTCAATCATTATGATTATCATTAATAATAAAATATCACAAACGATACGAATACGAAATGAACATTTCAGCACAGTCATCAGCTTAACATCTTTATTGATTGTCTGGAACGCCCACTTGGTACTGTTACAATTGTCGTGGCGATTTGTATTCGGCTTGGGTGGTAATAAAACTAGTTACAAACCATTTGCTTGCCTTTGAGCCATTAAAACTGTTCGCCATTCAGCCCGGCTCATAATGGTGGCCAATTTTAAAACGGAGCCGTTGCGCCGAAACGTGTTTTCGTGGCTTTTAGCCGTCCAATTGCGCGATGATCAACGGTTTCGCATGCAGGTGTTAAGAGGTGAGTGGAATGAAAACATCAATTACGTTATTAAAGTTTTTATTTAGCATTCTTCACTTTATCAAGCGGGCTGGCCCCTCTGGCTGTCCGTGAAATTATGGTCAGTGTTAAGGTTAATGCCAGCCGCTGCAGTGCGCTTGACTTTGAACTTGGCTGAGAAAGCGGCGAGCAAGTGAGGCCTGTTGGCAGCTACTTTAGTTCGCTCAGCACATTCAATCAGCTTTATCGCGTTCTATCAGACTTCAGCTCTTTTTTCGCACTCGCACATTGTCATCGTGTTTCATAAGCGCTTGACTGATTAAAGTCATTGCAAAGTCACGACGAGTTTAGCTGTTTCTATTAACTGATTCAAACAAGGCTTTCGCTCACTGCAGCTGTGACACAGTTACCCGGCATATTTACTCGACTCGCTCAATTACACAATTAGCTTGTTTCATATAGATCGACTCGAACTTGCCTTGATCGATAGATTGTTTTCAAATACATCATCAATTTGCAATCAATTATTTATACTAAAAAAAAGTATTATTAATTTAATTATTTTATGTGGTGTTTCTTTTTTAATAAGTTAATATGTTCAAATATTTATTATTTAACAATTTTAATTTGTATTATTTAAACATAAATTATCAAAATTATTTAATTTTTTAACTTTATTTATTTTTTGTATATATATTTAATTTTCTTCTTTTTTTGTTTTTAAATTAAATAATTTTAAAAATTTAATAATTTAATATAAAATTTAAAAACTGATATTTTTATGATAAAATAATTAGATAATTTGTTCGATAAAACTAAAACTAAAATTATTAAATTAAAGATAAATTAAATTTAATTATAAATATTTCTATAAATATTTATAAAATTCTGTATATATTTATAAAATTTAAGCATTAACTATTACAACACAAAAATAATTTCACCATTTCTCAAATGCTAATAGTAAAGCGCCATCTTTGGATTACAATTGGAACTATATCTTTGCTGTCAGTGTGTACACACTGAATTGTTTACAATCCACAACCACTGATAGTTCATTGAAAGTGCACTAGGTGGCGCTACGCAAATCCAGATTTCTGTTTAAAATTGAACTCAAACGATAATAACTTGAATTATTTTAAATATATATATTAATTATTTAATATGAATATATTATGAGGAAGTATAATAAATATTGTTTATTGGACTATTTCAATGTTGACTAAAATAACTAGATTTATATAAAAACCGGAAATAAATAAATAAATAATATATTAATAGTTTGTAGAGTTTTATATCTATTAATTTATATATCGCTTAACGCTGCTACCAATTCTGACACTTGTAATAGTGGTAAAAAAAAACGTTTTGCATTGCATTTCCACTTGAAAGGTCTTTGGCGGTAACATTGAAAATCAGATTTTCGCCAAGAGTCTCGAGTTTTTCTGCTGCTTTCAGCGCAAAAGTGAAAACCACAACAAAACCGCCAAGACTCGGGCGATGCCAAGCTTTGTGCTTAGCCAGCAAACGCTGGAAATGTTATAAATGCTGAGCAGCCGCGGCAAGCGCTGAGCATTTCGAGCAGAGCTGACATCATGACAGACAACGGACAATTTGTGGCTGCCGCGCTTATATTTATGTTGGGTAAGTCCCATTAGGGTAACCCGATCTCTAAGATGTCGCTTAAATGATTTAAATGGCTTTGCAGCTGTGCGACATTGCAGTGCCGCTCCCTTTGGCTCGGCTGGCAATGAGATCGACGTCGATGGCAGCTACCAAGGCACGGGCGGCAGCTCGGCCAGCGGGCGAGCCGTCGACTACCACACGGTTGTGGGCCACTTCAAAGACTTCTTCATGTACCTGCCCGTCATGATGACCACGCTGAAGGAGACCATGTCCGGCTTTCCCAAGTTTGCCGAGGGCATGCGCATCCTGACCTCCGGCAAGGGCCGGGTCGACGGCGAGGACTGCAAGTGCAACCAAAACAGTTTGCCCATCGGCTCCAGTGCTGAGCTCCTGGACAACAGCAGCCGATTCGGCTAAGATCGTGCCTGGAGCTGCAACTGTGTATATAGCTTATGTAAATAGGAATATGACTACCTAGTGCCAAGTTAACTAAATTATTTTAATATTTAACTAAAACTAATATATGTTTAAATTTAATAATTTTATCTTATGCGTAAAGCAAAATAAATAATGATTAAAATAAAGTTGAATTTATATTAGACTAAATGGGAGAAGAGGCAGTAGGGGGAGAGAGTGATGATGGGTGTGAGAGAGATAGTTGAGTACAGCTAGGAATGGAGAGTGAGGGAGAGAAAGAGAGAGTGAGTGAGAGGGAAGGTAAGAGAAATATATATCAGTAGAGGTAGGTTCAGAGAGAAAGCGAGAGTGAGTGAATGAGAGAAAAAGAAACAGAGGGAGAGGGGAATATAGAGAGAGTGAAAGAGAGGAAGAGAGAGAAAGAGAGATAAACGAGTACAAATAGATCAAAAGAGCTAATGAGATTAGAGAGAGATAGAGAGAGAGAGAGAGATAGAGAGAGATAGAGAGAGAGAGTGATAAAGAGACAGAAAGAGATAGAGATAGAGAGAGAGATAGAGAGATAGAAAAGGAAATACATATCATAAGATGTAGATTGAGAGTGATAATATAAGGGCTTAATAGAGAGTGTGAAAGTGAGTGTGCATGGGAGATAGAGAGCGATTAAAAAGAACTGGTATAGAGAGAGTGAGAGCCAATGAGGAGAGAGAGAGAAAGACATATAGATCAGTAGAAGTAGATAGAGAGTAAGCTTGGGAGACTGTGTGTTGGAGAGATGACGAGGCAAAGTACGCTTGTGAGCAGCAGTGTGAATGAGAGCAAAAGATAAGAGCGTAATAGAGAGAGAGAGAAAGTCAATGTGCCTGATAGAAAGAGCTGAAAGAGTACAGAGTATAGAGCGAGTGAGATGCAATGCGAGAGAGAGAGAGATAGAGGTAAACAAAGTGGCAAAGTGAGATAATTATAGATTAGTTGACAGACAGAAGAAGTAAGAGGGCGAATACAGTGGGAATCCTGGCCTTGAAGTATGTCATTTGACTGATCAGTTGGATTACTCTGATAATTAGTAGGTCACTCTATAAGTAGGCCGCATAATCTAGTTAGTCAGTCGAACGATCAGCCAGTTAATTGACCTATGATTCAGTTAGCTGGTTGGGCAATTAATTAGGTCAATTAGCGAGTGAGGCATAATGCTCGTACTTAGACCTGGCACATTAGAAATTGATTTTGATTTCATTTAAATGTGTTTGACAACTTCCTGCCGACCAACGATTATTGCATTCTACTGCCCAATAAACTGTAATTGCGGCGTATTACGCAGGTTATTAGACATTTGAATATTGTAAACTTGACCCACAGGACTCGCAATGTCCTTGAAGGCATGCAAGTCATAGGAGCTCTTGCTCGCCAGTCTTATATTAGCCATTAGAGTGGACTTGAACTATATTTGTATTTTCTTAAGTAGTCAATAGTCGCCAGCGACGCTTCATTAGCCAGGCCAGACCAATGGAAGCGTAATCAAAGCTTACAATCTGCACCGGGGCGGGCAGTCGCAACTGGTTTTGTTGCTGGTTTGGCTCCTGTCATATTTACACTTGTCATTATTGTTAATTGTGTTTGTTGTGGGTCCGGCACACACGCGGGTCATATTTACACATATTCGCCTGGTGCCGCATGGAAATTCAGGGTTCAGTAACGCTCGGGTCGCGGTCTCTAACGGTTCGTTGTGCAATCAGAAAGGAAAAGTCCTTGGCAACTGTACTTCGGGGGCAGTATGCGAAAGCGAAAAAAGTTGGTTAGTTACTAGAGCAGCTAACAGTTACTTGGACTAGTCTCAGGCTAGCCTAATCGTGCTCCAAATGGCCAGCGGAATCGAGCTGATGGTGGCTGCCGCCCTGTGCCTGGCCTGTCCACCGATCAACAATACCCTGCCCGCGGAGCTGATCCTACTGGACGAGGATGGCAGTGTGGTGACGGAGGTGCCCCTCGATGTGGATGCGGTGAATGTGGGCCTGGACGAGGAGACGCCCATGGAAACGCTCGAGGTGCTGCGCAACAAGCGGGAGAAGCTGCGCAACATGAAGGCGTGGATCAACGGCAGGCACCTGCGCATAGCCACGCTCGAGGACTACCCTTTGAGCTACACCGAAATGCTGGAGAACGGCACCCGAGTGGGTCGCGGCGTCTCCTTTCAGATCATCGAGTTCCTGCAAGAGAAGTTCAACTTCACCTACGAGGTCGTTGTGCCGCAGGACAACATAATTGGCTCGAAAGTGGATCTGGACCGCAGTCTCATTGAAATGGTCAACAATAGCGTGAGTCCCTCTAAGATACAGTAATCCTCTCCCGACATCCAAAGTCCTCCGTCTATTCGATGACAGCAAGTGGACATAGCTGCCGCCTTCATACCCTCGCTCTCGGAGCAGCGCAGCTTTGTCTTCTATTCCACAACGACTCTGGACGAGGGCGAGTGGATTATGGTGATGCGACGACCGCGCGAGTCGGCCGGAGGGTCTGGTCTGCTGGCGCCTTTCGAGTTTTGGGTCTGGATCCTCATATTCGTCTCGCTGCTGGCCGTGGGACCCATCATCTATATGCTGATCATAATCCGGAACCGCCTGACGGGCGACGCGGTGCAGCAGCCGTATTCCCTGGGCCACTGCGCCTGGTTCGTCTACGGCGCGCTCATGAAGCAGGGCAGCACCCTCTCCCCCATCGCAGGTGAGCGAGCAATTAGCCCTAATGCAGCGATTGCCATCGGCAATTTGAGCTGCATTTGGCCCCTGAACTGCACTCGGTTCACTGGACATGCAATCGCCGGGTTTGTCGACTCAATTAAAATTTATAAATATATACAGTTATATATATATATATATATATTTATACTACACACATTCATATTTATTTAATCGCAGACTCGACACGCCTTCTCTTTGCAACCTGGTGGATTTTTATTACAATTTTAACCTCGTTTTACACGGCCAACTTGACCGCCTTCCTGACCCTCTCGAAATTCACTCTGCCCTACAACACGGTCAACGATATCCTGTCGAAGAACAAACACTTCGTGTCCATGCGCGGAGGAGCCGTCGAGTATGCCATTCGCACGGTAAGTTTTCCTTTTCCTATGATAGCTGACGTAAAGTCTAAAATTATGGATGGTCTACTAAAGCTAATATGGAGATAGTATCAACAGACTAACTAAATCGGGAAAAAGTTGAGTATGTAAATATAATGACGAGGAGAATGACAGAGAGTTTCATTAAGGAGAGAGAGTGAGTAAGAGAGAGAGAGAGAGAGAGGGAGAGGGAGAGTAAGTGATAGAAAGAGAGTCAGAAAATAGTGAATGAGAGAGAGAGAGAGGGAGAGTTACAGAGAGACAACGAAAGATAAATTAGACAGAGAGAGAGATACAGAGAGCGACACAGAGAGAGATGCAGAGAGAGATGAAGAGAGAGATACACATTACAGGAAAAAGGGGGATACAGGAGACGACGTGTGATACAAGAGAGGGAGAGAGAGAAGTACAGAGAAGCAGGCAGTGGGTAGAGAGACAGCAAGTGAGAAAAAGAAGAAGACAGACTCTTTCTGTCTCTCTAGTGAGAAAATTGAAGAGAGAACAAGAGACAGAGTGCAAAAGAAAGAGAGCGAGAGTGTGAGAGAGTGAAAGAGGCAGATAGAGGAACTAAGAGAGGAAGAGAGAGCGCAAGATAGAGGGAGAAAAGAAAGATATGGAATGAAAATTGGAAATTAGAGAAAGAGATAGACAGAAACGGAACGAGATAGAGAAGAGACAAGAAAGGGAAGGAGACAGACAATGTTTGAAGGTGGACCATCTGCTCCAAGAACACACCCATTGCGCATGGAACGATGCAGTTTACCTAGATTAACTGTTTGTTTAAGATTAAGAAATAATAATTATTATTAATTATTATTATTAAATAATAAACTTCAATTCATGAAGACGAATGAATCGCTGTTCCTGCTCAACCGAATGATTCACAACAACTACGCCGTCTTCACGGACACGTCGAATGACACGTACAATCTGCAGAACTATGTGGAGCGGAATGGCTATGTGTTCGTGCGGGATCGGCCTGCCATCAATATAATGCTCTACAGGGACTACCTGTACCGGAAGTCGGTCAGCTTCAATGACGAGAAGGTGCACTGTCCCTTCGCCATGGCCAAGGAGCCGTTTCTGACCAAGAAGCGCACTTTTGCCTATCCCATTGGCTCGAATCTCAGCGAGCTCTTCGACCCCGAGTAGGTCCTGCCGTAAATCATTAATATAAAATGCTAATAAATAACACTTATCAGACTTCTCAATCTGGTGGAGTCTGGCATAATCAAGCATCTGTCGGCCAGGGAGCTGCCGAGCGCTGAGATTTGCCCGCAGGATCTGGGCAGCACGGAGCGCCAGCTGCGGAACGGAGACCTGATGATGACCTACTACATAATGCTGACAGGCTTTGCCACCTCCTTGGCTGTCTTCACCACAGAGCTGCTGTTCCGCTACATCAATGCGCGCCACGAGGCCAACAAGTGGGCGCGCCACGGCGTCGGACGCGCACCCAATGGCCAGTCCGTCAAGCCGTCGAGGTGGCTGCGCGGGCTGCGGCGCCTGCACAGCGGCGACAAGCAGCTGCTGGGCTCGTCCACCCATGCCCAGAACGTGACGCCGCCGCCTCCATATCAGAGCATCTTCAATCACGGCGGCGAGCACCAGCAGCAGCACCACCACTGGCCCAACGCCGCCAAGGCGCATGGCCTGGTGCTGGGCGGCCACCAGAACGGCGGCGTGCGGCGCCTGATTAACGGCCGCGACTACATTGTCTTTCGCAACGCGAATGGCCAGAGCCAGCTGGTGCCAGTCAGATCCCCATCGGCAGCGCTGTTCCAGTACACCTATACGGAGTAGACCCCAGTCGGGCGACTTTTTCTCATAAATAAAATAAATTTGAAGCACTTCACAGACACATTTAGCTCTAGCTTAGCGACGTAGACACTGTTTAAAGGTCCTCTAGCAAAACTTAAGGTATATAAACTATATAAACTATATGTGCGCGAGGTGTGCTTGAAGTGTAATGGAAATTGCATAAAGAAGGAGAGAGAGAAAGAGCAGAGGGAGAGTGGGTGTTAGAGAGAGATATAGGGAGAGTTGCAGAGAGAGATACAGGAGAGAAAGATACAGATAGAGAGAGAGAGAGAGAGAGATAGAGAGATAGAGAGATAGAGAGAGAGAGAGAGAGAGAGAGAGAGAGAGAGAGAGAGAGAGAGAGAGATACAGATAGAGAGATACAGATAGAGAGAGAGAGAGAGATAGAAAGAGAGATAGAGAGAGAGATACAGATAGAGAGAGAGAGAGAGAGAGATAGAGAGAGATACAGAGTGTTGTGGAAGTTGCATAATTTTTAAGCACAGCTCGCAGATTAAAAGAGCTATAGAAACTTTGGGTGCTTTTCTGAGAGGAGACCTATATAAAGGAGGTCTGATAGGGCAGATATAAGAATTGTATTAGCTGAACTCAGAAAAGTCTTGAGGCTTAAATAGAATAATCTGAACTATTCAAGCTTTTCAGTCAATATATATGAAGAACTAAAGGATTTTAATAATCAATTGACAGAGAGCATAAGGAATAACCTAGTTGGGCTAAGAGTTTTCAGAGAGAGGGAGATAGAGAGATAGAGAGAGGGAGAGAGAGAGAGAGATAGAGAGATAGAGAGAGGGAGATAGACAGATAGATGTCAACTGGATCTGAAGTATATGATTTATAATAAAGAGGAAACTGCGAATGCCCTCAGCTAAGGCCAATGCCCGCCTACTAGAACAGATTCTCAAAGTTTCTATAGCTTTATTAGTTAACAACAATTAATGAATGCATAATCGTATAATCTCTGAAAATCAATCACAATAAATTTCTAGTTGTTTTGTGAGCAATTGTGACTTCGCATTGCACTCTAGTCGAAGGTTCCATGGGCATTGAAGGTGTAGGCGGAGGAGTGCATGTCCAGGCTGCTGTGCGTGGAGCCGGAGCTGAGGGAGGGCGCGCGTGTCGAGGCGGCTGAGGAGCTGCTTGAGGATGAGCCGCTGGAGGAGCTCACCCAGGCGTGGCCACTGCGTCGTCGTCGCTGGCGCACCAGGCCCAGCACTGAGCCGGCCACAGGCGTGCTGGACGTGGAGGATTGCCGTTGATAGCGCGTCGAGTCCAGTGTGACGAAAGCAGAGGCAGCTCGTCGAGCTTCAGCATTGTTGTTGTTGTTGTTGTTCTGGGGCGCAGTTGCCGGCCTGGCGGCAGAATCCGAGTCACTGGACAAGGAGCTGTGCTGCTCGCCTTCTTCAGTGCTTGCCTCCGGCTGGTCGTCATTAATGGCTTGTCCATCCAGGATCTGCAACGAGGTCACGCTGCGCCGCAGCATGTCGCGATACTGGGGCAGACGGCAGACGGGATTGCCACTGAGCTCCAGCTCCATGAGCTGGGGGCACAGGCCCAGGAATGAGAGCAGACCCAGTTCGCTGATGCGATTGTTGCGCGCCTGCAGCAGCTGCAGCTGGCCCAGCTCCGTCAAGGGGCCGATGCGCTGTATCATGTTGCCGTCGGCTATGAGGACTCTGATGTTGGGCAGGCCGCTGGTGCCATCGAAGCTGTTCAGGCCGCAGTTGCTGATGTTCAGATGGGTGAGCTGCATCAGGCCGTAGCCCAGGTCGCGCAGAGAGCTGAGCACGCTGCCGCTGAGGTCCAGCTGCTGCAGGCGCGGCAGGAACAGCGAGAGCCTTGACAGGCTGATCGAATAGGAAATGACGCGCAGACGCACCGATTCCACGTGCTCCAGATCCGTGCGCTGTGTCACGCGGCGCTGCCGATATGGAAAGCATCATTAAGAGATTGATTCAGAGAAACCTCTGCGGCTTACCAAGAGCTCATCAAGCGTTGGCTCCGGCAGCTGCGGCGGCAGCACCACGGGCAGCAGGTGCACGAAGGCTGGAAAGTGCTCGGTCTCCTCCACTATGGGCTCGTCCCGGTCGAAGGAGTTGCGGCGCTCCAATTGACGCCGATGCTGCCGCTCCAGCTGCAGCTGCTGTTGCTGCTGCTGGCGCACCTCCGCCGTGGGCGCACGTGCAGCAGGCCCTGGCAGCAGTGGAGCCAGCAGCAGCGGCAGCTCCGGCTGCAGTGAGTGCTCCGGCGAGGACTCCGCGTACTCAGCGGGTGCTTCAAGCAGCGGCATTTGCTCTGCTCCTGGTCTAATGCGCAGTTTTTGTCCGAACTTCAACCGGCTGTGGCCTGAGCTGTGGCTATTGTTATTGACATAACAAGTGTCCAGTTGCCCGGGCAACGCAGCACGGCCAGGGTTGCCAGCCTTGGAGTGTTTTGTTGTGGACATCTAGAAGGACGTTGCTCTACCTAGCCAAGTGTATTAGGATATTCTGTAGAAAATCCAAAACTTTTTCTTTTCATTCAGTTACAGAATTGTTATATCTATATCTATATCAATATTATATTATTTATATTATATATTATATTTATATATTATTTATTTATATAGATAAGCCCGTTATTATTTAAGAATTTATATATTATAAATTTAATATTTAAAGCATTTTCTAATTTGGGCTAAGAAAGCATTTGGAATGGTGGTAAGTGAACCATAAACGCTATGCGACAAGCAACGCCTTAATATTTGAAGCCCTCTCAACATGTTGGCTAATGTGCTAGCTGACGTCAAGCTGTGACGTCACGGTCATGACGTGTGGCGCAATGTCGATGGCGCAAGCGAGCACAAGACAGAGCCCAACATGCAGTGAGGGCGAGCAGGAGCGCGAGAGAGAGAGGGAGAGGGAGAGTGGCGAGCTCAGTGCGACAGTTCAAGTGCCAAGCGCCTTTTGGCATTTCAGGGACCATTAGCTGGGCCCAGCGCTGGCGAATCGCGTTTCGCGCTTTTGTTTTTGCTTTGCGTGTCTGCTGCAGCCAGACGACGCCTCTGCACGCTTTACGATAATAAAATTTGCCTGACGCCTTCGGTTCGGCAGGGCAGCGGAGAGCTTTTGCCGGCTTTTGTGCTGCGGCGCTCGTGTCTGGTTTCGTTGTTGTTTTGGTTTCGCGAGCTTTCTCGATTGACGTCATCAACATGATGTACAGGCTGAAAGCTGCGCAGTAGCTTGAGCCAAGCCGAGGCGCTTCCACGCATTTATCGATTCGAGCTGAGCGCAAGAGCGTGCGAGAGAGAGAGAGAGAGAGAGAGAGAGAGTGAGAGAAAGAGTGTGGGTAAGCAAAATGTCGCAAAAACTACGACAGCTGCTTACTGTAAAAGAATTCTGGTGGTTGGGGCTACAGCAGACAGAGTCGCGTTGCTTTGGGAAGATCAAATGATAAAGAACTAGAGTTGGGAATCTCTATTAAATACTATAGTATACTATATGCGCATATATAATATAATATATATGTAATAAACAATATTAACGCTTACCTAGTTTCTCTCAGTGTAGCCAGAGCAGAAGCTGACTAGGTTTTGGAGCAAGGTGCTGCTAAAAACAAAAATCCCCCACCTTTGCGCACACTGGCGGCTGCCTATAAATAGAATTTGTCAATAATGCCTGCACACACATACACACACACACACACAGACTGTGTGTGTGGGCGTTAATGCTCACCACGCACAGCCACTGACGTCATTGTGAAAAGCTTTCGCCTTGCTGTGCTCGTTACTACGTTTCAGGAAGCAGGACACAAACAACAAGCCACCACCGAATGGGAGTCAGGCCAGCGCCAGCGCCAGCGCCAGGGCATTTCGTTTTGGGCCATTTTGCATTGCTGTCTCGGCCAGGCCAAGTCAGTCGCTTAGCAGCCGCGAACGCGAGCAAAACACAACGGTTCCCAAGTCTCCACCGGGCGACCTTCATAGAGAAACCACAAAATAGAATTGAGACAAGTGAATTTACAAGAAATTGATTCACACACAAGGGCCAAGTCAATATAAATATTTAAGCCTTAATTGAAGCAGTGGCCAACAAATTGTGCTCAAGCAAGTATTCTCGAAGGCTAAGCACAGCTGTCTCTGTGTGTGTGCGTGTGCGTGTGTGCTTGTGTGTGTGCGGCGCGCGGGAGTAGCTGCAGCAAGTGCATGCGACGTTCGAGCTGCATAATTATTTGGGTCAAAGCGAAAAGCTGCAGCCTCGCAGCTTCGACTGCTCGAAAGTTCGTCAACAGCATCCTGCTGGACTAATCCACCTGTTATGAGGGCAGGCCTCAGCCCATGGAACCACCACCCACAGCAGTAGGAATATAGAGGAAATTGCCCAAGATAATTGAGTTGACAGTGAGAGACTCGAGCCTGCACACAATGGAGGCGACCCAGCCCAAGGTGCATCGCCAACATCAGCGCCAGCGGCGCACAGAGGCTCGCCAGCGGCGCCTGGAGCGGGAGGCAGCCGCGGCGGCCAATACGCCGCCCGATCTGGAGCTGGAGGTGACGGAGGCCGTGCTGGAGACGCTCGAGAGCTGCGCGGCGGCGCTCAATGATACAGCATCGACGACAACCACAACCACAACGGCGACCACAATAGCGGGTCGCATCAGTGCGCAGAGCTCGGCGGACAGCATCGAAATGGTGGGATCCCCCAGTCAGACCTCCCAGCAGACCGTGGTGCTGGTGAACGGACACGCGCCGCCCTCGCAGGACACGCTGGAGGAGAGCGCTTCCCTGGGCGCTGAGGAGCCGCTGGGCGCAGCAGCTGTTGTGGCAGATGGCGGCGAGGCCACCACGCACCTGGAGTCGCCCACACAGCCAACCAAGCAGAGCGATGGCAGTCGCAACTCCTCCGGCGATGCCATGAGTCTCCGGGAGACACTGCGCCAGCTGCCGGCCACGCATGGCCATCGCTCGCGGCGCACACACTCGCCGCAGTCGCCGGCGCTGCGCTCCCTGGAAGTGGACTCGTCCTTCCATCGCGGCATCTTGGGCTACATTGATCGCGAGCTCAAGCAGAGCTCGCCCACGCCCTCGGCGCTGAGCATGGGCGCGGGCAGCAGCGGCGGAGGTGGCGGAGTGGGCGGCGGCGCCTCGCGCAAGCAGCAGTCGCTGTCCGATCCTCAGGCGAGCCCCGCTCAGCGCTCGCTGCGCTCGCGGAACAGCTTCGACAAGAGTCCACGCCGGAAGCGCAGCAAGTCGGAGTCACGCCGGAGGCGTGAACGGAAGCTCATCGCCGCTGGCGAGATGGAGGTGCGGCAGGCCAACGAGACGCTGATGCGCTACCTGAAGCAGTGCTCCGACATGCACGATGCCTCGCTCTCGGGCGAGCTGGAGATCGATCAGAGCCTGGAGGAGCGACGAGTGCACCGCAAGACGAAATCGCAGCGCGACAAGCGGGGCCAGCTCATCAGTAAGTATCCGGCCCTGCCCCAGCCCAGTCCCGATTGCCAAATTGTGTTCCATTGAGAAAAAGCTTTTCACTCAGCCCACGGCAAACACGATTCTGCGCACTTGAAATCCACTCCCCTCTCACTCTCTCTCTCTTTCTGTCTCGCTCTCTCTCCGTTATCTGCAGGCAAGCTTTACTCAGCTGGTGGGCTGTCGTCCATATTGAAGGAGCTGGCGGATGACATTGCGCCCGCCGAGGGCGAGGAGATCTACAATCCATTCACTCCGGTCGTCTCGCCCACGGACGACACGCCCGCGCACATCGACAAAATGTTTCTGCAGACGTCATCGGGCTATCGACCAGTGGAGCAGAGCTACTACAAGCGTTCCTTTGTCGGCGCCGCACGCGGCGCGGCTGGCCCCAGCAGCAGCTGCATTGGCATCGACGGCATCTCGGCGGCGGAGCTGGGCGGCGCGGGACGCCTCTTTCGCTCGAACGGCGGCTCGGCCAGCGGACGTGGCAGCTACAGCGATACACGCTGTCTGCTCGATGCCGACCTAAATCGGTGGGTTAACTCAGCAGCCGCCTCGCGTGGGCGTCTATTCTTATGTCTGTTGCGTGTGCCTAATCCGGCGGTTCCATGCTATTTTTATACGCCCTCCGTCTGATTTAGCCCACACACATTCAGCTCGAGCCGATGGATTTCCAATGAAATTCGCCCGCTATTCATGTTTGTCTTGTCCTTTGCGTGTTTATTTTCGTCCCAAGACTGGAGTCCAAGAAAAGCTTAGTCCTTAAGCTCTTTTGTGTGCACAAATTGCGCAAGAATCCTTGAGCTGAGCTCGTGGTCACATGCCTTAGCCAATAAAAGGTATTCGAATCATTTTGGGCATAAAACTACGCTCGACAAGGACTTAGTTCTGGCTGAATGTGCAGCTTATGAAGAGCAGAGTTCCTGAAGCATATGTTAGTCTTGGCCTGATGTTAAGTAGAATACCTATACGGCCTCATATATGGCTGGATTGTCTTTATTCACTTAACCTATTCAACTATAAAATATATATATATTTTTATATATTAATAAATGCGTTCTCCAATCCTCAGCAATGGCATCTCGAGCAACATACAACTCGCCTGTGTTATTCAACGAATTTGGCTCCTCATTTCGAACATATGCCATGGGCTGCTAGCTGGTCTAGCCTTGGCCCATCTGCTCTTTGTGATGAGCAGCCATCCCACGGACTGGGCAAAGGTCATCAATAGCATGGGTCTTGCAGGCGAGACCACAACAACAACAGCAACAACAACAACTACAGCAACAACTACAACACCAACAGCCCAAATGTCTAAGCTGGGCATAGAACTGACCAATTCTGTGAAGGGAACGGACTCCGGCGCGGGCTCAGCGGCGGGCGCGACGACGACAACCAGCAGCGAGGCGCTGGCGCTCATTAGCGACTATGCCGGATTCGCTGATATCTATCTGAATACGTTCTACTGCCTGGCCATCATTTGCCTAGTGTCCGTGTTCGATCGGTAAGTGAAGTGTTATCAATCATGAGAATTAGTTTGGCTGCCCTTCGCTATATATAGAAACTGAAAGTCAAACTCATTTGCTTCGAGTGGCTGGCGAGTGGTGTGGCTGGCCCAAGAACACATCGACCTCAAAGCGCACCGACTGGCCCAAGGTGGAAACCCTTCAAGCGACCCGCACATTTCATTGAAAAAACATGCACGCACACAGAGACAGAGACTGGGACGGGGACGGGGACGGGGACAGACTGCTGGCACCTCCTGCCAAGAGCATATGAATAGTAGGCAGCCACTAAATTCTGGGCCAGCGCTCGCCTCCTCCTGCTCACTGCTCTGGCTCTGGCTGTGGCTGTGTGTGAAGTGTGGCGCGTGGGCGCTTCATGTTGCGTCAATATTGCCACTTGGGCGCTGAAAAGTATGCTATACTTAATTTTGAATTGCAAATTTCAAGTGCTTCGCTTTGTTTGGCTTCGTGGCTGTCGTCAGCTGCCCGTTGTCTGTTGCTGCAATAATTTTAACTATGCTTGCTGCGTAGCAAATTTCATCAGCTATAGAGAAGAAAAAAGAAAATAACAGTAAATATGTAATATATACATTTTAATGCTCTTAAACTTTGCTCTTTTTGTGCTGCCCACACACAGGGAACACGCGCTGCTCGCCTGCTGCACTCTTGACCTTTAAAGCCAGCGACTGCTTGTGTGTGTGTGTGTATTTGTGGGTGAATTTTTTGGTAGACCAAGCAACACTGAAATTGTCTGCTTTTGTCTGTTCGGTTTGGGTTTCGGTTTTGGCTTTGGCTTCGCTGTTTTTGCCCATTGCCATTCGACACTCTCGCCTGCCCCCAGCTCTCGGCCGCTGGCGGCGAAAGTGTAAAAGTCAGACTGACATTTCGCCTCGTTATCCTGGCTGTCCTGTGATTTATGTGATGCTGGCGTCTTTTGCAAATGTCATTGGTGTATTGCTTGCCTCGCTTCTTCCATGGGCATCATGTGTAGCCTTTGACCTTTTCCATCTCCGAGTCATCTATGCTATATACACAGGATATAATGCTGTTTGCTAGTTCACTAGAGCTTTTAATTTAATTAATATAAATGCCAGAGTACTTGAATAAATGCCAGTGGGAAACGACACTGCTGCCCGCATGCAAACACAAGCAGAGTGGATGAGTTTCCTGGAGCACCATTCGCCTCCTTTGTTACACATTTGTGTACTCTGCATCCATTCCGAATGGATTAAAAAGGGTCAGTCTGGGAATCGTCAGATGTGCACGGCAATGGCAACTGAATAAAGATAGCCTGGCTCATAAGCTGAGAGCGTCTAGCCATGTACGACATTTCGGTATATTCTTCTTTTTTATATGGATAGGTTGATAGAGTTAATATATAGTTGATATAGGGTTCATATAGGGAAGCGCAAGTGACTCGGGCTTTGTTTTTTAAATATTTATTCCTATATCAGTAGTAGAGTTGAGTTAAGTTGCAGAGAGATACTTGCACGGGTTGTTTTGATATCTTCTCTTATGTAGTTGTAGCTTCACTGCAGTCAGTGGAGCTCATAATGCAGCTTAAGTCAATCTAATGGATCCGTCCTAGGAAAAAGAGCTGGTCCAATCCAAGGTGAACCAAAGAAGAAGCAACTTGTAGTCTCCTCTTAATCTTAACTCAATTTTGAACTGATTTTATTACAGCCCATTTTAGCTTATGCTAGCGAGCCAGAGAGCGAGCATTGGAGGCCGATAGAGCACTCGCTCTCGCTCTCCTCACTCCTATGCTGATCTTTACAGTGCCACAAATTACTTAATAAATAATAAGTTTATATAATAATAAATAATGAATTAATGAATAATAATAATAATGATAAATATACTAATGAACATAATAATAAAGTTGCAGAGTTTCTCTCAGGCAAAGTTCCTTTACGATCATAGAGCGTATTTTCCTACATACATATGTCAGCAAGGCTCTCATATTGAACTTGTGGACCAACTTTCATTCTAAACCCAAACAGAATATGGACTAAACGAACTAAATATATTAAGTAAATCTAGAAGAATTTAAGAAACGTTTGCGAGAATTATCAGTGGCTGCTCTTTGCTGGTATAAGAGAGCACATACATGTGTATGTGTGTAGTTGTACAGCAGTAATATAAGAGAGAGAGAGAGAACATGCAGCAGTATAAGAGAGATAGAACACTAATGGTGTGTGTGTGTATAGCTGTGCTGAAGTAATGCAAGAGAGAGAACGTATGTGAGTATGTGTAGTTGCCTTGAAATAAAAGAGAGAGCGTCTGCCCCATTCAAATGCTAGAGAGAACTCTGTATAGATAACATTCTCAGCTCATGCCTATACACAGTCTCATGTATGTAGCTTTGCGATGGTGTAGTGGAAGAAGGGGGTGTTGGGTTGGCATGCTCAACACGCATTAAATACAGAAAAATCGGAGGGAATGACTGCGATCTCTTAACAATAAAAGTCTCTCACAAAGCTAAGCTATTGCTGCTCTTCAACTACAATATTAAACGTAGCGCCGCTGGCTGGGCTCAGCTGACTGCATATTCCATATTATAAGTCTCAATATACATAGCCGTCATATGGACAGCAAGGCAAACCTTGCATAACACTCACCTAATTCTTTAACATTTCGTGAGCAAGATAATAATAAATACAATCATGAACATTTACAGTGATATATCATATGTAGCCCATAGACTTTCAGGCAACTAACCAACCATTTTGCTCTTTCAGCATGGACATATGTCGTTGGAGCTTCTCGAATGCCAGCGAGCTAATATCATTCCGATGGCTGATCATCACAATGCTCTACTTCGCAACAATAATCCTAACTATATGCTCCGACTCCATCGACGAGAAACTCTATCTGATCAATAACAATGCGAACATAACGCTAACACAGCAGGAGTTGGTATGTCCTGAAATTGCTGCCAAGATACAATTAATTAAATTCCAATTGCATTCCTATTGCAGCTAAGCAACAGTGTGCAGAGTGTTTGGAGCAGTCTGTCGGTGACGCGCAGCATTGCAGCCATCTCGGGCTGGATTATGATCGGCCTAACGCCCCAGGAGGACCTGCTGTACGAGCATCTGGTTGACCTAACCAAATATCAGTTGACAAATAATTGAGATTAAGTGCGAAAATATAAACAATTGTGTACATAGCATATACGTACGTAGTGAGAACCTTTAACTAAGTAGTTGCTGTTGCTTAGTAATTGGCTTTTTATATTGTATAATCGAAATGAGTTTGCTAAACACGGCTATTCGAAACAATAATGCATAGAACTTATATACCTAGAACAATTGGCGACATCAAGAGAAACCCAAAATGAAATTAAGCTTTAAACTAAACAAAACAACAAATGTGAATAAGAACATCTGCAATTGTCGATTGTCGATTGCATCGATGCCCTTCACTGGCCGCTAGAACCGAACTTTAGTTTAAGTCTATTCGAATTAGTAGGAAGCCCGAAATACGAACAGAATACTACTAGACGTGGACGACATATACTAGACACGATCATTATATATGATATATATAACGAGGTAGATCTATAACAATTATGCATTCTTATACACCATATACAATACACACATATATAGATATATACTATATATGAATAATTTAAGTAAACATATCGACTTTAGTGAACAAATTTAATAAATATATAAACGTTGTCATCGTTGTGGCAGTTTAACAAAAGGCTTCTTAGCGTTAAGCGAAGTACGTACTACAGTTGGTATCCGCTACATGCAACCAAAAGCAATAAAACTTATCAGGCGTAAGTTGGTGTATATATTCTTTGTTCATTTGATCTGATCTGATTAATCAAAATACTAAAAACTGCAAATCGAAATTTGTTTCCCTTTCCGTTCTCGATATTTTTGTAAGCTCGAACACCAAACCAGTTTAGTCTGTACAGATCCAGATCTCTGTAGTTCATATTCATACTCGATATGTACATAGTTTTGTATGCTCGAAAGTATATGTGTGTATGTTTAGTCATTTCCGTTACTAGCGGTATCCACTGTAGTCAACCAAGAGTTTGATATGTGCAATGAAATTTGTAAAGCGTTACTTACATACATAATGCAAATGTCTATAGCCTAAGTATATATACTATGTTTATACAAATATGCGACTATTTCAAGTTATTTATAACATATATAAACGAATTGTATAAAAATGTTCAAATTAATTAATCATTCTATATACGGAATATTCAATTTGCGTTTAAACAAGCAAAATTCCTCTGTTACTCTTTGGTTCATCAATTTATCAAGCATCACTGGATTGCTCTATATAAATATATAATTATGTTTTTTTTAATATAATATGAAACAATTATGATATATATATATGCATACAGAAAACGGATATGGACAAACGAGCTAATGAAACAAACAGAGCAAACGACAAACAGGCAAAATTTATTGTAAAATTGTGTATAAAATATAAATGCAAATAAAAAATTGTAAAAAAACAAGCAAAAGTGCAAAACAAAATGTTTTAACTGTTTTAGATTGGCCAGTTTGAGCAAAGCAATAAATATTTGTAGCAGTTGAAAATCTGAGAAATTACTTTGGCAAATCGAATATCACAAAATGGTCATCCAACAGGCTTAAAGCAGGAATTTTATGTTTTAGTACAGATATCTATAATATATCTAAAGAAGAACTACATTACTGGATTGCTTATCATATCTTGGTTTAATATGAGGAACTTGTAGGCTGTTCACATTTGGATTTGTCTTTTATATTAATCAAATCCAATTGGATTTTTAGTTGTCTGCTAACGAGCTTATATGTTATATATGTTGATGGCTCAAAAACTTAACGAAATATCAAAAAAATTTAAATACAACTTTCTTATAATATACTGTTGATAGATAGTTATATAACTGAATAAGATATTCTTCAGCTGGGTGGTGCTTAGGTGTTTTCTCAAATTTAAGGAGTGTTTGATGAGTTAATTTGGTAAATATAATGAGCAAAACGATTGCATCAATCTGAATTTTGAATGTGTCGAAATAACATTATTTAATTTTCTCTTTAAGATTCCAAATAGTTGTTTCTATTAGCTCTTTATCACCTTCTGTCCTACTCACTCTCCCTCACTCTCTTCTTCAATGCTCTTTATAATATTCTATTTAAATACTTGAGACCTTTTGCATCATCAGTGTGCGTTTATATAAAATTATTATTTATTTTATCTTTTTATACAATTAGAAATGGTAGCTCTATAATAGGCAGGGAAAGCTGGGTGTACGCTATTGGGTATATAGAATGTAGAATATGTAGAATATATAGAATATATAGAATATTTATATATATTATATGATATATAAAATCAACTCAAAATCAAATATGTCAACTATATATTTATATAGCAGTGGAGTACATTTAGCCGGTCTCCGTCAGTCTTTCTAGTGATCTGTCTGACCATGCGATTGTCTGTACGATAGACTGTCTTATACACATATAGATTCAGTTTATTTGAAACCTTTTATAACTTCTCTTGTAACTTACTTACAAATGTGAAATTTCTCTTATGCGAGCTTACCTCGATTAGCCGACTCAAATTAACTGTATGAATACAAATAATTTATATTTAATTATTTAATATTTTTTAACTCCGACTTTAAATGCATTTTGCGACATATTTCATATTCAATGGATCTATTATTATACATAAACCAATATTTAGATTTGTGTGATTCGCGTTTATGTTTATCTTTCTAAATTAATGATCTGTTAGTTATAGCGTAAAAATAGCATTTATTGACTCAACCGCCCGTCTGTTTTCAGGTTTATTCAATGTCAACTTTCAATGAACTTAACTGAAATCAAATCTATCTCTAACAAGCTGTGGCTTTAGCGCCTGGGATGGCAGCAGCGTCGTCGCTAGAGATGTCGTTGGCCTGCTGGGAAATCTGAGAGCAGCGCACGTTGTTGTTCTTCTTCGAATTGTGCAATGTTGATTGGCGTTTGCAGGAAGCGTAGTAGACGTAAAGTCAGCAATTCGATGATGTAATGCTGTCTGACGTTGTGTCAACTTATTTGCTCTTAACTTGTACAAAAATAATCTAAGGTATTTGATACAGCAGCGCTTGATGCAGTTCAGGTTCCAACCGAATACCAAATATAATTGGAAGCTATTGTTTCTCAAGACTTCTTTCAACTAAAATGGATATTTATTAATATTTTTCATTCTAATTCTGATTTATATTTAAAGCATCAAGCAAATAAATATCAAAGGAATAATAATTTAATTCCTCGCAATCACTTTGATGCTCGCCAACTGTTTGGTTATTGTGACTTACAATCATAGCAATGGATTCGAAGGTGGCGAGATTGCAATTACTTTTTGTTGGCACTGAGTTCTGCATAAACATTATTCGACTTTTGATCATAAAGAATGTTACATTTTATGATACTGTAAAACAAAGAGTGTAATAGGATTTACCGGGTCAAACCAATAAAGAAGACAATCTAAGGACAAAATTGGCAATTAAGGCGCACACTTCACCCGCAATACCTTCGATAATAAAACGCTTGAGTACGTGTGGGATCTTCGCGTCCGGCCCACTCCGTTGTCCCGAGCACTGTCCTTGGCGTCGTAAACAGTTTTAATGAGGCGCTAAATGGATGCAAAGCGAAAACAAAGCAGTAAAAATGAGACGCCCCGACTCTTGCAGCATAGTGTAGATTTCCAATTTAAATATTTAACTTTCTACTTAAGTTAATTTCTATTTAATTCGATTTGGGCGTGTCCCGCCTGCCAGCACACGGGGCGCTGCACGCTCTTTTGATATGCAAATGTGCAGCGAACAACAAAAATATTAATTAGCCGAAAAATTGTGTTCCCAATTCTAATATTTCGTGTAACATGTGCGCCAAGTGGCATTCATCAAATTTGCATAAATAACTCTCGAGCAGTTTCCATTTTAAACACATTTTTCTTGTGTTGCCCCGGCGAAAGTTGTGTCGAGGCAAAACTTTTTGCTTGTTAGCCAAAACGAGCGACTAAATTATATATAATGCATAAATCAGCATAAACGGCCAGAGAGCGGACGCTGGCCAGAGCCGAAAACTCTATTATATATGTGCTTAAATATATCAAAGCATCACTTTTTTGTTGTTTTTTTTTTTCGGACAATCAGCTGCAGGCGAAGTTTCTTTCAAGTCTATCTAGTTAATATGTTAATGATGTTGAATCTAGTAAATATACGCGCAAGTATGCATGGCAACAAAGTGCTAAGAGTCATCGCTCAGGACGGGGCGGGAGGCTGTATCAGCAGGAGCAGGGGTCCTGGGCCGGGACCCAGTTTGCGGCTGGCGAGGTAAACGCATTATCATCATTAAGCACTTGCTGCAATTAAGGCGCTAATTGAATTTCTTAATGAGCATAATGAGTCAACAAAAGCAACTGCAGGAGAGCAGCGGAACTAAAGCTCTCGAGCAGGCCAACAATATTGCCAGCTACATATAGATAGGCAAATTTAGAGAGAAAATATATATATATATATATAGAATTATTGTTTAGAATTATTTATTATTATTTGTTAGCATTTATTAATATTTATTTATTATAGTTAATTTATTTTTACTATTTTATTTATTTTGTATTTCTATAAACAATGGAAAAACGGAAGTTGAACAGAAGAAGACGTGAAGTATATATATTCTTGATCTAGATTAACAACAGTGCCAATTTTTCGATATAAACCAAATTTTAATTAAACGCTGGTCTTATAAAAGTAGTTTGACAATGTAGCTTAAATATTAATTAATGAAGTTTAATCTTAGCTCTGCAGCTAATCATCAATGTTGCAGTTGCCTGCATATGGCAATTCTTTGGCTAATATAATTAGCTGATTCGAATATTACCAGAAGGCATATTCAACAACATCTTAAAGAATTTAAGAATATAACTGGAATTAAAATATATTGTGAACAAATATGCTTTAGTTCAATGTTCTGCTTTAAACAATTACCAAAACAGAGTTCCTCTTTCAAGTCAGCTTAATTCAAGCAATCACCACATGAATGAAGTTACAGATTATAAAAATATCTAAGTAAGTTTTATTTTCCATGACGTAATTCCAGGAACTTCAGATGTCAGCTCGAATATATTTATTTTCTGCGTATTATATATTTATTGTATAATAATTAGAATTCCCGGAATGGCTGTATTTATATACAAATGCTTTATAGCTGCTAATGTCCTCTGAGCAGAAATGCTTTGTAATTGCTCGCAGCAAGGAAGCCTAACTAGGCTGCTTTATGGACAGAGCTGTAACCAGGAACAATATAGATTCTTGTAATTAGGTTAAACACACACGTGGCACAAATTGCCATTCTTTCGAGGGTGTGTGTGTGAGTGGCTGGACTTGAGATGAAACGCTGTGAAAATTAGGTGAGAAAATGAAATAAAAGAAGCAGCGGCTGGTGAGTGAAATAAAAACGTCACGTAATTTGCACATTTAGCCGCATGACAGCGAAAAAATTACGCAGTACAAGACAGAGCACAAAAAAAGCTACAAACAACATTTGTGTGTGTGTGTGTGTGAGTGTGTGTGTGTGTGTATACAGTGTCTAAATTACAATTACATAGCCAGGGAGTTGGGCAGTGGGGCTGTCGGGCAGTCGGCAGGCTGTCAGTCAGGCAGGCACTCAAGTGAGCAACTGTCAACGCTTGGGTTGCCGTTTGGGTCCTGGCCGGACATACGAACAAGGATAATTATCCTGTTGCTTGCGCCGCAGTCTCATGCAGCTCGGTTTTCATTTACTACGCTCAGCCTCGCCCCACTTCAGGCTGATGTTTATCGATGTACTTGCGCAGCTAGCCATAAGCTGATGACTTCTTCATCTCGCTGTTGGCTATTGCGTAAATCCAAAGAGTTGATTAAATAATGAAAATGATGCAGCATGAATGTTAAGGATACTCGAGCAGCCAATAGAAATTATTATATATTCATTCTGTGTTTATGTTTATACTACACAATTAGTTTTTCATCACTCTCTGTCAACTTATGTAGTCTGATATGTTTTTTCGCACTTCTATTGATATTTTGTTTATTATATTTGTGTCCATATTTAACTCCATAAATAAATTATGAACTCTTCCCATTAATTCCCACAAATGCCCAGCTAAAAGCTGTTCCATGCACGCTTAAATACACATTTATTAAAATATTAATTTCGTCGTTATTAAAGAGTATACGAGTGTGTATGGGCTGGCATGGCGCAAACAGCAAAATAAAACAAAAATATGAAAAACTTGTGGCCTGGAACTTTTAATTAAGCAAGGAGTTTGTGTCCACAAAATGAACAAATAAGCGTATAAATAATGGCGTAACGGCAGGCTCACAATGCCATATTGAGGCTGTGGGAGGCACTGCGGCGAGGGCATCAGAGTGAGAAATATGAGCGGCAGCGACGACAATGGCCACATTGGCGACTCAAAGCTGGCTGCATTCAGTGCTGGGAGCTGGCCAAAATGGCTAGCTTCAAGTTTCACTGGCCTTAAAATTCCATGCTGGCCGTTCTGTGTGTGTGTGTGTGTTTCCTGGTCCAATATGACACTTGTTTAACCACACACAGGCAGCCATCTTTGGCGCCATAGACACACGCTACGTATACGTAATATTGACGGGCCGTAAGTAGCCGCTGCGGGTCATTAGCCCAGTTGTTGGCATAACTACCTGGGACAACACAGCTGAGAACCTCTTCTTAACATAAAACCATTTATGAGATGAATGCCGCGGTCCATTGCCTGAGCGCGATAAGCAGTCGCTTTATTGTTTTCGCTGGCCAGCGCAGTTGACGCAGCAAATTTACGAGCGAGCGCCATAAATAGGCGAAGGACTTGCTGCCTAAAAGTGGACGCAAAGTGCAAATGTTTCCTTTGAAGACGCAAAGAAAAGCTTCGGCTGTCTGCTAAGCCATAAAAATGAGTAGAGCAAAAGCGCAAAAATGGCTTGCTAAGAGGCCAAAGGTTATTGTTGCCTCGGGCTTATGGCAAGCGCCACTTAGTTAACTGTAAGTTCTGGTCCCAAGTGCAAGTACTCGTCAGATTTCTTCAAAGAAATTATTTATGCCACAAGCAAGTATGTAATGTGATGCTTCATTCCTTTCTGGTATTTTTGTGGAATTTAAGTTTGTTTTAGTTCGATTGTTTCAACTCTTTTGACAAGTTTAATATGGTTATGCCTGAGACCAGACAGGGGGATAGCTAGAGATTGAAATAATGGAATATTTTATATATATATTATTTGTCTTGCCTTAATTTTAACAGCTGGCAAGAGTAAGGGCATAAGTAGCTTAGATTGTGAACAACGCATATTTCATGAGAATCGCATAGAACGGCATTTCTTTCTTAAAAAGTTTAAATGAATTGACAATAGTTATCAAATGTAGAAAACATATAACGTGTTCAATGTTCAATGTAAAAGACTTATTAAATTACAATAATAACAAATATATTTTGAACATCAATGAAATGGGATTTTTATGGTAGAACATTTAATGACATCAATGTTTGAATATGACTACGACCATGTGAGGGCCACAGCTGGCACGTACAAGGCGCCAGCGGGAACATCAATTTACACAAAGTTCCAGAAATTTTAAGGCGAAGAAGTGATTGATTTGGATTTCTGTACAGCGGCTACAGCTTCTGCAGTGCGGCAGATGCACATTATCATTAAGAGTAAACGAGGTGCAAAAATGACTTTTATAAAAAATAAAAAAATAAAACTCAACAATAATCAATTATCAGCGAGAACAGGAACTCAAAGCTGTGAATTTCTAGTTCACTAGCGCTGCTTCAGTAATTTGTTTGTTATTTAAATAAATTTAAACAAATTTGGCATGCTAAATTTTACGATACTAACTAAATCTAATCTAAAATGACACAAAAGCACGTGTTACATTACAGATCACAATAAAATTTGAAGGCAATTTTCGCAATACTATTTGATGATACAGAATTACGTGAGCCGTCGTAGCTTTTTGACTTTTGGCTCTTAAAAAATGGGATCGTGCTCTTAGCCGAGGTTGTTTTAATATAATATTGCATATAGAGCCATGCAAAATCAAATTTGCCAATAAGAGCTGGGTAATTGTATTGGCAACAGCTCTAGCGCAAGTGAGCTGAACTACTGTATACCCTATTGAACAGATATCACAGAAAAGAAAAGAAAAGAAATGCAGTGCGACACACTACTTCAGCACCTGGTCAGGTATGGAAAGTGCTGCAAGCATATCTAAGTGTTACGGCTACAGGGTATGCGCCGCATGACAACAATGAACAATTGTTACAGTTCATACGCACAGAAGCTGTGAGTGTAGCCAATTTTGCGTTAATACAGCAGAGACTACCTGGCAGCGAGGACTACACGTGCCCAGCTTATTAGAGTGAACATATCGTAAGCGTGGACCATGCTTTGCATATAAATGACCCACATATGGTAAGCAGGATGCCTGTTCGCTACCTTGGCCCACTTGTACGTACCAAAGTGTGTGTGTGTGTGTGTTATAAAAGCATGCATGCATATTACACACACACACACACACACACACACACACCCACCCACGCATGTTGTGGTCGTGTTTCAGTTCTCTTTCGCCACACTCACGAATTTCAATTTGGAAGTCCTTGGCTAGCACTTCGAGCACTTTAAGAGCCACTTCCTACAACTTCTGGGCTCATTGACTGCACGCAAGTCGCTCTTAAGATAGCGGCCCCAAATCCATTTTACATATACGCTTGCTTCTGTTTCGGCATCGCCAGTCCCTCGCCACGCTCTGTCGGCTTCGAGCTGTCCCGGCTGGTCGCAGCTGCATTCTATCTCCATAAAAGTCGCATTGAGCACCAACAAAAAAAAAAACGAAATAATTTACATAAATTTGTTGGGATCGGGTCCAGGCAGCAATCAATGAACATCCATAAATTCAGACCTATCCGTTTTCCATTTGCTTCTCTGATATCCCTGCATATATATGCTATATAGGATATGTTTACAAATTTGAGCACTCAGTTACGCATTATCATTCGGGCATTTATAATTTCAATTATTTATAAGCACATTTAAGGGAGATATAAAAAGTCTTTGCAGAGCAATATTTTCCGCGAATTGGATTGGAATCACTTTAAAGGCTGCACATAATACATAAGGTCATTGATTATATTTTAATATGATATATATGTATATTTATTAGGGAATTCACACTTCGGCAGCCACGCGCTAGCTGATATTTGCGAGGATTTGATACCCTGTGTTCTTCAAATTTATTTAACTGGGGTATACTCGTGTTGTGACAGAACAAGATAGTTTTGGAGATTTATTCTTTATGAATTAATTAATTAAAAAGTAAGCTAAGTATTTGTTTGTTTTACCTTCACTATAAATATATATAAAATTTATTATTATATTTTTAAAACATTTATCTTGCACTGAGCTGCTCATCTCATATCAGCTTAGATAATAAATATAAAATATAAAATATGTAATATTAAAGTGCCTCTTCTGTTCTTTTACAGGGCATCTGCTAGTTCGCCAAAGCTGCAGGGAAACTCGTCCTTTGTGGGACATGGAAATTATTTTGCCATCTTTCGACAACTTCTTATCGCTGGCTTAGGTGTCCTGTCCTGCCCGATTCGTTGTCTGGCGTAATTTATTTGCCATAAAACATGAAATAAAACATTTGCGCTCGTAAATTATGAATGAAGTCGAACAGCGAAGCTTCGAAGCCGAAAAGTAAGACGCATAAAAGGAAATTCAATTCACAGATATGTCAATTGGGTATATAATAAATATTTGCCACAGCCCCTTAGCAACGCAGGCAGCATATATTAATTCCAATTAAGCAATATTTCCATATCTCTCTCCCTCTCCCTCTCTCTCTCTCTCTCTCTCTCTCTCTCTCTCTCAGTTAAGCGACAGCAACAACAAAAAATACCTGAGCGGCGCGAAATCAAAAGACTTGCAACAGCTTATTTATTTGGGCGTTGGACACATTTCCCTGTTCGCCGTCAACGAGCAGCACTGAAATGAAACGTTTAAATGGCTTTTTTATATCAAGTACTAAAAATAAATCAAACGAAAATATTGTATATATATCTGTACATATATATATGTACTTATTCACAAGCAACATCAGCCGAAAAATATGCGCCAAAGGTCAGTGACAAAAACAAAAACAGCAAAAGAGAACTTGACGCCCGATGGCTTGGCGACGATTATATACCCTTAGGGGAAAGGAGATATACATATTTATATATATATATCTATATGAAGTTATAGATATATATAGAAATATAGAAGTACTTATTACTTTCTTATAGATATGCAAATAAATATAGAGAGTAAAAAGAAAAATTGAGTAGAAAGTTATTTAACTTATAAATGAAATAATTATTTTAATTTTTAATTTTATGAATTTTATAATAGCTGTCTAGAAGACTATGTTTATTTTATCCGATGCATTTAAACATATGTAAAATATTAAAAGTCAAATGAACCCATGCAACGTTCCATATCAAGAAGAAAACGTGAAATTGATAGAGTCAGACAGACTCTTTGGCCATGATCTCAGCGACTTTTCCAGCCATGCGTAGCACGCGCCGTGATAAAATTTGACTACCTTCTGAAAGCTTATTATATGGGAGAAATATGTTCAGCTTTTGGCGCATGGCGCCGGCCAGATTTGGGATACTAAAATTAGTCGTCATTATTCTTAGATTTAGGCAAGAATTTAACGTAAACAGTTTGTAAATATGTTTATGAATATAAATATATAAAAAAAGAAACTTTGGCGGGTTGCTTGGCACTCAAATTGCGACTTCTTAAGATTATTTGTCAATCAATCAAAATGGTAAACAAATATTTACGCTTTTTATGTAGCAAGTGCACAGAATTTAATTCAATTATTTGCTGTGAGAAAGGCATTCAGAGAGAGAGGGGGAGAGAGGGAGAGAGGGCTGGCACAATCTGTAAATAGTCGAAAATCAACAGCAACACATGTAAATTAGCCTTCAGATTTAGCGTGAGTTACAAAACCTTGAATGACTTTTGGCTAAGTTTGTGTCGAAAGCAGATGCCAGGCTGCCAGGCTGCCAGCCTGCTGGGCAAACGCGGCGTATGCGCAACGCGGATTTGCTTTACAATGTCAACAGCGTCAGGAGTCGTTTTGTTGGCTGCTCACATGTCGCGCACACACACACAGAGTCGAGCCAAGTTATGCCTACAAAGTAAATAAAAAGTCATAGGAGCGAGTCGCTGCTTGAAAAGTCCACAGCATTTCTTTGGCTCTTTAAGGATGAGCCGGCGAAATTGGCCCAGGCAGCCCAAGTAGCACACGGCATTTGTTTATGGTCATACGGCGTGCCGTGTCGAGGAGTGGCGGTAGCCACTATTCACAGCACTTTGCCTCGCATAAAATGTGTCATGTCATGTGCTTAAAAAGTATGAAGCATAATGCCACCGAAGTGGGGAAACGTGCGCGCTTGCCGACTGAACCCACCCGCATCGAGCCTAAGAGAATACGCGCAGCAGTTGAAAACGGGCTCAAGTGGAGTTGCCGAGAGGCTGGAATGAGAATGAGGAAGACCAAGGAAGTCGACAGGCCCTAATAAATAAATCGCAGCTGCATCACTTGACAACCATCGTAGCCGTGGGCCTCTTGACAATATAACATATATGTATACCCCCGATGTCTGGTGTTTTGCTGTGGAACGCGCTAAGAAGATAACAGAAATTAAGTAAGCAACTGGCGAAAGGCGAACGGCGCTCGCGGCAAGCAGCATGTGTTAAGCAGCAGATGAATAACTGAGCAGGCTAATAGCGCAGATTGGATAAAGCTACACACACACACACACACACACACACACATATATATGTGTATATATGTAGCACATTCGTGTGTTAAATGAGCTTAGCCAAAGCCACTTGAGTTCGCATCACTGAATGTTGTTCAAATAAATGTCAGAATGGTATTCAAGTATTGTTAAGAAATTATAATGGGCCACAACTGTTTACTCTCCGAGATAAACTTCGCTTGACATCAGGAATCTGCTTAATACATAGAATTTTGAGTATATAAATAACGTTTACGGTCTCTTCAATGGAACTATCAAAACACATCTGTGCGGCTGAGCTAAGCAAACTTTTCAGAATTTTTGTTGCCGATGTGAAGCTGATTTATTAAAGTGCGTTTCACTTGAGTTAAGAACTTAAAAACATTTTATGAGCAGCAATGATATTGAAGCATAAATGTATTTCAGCATACATATGAGCTGATTGACTCGATGTGACTTGGATTGAGGTATTACGTATGTAGTTTGAATGTAATGAGTTGAGAGTCAATGAGACCTGTAGGGCTTCAGTCATGGCTTTGCCGTTTCTTAGAATGACTTCATCTTGTGTTTGAGGTGAGGTGAGTAGCTCTAACTTGAAATTTGTTAATTATATTCAGCTTTCTATAGAATAGATTGCAAATTATTTATATATTTGCTTTGAATAGAGCATAGCAGCTAGAGTAAAAGTTCCAATAATTCACATTTTGAGTTTTCATTAAATTTCGCATTTACTTTCAGCTCAAGCACCCTGCCATAATAATTTAAAATTAAATAAACAGTTTCTCAAAATATAACATGATATCGAATTATATCAGTTTAACTGAGAAAATGTATTTCACACCCAAAAAATGCCAAAATTTGTATTGCATTTCCCAGCAGTACGCATTGTGGTTTTCAGTGGAATAATTCATAATATTGCAAAATATTTCGCAAAACGAAATGCCATTTTCTCTTGTAATTCGTTTAATGAATATTATGTTTGCCGCCATTTCAAGCATATCACAATTTTTGCTGTTTATATAAATGTTTTTCCAGCGAGCTGCAAAAAATTCTTCACCTTTTTTGCATGGCCAAAAAGCCTTCAATTTGTCACAGTATTTACCCAGAAGTATTTGCCAGCAACAAGAAAGACAAGGCTTGAATGCCGTAACAAGAACTCAAATGGAAAAACTCACTCAAGTCGCTTTCCACTCGGCGATGTTTCTGATCGGGCAGCGGGCAGCGGGGCGGCAGAGCTGCTCGGGCCTGCGACAGGGAATTGCATCGTTTGTGCCGACAGCTCGAGCGACGATTCGTGTGGAGTCGAGCGCTTATCAGCAGATAACCTGTTGGCTAACGGGAACGCCGGCGTGAGCGTTGCTGCTGCGACGGCGTCGTGACGTCGTCGTCGTCGCCGACGTCGGCGTCCCACACGGCGTATGACAGAACAGAAAGTGCGAACGATGCCAACGACGAGTCGGTTCGAGCTCGAGGCTGTCGTCAGTTGCTTGTGTTTCCTCGTTGGCGCTGGACGCGAAGCGGCGCATCTGAGATAAATATATAAATAAACTACAAATCTCATAAGTCTCTTCAGATAAACAGAACATTTGACGCGATTTCGTTGCGTATACGCCGCATTCGCCTAGCCATAAGGTGCAAAGAGTCGCGCGTGATTTTCGTGTGACTAACAAACAGTAAACAGTAAAACGCGAATAGCCAAATCGCTGCAAATACGAATTTGAGTCAAGAGCAAGTGCCGGTGCGTGCTCGAGTGCAGATCCGCAACGTTACGGTCTGCGGCGGTGTTAGCGGTTCCGTTTCAGTTGACATTTCGAGGCGAGGCGAGGCGACGCGACGGGACGCGTCGGTTGAGCAAAGAAAACTTTTTGGCTTTGCCCTTTGTTGAACTGCCTGGGCCAGGCCGGGCTTTAAGCTTCAAGTGCAAGTTAAACAGGCAACAACTTAACCTCAAGCTTCAAATTAAACCAATTGACTGCAGGTGGGTAAGCGAATTCCGACAGCGGCTTCAGCTGAAAGAGTGTACTTGCTAATAACTTCGACATATTTTTTGGGATGCCCCCGCCCAGAGTGTATTCATTACATCCACACAAATTCAATTTCCAGTCAACTTTTCGGCTAACCCATAAAGCAAAAGCTAAAAAAAAAAAAAAAACGGGGAAAAAAGGAAAAATAATACAGAGGAAAAGTTTTATTTGTACTCAAAGCGGCACCGAAACGCAGACAACTTTCATTTCGGCTGCTTGTTTAGCGACACAGCAAACAAGCCAAAGAGCAGAAAAGAATTTCAGATAAGGCAAGAGTCCCCTGTTGTAAAAAAGTCAAGTGCAGTTGGGCTTGGGCTGGGCAAACAAAGGAAATGCGTAAGGAATGAGCGAATTTATTTTTAATACAGCTCGATTTTTCTTCATCTGTTTCTCATTGCTTATGAGCCGCCGCCCAGACGCAGACCGTGCTTAATTAAATATGCAAATGTCCGCCATTAAGGGGTATGCGCGAGTCGAGGCAACTGCAGTGGCGCTGTCAAAGTTGTTGCAAATGAACAGACAATTGAAATGCTTTCAATATGTTTGATTGCTTAGCCAACTATTGATTTGGATTTGCCCCATCTGACAGCGATGTCATCAATTGTAGATTTCAGCATTTATAATAGTGCAGCACACGCACACACACACACACACATACACTTGCATTGCCTTGATTGCTTTGTCTTTGGCTGTCACTTAATGCATACGGGCAACAGCTTAATGCTCAAAAGCGCAATGTTTTGTTAGACTACGTGGGCGTGTGACGCTCTCTCTGTGTGTGTGTGTGTGTCGAGGCAGTCCCAGTCGGCTTACTAGTGCTTAATTTTAGAACTAACAAGGTCAAGCCCTCCACACGTTATATCAGCAATCCATTAAATGCAATGACATTTCACAAATTTGCATTAGCAAATTCCATTCAATTGCTTATTTAATAAGCAATATATATAGGTAATATAGATTTATATACACTGATTAAATAGTATACATTTATATATTTATGTGAAACAATAGAATGTAAATATTTTTGTTATAGTTAAATAATCAAACTAAAGCTGTCGACTGCTTATGAAGCTTCGACATTCAACTGTTAAAAATTCACTAAATAGTTGTATATCTTCTTTGATAATATTCTTAAAGCTTTTAGTGTTTCCTTAGACAAAATTCAAATTTTCTTTTCTTTCTCAATGTTTTACTTCCCAAACTAAAAGTGTTCTTAAATATTTGATAGCAAAACGTTAAATATATTTTAAGCTGTGCTGCATTCAAAGAATAGGTAAAAGTGTTCTCATGGTAAGTCTTTTGCTCCAGCAAAACATTTAAATATTTTTCTCGTGCAAACATGAAAAACACATGAACTCACTTTGCCTGCATATAAATATATATATATATATATATATATATATATATATATATATATATATATATATATATATATATATATATATATATATATATATATATATATATATATATATATATATATATATATATATATTTTTTAATTTTTTTTTATTTTTATTTATTTATTTATTTTTTTTTTTTTATGGTGTGTTTTCAAAGCGTAAAAAGTTTTCTTTTGTGCTACGAATTTATTGTTTGAGCTGTGCTAAAAAACTTGATCCCTTAGCGATTGCGATGATTAGATGTGAATGAAATTGCATTAAATTCAGCTGGTGAGATTGAGAGAGAGAGAGAGAGAGAGAGAGAGAGAGAGAGAGAGAGAGAGAGAGAGAGAGAGAGAGAGAGAGGGAGAGAGATATATATAAAGAGACAGAGTATGAGATAGATAGAAAGAAGGAGAGATATACAGATTGACATTAAAAGAGAAAGAGAGATAGATAGAAAGAGGAAAAGAGATACTGAAAGACTAGAGATAGATAGAGAGAGGACGAGAGATAGAGATTGAGAAAGAAATAGACAGAAAGAGATATTATATATATAGAAAGGAAAAGAGATATTGAGAAATACAGGGTGGGAGTTAGGTAGAGATGACAGAGAACAACTAAACGACTTATTAGATTTTATATGACAATACTTTACATACAAATGATTTTATTTTGTTATGATAAATTGTAGGTCAAGTTAAAGTATCTGCAACTTCTGCTTATGTCTTTTGGCTATATTCATTTTTATACTTAATTTCCTGTTGGTAGTTCTGCTTTCTTTACTCTAATCACTTCAACTGTAATTAATTACTAATTACGCTAGCTGACAGCTTACGAGGGTGCAAAGTTCCAAGAAATTCTACATATTTATTCTTATGTGCAGACGGAGCAAACAGTATTCGACTTTTGGCTACTGTCGTAGCACGTGAGAGTGCTTTGGCTAGATGTGACTGACTAGGAGTTACCCTGTAGGATATATAAGATCTCTTGTGTACGCAGAAGTATCGGCACTCATACACAGACGGAGGACGGACGACCACGGCTAGATCGGTTCTAATGTAAAATGTATATATTCCTTATGGGTCTATCATTATGTAGATTGAAATGGAAAATCGAATCGGCACCTCTGTAAATCTAATTATATAATATATATTTTTATAATAATATATTTATTTTACCACAGTTTTCTCTTCTTAATTAAGTCTCTAAACGGCACTTGCATAAGACATTAGCAATCGATGACATTTTGAGGTGGATGTAGCCTGAGTATCAGTCCAATTAAATCAGCTATCGACTGCTCGAATATCGTGCCATTCAAACTATTATCGCAAGCCGCAATTGAATTGACAAAGTTGGGCCAATTCGAAGAGAAAAGTGGTCCATTTTGTGGCCATGGCGAGCGCTGAAAACCAAAGATGGGCAATGACAGAGACAGAGAGAGGGAGAGAGGGAGACAGGGAGAGGGAGGGGGCAGAAAACGCATTTCACTTTGCATATCAACGCGTAACAAGAAAATGGCAAATGGACGCTGATAGTAACGAATTTCGCTGAAATCGCACGAAACGAGAAAGGACGAAAATAGCGTTGACTTTGACGTTGATGTTGTCTTCAAGGCTTAACGCCGTCGAAAGGGGACACGAAGTCGTGCAAACTGCCCAAGGCACGCCCACTGCTGCTGCTGCTGCTGCTGCTGTTACCTGATGTCCTGATGTATATTTGCATTTAAATCAAACAAGCTGCACGTGCGGGCGGCTGAGCGTGGGCTGAGAGTGGGAGGCGAAAGTGTTTACTTCTGCTGCATTGACTGTGATAACTTGAGCAAAGAACATTTCAAGCTTCGTTTGCCACGCATACCCTGTACGCCGGCAAGCCCCGATAGTGAGAGTTGAGCTACATTTTAAATAGCATACTTTGCAGGGCAAGCGGCAAGTGAACCCAACATCCAGTTCCTGTTTTGTCATGTTTTTACTGCTCCCTTTTATTGCTGTGTTAGTTTTGCATAAATTATGTAAGGCGTCTCTCTCCAGCAAGTCATGGCTGACTATATATATATATATATATATATATATATATATATATCTGTTTATCTACCTTTGGCGGTTAGTGAAGTGGGGTCGCAGCTTGAATCTATTTGATTTCTCGCAGTCCGTGGCGAGTCACAGGTGACATTTTTATGGCCAATCTGCGCTGGCAATAAAACGATTGCCTTTTCTCTCTGCTCAAGGCCAGGCTTCGAGGCCGCTCCGCAGCTGCCACAGCGTAATCTAGTCGAATGTTTGCGGCTGGGCACTCACAAGGCCCCTTCGGCTGGCTAGGATTTCTAAAATTTCTCCAGGGACACAGTCGCTCGCTCTCATACGAAATGAGCGCTGGGATAGGTTATTCGCTTTCAATTTACTATCCGTCTATGGCTTGGCCGACTCTGCTTCAGTTCTGGTTCTGGTTATGATTTTGATGCTGCTTTGTTTAATATTTTACGCACTCACTGGGAATTAAGCAGCGCGGCCGGCCAGCGGCGCTAAAATACACCAGAAATTAATTACATTTCAATTTAACGAAAGGTTCACAGTGCCCTCACGCTCACAGTAGATACTCCAGCCACCAGCCAAAACAGATACAACAACCGCAACGCTCGGCAGCGGGCTGCATATGCGTCGAATAGGAAATACTCTTGAATAAACTAGTAAAGCATTCAAATTTAATGGAATTTGTAGTTGGCATGGCTTAAAGTTAAGATAAAGTTCAAGAAACATGTGAGTGCTTAAGCCATAGGCCATAAGTCAACTCAAGGCTAGACTTTGGCAGCTATTCCGTTTGGTAAGAGATTCCATATTTTAAGAATATAAATATTATAATTACAAATAATTTTAAAATATATTTTGAGATATATCTAACATATATTTTAGGCTTTTTGGCTGAGTTTGCATTTGAAACAAGTTAGGAAAATAAATATGTATACTCGAGGCATATATTTTGTTAGCTTTCTAGGCTCAGCTGATGTGGCTTGGGCTCAAGCTCATTCTTTCAACAACTTGAGGCTTTCCAAAGTTTATAGTTAAGCTATTTTGAAAGTCAGCGTCATCATTAAAAACTTTTTCCGTTAAAGAGTATTTGAATTTCGGTTAAAGCCCCTTCCTTAACATAGATGGATTTTGGTCATGAGCACGGCCCCGTCATAATCAACGTGCGCGTTGGCTATGTCGATATCGCTTTTGTCCGCGGTCGCATCGCGGCTCAAATATCATTAAAATGCAAAAATTGATGAGCGCAGCGAGGACAGCATCCACGGCGTGCGAGACCTGAGCGAGAGAGCACGCGGAGGAGGCAGCAAGAGAGAGAGAGAGAGGGAGGGGGGAGAGAGACCAAGTGTTGTTACGTTTGCGGCTGGGCTTGGGTGGCGGAAGTGGGCTGGTCAGGTTGGGTGGTGCCGGGTGCCGGGTGCCGGGTGCTGTGTGCTGGTTGGTCGGTGCTTGAAGTGAGCATTTAATTAATTTTGCTTGTTGGCCTCGTGCACTGATTAAAACGCCATTTACAACATTTTGTCTGCATCAAGTCAAAAAGAAGTAATACGCTCATTAATTTGCATAGTCTAAAACCGGAAGGCAGCTGGGATAAGGTTTACGCTGCATTTATACGGCGTCCATTCGAGCAGTTTGCATTTTACTTTTATAATTAGGCGAAGGGCCAACTGAGCTCACTCTGAGTGAACTTTAATTAAAGCATTTATAATGAGCCGCTGCATGCATTCAGGCTGACAGACAGAGATGAGAGCCGAGCTTCGCATGAAAAATGAAACCATTTGCATGTTGGCTCTTGGCCAATGGTGCCACACCACGCACACATGAGAGCTTTGGCCTTATCAAAGCAGACTGTTAAATGACCACGCCCCAGAACGTAGCTGATGATGCTATTCAACGCTCGAATGCCCAGCTATTGCAAATGGCCAAGCATTATGTAGGGCTGGCTGCCTGGCAACCTTTTGCGGCCACTGAAGACATTTTGGCAGTGCGCTGCCTTCGATAAGGCAACGACAGCAATGATAAGCCGGAGAGAAGAAAGGTTCAAGCGAGTACAACAAACCCTTGCCCAAGCATGTGTGTGCGTGTGTGTAATATTTATGGAAGCCATTGTCTTCTGCTCAGCCACAAAGTAGTTGCAATGGCAGCCAGTCTGTCAGTCAGTCAGGCAGCGGTAGCTGCACCGAATGGTCAATTAATAATGGTGCCTGGTCCTTGAACCGCACATCTTTGGCCTAAAGTGCAGTGGCAGCCCTTGAAGTGCGCCGCACAGTTTGCAGTGGCTTTAAGCCGCAAAAGTTGCCGACAATTTGCGCAATAAAATTCATTGATTTTCATTTGCCTGACTGGGTGGCTGGGTGGCTGGCTGGGCGGCTGCCTTCGTGCAACCTTTAGTTGTATTAATATTGGTTTTTATTCGTGCCATGTGCCATCTCCCATGTGCTGTAAGCAGGGCAGCAAAAAGGAAAAGCGTGCGACGGCCAAAGGTTGTGCAAACAAATAGCGTCAAAAGACAAGGGAAACTCGCTTCAGTGAGCGTTCAGGCAGGCGGGCAGGTCCTTTGGCTCTGCTGCTCATATTGCCAATGCCAGCTAAAAAGGTTAAACGCCCAAGCAAGTGAGCAATATAAACAATGAAAAGGCACAAATCCAAACAGATAAAAGACCTCGCTGGCCGGGTTAAACATTAGAGCTGCCTAGATTAGAAAAACTTGAGCGTTCTTGAACTTCGATGACTTTCCCCACGAATCCTTTAAATAAACAACAAACTCTGTTGTCTAGTTTTTGTGGCTAGTGCCGCAAATTCAATATGTAAACTTCGCAGCTCTGGTGCGAAGGTGGCCTTAAATGAATTTTCTTTTAGTTTGCACTGAAGGAAGTTTCGAATTAAGCCGTATGGCCTGGGAAATAATGAATGAAGTTTTCAACTTTGATCAACATTTTTTAGAGTGCCCGAAAGTTGCGTAACCTAATTAGTAACTTTTATCGAATGATTACTTTAAGCCTCCGCTTTCACTCAGCCGAGCTGGCTCCAGGAGAATGTCGTAAAAAAACATTCAACTGCCGTAAAATTCAATTGTTGTTTCGACAGAATGCAAAAAATGTTGTAGGCGGGGGAGGAGGCACAACAAGAAAGACTGACAGCGTGACAGAGAGACAAACCTATAGACAGATTGATGTAGATAAGTATACGCACGCCGACATGCCGACCTGTCAAGTTTCCTCGTTAGGCAGGCAGCCAGGCGGGCAGGCTGGCTGCCATTTGGTAAATTACTCATTTTTATGCACGTTCGCCCCGGAGACCCAGCCCGCTGGCCTCCCGGCCGGCGAATGACACTCAGAGTTCAGCACTGACATCGTGTCCTTGGCATTTCATTTTCAGCCACGGTTATTACTGCCAGCGCCGAGGCCACATCATCAACTCTCAGTGCATAGCCACACTACACATATGAATATGCGAATAGTTCTCAATAGTTTTTGGCTTAGTCGTGCGGCGCAACGCAGCGCAGCGCAATGCCTCGCCTGCAGGCAGGCAGTTGGACAGCTCGACAGTTCGAGTTCGAGGCATAGACGTATGGACGGATGTAGAGCTTATGGCATGTCATGGCGCATTTAACCCCAGACTAGCATCTGCCAGCTCTGACAATGCAATGTCGGCGTGCCATTCCAAATGCTATTCTAGTCAATTTGAATGATCAACTTTTAGCATTTAACAAGAGTGCTTAAGGCAGGACTGCCTGACTAGCAGATACCCTGAGGAGGCAAGGGCAATTCTGTCAAAATGCAAGCTCAGATGGAGGTTGAAGGTAAAGTGAAACCTCTACTAAGACAATAGGAAATCAACTAAGCTCTATAGTCTCTACCTCTACTAAATCCAATGCATATGGACCTTAGCTTGCATGCCCCCATTGCCATTTGCTGGAAATGAATACAGAAATAGTTAAAATTTGGCAAGTTCTTGGACCACAGACCACTCTGACATACATACACACATAAGGCCTTTCGAGGAAATGTAATATCTTGTTTCATGTTGACATCATTAATTTCCAATTGTTATTGAAGTTGATTCGCCAGGGCCCGAGCGCTGTTTACTCGGATTAAAAGCAAATGGTACACAAATATTTTGCACAAATATTAAATAAATTTCTTTGTAACTGGCCCGAGAGCAGCATGAAAGTCAACAAAATTTGATGGCTTATAATTGCCTGGCTACTCGCTGTGTGCAGCAGCCGTAATTGCTTTCCATATTCAAATTGTATTTGAGAGATTTACGGTCGCACACCCGCAGACACAAGTCCCCGGCGTACACAACATCAACAAAAGCTTGAAAAGAACAGAGTCCATTGTGAGGCAAGTTTTTCGTTTGAGCATATTATTTGCCCGGACTTAGACTTCAGACTCCTTGACTGGCTGACCTGCTCCGCCCCCTCGCAGGGCATGCCTCGTTGAGCCTTGTCCAAAAGTGGCCCTGTAATTTGTATAAAATTTTCCTTTGGACTAGAAGACTCGCAAGTGCTCCGGTGTTCGCAAACATTTCAATTTTCGAATGGAACTGAGGAACGGCGCAACGACATAGACCGGGCGCCGGCCCTACGCACAGCCTTATTTACTTTTGCTGGACTTGTTGTTTTTTTTCGTGTTTGTTTGCCAGCGGCATGTGGCTAGGGGGAGTGGTTTCCATTCGGGTCACTCAATATCATGCCCCAGGCCGTAAATTCATGCAAAAACAATCTTATTAATGGCTATAAGAGCCAGCTACTCCGCACGCCCGCACACCGAATGTGTTAATAATGTTTAACTGCGATTTTTATTTTGTTTTTTTTCCTGCTGTTGCTTTTCTCTTTTTGGATTTTGGTTGTCTTTTTGTTGTTGTTTTTGTTATCGTTGCCTAGATTTCCTGTTGCTGTCTGCTGTTGTTTGCCAATTTTAGCCATTTAGTTTGATTTCTGCGTTATCTTTATGTGCCGTCGCTTATCATGCGCCCCATATAGCCCGTAATGGGCTTAGCCGAGTGGCCCTAAGGCCCAGCATTGGGCACGACATTTATCACAAAATGCGTGAGCGCCGGGCACACTTTGCTTTAGTTTTCCCTCCGTAGGCAAATCGTAGTTGATATGGCTAATTAGGGCATTTGAGTTAACTAGTATAGTTTGCAACGCAACAAGTTTATAATACGTTAATTGATATCATTTGTATATATTCTATAACATATATATATAAACCAGTTTTGAGGCAATGCATAAGCTGCTACTTGGGTTGAAAGAGCTGAAACATTAATTGAGCTCGTTTTCTCGAGTTCTTGATTAATTTTTATAGTTTTCTATATAAACAAGAGCTAAGAAGTCGCTTAAATCAGGTGTGATTCGCCCTGAGTAAATATAATATATTTAATGATATAATTTTCAAATTAGCTTAATTTAAACAAAATAATAAAACAACAGAAAATGAATTTTTTGACATTTAAATATATATATTTTTATTAACATATGTATTATTATTATTATATATATATATATATATATATATATATATATATATATATATATATAATAATAATACATATATATATATTATTATTATTTATATAGTATTATATAAAATATATTTAAATATTTAAATGTCAAAAAAATTCTTTGTCGTTGTTTTATTTTCAATTTATTTTTGTTTTAGTTTTAAAAATGTATTTCATTTTATTTATATATATTATTGCATATATTATTACTTTTTTATATAATAATTCTCATATAAAAATACAAATTGTTTTATTTATTTACTTTTAGTTTTTATTAATTTACTTCATTTATTGGCAAAAGTTTTCGCTATAAAAAGTTCGGCTATAAAAATAGTTTTATTTAAAATAAAACTTTGTGCATCTGTCAGTCGAAGCTCAATCAATCAAACGAACACTCATTCATCAGTTACCCCAATAACTGGGTCACTTAGATAACTCATTCGCCAAGGCCAGTGAGATTTACTTTTGTTTCCCGTCCGTTTCGAATACACAATTATTGCACAATATATTTTACAGCTCTCAGCAAGTTAATATATAAATTGTTTAAATATATATATAATTTTATCTAGGGTGTTTTCAGTTCGTTGCTCAGCTGGCACTCATTGTATATGTTTCGATTGTTTCATTCACAATTAATGAGGAATATATATCATAAAAATGAAATGCAAATACTGAGTCACTCAAATGTTTAACGACTTGGCCTCATTGCGAGTGCATTGTGCGCTTAAATGGAAATAAATTCTCTAATTAGTTGTTGAGCACATAAATCAGCGAATAAATATTGCCGTCGCAGTTCCCACAATTATATGAGATTGTTCGTCTGACTGTGCGTGTGTGTGTGAGTGTACGTGAGCACATGAATAGATATTCCCATATGAATAATGTTCGAAATTTCAACAATTTGCAAAGTGGTCTTCGCTGCTGGGTCACTCGATCGGAACGGGGCAGCGATTTTAAGTGGTTGCGCTCTGAATTTTAATTAAATTTTCGATTTCGATTCGATGCGATGCGAGACGAGACACTCTGATGGGATGGGAAACGACGCCTTGACACTGACATTAAACACATGTTTGCAATTCCGTCTCTCGATTGGCCGTCCATGCGCTTGCCCATTCATCCATCAGGCGTTCAGTAATTTCTTTGATGCGTGCCAAAACTTTGCAATGAAAAAACAAACAAAACTAACCCAAAAGTTTCTACCAGAAACTTTGTAATTGATTATCATAAAAATAGCCAAGTTAATTAGTAGAAAATGCTAAGAGGCGTGTGCTGCCCATCATCATCATCATCATCAGCAGCAGCATCCACATCATCACCATTATCGTCGTCAGCTGAGCATAGATCATTCGCAGCAGCTGAATACTTTGGACTGGGCTATTGGGCTACTGCCATCATTAGTGGAATTTATGGCCAAGTTAATGGCATAGTTTACTGTGTGTGAGAAATGGCTTAAAAAGTAGTTAAGGGTCTGCCGTCTCTGCACTGCTGTGGCCATAATATACTTTTTCCTTTAAATATATATGAATAATCCACTCGAACACGCAAGCGCTGCTCCACAACAAATGAAAGTGAAGTGGCAGGAAATGGCTGAGCAACGAGCGCATTTGAATAAACAATAATGTTGTGTGCTCAAGCCAAATGTAAGCATTCAATTTGAGAAAATAACTCTTGTTTTATGTGAGTGCGCATTTAAATAGTTGAATTACTTTGCTGTTGCTCAATATATATGCCCTGCATGCCATGAACTGGACGTAATGCTCCTCTCACAATATTTGTAAGCTAAGCTGAATGATTCGTTTTATTCATTGATTTCCTAGAAATGTGTTTGAAATATATTTTGCCATAAGTCATAGCCAAAATGAGCTCATCTTCAGCATCTTTCTCTATATTATTAATATAGAATAATATAAATCTTGAGATTTCCTTAGTCTAGCTCAAACACTTTTAATTTTGAATGTATCCACATACAAAGGCAATTTGAAAGAGCTTCGCAACTTATCGCCATTTGAGCTCTTTCAAATAAAAATTTCCTCAATTATTTCTTATTCAAAATTTGCTCGGCAATTTTATATTTTATTATATTTTCAAATTATATAATTTCTAAACTCAAGTGCCCTCAACAAAACATAAAAATTTCACTCGTAATTTGGCCAGCAGCATCTAGATAACTCAGACAAATAAAGCAATAAAACAAAGTGTCTGACAGGAGTGGGAGAAAGTTGAGAAAGTAAAAGTGAAAAGAGAATGAAGGCAAGTCTCATTCCATTGGGTCGCGTCCACTCCAAAGGGTCAGCAACGTCGAGCAGAGCCTCCTGCTCCTGCTCCCGCTCCTTCTCCGCCGATAGACTAATAAGAAAAATCCATAAAAGCTTCACGTACGCCTATAAGTAGGCAATACATGCTGTTATAAGTACGACCGGAGGGAGAGGTCGCTGCCAGTCATGCGGAGCAATGCTTCACCTATACAGCATACAAAGAGAAGAAAAAAAAAAACAAAGTAAATCCCATTATAGTAAGCGGCTGGCGTGGCACCAATGCCTTGTTTCATTACGGCGCAGCTTCATCTGGAAGATAAATCGTTCTGAAAAAATGGTGACAAATGCATCAAAATTAAAATTACCAAGTGGCGCAGCTTATGCCGGCGCACAGGTCGCTACCCGGAGTGGCTGTCGGGCAGTTGGGGAGAACCGTCAGGACGACACACTCAAGCTGCTTTGTGCTGCCTTGTTAGTAAAGATAATGTGCGGGATAAGGACGTTGACAACGATGACAATGATGATGATGATGTTGCCGATGATGAGCTGCCTGATAACAATAATGATTTCGATGATGTTTACGGCTTGAGTAGTTACCGCCTTTGTTGTGGGTTACGGGCTGTGGGCTGCTGGCTCCCCGGTCGGGCAAATGCGTTAATATAAAATTCTTAACTGCCATTTTTTACGGAATTTCCGGCTGTCGCAGTTCGTTTTGTGCTGCAACCTATCCTGCGGCCGTTTGTTGCCAACCTGCCCCGGATGCCGGGCCAGAGTTTTAGCACACTTCCGTCTATTAATTTATCAAAGTTATTATATTTTTCTTTCGCCCGCGGTGCTCAACCATTTTTGACTTTCACTATTCAATATTGAAACGCAAATTCCATGGAGAGGAAGAGCTGGAAAGGCAAATCAAAGTAGATTGCTATGCCATGGCAGAAGAGGGGGAAAGACTGGAAAACACAACACAACTCACTCCTCGAGCTATAACTGAATGGGCTAGTTGCTATACCAGCTCGACGTGCGACTCAGAGACGTTTCACAAGAACTGAAGCTCAGATAGCGCCTGACTTATGATAAAGTGTACTCAGACCAAGGCCTTTTCACACTGAGAGATTAAGAATAGCTGCACTTTCTGCTATCTTGGATGTATCCCTCCTCGCACGAGTACTTCAGCACAAGTAAATGCAGCTCTCAAATGAAATTGAGTGCAGTAAGATGTAATATTTCTAGCTGGAATTAGCCTGCCTGCCTGCTGCACATACATTATGCAAGGGGGTTAGCTGTTTGCCCTTGCTTTCAGGTGCGTAAGCCGTATTAAAGTGCGTCTAGCACTGCACATTGAAGAGCTTTACGCAGAAATTGGTTAACCAAATCCAATTAAGTTCGCAACTGCATGGAGCACGTGCTGCCAGCTGAAGCACCCGATCTAATCGTGATTCAAATCCAAGGATTTACTTGCTCATGTACTTGCTATGACGGGTTCCGCTCACTGATAGCAGGAAATTAATTTCAGCTTTGCTTGCAGCCAACTCAAATGAGTTCCACAAAATTATCAAGTGGCCATGGGAACTAAGCGGAATTTATTTTTCGATTTTATACAGAAAACCAATAAACCTAAATGTTTTTATTTATTTAAGCAGGAAGTAACGGGAGGTAGAATAAAATAAAAAATCAAACAATTTTATAGATTTTTACAAGTTTAGCTTGAGGTATGAGGTATATTGAGAATGCAAACTTTTCTTTACTGTAAATTGGAATATTGGATTAACAAAGGCTTAAGAAGAGCTAAAGGCAAATCCAATCAGCAATTTATTTAATATTTTTGCAAAAATTAATACAGTTAGTGTGAAATAAAAGTTAGCTTTGGACTGTTCGAGTCTTAGTTACCTACAAATTTTGGCCACATACATATATTGATAATATTTGAGAGACTTTATCCGATTTATTAATTTTGTAAATTTGAGTATTTATGAATATTTATTTATATATGAAAAATATAATCAATCTATAATAAACAATCAGCAATGTATCACTAGCTACTGCCTTCATAACCAACTTCATAACCAACCAAGTTAAGGTGCTTTCGTTGTAGCACTCTAGAAAAGCCTTTACGCGAAAGTTAATGCCCAAAATACTTTTAAATAAAGTTTTGCTTTAATCTGAATTCCTTTGACTGTATCTAATCATCTATCGCATTGTTGTGTATCGGCTTCAATGAGCTGGCAAGGTGTCAGTGATGGTGTCCTTATCGCGCTGACCTTTCCAGCTCTAGTTGTACAAACTGCCCTTAGACAATACAAAGCTTGAGTGCTGATGGCACAGTTGTGCTTCCGCCTTGGCGCACTTTGCTGCTGCCACATTGTTTTTAATAAAGCCAGCGTCAGACTCGAGCAGCGATGGCAGACAGATAATGCCCGACAAGGACAGAGCATGAATGTGTGTGAGACAGCAACTAAGTAGATGGCTGCCAGGGGAGAGCTTAATCCTTCGGGACGACAGCGAGCGTGTGGGGGAGGAGGCAGTAAGCAAACTAAGTTTCAAATTCCAACTAAGAAGCAAACTTTTACATTTATACAAATCTAATGCAAGTTGTATTCTGATTTTTCTTTAATTCCTGCTTCGTTTCAGCACTCGAGCAATTAGCAATGAGCCAAATATTCGGGCTAACTTTTTGAATCCGAGTAAAAAAGCATTAAAGATAAAGATCAGCCTGAAACGTGACCCAGCCCAGACGACGGAAATGGCTGCTTAAGTGGCGCACTTCCGGTTAAACCGGACAGGACTCAATAACAACAACAGCAACAACAGCAATCCACTCAGCCGCAGTTACAGCTACAGCCAGTGGCCCCCGCCCGTATCTCCATCTCCAACTGAAAAGCGACTCATTAGGCAGCCAAACAAAGTCCTTAAGCATGGCCAATGCAAGCAACGAGACGGTTAGCGCTTGGCTGGTCTCGGTCAGCACACAGCTGCCCCAGATGCTGGGCATGAACTGGAGTGGCAGCAGCACCAGCACACTCGCCACGCCCGGCAGCAGCGGCGGCACCACCACCACCGCAGCCACCCTCAGCTTCCCCAGCAGCAGCACCAGCAGCAGCCCGGTTAGCATTAGCAGCATGACTGTGGATGCCTCGGACAGCGATAAATCAGGCATTATACACAATCAATTCGTGCAGATCTTCTTCTATGTGCTCTACACCACGGTGTTTGTCCTGGGCGTGTTTGGCAACGTGCTGGTCTGCTACGTGGTCCTGCGGAACAGGGCCATGCAAACGGTGACCAACATTTTCATTACCAACCTCGCGCTATCGGACATTCTGCTCTGTGTGCTGGCCGTGCCGTTTACGCCGCTCTACACATTTATGGGCCGCTGGGCCTTTGGCCGGACGCTCTGCCACATGGTGTCGTTCGCCCAGGGCGGCAGCATTTATATATCGACGCTGACGCTCACCTCGATTGCCATTGATCGGTACTTCGTCATCATTTATCCGTTTCATCCGCGCATGAAACTCTCCACTTGCATCGGCATCATTATCAGCATTTGGGTGATCTCGCTGCTGGCCACGCTGCCCTACGGCATGTACATGAAGATGACCAACGAGATGATGGACAACACCACCCAGCTGTACGGTGTGAACGGGACGAGCTTCAATGGCTACGGCTACTCCCCGCTCGACGCCACCTCGGCTGCGCAGGCCTACATGCAGGTCATGAACAACGGCGTCACCGTCTGCGAGGAGAACTGGCCGTCGGAGCATTATCGCAAGGTGTTCGGAGCCATCACCACGACGCTGCAGTTTGTCCTCCCGTTCACCATCATATCCATCTGCTATGTCTGGATCTCCATCAAGCTGAACCAGCGGGCCAGGGCCAAGCCGGGCTCGAAGTCCTCGCGGCGCGAGGAGGCGGATCGAGACCGCAAGAAGCGCACAAACCGCATGCTGATCGCAATGGTGGCAGTCTTTGGGCTCAGCTGGCTGCCCATCAACTTGGTGAACATATTCGATGACTTCGATGATAAGTCCAATGAGTGGCGCCTCTACATGCTCTTCTTCTTTGTGGCCCACTCCATTGCCATGAGCTCCACGTGCTACAACCCCTTCTTGTACGCCTGGCTGAACGAGAACTTCCGCAAGGAGTTCAAGCACGTGCTGCCGTGCTTCAATCCCTCCAACAACAACATCATCAACCTTACTCGCGGCTACAATCGCAGCGATCGGAACACCTGCGGCCCGCGTCTGCATCATGGCAACGGCGAGGGCGGCCCTGGCGGCAGTCTGGATGCCGACGATCCGGACGATAATGGCATCACCCAGGAGACCTGTTTGCCCAAGGAGAAGCTGCTCATCATACCGCGTGAGCCCACCTACGGCAACGGCAACGGCGCTGTCTCCCCAATACTCAGTGGGCGCGGCATCAACGCCGCCTTGCTGCACGGCTGCCAGCCACAGCCCCAGCAGCAGCAGCAGCAGCAAGTGGAGCTAACCCGTCGCATTCGCCGGCGCACAGACGATGATGCCGACTACATAGACTCCGGCGACGAGCAGACGGTGGAGGTGCGCTTCAGCGAGACGCCATTTGTCAGCTCAGACAATACGACCGGCATCAGCATGCTGGAGACGAGCGAGTGCATGTTCCAGGACGCAGCTGAGCTGCCCGAGTTGGAGATTGTTGTGGTGGGCTCTGATGGAGCTGAGGCCAGCAGGCGATGTAACTGAGATAGGGTGAGTATGCCCATGTTGAATCATTGAATGTTTGGCTAGAGTGTGCCTTGAGTGAGGTAATCCTAAATTTTATTGCCCATCTCCTTCTCTGTATTTCCATATATCTGCTATGCAATTGACTTGATTGTGCCTCTCTCTGCAATTCTCACACGTCAAATAATCCTAATCTCCTAAGTATACAGACTGTTCATCATTTTCACTACATCTCCGAGCTCACCAGCTGTCAGACTGCATGCCCCTAAATATATATTCGATAAGACCTCACTTAATCAATGACAGAACTATATACTCAACTGATATGCAAAATATTGAAAAGTGTTTTCAGCTAATGCACTCCACAGATAAATGTCACTCAAAGCCAATTTTTTCATGTTTTATGGGAACTGGAACTGGAAAAGGCAGCAGCATAAATAATTTAGTGAGAGAAATGTCGAGAGTATTTTGCCATCTCATCATTTGACGGCAACATTGAAAAAAAAAAAACTTCTGTTCGCCACAGACAGCAAAAAGAGAAACGACAGAAAAATGGAGAAGAATATTTCGATGATGCAATCTATTTTCTCACAAAGCGCTTCCCAATAAAACTCAGTTAGGAGCCTGCATGATTTTTGCGGAATTTGCAGTAGCATAAAGCGGAGCAGGCTGATGGACCAGAAGCTGAGCACAGCAGAGCTGAGCTGAGCTGAGCATGGCAGACTACATTTGGCATGAGTTTCATATGCTTTTTGTGCCAGCAAATTTCATTTGTTGCGCTTCAAAGCCAAACTCAACGTTGGCAGCTGGTCTGCCGTACGAATACTTTCATAGAAATTCAGGTAGTAAGTCAACAGTGAGTGCAAAAGTAATTTCCACTGCTTGAACTCCTCCCCTCGCACATCGCGCAAATCGTGTGCAGCTATGCGTCGGCCAGGGCCATAAAAGCGAACAACATTTATTGGAACAAGGACTGCGCCAATTAAATCAAATTTAATAAAACTAGAAGTCAGCAAGTAAATAAAATATCAATTCAGGAATATTTAAGGAAGTTCGATTAAGTAAATATACTCAGAATTTATTTATTTTGCTCGCATTCATAAAAGCTTTTCGAGTTTTCATCAAGTTCCGAGAAACACTTTAGCATAAATATTGAAGGCAGTCTTAAAACGTTGAGTGTTGGAAGGGGAAGAGGCATGTTAAAAGGCTGTGGAAACAGTTAGACAATTAAGCCATGGTTGAAGTACGATATTGCTACTTATATTATTCAAGAGTAATAATTAAATAAATGAAATTAAATATTTGTTTTATCATGAAAAGTATTAATGTTTTTTTTTTTATTTTTAAATATTAATAATATATTGTATTTATTTATTTATTCACATTAAACTAAATTTTTGGTGTCTTATTATTTATTATAAGAAATTTAATTTATAATTAAAAATAAAATAAAATAAAATAATAAATAATAAAAATACAAAATAAATAAATAAAATTATTATAATATTTATTTATTCAACTTTTATTAAAATGTTTGGTTCATTCATTAAAATTCTTAAAGAAACCATATTTGGTACGTTCGCAGCTCGAATTTATTTATTTTATTTTCCATTTTATATCTTATGTCTAAGTTAAGTTGAGCCCAAGTTGCCTGTCAAAAGTTGCAATAGATAAGTCAAGTTTACGGAACGTGCCAATCCTCTGGACCAGGTGTGCTGCACGAGGGACAGGCAGCTAGCTATAAACAGCTGTATATATGCACTCAAAATAGCCAATTGCAGTAGTCGGATGAATGGCTGGGTAAATGGCCAACAGCCGTTGGCTATGACAAGGCCGACTCCCCCAATAAATATGAAGCCTTGACGCCGAATAATTTACATGGGGCTTATTTATTTATAATTTTTATGGCAAGCACATTACGGGCTAACTGTGTCTGCGTCTGGGACTCTGAACTGAAATGGCCAATCATAAAATTTATAAATAACGCTGGCATTGGAATTCAATTTGATTAAAAGATTCTTGGCGGCATTAGCTGAGGAGCAGCAGCAGCAGCAGCAGATAATCTTGATATAAATTAAGTACATTAAATTAGAATATCTTGCCAGATTTTAGTAGTATAACCAAATGCTGCTAATGTTAGAGAGTCTCAGATATTAGTACTTAGCTGTATACCCTTTAAACTTTTATGCGAGACCCGACTCTTGACCGACGCTGACCTCTATTAGATTTTTAATTATTAATTTACATTATTTGCTATATCGATTAAAAGACGATAGAGTTACTAAATAGCTCAGATTGGCCACACAGATATGAAATGCGTTCACCTCCTTTAGGTTCCGAATTCCTTAAGTCGAAATCTGCTTTCTCGCCTTCTCAGCAAATCAAGCAGAGTGTGCCTATGCAAACAAGTTGATTATGTATGTGGCAACATTAAATGCGTTCTCTCTTTTATCTGACTCTCTCTCACTTCAAATCTGAATACGTACACATACAAAAGGTCTTGTTGTTGTTATTTACATGTCGGCCATGTTTGCGGTTGGCTTTGAAGGCAGCCAGGCAGCAGGCAGCAGGCAGGAATGAACCCAGCATATGAACGCTATTTCAGAGCTGTCCGAGAGGCCTTTAATTTATGAATTATTCAGTCGGGTCGCATTTAGTAGTGGCACACACTATGTTACCCAGATCCTAATTACCCGCTGGCATGTGTGCGTGGGTGTGTGGGTGTGGGGGTGTGGGGGTGGTGTGTGTAAATAAGCTGAATGCACGGCTTGTGTTAGACGGAACTTAGCATAAAACGGAAAAAAGCGACAAAAAAATCCTTATTCAGACATGCACACTCACACACCCTCACACACAGACAGCTGGTATCTGTGCTCCCTAAACAGTGACAGTTGGTGTGCTTGGAATCACGGCGCTGCTGACTGAACGGTAAGTGATACAGTTGATGGCCCCGGCTCGGGCGCCAGCAGCACATTTGATGCATTATGCATGAGAACTGCAACTGCAGCTGGAATTGCGAACGGCGAGCGGCAATTGTCGGACTTGCAGACGAAGTCGGGAAAAGTTTGCGCTCGTTGTGGGAGCTCTGGGGACGAAGGCACTGCGCGGCAGGAGCTTACCGAGGAAGTGCCCCGCCGTTGGCCGTCTCTCTCTCTCTGTAAACAAGTTTGCCGGAGCGAGTTAGTGCTAAACTTTTTTACAACTAAATTGTATTTTGTTGTTTGCTGTCTGCTTGCTGCGAATGGCAAATGGCCCGCACGCGGAGTGGGGGCAGGAGGAGGCCCGGGCAAGCTGACTCTTTAGAATGCCAACTTTACAATTGTGATCATATTTCTACATTTTTTGTCCGATGTTTGAGAATGCCATCAGTTATGCGGCTCGCAATGCGCTGGCTGCTGCAGATGCCGCTGCTCCCGCTGCTGATAAGCTCGTCTCGGCCAACTGAGTTGAAGTCCAGCGTTTAGTGCAAAAGTTGCTGCTTTACAGAGTCAGTTGAAGAACGATTCTGAATATATTTAACTCTGCATAAATAATACAAAATAAATACAAATCTTCAATTTTGCCTAAAAGCCAAACGCTTGGCCAATGTCAATCAATCACACTAAAAGTGCGCAAGTGCGCTGTAAAATCGAAAGAGCCTGATTAAACCTATACTAAATCGGTGCATATAAAACTCAAACATAATGCGCCACGCCCCCCAGCCAAGGCAGGCAAATGCTTTGTGTGGGTGTGAGTTTAATGGCAACAATAAGAAGTTCGTTGGCTGCTTATCACACACACACACACACACAGACACGCACACTTAGACATGTGTACATAATATGATTTCAATATGTACTTACAGTCAGCGTAAAATGTTGGGGCTATAAAAAATGATGGCCCTGCTTTCAGCTTTGTGCGATTCGCGCGATCTGAGTTCGGAGTTCTTAAATTCGGTATTGACGTGTCATGAAACATGTGTTTCATTCGCCACTAGCCAGACGGATGTCTCTCTCCCTCCCTCTCTCCCTCTCCCTCTCTCTCTCTCTCTCTCAGTGTGTAATGAAACGCATTTATATTTTATTACATCCACATCAGTATGTGTATTAGCTGAAACGGATTGATGCTGACGACAGCTGGTGCATAAGCCAGCTTGACTGACAGTCCGACAGTCTGGCAGTTGAAGGAAATAAAAGCGATTAATGAAGTTCCCTATGCCAAATGCCAAACGGCGAATGGTGAAAGGCAAATGGCAAATGTTAAATGTCTAATTGACGTTTGCCATCGCTTGTCCCTCATGTGCGCCGGTGGGGCGGCTGGCTTAGCTCGAACTGTAATCGATAGCGCAGCAGCAGCTGTCGCAGAGTCTTAGGAGTTACGCCCTTTAGTCGTGCTCGACAGCTTGACATTAAAAGGCAAATCTCAGTTCTTAACTAAATAACAAGCTTGTGCGTATCGCAAGTAGAACTATGAACTATACTATATAATATCGTTGCACATACCGTTTACCTATTATGTACATGAATATTTATGTTAGTTGCAGCAGCTTACACAAATGCCATATTTTATTACAGTCTTAAATGTTAGTTTACATAAGTAGGAGCTTCACATGCAGTGCGCTTGACGCGTTTGCATAATTGTAGCATGTGTATAACAGCTGATTTTGCAAGTATTAGTGCAGCTTACAGTGCTAGCTGACCACTGCAGTGCACTGTTAAAAGACAATCGTGCTAGCAACATACATTTTAGTTAACATAACAGCTCTGCATGCTCACTGCATAATGTGTATAAGAGTTGATTATGCAAATATTAGTGCAGCTTACAGTGCTAGCTGACCACTGCAGTGCACTGTTAAAAGACAATCGTGCTAGCTAACATACATTTAAGTTAACATAACAGCTCAGCATGCTCACTGCATAATGCTCACTGTTAATAGACAATCGTGCTAGCTAACATACATTTAAGTTAACATAACAGCTCTGCATGCTCACTGCATAATGTGTATAAGAGTTGATTATGCAAATATTAGTGCAGCTTACAGTGCTAGCTGACCACTACAGTGCACTGTTAAAAGACAATCGTGCTAGCTAACATACATTTAAGTTAACATAACAGCTCTGCATGCTCACTGCATAATGTGTATAAGAGTTGATTATGCAAATATTAGTGCAGCTTACAGTACTAGCTGACCACTACAGTGCACTGTTAAAAGACAATCGTGCTAGCTAACATACATGTCAGTTAACATAACAGCTCAGCATGCTCACTGCATTGCGATAGTTTCAGCTTCGCCTGTGCTGGCAATGTAATTTAACAGATCTATGTAGTTTAGCATATATTTTAGTTAACAGACACTGAGCAGATCAAAAATGAATGTAAATAATTCAAAGACTCTTCTACTAAGCGCAATTTCTTTTACATTCATATATATTTCAATGTAAATTCTAAGAATTTGCATTTACAATTATTTGAAAAGTAATTAATGAGCTGACTAAACCCAGCATTTAGTTATAATACACAGGTTTCGTTAGAGTATAATTAAATAAAAATGCAATTGCCGTTTTACCTTTCCAACTTATCAAGGGGTGTGAGCTTAGAGTTAGCTTAGTAATGTAAAACTCAACACGTTCCACGCAAGCATGTGTGTGTGTGCGAGTGTGTGCGTGTGTGGTATGTACTTATATCCACATGGCTCTATTTTTATTCACGTCGCCCGTGTCTAATCAGCCTAATGTGTGAGGCAAAAAGGGAAAACAACATTTTCATTAGAGCTGCGCTACGCTGTGCGCTGTGCTGCGCTGCGCTGCTTTCGCCAGCATACCTGATTCTGTTGCCCCGCACGGCTCTTGGCCAGGACACTGTCAGGCCAATTAAGCAATTAAGCTAACAAGCTTTTATTATGTTGTATGGCCAACGAGCGAGGCAGCCGGGACCGCGCAGTCAGCCAGGAAGTTAGCTAAGGTGTTGAGCAAACAATTAAACGCAACTGAAGAAAAACACCATGGGTAAGAAACTATTAGGCCGATGAAAATACATTCACGATTGAAAGTGGCCAAGATTAGGTGGGAAAAGCATTCTGGAAATGTGGGCGCTATCACAACGTGTTAAGCCCAGCCCCTGTCTCGGGTCGGCCCACATATGTATGCCGACACCTGCCGAATGGCCCTCAGAATTTATGAGCTTAAACTTTCTGCCAACTGTTTTTTCTCACTTTCGCAACCACAAGGCCAGACCCCCCAGCGGTTGGGCGCTTAAAACAAAAACTCTGGGCAGACATCAAAATAAAATTGATGGCCATAAATTGTATTCGATAAAGGGGGGGGCAGGGCCCCAAAGTTTGCCCAGTGACTACGACGAGTGTATGATAAATAAATCATAAAAATTACGCCAAAATACAATAAATATGGGAATGTGCTTCCTAGCCAAAGAACGACCCTCATTTTGGCCATCGCTCCTGCCTCTCTCTGCGCGCAATGAGGAAGCGATTATGCTGGCCGAAGGACTGCCTGGGGGTTCGCTGTCCGTCATGCAAACAAACAGTTGAAGCATTTAACTCACTCATCAAAAGTGCCCTCTGACGACTGTTGCCATGGCCCCAAGCAAGTGGGAAACGTGGCTCTGTATGCCAGACACGTAGCTCATAGCAGTGCCAAATTTTCATTTCGCCTCGCTGCCAATTCACACTGGGCTCAATGCCGCAGTTGCCCGAACAAAATACCACAAAAACAAAAAAATCTCGAATTTCTCTGATCAATATGCCATAGAAATAGTGGAAAGCGGAATTTACGTAAATCTAATTGGGGGTTTTCCTTAAAAAACCTCTGTAAAAATAGCAGGGGAAGTTCATTAAAGCTTCAAGCGAGCTTTTGTCAAAATAAGAGCTAAAATATGAAATGAAATTGGTTAGTAAATATTACTGAAAGTGAAATATGAAACTATGATTTTTAAAGAATAAATCTAGCATGATTAACATAAAAACCAAAGCTCCTTAAAGCTTCTAGTAAAAAAAGCAAAGATAAAAAAAATATATAATAGAATTATATATTAGTAGATAGAAATTGTTGTAAGTGAAACGATTCGGAGTAGTATATTCAAGTTCATTAAAGCTTCCAACAATCTGTACTCAAATTAAAAATATGTTTATAATATAATAATATATAATATTAATAAAAATTGATTTTATTGGTTGATATAATTGCTGAAAGTGAAAAGTATAACCTTTTGATTTAGAAAATAAAAAGATCAAAGTATATTAAACTCTCTTAGTACAACAGTCAAAGCACATTAAAGCTTCAATCGCGCTTTGCTCAAATCATGGAACAAAATACGATTTTATTTGTACTAATTTCTAGTTGATCTCTCATTATTTATATATTTAATAGATATATATTTTATATTATATTTATATAAAAATTTGCTTACAATCAATCAACATTTCAATAAACTTGTCGAACAAATATTTGCTCTCTTGTTTCGGGCCAAGTGTGCAGAGCGCGTGACGACGTTTAATGGGCAGTTGCAGCTGACTGTGTTATTGATGGGAAACGTCTATAAAAGCGAGCGGCGTTTATGCCCAATTAAATTTGGCAAGAAGTGTCGAATCGAGTTATGCACACACGTATATATATTTTATATATATAAATGACCGTAGGGCGTGGCACACGTGCGCTCTCTGTAAAGCTCAGGTGTGCTAAAAGCGGATGCGGATGCGGATGCGGATAGCAAACATTGGTCAGCACGTGGCCAGCCCTGGTGAAAGACTGTCCAGCTCAGCTGAGTTCAGCATAAATAGTGACTGCTTATAGATAATTTACGAGCCACCAAGCGTCATGCACCACATACAGCACACACCACTGACCACAGAAGCGCTTGGTCGCCAGACTGGAAGGCGGAGTGGGCGGAGGGGTCCCTCGAATTTTTGCAGTTGTGCTGACAGCATAGCTTAATGCCACTTAATATGAGCCACAGGCTCTGCTGCTGCGCGTTTATTAGCAACTTTATCAACAGTTAATTAAATTTCGTGTTTAATGATTCGAGCAGCAGCAGCAGTCGAGGAGCGGCCAAATGCTTGCGGCTTGACTCTTATTAAAGTCGCAAGGCCAATTCTTGGGCAATTCAGCTGAGTTGGTTGCAATAGCCAAGTTAATAATTACAAGTTAAATGAAACGAAAAACGCCTTTTAATAATTGCCTGAGCAATAGACCCAAGTGGTTAGCGATTGGGCCGCGTTCCGTTTCGGCTCAGTTATTTTATGTGCGCGCAGTAAAACAATGCGAAAGTGTGAAATTCCTCAATCATTATCCTAATAGTATTTTCTTTTGTCAAATTGGATCCATTGAAACGCGAGTCTTATTGGAGAGCGTCTGTCAATCTCAGGCTACCTGTGCAGCTTCCCTTTCAAATCCAATTTAACTACTTGTAATTTTATACCTGCCACGGCGTCGTCGTGGCAAACAAAGCCCCTCATAATACGTATACTTAATGTTAACACAATCCGTGCCTGCATGAATACTTAAGGCTGTCCGCCGGAGGCTGAGGCGCCGCGCCGCCCCTTTCAAGGATTGGGCCTTTGTCATTGCGCTGCTGTAATAATTATGCAGCGGCGAGCATTAAATGTTCATACAAAATCAGAGAGAACTGCCTAGCCCGTGGAGACAATATGTAAACAGGTGTGCAGGGCACGTACACTGGCAGAAAAGTTGGACTCACATCAAGAATGGCCAAGCAGGCATTGATGGATGTGATTTAATTGAAAAGAGGAGGAGCAGGTCGTCTATATGTGGACAGTATCTAAGTGAATTCTTTTTTCTCGCAGTGTATGTTTGGGGCTGGCGCAACTCATCGAGGCGTTGTAATTGCGTAGAAGCACGAAACACCTGTCAGCGGGTGGCGGTTGGACCGCTCGGGTTCGGGACTTTGGAGCATGTCAAAGTTGCCCGGCTAAGGCAGGCCTCTTCACGAGCTGTCAGACTAGGCAACAACAACAACAACAACAATCGTTTCAGTGTTTATTTTTTTCAACGTCATTTCTTAATTTATGTGCGAAAGCAAGAAAGAAGCTGAAGCTGAATGGGGAAAGTAAACAAAGACATCTCTCGACATGGTGGTCATAATTTTGAAGCGTGATGCAAAACAGTTTGAGACCAAGTGTCATGACCCCAAGATACCCTATAAAGCATACAAAAGTCTTGAGCCTTTTACTTTGACGAGATGTCTCGAGTTAAGCTCAAGTTACGTATGCTTAAGCTCTGCATACTCTGTATAATTTCGGGAATGGTGCATCAGCTTCATGCAGCGCACAAAGAAATCTATGCAAAAGTAGTAAAAACTTTTACTTTGCTAAATGCCAGTTGAAAACTTTCGTGAAAGTCGAAAAAACGAAGACTCAGTTGGCAGGCAAAGAATGCTGGCAAAGAGCATTACAAAAGTTGTTAAAAATATAACCATAAATGTGCCGGAAAGGCAGCTGTGCGCGTTCCCTTTGAGGCAGGCCAGTTGCCTGGGCGTGTCCGCGCAAAAATGCTGAAAAAACGAAGTGAAAAGAAAAAACATTTATATATGGAAAGCTGGCAGCTGCACGCCCTATAATTTATGGTCCAGGTACATGCATAACTCTGCCTCAAGGAATTACAGCAGGCCAAAAAAAGAAAAAAGTGTAGCTCAAAGGAGAGAAGTTCGTGCGACTAGCTGATACCCTGGGAATTGCAGTTCTCTCTGAGACAAAATGGATATAAATTCCATTTCCTGGTAAAGGAAATGCTTAAGCTCATTAACGCGTTTTTTGCGCTGTAATTAAGCCGTATTCCTTGGCCAAGAGTCAATCACATTAACACAACAAGGGCGAGCACAAGAAAAAGTAATCAGAATCGAGACAGCAGCTGAAGATAAAAAACGAAGCACATAAGATGACAAAAACTGAACTGAGCATTATCATTATTTTAATCAGAGTTGGCAGCTCGATTGCGATTGCGATTGATATCGGCGCCAGACGAGCAGCCAATGTCAGGCTTGGCCAGCGCTCGCTGGGGCACCGCGTCCCCGGGCCCTGCTAACTATGCTTCACTGCTGTTTCATTGGTTCGCTTTATTTTGTATTCCATTTTATTTTATTTTACTTTACGAGCGACAGCTCGTCAACATGTTGAGGACCTGCATGTCATTATGGCTCGAGGGCGCCTGCCTCCGGATTTCGGTTCTAGGAACTGGGTGTGCGTTTCCACACATGAGTGCGAAATAATCATTCATTTTACGAGCTTATTTTTTGCTTTTTTTGAGCAACATCAATTCACAGGCGGTTGATGAATCTGGCTTTTTATGCACAAGAAGATTATGGCTATATAAAATCTTAGTTGAATTCAAACAAGTGTTGAGGCTGCAGATTCGACTATGCGATTATATTTGCAAAGAGACTTTAAAATGGCTTTAGCTTAACTTAACTTTAAGATTTGCATATTAACAATTAGTTTACTTTTATACATATCGAGCATATCGATCAAGTTCTCAGAAATGTAATTAAAATATATATTAAATATATCTGCCTGGCGGCTCTCGACTTGCTGCTGCTTGTTCGATTCGTCGCTGTGTTGCCTCGCTCGGCCCCGCCCATCCACGTGCTTGGCATATCAATCAAATCTTGCCGCAAAATCCCTGCCTGGCCAACTTATACATTATTTAATCGCTGTGAGTAAATTAAAATTGAAATTCTCTCAATTTTTTCGTTCGAGTCGTGAGTTGATGTCGGTTTTGCGCCCTGTCCGCATACATTAATACGCACTGTACGCATGCCGCAGCCAAATTAATTTTATAAACTCTCAAACGAACCGCAGCCCGGGCCGACTCTAAGCTGGGTCGGGCGGCGGCAGCCGCAGTGTGAGCTTGTGATAATTTTCACAAAATATTGCTAAAGAGATGTGCTTATGGAGAGACGTGGAATTTAATGCTGTTTAAAATGAAGACAGGAGTTCTTGACGTCCTTGTGTGAACTCAAGTTAATATTGTGAATAATGCTACATAATTTAAACACATAAGCGACTTGGCCCAGTCGCAATTTATGAACACAAATATCTCAGCGACGCGACAATGACAACAACAACAACAACAACAAGGACAACAAACAGCACAACACTGCGGGCGAGTAGTTCGCTGGGTCCACGTTGGCCGCCACGCTTAGCAGATCTCCCAGGATAGCGACGGGCAAATTGCTCGTCATTTTTCTTGGCACGGCCACCAAATTAAGCGCTGGCCCTCATAACTAACGGAATGCGCAAATAAATGAAGTTTTTCTAGCTCTCGCAGTCGGACAGTTATTTAGTACTCGAAATTTTTCAGATTTTCAAATCATACGAGCCTGCAAAAATGTCCTTCCCTCTGCGAATTCGTTCCTTTAAATATTATATTTATACGAATTACTCTTGGCCTAAGCTAGTCCTAAATATGTGAATGAATGTTTACCCCAAAGCGGCTTACATGCGAGCAGCAGCAGAGACATTTATGCAAATAAGATGAGGTAGAGAGAGGATTAAGAGGAGCACAAAAAAGGAGAAGTGGAGTGAGCGAGAGAGAGTAGATGGGGAAGATTTATTACACCACAGCTAAAAAACACAGGCGACATAGCTGAGTTCATGAAAATCGCATAGAAGAGCAATATTTTAGTTTTTCCTAATCCAATGAGCTGCAAAAAGCAAGTCTGGCTCTGGCGTAAGGCTGACAACACGCCACAGCAAATCACAGCATGAAAACCTGCGCTGACTTAATGAGAATCGCAGAGGAGGGCGAGAATTCCATTCCAGAAAAGAGTGTGGAGCATCAAAAAACTATTTGGCATTGAAGAAACAACAGTTGAATAGGAATTTAATACGCAGCTCAGAGCAAAGTTTCCAGCTTTGTGGCATGTGGAATCGATTTCTAGATAAAATTCGTTGATCTAGGTCGAGTAGATAGAGTTTTGAGCAGTTGCTATCTATTAATTAGCAAATAATGCTATCGCACGCACAGCTGACGAGCATTTGAAACTTGATATGCAATAATTTCGAGTTGACAACAAAAAAGGCCTCCCATCGAGCCCACTCCACGGCGAGAGCGCTGGCGCCTGTTGAAGCCTTTTTGCTTGTCTGCTCTGTTGTCACAAGCACAACAAATATTTGCATTTGCGCTGCCCAGAATATACATTTATGTAAATACAGTGAGACTACACTTTAATGAACTCGCCGAGCACGAAAAGCACAACAATTCCAATGCAATAAAACAAATTGAATATTTTGTTTAGTAATTGAAACAGAGTTGAAAAAAATAAATAAAATATATGAGTAAGAGGAGAGTACGTATATAGAGCATATATGTATTCCTAATCAAAATGTTAACGGTACGTTATGTGCTGGGCGTGCTTACGCACTCATTAACTTGCCAAGTTGTTCGAGGAGCTGGCTGAACTTTGGCCTTTCCTGGGCACACACGCACTCGCACATAATTTGGCTGCCTCAGGGGTCCCATGATGTAATTTAAATCTATGGTAATATATGCAACAATTAAAAATACATCAGTTCAGCGGCGGCTGGGGCTGAGCCCATTGTCTACTTCCGGCGCTCTGTCATGCAGTTAAAGGGACATCTTTTTGACTCATTAAATTTCATTGTGTACAATCTAAGTGTGTGTGTGTGTGGGTGTGTGTGGGTGTTAAATGCTCTGCTGCCATTTTGTACTTTGCATTTGGAATATTTAAATGCCTTTCGCCCGACGCTTGTTATAATTATTTTGTTGTGCGCGCATAATTTAAAAATAAAACGGCGATGACAGAGTGTGACTGCGGCAGGATTTTAGAACTTGATAATAACATCAAAGGGATGATGTCACGCAGTCAACAGATGCCCGCCCAGGCTATCAGCTCGGCTTGAGTGTTATATTGTCATTTCAAGAGCCTTTCCTTTGCATACTTGCTGGCTGTGTGGGTCCGTCGGCCTAATTAGCAGCTCATTTATTTGGGCATGGCGCCTGCTGCTGACTATATTTAGCATGCGATTCATTAAAATGAACATTCGCCAGCACGTCCGCAGGTTGTGCATGTCCTGTCTGCATGTGCCGTGTTTGCGGCCCAGAGGCCCTTTGGCCAAATGCCAGCCACGCAGCAAACAACTTGTCTATGTCGGCCGCTAATTGAGGCAACTTAAAGACCACCGCGGGCCACTCAGCGCCATAAAGCAAAGTTTAAGATGAGCTGCCTAATAGACAGTAATTTTTGGCCAGCTAAGTGAGCTTGGCAAAGCCGCAGCCTGGTTCGGGATCAAAGAAGTAAGCCATGAAAGGCATATTTAGTGAGAGCTAGCTGGATGTACTAATTATCATAAACTTATTAGCAGTCTAGCTTAATTTTGTATTTAATTGCCTGCATAATCAAAGAAATTTCTAATGAGGCAAATGGTGTGCGCTATGTACAGGGTATGTTATAGGGTAACTATGCGCAACAGTGATCAGAAGGCCACTATCAACATCATTCTGCTAACTCTGTTAACAGTGGCATTGCAGTTTTATAAACTTTAACAGTCCTGTGGTTGAAAACTCTGCTAAGCATATATAGTAGGTATCTATGCTGATCAGGCCACCAGCAACATCTTTACTATGCTGCTAACTCTGTTAACAGTGGCATTGCAGTTTTATAAACTTTAACAGTCCTGTGGTTGAAAACTCTGCTAAGCATAGTAGTAGGTATCTGATCAGGCCACCAGTAACATCTTTACTATGCTGCTAACTCTGTTAACAGTGGCATTGCAGTTTTATAAACTTTAACAGTCCTGTGGTTGAAAACTCTGCTAAGCACATGTATAGTTGTCTCATTCTAACGCATGAAGTCAAAGGCAGAGATTGACTAAAATTTGCTGTGTGAGGCAACTTAGATTTATAGGATATATTAAAGTCATGCACTGCAGCTCTTCTCGGCTGCTCTACTTATGCTTATGAGCTCACACAATGACTGCTTTGCTTCTATTGTGTTGCAAAGAGTGTGCGCAATAATTTAGTTATTGCGTATACGCCCCTTGCGCCGCGCTGTGTTATTTGTCAAGCAAATACAATGGCTCTGGGTACAATGTTCACGGTATATCAAAGTCATGCTCGATAGTTGTTAAGCGTTTCTTAGGTTCGTTTTATTTGCCCGTATTGTTAATGATTTATTTATGGCGCATACGCGCTGTGCCCTATGTGCCGTGTAGCTAAATATTTTATTGCTGTTATTATTGATTTTGCCGTGCTGTTAGGAGCGAGCGAGCACTTTGTCAACTGCAAACATGAAAACAAATGTTGGCCGTAATAAAACTGTAAAAGAGCAAACAAAATAACAAAACAATAAACAGAAACTTTTGGCGTCCGCGCGGAGCTGGAGAAAAGTACTGCAATTAAAATTAATTACATAAACATCAATGTGCCGCTGGCAATTAATGTTCCTCCTCGCAGATGTAGTTGCTCTCAGCGGACCACAACACACCTAACTTAAAGCTCCACGAACACACACACACACACACACTTCTCTCACACAGAGTTTGGTCAACTCTCGCCCACGGCTGGGTTCAACTTTACCACAGAACCCACAGTTCCCGCAGCTCCCTCGATCCCCTCCGTACCCACAACCCAAGTTGACAATAATGAATACTTAATAAAGTGGCATTGAAGGTAGTTGCCCGGATCCCGTTCCAGCACTCTGCACACTGTGCAAAAGGCGACTAAAAGACCGAATTCCATAGAAGGCTCAAGGCGAAGTTTACCTTTGTTTTGCGACTCAGCTCGGCCTTTCTTCTGCGCTAGTTGTGGCTGGCGAGCAAATTTCATTTCAATTATCAACAAAGCAGCCTTCGGGTCGTCTCAATGTGGGCTGTGGGCCGTCCTTAAAGATGCTGCCATGGGCTTTCCCTAATGAATATTTATTTTAATGCTCAACATTTTACACTTCAGACTTGTGGCGCCCAGCCGAATGATAAGAGCAATATTCGAAATTACATTTTATAAATCTTATGGCCAAGGCAGCAATTATGATTTCCCTAACCAATGAGCCACAGTGCATGAGAAGCCTATGGAGCACATAGGTTTGAGTAAGCCACAGTTTAATAGGCTTAACTAACACTATTAGGCTTGCAGCACATATGTAGATGGCTCAGCTAGTATGAACTTTTTCCACACAACTTCGTATATACTCGAGTACCCTACTTGCTGACTCGATCACCCAAATTATGAGTCGATTCTTATACTAAATTCTAATAAATACTATTGCTTACCTTACTCTCCATTCTCTGTTCTATCAAGCATATATATTTTTATGCATTTCCTGGAACTTCTACTAAGCCCTTTTGGCAGCTCTGACTCCAATTACAGACTATAGAAAAGCTTCTCTATTTAGTTTAATGAGCTTGTTATTTATTGATTTAATGCCGTTTCCTTGGTTAATGTAGCCAAAGTTAATTTAATGAGCGAAGACAGAGAAGATCAAAGAATAGAAGTGAGAAGCAGAAGGTGCAGTCATTCCACTTTACATATGTGTAGCATTTCGCCAAATTATAAAATATGTGCTTATTATTATTGATTTGAGTTTCATTTTAGACTTAATTAAAATGTTCAACTCGAGAACGTGAACCGCAACGATGAGCAGGCAGAACCTAACTAAACCTACAGAGCTGCAAAACAGAAGACAGCTATCGAACTTGCATTCACTGCATGCAACTCTGCTCCCCATTTAACAGAACTCCTAAATGTCTGTTAGATTTGATAATGAGTACACTAAGAGTACATACACATTAACAGTGAAGACAAATTTAACAGAGCTCTGCTAAGCTAGCTCTGCAGCTATCAGCTGTAACGTTCGCTCATAACGAGCGCAGCAGAGTATAACAAAATCATGCTCATGATACACTTTACCATTTTCATTAGTGTGTGTGGGACGGGTATGAGAGATTATGCACATATACCTACAGTCGCTTTCTGGCATATATGAGCATTTTTGTAGCTGACTTTAATTGTAATAACTCAGAGCTGAAGGTTATTTGATCTTCTGGGACATATATTATATAAAATATATACAAATAAACTTTCTCAGAGACTATCCATAGACTGAATCTATTTAAAATCCAGTCAAGTCTCTATTCGATTTGCAAATTCAATGGAATCTTTAGCTAACATTGTCAAATTATATTTATAGCCTTGTATATATTTGCATTTTGGTTTTGCCTCAACGTAGGAATTCGCTCATTATTTTTAGCATTTCGATGAATTTTAATTGAATGCCAGCAAAACTGTTCCCCTGGCGGCCCGGCAAGTGAATGCCAAAGGTTGGCAAGGGCTGGCAGTGGCAGAGTCGAAGCGCGAATTAATATAAATTCAAAGCACAAAAACAAATTTGAGCTGAGTTTTGATCTCTCATCACAGTTTCTGGCATGTGCCACCTGAGCAGAGCTGAAAATCAAATTAAAAATCCAGGAAAGCAATCAAAGCACAAGAAATCAAGTAAATATTTTGAGTAAGGAATGTGTCCCTTTGGCAGCACAGCAAGGGGATTGTGTTTTGTCTTTATTCGACAGACAACAAATTTGTTTAGTTATGAACGGAACTGCCGCTCATATTCAGAGTTTCTAATGGATATGTAATAAATATTTGCTCACAATAGAATATTTGCTCAATAGAAAACTGCAAATTATTTTATTATTTATTATTTAAAGTTTGCTCTATAAATACGCTTCTCTCAGCAAAGGTATTGATATTGAGGCATCTCTTATTGCATTCTATTTTCTTTTACTTAATTAAGCAGCGGTTGCCATTTCGTACTGTCGCTTGCCTTTTCGTATGCAGACCCAAATTTTTGACTCTCGCTTCGCCTCTCTCGCATTATTTTCGAACAATTTCGCCATACTCGAACGAAGGCTCTCACTCGCATATCAGTTAGCCTTGAACTGCTGCTACTAATTGCCGTTGCCATGAGTTTCCTCTTTTAAGCCCTTGATTTCTTAACATAATGTTATTTAACAGTTCCACAAGCAAATGTTATACTGACATTTAATGTTAATCAAAGAAATCTCTGTTAACCATATATGTATATGCATATGTACATATAGTTCGCATAATAATCCACATTTATGAAAACCCTGAAAGACTGCTCTGTCTTAATAGATTCTACTATCTGCCAGTCCATTTAAAATCTAACTAAAATATTTTTTACAGCAGGTGAATTGCATGCAATTGCTTTTCTTTCCTAAAAATTCGTATTATAGTGGAATATTTCTGTTCTTTGTCCGTCCGTTCGCTAAGCACAAACAAACAGTAAAACACTTGAGCGACTGTAAGTAATTATAATTTTAATCAGCTTCGCTGCGGAATGTCCATGCTGCGTATACGTAATATTAGTTTATTATGAGTGCAGAAACAAAGAGCGGGCTAAGAGGAGCGGCAATGGCCATGGCCTCGACCGAGCTGCAACAAGTGGCTAATGCTAATTGCAGCCAGCGGGCGCTGTCCGAGCAGCGTGGGCGCGGCTGCTGGAAGTATTTTTATTCACTCATTCTGCTGCTCATTTGCCTTTTGGCCTTGGCAGTGGCGATTAACACGCCATGACATGGTCATTAAGTCGACGCCAGACGCAAAATTATGCGGCTCATATATATGGGCCAACTGAGGACAGGCTGCGGCGCGAGGTGTCAGTTGCTGCCAGCCAAATGCATTCGCCTCCAAGGCGCTTTGTTAGCCAAATTGGCATAAGCGGCTTTAACAGGCGTACGTATCTGTGTGCCACTGCATATTTGAGTGACTGTGCGTGCTGAATTTGTAAAATGTGTGTAAACTTATTGCCTTTGTAAACTCGAATCAATATGCGTAAAATTGTTGAAGTATTTCACGTTTTATTTTCTTTGCATTTTACAGATTTTCGAAACACATTTCTAGGCGCGGGGACTCGACGACAGCGAAGTGTCTGGAAATGTGGCATAAACTACATTGCCGGAGCATGGGCGCCTGGGCGAGTGGGTGTGGCTGTAGTCCTATTGTGCGGCGCGAAAAGTGCTGATAAATGCCAAATAAAGTGACAACGATGCGAAATTGCTGCCCTGGAACAGAGGACCGAGAGCCGAGAAGCGAGAACAGAGCCCCCAAGCAATTGGCTCTAGCAGCGTCTCAAATCGTTGATATCAAGTCTCTAAGTGCGTTTGCGGGAGTCAGTTTATGTCTGCGTCGCATCTAGGCAGGCCCCAAAGGCGTTAACAACCAATTCTAAACATACTCTATACATATATATATATTTGCTCTGTTACCTCGCAGCAATTGTTCCGCCTCGCAGGGAGTCAGGAGAATCCATTAAAATGCTGGCATCCTTTACGCTTGGCCTCTATGCGTCACTTCCATTTCAATTTCAAATTTGCGCATAACTGTCGCTCTCTCCTTTTTTATTCCATTTTGTTTTCTTTTTCTGTTTTTTTTTTTTTTTTTGCATTTCGTTGTTGCTGGAATTAAATTTCGTTTGGCAATTTTTGGGCCAATTGCGCGGAAATCTGTCAACTCAGACATTTGGCTTTCAGAGTAGAAACAAAAAACCACAACAAAAGGTAAATAGCTGAAGCCCAAGCAAAATAATTTGCCCAACTTAAAATACGAAAGGAAAAGCAAACAATGGCAGCCCAAATAGAGTAAGCCCGAGCCTGACATTGATGGGATTTGCGCAGGCCTCAGCCAGCGGGGGCAAATATTGCTAGTCCGTCTGACAGGCTGATAGAAAAACGAGACAGCGCTGCTCGCCCCCAATTGATGGATGCTTCAAAGACAATTAATTGAAATTTAACTTAGTTCAATCAGGGAGATTATGCAGTCGAGTCCAGGTATTATTTCCTTCCTCAAGGAAGCAGTCGCATTCACGAGCACTCGCCATGCAAAGCCGGTGAAAACTCTTAGATTTAGCCAACAACTAGTCGTTATTTTGATGTGTATTTCAATATTATATTATAGTGAGGTAAGCCCCATACACTCTGGAAAACTAATTACCCTAGACGTCTAAGCTACTAGTCGTAAGAGGGCAGCTGTTCGACAGGCCTGCAAAGTGTTTGCATGCGGTGAATAATAAGTTAGCATACGAGTAAATTGCGTGTTTCGAGCTACAAAACATGTCGCAAATGCTGCAAATGACGAGGCAGATAACCAAAAGTATTCAAAGTCCCGTTGACCATGAGCCCCAGTTTTTTTGAAAGTTTGTGTCAGGCCATGTTGCCTCGGCTGACAGACAATTATACTCTCAAATTGTTTTTCTGCAACTCGAGCATGTCCTGTAAATGAAGCTTTCAAAAAAATGTCAGCGATTCTTGTGTACTTTTGGTTTGTCAACTGTGCGCAGTTACACGGCGTATACGTAATGTGTGTTAGTTGTTAAGTGACATATGAAATGTTGTTTTGTGGTTCTTCTGAATGTGACTACGATACGACTATGACTACTATGAACATGAATGTATAGTGTTTAAGGTATATATGAATATGAATATGAATACTCACGGCACAAATGCAATTTTTAATCTTATTTGTCACTTAAGCAGGGGTTTCAGCGCAAATCTCAACGGAACTCTTATTTCAAAGGAAAACACGAAAACTAAGCCAAATAAATGCATATTATAATTCTTCTTAGGCCTAAGATTGAAACAGAAAATAACTATTAAATCGCAAGCTTAAGCCATAAGGTTTGTGTTAACTGTAAAACTCAGTTAAGGAGCATTTTAAAATACTAAACACTAAATTTGAATTTAAAGACAAACTAAGCTGGAGAACATACATATGTCTAGTGTCTATGTGTAGCAAACTCTATGTGAAAGACTCATAAGTAAAAGTCTCAGACAGAATAAATATATATTCATGTATTCGAACGTTTTATAATTTTAAATGAATTTATCGTAAGCTAAGACCGATTTGTAAAAGCATAAAATATATATGAGTGTTTGTTGTATGTTGAGCATGACCAGGTAATTACAGTACACAAAATTTAAGCTAAATAAATAAAATTTAAAAAAACAAAACAAAAATATATTAAAATAAAAAATCAATTTCTATTGCCAAGAGCAACTTATATTAATTAATTGTGCATAACAATATGCAAATTAAAACGTTTTTAATTGAACTAAACCGCAAGCATAAAGTCGAATAATGAATGAAATTAGATTTCAATTGGCAAATACATAAGCTTGAATATATGTATACGTATTTATAATATATGTGTGTTTATATCAATATGCAAATTTGAATTGTTAAGTGAGGAGCGAAACGAAAAAAATAAAAATAAATAAAAAATGAAATACAAAAAGAAGCCGTCACAGAAGAGTATTACAATTGATTTAGCTATCAATAAAAACCAATTAAAATACATATTTTAATTTCAATGGCAAATACAGAATGCGTTTTAAATTAAATGAAATATTTAATAAATAATGAATGTTGAATAAAAAATTAATAAATGTGCGGTTTTTCCTCTACTCGATTTATTGTTGTTGATTTAGGCACGCATTTTAAATGAGCAAAACTCACGCAATTTATTTGTTTACTGAACTCGAATTTAATGGACTATAAATATTTTACATGAATCGACATTTTAGTCGCGCAAGTAATGAGGTGCCAGCTGCAAGCGTAAGTAACAAGAACTTTTTATTTTTAAAGATTTTACTTTCTAGTTTCACATAGTTTCTCAGTTCACATTACAAACTGACCACAGCTGTGCCCACACGAAGGCCAAGTTGTCGTTAAGTAAGCCAAACTAATGTAGCTGGCGAGCAAATGGCTCATGGCTAACAAGTGACTTCATTTAATTCAAAATACTACGTAGCATGGCAAATTCATATTTTTCCGTAAGAAATACTGCTCGGGACTTAATGCAAACAAGTATCCTTCTATGCCATCCTGGGCCATGCTCTAGGCCGATTTGCATCTGCTGTCATGTGCTAGTTGCATCTGAGATTATGTATGATTATTATTATGATGTATATTATATTATCGGATATTATCTATTACAAGCCTAATAAAAAATCTATCTTATATCTTACAATTTCCGTACGATTCAAGGTTCCCATTTCTTAATCGTTTAAACTATTAAACTCTGTTTAAACTATTAAATTAAATTTAATATTCAGCAAAGAAACTGTCGATGTGGAATTAGTTCTCTACTAATTAATAATTATATTAAATTTATTGGGTGTCTAAAAATATTGTAAATATAGAATAAATTTATAAAAAATAAAATAAATACTTTAATGGAATATTTAGCAAATTTAATAGGTTTTGTTTTGCTATTCACTTACCCAGTTGCTTTGTATAATAAAAAAGCTATAAGCTGCACACTCATTTCTCTCATGAATATGTGTTGATTATATAATTTGAATAATTAATTAATTTTATAATATACTTTTGCTCTTATATTTTTATAGTTTTAAAGGACTAACATTGTTGCATTTTTTGTAAGGCAAAATTATTTTTATAACATGTGTATACTACAGTTTATAAAGAAACAATTTATACAAAAAACAAACAATATGTAAAATATTATATATATATATTATATTATATGTACCACATATAGATAGATATATATAAGTAGTGTGTAGCGAAAGAAGACATATTAACTCGTCAGCCAGCAGTTAAACATTTGCGTCTGACTAATATTGTATCAACCACTATTTATGTTTGTTTTTAGTCAACCTGATTGTCCTCGGGGAGCCGTTGTAATAAAAGTAATAGGCATAAAGGATCGCACCCGCAGCTCCGTGGTGGGCACCTCAGAGACCACTATTCAAACAATTGCTGGGCAATTAAAACATTCAAGCACCAGAAATTGGTTTTTCACTTTTCACAATTGGAGTTTTATTTCCAATCAAATATCGCTCACAGAACTGTGAAATATATAAAAGAGGACGAATTCTGACGAATTTGGTATGCAAAGCATACATATTTACAGTGGGTAAACGATTAGCAAGCTGTGTCAATTAAGTAATTGTCTTGCAAATTTCGCACTCTAGTGAACACTCCATTCGAGTCATTTGCGGATGTGCCACATGTGTGTCAATTGCGTGTGGAAGTGCTCGATGTAGTCATTGTCATTTGTGTATTTTTGTTGTTGCTGCTGCTGCATGGGAAGCTACTCGTGTTTGTGGGCTTCCAGAACAAACAAACAAGTGGCAGAACACATAGGACAAATGTGCAGACAAGCGATTTGTCACTTGATAATTTACGGCCAAATAAACTGGCCCGACTGCAGCTGCAGGGGCTAATGGAGCAGTCCCAGGAGTGCTCACATGAGAGCAACAAGTTATTCGGCTTGCCTTGAGGTGGGCCAGTTATTTTTTGTTTTACTTTCAATTAAAATGCTGGCATGCCAAGAAGTTTTGACAACGCACGACACGGGGCGTATACGTAATGCTCGAAATGGCCAAAGTTTGCGGGGCTGCAGCAAAGTTTGGGAAATTACATGAGAGACAAGTAAGAAACACGAGGAAACGAAACTTTGTCAACGCGTATTAAATAATTATGAAATTAATTCAAGTCACATAACTCAACAGCTTGACTCTTTAAGCAAGTTTCACCCTAAATAGACTTGAGAATGCCTGGCCCCTAGGAGATGCTGACGTCGCAACGGGTCTTTATTTGAGCTGTACAATAATAATATTTGTCGGCTCTTTCAAATTATTTGATTTATGTTGCGAGCTGCTCCTCTGTTTGGGATGTCCGTAAATAAATATAAATTGTATCCGATCTGCGACAACTTCAACTCGAGCACAGTCTTTGCAAACTTCCTCTGACAAATGTACTTATATTTTTATTTTTGTTGCTCTTTTTTGCCAACCAGCAACCAGCAACCACAGAGTCTCGCATGTGGTGTCCTCTTTACATTTTGGTCCCTTAGCTTTTTGCTTTCGCTTATTTTTTTTTTTTTTTGGGTATTCATGGCATGCTAATGACAATTTTTTATGGCCAGCCAGTCGGGGCAACCACACACACATACGCTCGAGATTTATGTGGCTGAAGGTGGTGTCCACTGAGTACAACGCAGCTTTAATATGCGAAATGAATTTGTAATGAGTGTAATAAGTGGATCCAGGCCTTGACCACTCGAAGCGCTAGCAAATTGTCGGGCAACGGCTAAAGGGTATTTCACAGTCGATAATTTGTATCTGACTGCATTTGTATAGCCATTTAAATGGAGATTTAAGCCTTTCACTGGCTAATGCTCAGGTCATTTGGCTAATGAGTGGGAGAGTGTGTGTGTTGTGTTGTTATTGTGGCTGGTTTGAGTGCAACAGATTCTTTTGAAGTTGTTTTTGTGCCGAAGGATATATACTTCTCAGAAAATTAATTTTTTAAAATTAAAAAAAAAGAAATTAAAAATATTTGTTTATATTCAAATTGTGCACTCAAAAATTAAATCTTAAATTAAATATTATGCAGTTATATTTAAATATCAGAAATGAGGACTAAAAGTTGCCAACGTCCAATATATCGTGCTTTATTTGTTTAATATAGCTGAAGAGCACACAATAAATGCATAAAAAATACTTGAAATTCGCTTGGAATAAGCAAGTGGCGTCTGGCGTCTGGCGCCTCGGCGCTCAGCTGAATGGCGAGTGGCCAACGACCGTTGTGGACCATTTGGCTGAGTTGATTGCAGTGAAATGTCAGCCTCATTGTATTTGTTATTGGATATTGAATGGACGGACAAAGGCTTGACAATTCCCAGCACTCGCTGGGGAGACTTGTCTGAGCGGCGAAAAGGGCTGCAGGTAGAGGTCAATCAATAATTGATGCAATTTGCCAAATTGACAATACAAAACCAAAGAATGAATTCCTTCAGAATAAAAATAAATTCCTTACAATGTGAGTGCTCAACTGAAGCTTCATCTTTGCCTTATATTATCAGCCCACTATCAGTTTGGCTTGGACAGCGATAAGCCCGAATTATGTTTGTTTAGGCAATTCACTTACTCTCTCTTATTATTTAGCTGTAATTGCTGCTGGTCGATTGCCATGCGAGCTGAGTACACATGACGCCGGCTGGCCGCAATGCAGCCGCTGTCGCCGCAGCCTGTAATTTGCACAATTACGCAATCAAGCCCAAAATCGTGGGCGAAGCCACAGAGCGGTTGCTGCTGAGTGGATTTAGTGTCAATTATATGGATAAAGTGCATGCGCTTTAATTTAATTGTCCCTGCTGATTTGAGCAACTCGAACTTCAGCTTCACTGAGTCCGCCTCGATGAAGCCATGCAAATCAAATTTCAAACTCACTCGAGCAGACGAATATATACATGGTAACAGACCACAAGGTCATGCTGTTAGCCTTGTACGATTTTGGCCGCAATCAGACGGCTGATTGTCTTCTGTGGGGCAGTTAGGTAACGCTCACCAATATTTGCAATCAGACTTAGGTGCTGCCATGGCAGCGCCGATAATAAGAGCGCTGTGGAAATTTTAGGCAAATTTAATAAACAGTTTTCGACCAGGCCGAGTCCACTGGGAACGTCAACTTGGGTTTCTAATTGAAAGCCTTCGTTGCCTCGCTCTCTAACTATGTGTGTGAGTGTCTGCGTGTGTGTGTGTTCGAGTCCAGGTAGGCGACTAACTGTCTGCCAGCAGCTGCAACATAATCATTACGAATGTGCGACCGTAACTCATGTGGGGCCCCTGCCGAGGCGCAGCTGCGAGCGTCCTAGCCCAGTTTGTCCAACTGAGTACATTACAATTTTTCTTTAGACCGGAAACCATAACAGCATCATACGTTAGACAACCCAAATGCAGACATCGGAGCGAGATAGAGGGAGAGGTGGGTCGCTGCCTGGATACCTTAGTTCCGCCCGGCAGGTTTGGGGTTACCAAAAGGTTTGGTTGCCAGCTCCAAAAAATTGCCAACTCAGTAGTTGATTGTGGCAAAGCGTTCCGAGCCATAACCACATACTGGCAGAAGCAAATGGCCATTGTGTGTGCGACTCTGCGGCAGGCTGCTGTGTTTCTGACTGAGGCTTTAAAATATGTGTCTCCATTCGCTGCGGACTGGTTTGTTGCAATTCATGTGGCCTGCCCCAGCACCGCCCACTGGCGTCGTGTTCGGCGCGATTCCACAGAATTCAATGCCAGGATTCTATTACGGCAGGCGGCAGGTTAAAGCTAATACGTGAAGGAAATGTTGTTGAAAATTTGTTAAAGGTAATAGAACTTAAAGTAAATTAGAATTTAGATGCAACTTTAGCTCAGATGCAACCAGAAATATTTTATTATGTTCAATGAAACAAGGCATAAAGTCAGGGCTGATCTCATTTGAATATTCTGTCTTTATGCCTATGCCTAGAGGAATGCATTTCTGAATAGTTGCATAGTTAGTTCATTGTCAGTTCTCAAGGCGTTAAATATGCCAGAACTTTGCTGTCAGGTGCAACTGACTGCTCAATACTCGCTCACGTCTCACAAGCAGTTGAACTGATTACTCCAATGGGCAGATTATATAACATATATTGCAGCTCTAAACTATTTAATATATATATTTAATGTTAATAGAAAAGACTTAGTTTTCAATAGTTCGATTTTTAAGGAAGTCGTAGGTTTTCCGATATACCACGCCCAACACAGGCGTGGCTATATATATATGACAGCATAGAGAGTATCTAGTCTAAAGCTTCCATATACTCAGAGATTGAGAAAGCATTAAACTGTACTCACTCCATCTACGAGTATGATGATGTGAAATTATTTTCATCAAATAACGAATTTGCACATGTAAACAGCGAGTCAACAGCTGAACTTTGCTGAACTGTTTCGCAAGTGCGAAAAGCGCGTAAAACCACTTAACCAAAATGACTTACAACAACAACAACAACAACAAGAAGGGCAAAACATTGTTGAAGTTGCGCTGAACAAAAGTTTTGGTGCGAAAAATGTCACTCAAAAACAGGAGAGGTAAAGAAGAAGAAGAAGCGACGCAAAGCAAAGTTGTGGCAACTTAGGATATATGTACATATAGCCCGTGGATTAAATCTAAGTAAAAGCAAAAGAAGAAAAATGAAAATGGGAAACTTTTCAATTGACTATAGTCAATGGAATTTCGTTCGATTAGGTGCACTTCGGCAGCTGCGGATGGGGCGGGCTGTCATGTTGCAATTACAACTTTGACAACAAGTATTAGCCAAAGACTCTAACTAATTAAACTTCCGCATTAATGTTTTTTTAAAGTGAAAAGTTAAGTTGATTGCATATACTTAACTAAATAGATTGTGGTTAAGCTGTGCGTATGGGGTGGGCAACCAAGAGCGCAGCTCGAGTTAAGATCGCATCTGACTGCTAGAAATATTCAATTAAATTAGCTGTGAATTGTGCTTAGCCAGCCAAACAGTGTTGCTCATAATGGCAACGTTGTAATGGACGAATATCGAACTCAAATATATCGTGAGCAACACTTATCAAGGTTCTCTCTCTCTATATATGTCTCCCTATAGAAAGGTGACAATATACGAGGTGACAATTTGAATAACTCATGCATAATGGTGTGAATCTGTTAAAAATAAAACCGAATTTTAATAAAATTAAATTACAACTTTGCTCTCACTGCTTCTAAATAAATTTAAAATGCCGCCTAAAAGTATGCTACAAGTTTTTTCACATTTTAATATGAGTGCACAGATCAGCCAGCAAACTATCGCCATCATTTTAGCAAGAGAATTCAAGTTGTCACTTAATGATGACATTAATGAAAAAATATATAAATAAAATAAGAATTAAAATATTATTTAACTGTGTTTAGCCTTTTAATGCATTTAAAACACTCGCTTTCACAGCTGCTGTTGAGCTTTTCACACTGCAAACGCATATTTGCTTGACGCGGGCACATTAGCAAATTAAATGGCGAGTATGCTGGGCACATTCGAGAAAAAGAAAGAAAAGCGTTGCCACAGTGGAAATCATCGTCAGACAGCAGTGAGCCGCTGTCCAACTGCTGTCCAGCGTCCGTGTTTACGTTGACTGCAACTAATGACTTTTAGCTGGAGGCTGGCACGTCTGTCCGGCAGCCGTTTAGCAGCGCTGCTCTGTCAACCAAACACAATGCCACACAAAGCGCTGAAGCACTTAAGTGCAATGCAGACCATCTCCCTCCCCCCTCTCTCTTTCTCTTTCTCTCTCTCTCTCTCTCTCTCTCTCTCTCTGCCTAGGGTATAGAGGCGACGAGTGGAATGAGCACAATGCACATAGAAAGCAAAATTGCAGAATTATCAACTAAGTGTGCTCTGATGGGATGAGCTTAACTGCAAAGTTGTCAAGAAGAAGTTGAAGAACAAGAAATTGCCATCAAGTTCATAGTTAACCCAGATCTAAAGAGCGGATTCGATAGTTGATCAACTCGAATTATCTTAAAAATAGTTTGTACTAACAGCTGAGCGCATATGGCCGTTGCGACAACTGCGTACAGGGTATCAAAGTGGCAGCTATCCACTAAATGGAGGATTGGACTTGGCTTCTCATATTTGCGCGTTTGCATGCAAATGCCAAAAGCTCTGCACGTTTGTTGGCATTTGCCGAGGCATACACAAACACAAATAGTGCAGTATACACATGTGTGTGTGCGTGCACACCCACACGCGCACAGACAATGCACACACATATAGATAATTGCATCTTTTGCTGCATAAAACACTTCCGGTTCATTTAACCGCCGGCAACGTGTGTTGCCCTCGCATGCGAATGTGGATCTCAGCTGGCGCCATCTGAGTCTTTGCCTTCATGCGAAATTGATTTCAATGAGCCAGCGCCAGCCCATTTGCATGTGCAGCGCCATCTACAGGTTGTAATATGCAAGAGCTTCGCAACAGCAGGTTGCAAGTGGCAACAGATGCGTTTAGTTTTGGCTTGTAAAATTCGTTACGGCTGAATGTGAAATTGCTTGATAACAAATCAGCTGCTTGGGCAGTGCCGACTATCATATACCCTAGACTATAAGCTATATGCTTGAGTATATAAAAGAAGTTTGAATGCCGAATGAGTCTGAAGGACTCTAGTCCACGTATTACAATACACAGTCTTAGCGTTTACATCGACTGAACTATAACGAGTGATAAGAAGATAACAAATACACTAGGTACAAATACACAGATGAATAGAAAGGGAATGAGTATATCTCCAGCTGGGGGCTTGCATTGGTTCTGCTTTCTGTTCTTAGTCCTTTCGAATTGCCATATGGAAGTTAAAGCGTTAAAGCACTAGCATATGCTTAATGCTGATTTTCGCTTGTGCCTGTGACTTTATGGAGACATGCTCTCAGTGCTCTCTTCAGTGGCAACAACAACAACAACAACACACACAGAACAAGTACAACAAGCGTAACAGGCGGTGAAACCAGAAAAATGGCAAACCAACCAAATCAAATGAAACCCTTCATCATTTTGGGGCACCGACCGAATGCCAAAAAACGAGCAGAGTCAAAACCAGAAGCAATCCAAAGCTATACGCCAAAGAGTGTATACCCTAACCAAAACTTATTTTATTAAAAATCATAAAATAAAGCTTTAATTAAAAAACTAATGCTAAACTGATGTATATGATATATGGGTGGGCTATAGGCTAATGCCAACCATGAGTAATGCTTGCTTTCAGCAAACTAGGAAGTGCAAATATTATTATCGGAGAAATGAGATGATTTGAATACCCTCAAGGAGAGTGTAGGAAAAGAACCAGATCTGACATATGCACGAGAAACGTGCGTAAAAGTTTTTGCCTGCTGCTGCACCCCCAACTTGGTGTTCCGGGCCCGCCTGACAACAATGATAGCGACAATGAAGCGCCTGTCAAGGGCTACGGGGGTGCAGGGAGAGTGGGACTCAAGCAAATCCCTTTCCAATTCCAGCCTGGCTGATTGCCGACTGTCGGCTGTGGCCAACTGGCATGTCGAATGCCCAAACGTTTCGGCATATTTGCGGGCTCTGCTCTAAGTTTGTTAGCAGCGTGTTCTGGGTCTCGTTGTTTGGCTATTTGTTTTTAGCCAAAAGGGCTAAGCGACGAGCATCCGAACAAATCTCGGAGCCAGCAGCACATCTCATGAACTCTCTCCACTATCTGGTTAACCAAATCTCAGCGTATCGCGAGTTATGCATTGCCATCTCACATAATATTTCAATCAGGCCAGCTGTCAAACTGGCAATCGCTCGATTCGCTCTGGCTGTCTGTCACACTGATAATTTCAAAATAAATTCTTTATGCCTGAACGGCATACATTACATTATGGGGCTTTTCGGGAGCATCCGTGTAGATGATGATCTTGGCAGGCGATATATTTTTATTCTACTCTTTAAAATCCTTCATCCATTGATGCACACCTGTGATGAAGGCCTGACCGATAGCTGGCAGACTGAGCGGCTGGCTTGAGAGTAGACTGAGCGTTGGCCTCAGCGATTGCAATCGAAAATGTGCGCCTTTACATCGTCCCATTAAAAGTGTCAGAAATTGTTACATCAGACTTTTTCGCGCTTAACACTCAGACTGTTGGTAGTCTGCTTGCTTCATTGGCCTACTGGTCTACTACTATCTCCTATATCTAAGTCGCCCACCTTAGGAATAGGTTCAGCCGAAATCTTGACAAAGTCAAGGCCGCGCTTAAAGCCTACTTTCTGCGGCCCAGGTTGAAAATGCTTTACAATTGCCAGCAAACATTCCGATAGCGCATACGCTGGGTAAACATATTAATTATACGACTTCGCAATGCTCGAGCTGCGAGCATAAATTGTGCGGAAATATTAAAGGAGACAATAAATCAAAATATTTATTTACGATTGGTGTCTGCATACACCAAAAGCAGCTGGAATGGGCAATGGGGTGGCAGCCCAGCCCCGCGCAGCATGTGCGATTCGTTTGCAAAATTCATGAGGGTGTCTGTCTGGCAGCCAGTTTGTTTGGGTTTCACTGTCGCCTCCATGTGGCAAACGCAAATATTTATATTTGTGTGAAATGTGTTGGCATTGTTGGCAGTCGCCAATGCTCGGCGCTTTCCTCGCCCTGGCGGTTCCTGTGGCCTGCATAACAACAAAAAGCGTTCAGCCCTGAAAATGCATAAATTGCAAATTCAATATCGCAAAAGACTCGGCGTATGCAAACGCTTCTTCTTTGCCGTAGCATCCCATACATTAAATAGTGTTCATATTTTAATAAACCAACGCAGCACTGTGAAGCGAAGAAGTTCCTATTATTATTATTTGCTGATTATCAATGGAATACTTGTCATACGCCTCGAGAAGTACATGCAAATGTAATGCTCGGCCATCTGATCAGATATAAAGTTCATCCATTATTAAAGCGACGGCAAATAAGATGGCAACCCGGCCAGGTATTGATAAACGAGTAATCACGGCGAGGCGAAAAGTTGCTCAATTTTTTGACTAGGAGATCCCCTGAGCCCCGTTCGATCTGCGTTTTTTACACAAAAAACTCAATTTTAAATTTTAGCCGATAGCGCCATCTATGTTTCTCCAATTTTTTTATTAGTTGTATTTTTATTTTATGCAATTTTGAGTTTTGTTAAATTTTTATACTGACTCCAAATTTGCCCGATTATTAAAATTGAAGGAAGTTGCTAATAAAGCCAATATATTAATGACTTTGCGTTTTCATAAAATGGGAAAATTCAATAAAATATGTAAATAGTATGATGAAAATTTCATTAACATCCATTTAGTCACACAGAAGTGATTAAACAAAACGTTTGACCAGTCGTGGTCAGCAGCGCTGAACGTTTTCCTATACGTGTGCACACGCACACATTGAAGCGCGGGCATCTAGCAAATTCTAAGAGCCGCAAGTTTTAGTGTAAGTCGCCAGATGGCGCTATGGTTAGCGAATTAGCAGTTTCATAATTGAAGTTAGTTTTGTATGCGTTTATGCTAATGTTTATGTTTATCTGTTGCATTCACTTCACAGCTGTCCTGCCCTTCTTCTCTCGCCCACTCTTTGACTAATGCATGAGGTGCTTTTCGACCCAGCTAAGGAGAACGTCAAATACACGCGTTTAAGCTTACCCTTAAGTAGTAGCTACATTTGCCCATACAAAAATAAGATAGACGCAATACAATATTTGCTGAACGAATCATAATTATTATTACATTCTCATTGAATTACATAGTTGATTTGCTTCAAGTAGTTGGTTCAAATAAAACTTAATTCATTTGCAGCCCCCTAATGCACCAGCCAATAAAGCTTCTCCTTGATCCACTCCTTGTTGTGGGACTTGTAGGTGTTGTGGTCACCGACCATGCAGCACATGTTGAATAATCCATCGATGAAATCGAACAGCTCAGTGATTCCGTACGTAATGCTGCTTGCATTAGGACTCAAATTCATCAGATGCTCCTCGTAGATCTTACAGATGTCATCCATGCACTCATTGACGCTGTCGTAGACTGAGTACGTCGACGTCTCACGATCCTCGTTCCACTGCATCAGCAACATCGTGTGCGACATATCTATATTCTGTAGTTCTAGCCTTTGCTTCTGCTGTGATTGTTGCTGTTGTTGTCTGCGGACTGCTTGAAGTGCTATTGGTTCTGTTTATTGCTTTAAAATAATTATTTGTTTGCCTCGTACTTTAAGGTGAAAACTTCTTCACGATGACTTGCTCGCATCTGCTGCTTCTGCTCAGACAGTGTTGCGAAATGCTGCGCACCAGAGTTGCTTTTGTGCGCGTGCATTGACACCTCTGAAAAGCTGTCAGATTTACATTTAGAAATGTGAAAACTTATTGGCAACAATAGAATATACAGACGAGGTCAAAAGTATTTACACATCGATCATTTTATTTCACACTCAACTGAAACCCTTTTTTATATGATCGATTAAAAACGAAATCAATATTCAGCAAGAGTGTTCAAATGTTGTTTTTAGTTTTATGTGTGTTTAATACAATTTTGATTTTTTTTTAATTTTTGATGCCACGCCCCCTTCGCCTAAAATTTGCAAAACACGTATTTCATATACTAGAGACTTGTGCTTAGGCACATACACACATATAAATAACATAATCACGCCCTGAACGTTTGATTAAGAAAGTCCATCCACAATAAAAGTTATTAAATTAAAATTATTATTAATTATTAATAAATTATTAAACATTTAATTTCCCATAAATTCCCATGTGTGTGCGCGCGCGCGCGTGTGTGTGTGTGTGTGTGTGTTGCTTGTGATGTATACATACATATAAAAGAAACAGAGAATTTGCGAAATAGCGGTTCTTCGCTGGGTTCAGGGTATCCCCTAGTCGGAGCCACCAACTAGAGTTTTTTCTTACATGTTTCTTTTATTTATATATATTTTTTAAAATAATGTATATACCCATATATAATATTTTGCAAATCCGTGTCCAGTAACCCCAGATTAAATTTTTAAGTATCTAGCACTAAAACTCTGGGAGATAGAAACTTATAAACTTTTTAACTTGGGGTGTTAACACCAATATATTTACTAAGCCTTTATAGTGCTCAAAATTTAACAGAATTTTAAATATCACTACATAATCAGATGTGGTGGGTGTTCAGAAGATCGTAATTATAGCTCATGTGCCAAATTTGGGCGTTCTAGCGACTAGACAAAGACTTGTTTCGGAAAAGTTATTCAACACAACTCTTTGGGTTCTAGCCATTAAATGGAATGGCATCCAGGACACAAGCTCCTAAGAGATCAAGCTTTTGATAATAAATAAATACAACATTCAGCCATGAAAATACATCAATTGAAAACTCAATTGAAGACTCGGCGCATGCAAAAACTGTTTGCAATATGTATCATATGTGCTGTAAATGATGTTCATAATTAAGCCAGTAGACTGTCTGTTGATCCAAAGGGATATATTTATATTCTCCTCATTAAAACAATTCTACCAATTTTCACACTGAAAAAGAAAGCAAGCTCTCGGAGCGGCTGCCCCAACAGTAGACTTTCCGCTTGTCTAATAAGTGGCAGCTGAGTCTAATCGCCGTAAATGGCATATCACATTAGTCAACTGAAAATAATGTAAAATTTATTTGTAAACTGCCAAAGTTTATTCCCATATGTAAAAAGCATTCAGCCATGAAAATGCGTAATTGAAAATTCTATATCAGAAAAGACTCGGAGTCTGCACAAACTTTTCTTTGCAATGTGTTTCATACATATTAAATAGTTTGCCTGGAGTCACTGGCCAAGAATTGCCTCTCAGCAATGAAAGTGCAGCAGTTCCACTAAAAATAGTATAAGTGCCGAGATCTGTAGAAATTAATGGATTCCAGTTTACTGTTAAACTGCCGACGGACGTCTTTTGTTCACGTAATACAAAATAATTGATAGCGATAGTTGAAAGACATATATTTGCATATTTTACTCTTTAAAAGCATTCATCAACAGGATGGATGATGGCAGCCATTCCTGCAGCAATTCGCTTGTTTTAATAGATGCTTTCCTTTGTGGTCAGATTTAGCGGGTGCCTTCGTAGTAGCCTGCTTTGCGGCCACAGCGATGGCCATCAAATAAGCGATCAGTAGAATCCACTTCATAGCGAGACTGTAATCTTCAGTATACTGCTTTGCTGGACCTTTGCCTGTGCCCGTTTAAATAGCCAAAGGCAACTAGCTTATCTAATAAGTGGCAGCTGAGTCTAATCGCCGTAAATGGCATATCACATTAAATATCTGGAAATAATGTTTCAGAACACATTTGATTACTGTTGATTTACTAGTATATATAAAGCTCATTCAGCCTTGAAAATACGTAATTGAAAATTCTATATCAGAAAAGACTCGGAGTCTGCACAAACTTTTCTTTGCAATGTGTTTCATACATATTAAATAGTTTGCCTGGAGTCACTGGCCAAGAATTGCCTCTCAGCAATGAAAGTGCAGCAGTTCCACTAAAAATAGTATAAGTGCCGAGATCTGTAGAAATGAATCAATTCCAGTTTACAGTTAAACTGCCGACGGATGTCTTTTGTTCACGTAATAAAAAATAATTGATAGCGATAGTTGAAATATATATATTTGGATCCCTTTAAAAGAATTCATCCACAGGATATATGTTTGCAGCCAAACGGGCAGCATGGATTTCTATTTTTCCGAGACCCTTTTTTCGTGGTGCTTTTTGCGGCCTCAGCAATGGCCATCAAAAAAACGATCAGTAGAATCCACTTCATAGCGAGACTGTAATCTTCAGTATACTGCTTTGCTGGACCTTTGCCTGTGCCCGTTTAAATAGCCAAAGGCAACTAGCTTATCTAATAAGTGACAGCTGAGGCTAATCGCCGTAAATGGATATCACATTAAATATCTGGAAATAATGTTTCAAAATACATTTGATAAGCCCGTTTACTAGTATATATAAAGCTCATTCAGCCATGAAAATACGTAATTGAATTTTATTTTATTTTGTAATTATTGAGTATTAGACTAAGCCGAGATCTGTAGAAATGAATGGATTCCAGTTTACTGTTAAACGACGGATGTCTTTTGTTCACGTAATACAAAATAATTGATAGCGATAGTTGAAAGAGATATATTTGCATCCCATATATATTTTACTCTCTATAAGAATTCATGTACAGGATGGATGATGGCAGCCATACATGCAGCATGCCGCTTCATTATGCGGAGCCTTTGCGTTATGAGCAGATTTAGCGGGTGCCTGCTTTGCGGCCACAGCGATGGCCATCAAATAAGCGATCAGTAGAATCCACTTCATAGCGAGACTGTAATCTTCAGTATACTGCTTTGCTGAACTTGGCCTGTGCCCGTTTAAATAGCCAAAGGCAACTAGCTTATCTAATAAGTGGCAGCTGAGTCTAATCGCCGTAAATGGCATATCACATTAAATATCTGGAAATAATGTTTCAGAACTCATTTGATTACTGTTGATTTACTAGTATATATAAAGCTCATTCAGCCTTGAAAATACGTAATTGAAAATTCCATATCACAAAAGACTCGGAGTCTGCACAAACTTTTCTTTGCAATATGTTTCATACATATTAAATAGTGTGCCTGGAGTCCCTGTCAGCAACGAGAGTGCAACAGTTCCACTAAAAGTAGTATAAGTGCCGAGAGCTGTTAAAATGAATGGATTCCAGTAGTCTGTTAGGCTGTCAACTGAAAATTAGCCGTTCCAGTGGCTCCTGTGCATTGCAACTTGCACACTGAGCTCAGATCCTCCCCGCTGTTATACCATTTAACGCTTCAATAATTTATATTTCAATTTTGTAAAATTGACTTTTCAATGCAAAAACTGGCAGTATAAGGAAGAAGTAGATTGGGTTTGTTGCAGTCGAGTAGTAGCTAAGTATATACCCTGCAAATGCTGTAATCAATTTCTATTTCTCCGGGCAGATACAAGGCCAGACTATCTAGTAGAATCATTCACGTTTTGCATATTCAAAGTACGGATTCAGCCTTTAAAAGTTTGTGGCAAGCTGGGCCCAGGAGTTCGTCGAGCCATCGGCATGTAAAAAGTATTGCCTACTTTTATGCGCATAATTACTTTTGCTTCCGACAGTTGGGCACAGTCGAAGGGCGGCTGGACGTGAACCTATTTCATGCTGAAATTTAAAACCAATTTGTTTGAGTTTTCTTTGCGCTCAAGCAGCCTTTTTGTGCTAATTAAGCCGTGCAGCCGAAGAGAGAGCATTTTTGTTTTTTTTCCTTATCGTTTTTCGAGTTTTAAAACTGCCCGAAAAACCTTTTGGCGCTGGGAAAGCATTGTCAATGCCAAAGTTTCCATCGACCCAACTCAGCAGCATAACAATTAGACCATACTGTGAACTGTTTGAAGTTTCATGCTGTTTGCTCAGTTCAATTCAAGGCTGGCTTAGATGTCAATAAATCAGCCGCGCTCTGCCACCAGCTACAAGGCCGAACCCTTGCTCCAGTCCGGGTCATCTTATTAATTGCTCTCACAATTTTATTAACGTTTCTGGAGTGCATTATTAATGAACGCAGCAGAGTGGGCTGCACGTGTGTTGACTTCGGCTGAAAGCAATCTAATTCAACTCAAGAATAGTTCCAGCACAGCATTGAAGACAAACAAACTCAAGCCACTAGGCAGCATCTTGAATGCTGCACCTTAATCCTTGCCTTATTAATATCAACTAAATTGTTTTTCTTACTCGAAACTTTACATTTAACTCTTTACCAAACACTCTTAATAAAAATGTGTTTGCTGAAATGCAGATGCACCTGATAATTTCTGTGTTCGATTAGCACTTGCCGCAATGCGGCAAACGTGGCGTATGCGAGATATTTATATATAGGGGAACGTGAACGAAATATGTGCAAATAAAATGCGATGCACACATTTATAGATGTGTCTATAAATGTTGACATTTCACATGATAACAAAAAGGCTTTAGGGCCAATGATTTCGGAAATAAAACTGAGTGTGTCCAACAGCCTTTGCAGGCAATCTGTTGACAACTGGAGAGCAATGTCTTAAGTGGGGGCTTATATAAATGGATTTCATGTGTATGGAGCAGCTGCAGTGAATATTTGGAGCTCACACCTGACCAACGTTCCTTCACTTCCACATCCTGGCAATTGCAGCTATATGTCGCAGAGCAGGCTCACGCTATCTCAAAGTAACCGTTACTAGATTCAAATATGGCACCTAATAACTGGATGCTTCTTAAGGGGTCCGTAGTTCTTGCCAACACAGAGCCTCAAGCTGGCTGGGGACCAGATCTCGATTTTCTCAAGTCGTTATAATGACCATAGATAGGTGAGGAAAGTTTAGAATGATTTGCTAGCAACTACATGTTGAGGTGAACACGTGGCAATTTTAATAACATTTTAACGAGCTGCGCTAACTTCAAAAGCGCATCCAAAACTCATCAGCAGCAACAAATTCATATGTGTGTTCGTGTATGGGTGTTTATTTCAGCTTGTCCCAACAGGTAGCTTAAGCTCATTTGAGAGCCCCTCATTATTACTACGTAACTGCGTTGGCAACTCTTGAAGTGAGTGCCACCTTTCAGCTATTAGAACCCCAAATACACCCACACAGCCACACTCGCATCACATCATCAAGTGGGGTCGTTCGCCAGCCTCAAAACCGAATCGACAACGTAATTTTATCGGCGCTGAGTCGACTCACCTCCTTGACCTGCCAAACAGCCAGGCAACGTTCACTAATTAAACTTAAAAACCCACAAAAGCGCATAATGCTCATTGGCGGCGACATATGTCGGCTACATCTCGGCAGAGATTATGATGGGTCGGATTAGGTGCTAGTTGATACCGTGTAAACCACATCAAGTCGCCGAATGTGTGCTTACCAGTCCTGAATTATTGAAATACGGATAATAATATATTGGACCATAGTCCTACGAACTCGGGTCTGAATCAGACTTGTATGGGGAAAGGGTTTGAGCTCAATCAAGTTGCACTCAAGGCAGAGGCGGAGGAAAGGGGTATCTCTCTGTCGGTCATGTCTAGGCATAGCTGCTTCCTGAGTGGTTAAGTTTGTTGTTGCTCTTGTGCTGCACAAACGGGCCACTTTGTGTTTGCTTTGCGATGGTTTCCACTTCGCTGTTTGTCATATCACCGCTAATATTGCCAACCCGGTGCCTGTGGCTTAGCAACTGTGCTCCCTCTGTGTGTGTGTGTCTCTGTGAGTGTGTGGGTGTGCTTGTACATATGTGAGTGGGTGGGATTGTTGTCAAATGTCAAATGCCAACACAGCCTGGCAGCTTGAACTTAATTGCAAGGCGAACATGGAAGCACGACCACAATTTTCAATAACGCACAAGACATCGAATCGTTGCTGCGCAAATTCCAATTACATATTCATAAGCAGTGCATCTTTGCACCTGATGACGTAATAGCGCGGCGCAATTAACACAGCATTTGTTTAATTGCCCCTAATCCGAAAAGCGCATTACGAAATCGAATGAGAGACTTGCGGGGGAGACCTCATTGAGTAAGTCGCTGGCTTACTGCTTAGACTCGCATACAAAGTCATACAAAGTCGGACTCGTAGAAAGGCCTTGGGGAGGTGAGCTGGCATGAGATAGCTGAGCTGCATAAAGTGTGGGCGGGGCAAACAAGTTGGAGATATATTTTGCAGCAATTGTTTAACTATTTAAAAACAGACAGGCGAGCAGAGTATTGCTAAAGAGTTAACTGGGTCCCAAAAAAACTAAAAAAACTGAAGAAAAAAACTCCACTAGAGTTGAAAAGCCTTTGAAATATGAAAATTTACTAAACTAAAGCCTAACGCCTAATGCCTAGAGAAAGCCCTGAAATACAGAACTTAACATCTAAATAAAGAAGAAATAAAATAAAATAAATAAATAAAAATCAAATAAAATTATTTTATTAAAAAACAAACTGTGCTAAATATATAATAAACTTTATCCAATCAAAAAAGTCAAAATATAAATTTATTTATTATTTATTTATTTATATATTATTTATTGCAGGAAAAACACTGTTTTACCTATCTGATAAATCGAAAGTTGGAACATTTGCTTTTATAATAAAAATTGAATAAAGTTTTAAAATAAAAACATAAAAAAATTAATTATTTAATTAATTAATAATTATTTAATTAATATTTAATTATATGTATTATTTTTATTTTTAATTATTATTCATTATTAGTAATTATTATTCATTAATATTAGAATTATCAATACGTATTTCAAATAAATCAATTCATTTTAGCCATGAACAAATACGTGCATATGCATGTAAAGCCAACCAATCCCGCCAGGGGAGAACCCTCTATTCACCAGATTTAAATTGAGTCGTCAGTTTGTCAACTCTAATTCTTAGAGCTTGACTTAGAATTGCTCGACAATGCTTGTCGAGTACTCTATGTAATCTGAGCTGTTTGAGAGGCTTCAGGTTTTTATTAACTGGCGGCAACTTGTTGATGATCTGGCGGCAGCTAGTGTCTCTGGGGCAATCAAAGTGAAATTTATTTGCTGACCTTATTTAGCGTTTAATTTATGCCACACACGGATGCCAGCGAATGTGGCTCGGCAGATGTGCACTTAATGCGCGCAAGATTTACACGTGCCCAGCCATAAAAACGACATTTATAACGGGAGACAACCAGGCCAGGGGCAACTGGCTCCAGGCCGGAGCTGCTCATCCACTAGTGCCGAGTGGACGCAATTTTTTCAATCTCCTCTAATTTATGTCAATTTGTTTATTTATGTTGCCACAGCGCTGCGCCCTGCTGGGCGAAACTCCATTAGCTCCGACCTTTGGCCCACGCCCAGTAATTACAATTTGTTATCGATTTAATTCAATATCGATGGGCACACATGGGCTTCGCTGCGGGCGGCTTCCCTATGCCTCGTGCCTGTTAACTCAATCAGCAAAAACTTGACTCTCCTTTTCCCTGGATATTTCGGGCAGCGTGAAGTTTGCAGCTGTGCCTATCATCAGCTCGACATAATTGCATTTGACTAAATATATTTACTGTAATTTTGTGGATGCCGCTCAAAGGGAGCGGATTAGCTGGGGAAATACGTTAAAGCAAATACCAGAAGCTACAATTGGCAGCTCATGGGCATACCCTATGGCCTGTCGAGCTCTGGCAACATTTTGTATTTTGTCAATTGATTATAGGAAAATATGTAATTGAAAATTAGTTTTAATTGAACTTTCCATATTCCATTGATTAATCAAATTTGTAGGCCCATTCAATGCATCTGTGCCATCCTAATTGAATCTTCAATTATTAATTTTTCCCCTCATAAATTTGTGTCCAGCTAAGAATACTTTGCTAGTTAGCCGAGTTTTATCACAGCCTGACCCAAAACATCTGCCGGTGACAATTCGAGGACTTCATTAGGCATTCCGGGCCATAGAAAATTAGCCAGATTTTTGGGCAAGCACCCAGTTGACTCATCACACTTATCTCTGCTGCGCGCAAGGAGCAAGGATAGAGAGGGAGAGCGAGGGAGAGACAGACTTTTTATGTAAATTTCTGAAGGGTCTTTACTCGGAGCGTGTCAAGTTGCCAAAAGTAGTTTTTGGATTTGTTTGTTGTTTGCTGTTTGCATTTGCTGCTTGCGCCTTCAGCTTGGCATGTGTTGTGGATTTATGGCTTTAAATTGAAATGGGGTATGCGTTGGGTGTCTGGCAGAGCGAGTGGTTCGAGCAGCTTAAAAAGAATTTAAATTACCAACAAATATTTGATGCTTTCTTGCCACGGGCATTGCCTGCTACTTAGAGCTTTGATTTGCATAGGCTTTGGAATTTCCCTTGAGGCAAAAGTCCCTATCGCCAGACAAATATTGAAAGCGAAAGATATAAAAAAAGCACTTATTTATAGAGAGTAGTTGAAGCTCGTTTCTTTAATTCGATTAGCTCTTTAGAGTGATTTAAATATAACCTATAGTTTTGAGAATCGTATAGAGAGGCTATATGATAATTCTCTCCCCCTTTTCTCTCTCTATCTTTCTCGTTCTTCTCTCTCTCTCTCCCTCATTCTCTTTCCCCCTCACTTCTCACCTGAAAGCTTTTAAAGGACACAGTGCAGCTGCACTCGGTTCGCTATAGTTTCGCTCCTGAGCTTGAGCCCGGCGAGCAGCCCACACGTCTTGCCCCATGCTCCATTATTTGCTCGTCGGGCTACCTGTCATCGGGCTGACAAGTGTCCAAACTATGACGTAATGGGCCACGCCCCCCTCAGATGGCAAAAGCGCAACCCTATGCAATATTTTATTTCTCAATTTTCCGCCCCACTCACACCACACCGCTGTGTCTGTCTGGGTGTGTGCTTGTGTGTATTATGCATTTTGAATGATTGATTGGGTTTCGATGCACATTGAAAATTACTTTTTAGTGACCAGTTGTGGCCACGGGCTCAACTCTTTGCCAACAGCTGCGTTCGCTATGGCAACAGGAAAAAACAATTTAAAAGATATTTTTAGATCTCTGCTCACAAAACTGACTCAGGCTTATGACTAAATCTGCACACAGTGCCCAGAAACCGCGAGCTAATTACTTTCTGGCAAATCGGCAAAAACTTTTTTAGACATTTGCAACCGCAGCGAAAAGCCAACCCACGCATCCGCCTAACTTTTAGTCGTCATTAGCACACATAACCGCAGGACGCACACACGCGCATAGAACAATTGGGAAATGGTCGTCATTTTGCCTGGCCGAAATACTAAGTGCCGTTCAAGGTTCCCCAATTACAGTTTGTTTGGCACACAAATTTTATTGAAAATAATTTGGCTTTGAGAGTTGTGCAGAAGAAAGGTGCAACTGCAAGTTAAGACTGCCTTGCCCCGGTTGATGGCATAAAAGTCATTAGCTTGCCTGAAAAAATGAAAGGGAAACCGAGTTTGGATGAGCTTAAGCGTTTTAATCCGCTTTTCGCTTGGCCGTTTACTTTTTTGCATGACTGTATAAACTACATTGTGCACACATTTTAGCTGCAACTAAAAACGTTAACAAAACGTTAAAATAAAAAAATAAATATAAAAACTCAATTGCTGATGTGGCAAAAAGAAAAGAGAGTGCCAGAGGTGGGGAGGGCGCTGACAATGACAATACAAACTGAACAGAAAATTGTGGACACGAGGCAGGAAATTACTTGCAGATGAACATGGTAAATATATACTATATAGATGTAGAGAGAAAGATAAATGGTGAGCGAGAGAGGGGGAGGGAGGGAGGGAGGGACTAGGGTACTGTTTGCAATGAGCTTTGTTACAGGAAATGGCAAAATCCTAACTGAATTTTGACAAAGTTGGAAACTTTTAGGCACGTGTAGAGCGAAACTAATGGCCGAAGCTTTTAGCAACAGTTTTATGGCCTTTCCTTAAACTATGTGCAGAGCTGGCTTATTGGATGCTTAAGCCATTCCACTTTGCCGCTAAAAGAGAAAAATATCAAATAAATATATATATTATTGAATATTATTTATTATTCAAATTCTAAGAAGCTTGAGTCCCAAATCTTGTCATAAATCATTTCTGTGCCACAGGCAAACTCGCGCAATGTACATCAGATGAGACGTAACCAATATACCCTTTTCACTTGGCCTGGCCAGCATCGCAACAAAGTATTGAAGTGTATTTTTTGTATCTGTTCGCTCTGATCCCCAAACAGCAGCTAAAAAATCACTTGAATGCATAACAAAGCATAAAGCCGCGCCACGCATCAGTAAGTCCGAGCCCGTGCCCAGCTCGACATTGTCAGCGCTTTGTTTTGCACCTAAAAAAAGGAAAATGGAGTCGGTAAAAGGACTGGCTAATGATACAAATGACAACGCATAAAAATTTGCATAGCGCAGGCAACGAAAGAACTCAAATAAAATAGATAAATGTGAGGGGAAAACGGCAGCTGCGATCAATACTCTGTCGCGCTTGGTTGGGCACATCGAAAGTGAAGTCATATGCCGCCATATGTATCACTTGTAGCCAACCTAAGAATGTTATTAGCCCTGTGAATCAAATTTAGGCACTGGCAACCGCTAATAAACCAAAATGCGACACAATTGGAGCTGGCATTGTGGCATGCAGGAGTGTCAACTCTTTTGGCATAAATCACGGCTAGGATAACGCCGGCAAGAGGATGCTTCACGCCGCAACAATGCCAGAAATGTCAAATTAATTTAGCACGCTGGCAGCAGCCGGAAAATGCCGCGTGCGCCTTTTGCCTTTTCAATCAAGGTAACAGCAACAGCCGAAGCAGCCATAGACTGAGACTGAGCCAAGTCGCTAAAATTCTTGAAGTTGCTTGTCACGTCTCATGAATTCGCCAAGCCCGCCAGCGACCCAGAACGACAGCTCGAAGGGCTCACTCACATAAGACCAGGCAGAAAAACGAGCTGACTGCCGAGATTGTCAACGGCGCGAAGTCAGCTTAGATAATGTGCCGCGAGGCTCAAGCGACTTTGGGGGCCCAGCAGCAGCAAATCCGTGAGCCGTGAGCCTATGAAGTGGCTGCTGACTTGGTCTTTGGCTAACGGAAACGCAACGACAAATACGCATAAATTACTCAATTAGTAGTCAAGATGCGATGTGAAAGGGTCGCTATTGGGTTGCCTCCTGACAGGAAGTGGTAAAAGCCGCTGCCATCTCCCCCATATTGAGTAATCAAATGGCAGGACATTAAGTGTGCCTTACGGCCATCCCGACTTCGAGCGGCTCACATAAATCAGACGATGCGCGTGGCCGATTGCCACGCTCAAAACTGACACATTATTAATGGAGCCGTTCAGATTTTCTAATTACGTCTAAAGAGTCTGAGCAACAAGAGCGCGCTGCCAGCACCTACAATCACAAAGGATAAAGCAAGCAGCGGAAAATAAAGCATATTTCGGCAACAGCGAAACTCCCAATGGGCGCCCCAAAAAGTATGCTATACATATACACAAATATATATATGTATACAAGGAGGCAGAACAGCTGTTGAAATGTGGCTCGCGTGCGTGTGCTGCGCGTGTTGAAGCCGGCAAGAAATAGTCAGAGTAAGAATATATATATATATACCCTACAAAGTATAGTGAGTCAAGCGAGTCTAAGGCCCAGGCAGCTGGAGCAAAGACAAAGATTGGATAAGCAAATTAGACAGATGCAGATAGTATACGCAAGATCTAAAGGTTTACCTAGTGTATACGCGTTTCGACTTAGGCGAACTGAACCTGCCTGCTTGTTGATAATTTTGAGCATAATTTGTGTGCGCTGCACAAACAGCGCTGCCCACGTAGCAGTTGGTCGCGCTGGCGTAGACGGCGCACTGACCCGCACTCGGCAATACGTGTCCAAATTGTGACAATGTGGCTATTTATTTTGTTGCCACGGCCCTTGTTGCCGTTTGCTAGTTTGTTTGCCGTAAGCAATTAGAAATTGCACGCAGCTATAATTAGAAATGCCTACGCAATGTGCGCCCCGACCGAAAACTATGCTCAGCTGATGGATATCATTTTACTGCTGGCAAACCGAACAAATACTACCCTCGTCACAAAATAGGGCCTATTTAGACTTATTAGCTTGATGAATTTGATGGCGTGGCATTCGAGCCCAGCCAAATAAAATCTAACTACGTTTTGGCCCAAACATCAAGCGAAGGCGCTGGCCAAGACGTTGGCTCTGCTCGATTAGCTGAAATAGAAATGCTCTAACTTTTTATTATTTGTTTTCTTATATCTATATTTTTAAATAGAGAAATAGTTTTACAATGTATGAAAATATTACATAATATAATAAACAAATATGTGTAATAATAAATATAAATATAATAAAATATATATAATTAAATAATAATACTTTTAAAATTAATAATAATATACATTAATAAATAAAAATTATATACATTTTTTTTATTTTGTACTTTATTAAATAAATTTGTTTAAATTATATTTTTAGTTTGCATATTTACCATATGCATTATATATTTTTGTTAAATGTTTTTAATTGATGAATAAAATTAAATATTTTATATATGTATATTCAAACATATTTGTATACTTTAATTAATAATTAATTAATAACAACATGCATTCTTAATATTCACTCATATTTTATGTATTTTACACACACACACACAGCCACATAAATATAGTATAAATGCCCCACTTTATGCTCCATCAACTTGTCGAACTCGTAAAGTAGAAAGTAAGTTTTTTCTTCTTTGTTTGGCCAGTGCGGAGGGCGTAGCATAATCATAATTAATTAATTAATAAGTGAGCTGATTCCAACCGTATATATATTCGTAATGGAAGGGCTGTGTACTGGCAGACTTGGGTGTGGCGTTCGCTGAAATCAAGGTCAATTTTTGCTTCATTAATCACATTGCAGCACGGCGAGTGACAGCCAACCAAATGGACAGCAGACACACCCCAAATAACTCGCTCCAGTTCCAATCCCAATTCCAACAGAGTGTCAAAGGTGCCAGCTGTCAAGTCAGAGCAGTATCTGCAACATGGGCAAACACAGCAGCAACAGCAGCAGTAGCAGCAGCAACACACTTCAAGTTATTCTGTGCCTTGAGGCGTTATATGAATGGCGCACCACACTGCGTATGATTGATGTTGTTCAATGCGCGACTGACAGTGCCATTAAATGAAAGCGAATGTCTATGTGTGTATGTGAGTGTGTGTGTGTTTTGCTAAGGGTGTGCGTGTGCTGATAGGTGTATTGCTATTTTGCTGTCCACATTGCAGCCTGCACACGACGATCAACAGCCAGAACAAAGCTTAAAGTAAAAGTGCAAAAGTCAAGAAAGCAACGGAGGAAAGGCAGTGCAAGGCAAAGGGAAAAACCCAAAAATAAACAAAAGGCTAATAACGCCAACTTTTTTTGCACAACGCCCTTGCAATTACGATGCGCTTCTGTGTAGGCGTGTCCACGCTCCAGCGCCAGCGCCAGCACTAGACGTGGCTCTGACTTTGACAGCGAAAATACTGAGAAATCCAAGGGGGAATGCCAGGTGCAACGCACTGGGGCCAAGCATTGTTCAGAGAAAAATACCACTTAAATACTCTGTTTCAGCTCTAGTTTTGTGTAGTTAATATGAGATGATAAAGATCTGTTGATATAGTATAAAATTCAGAAACTTTGGCAAACTTCAGTTTTGATTTTGACTATTTTCTATTTGTCTGGGGTGGTATAAAGATCCCTATTGTCTAAGGCCTATCATAGTTAAAACACCCCGCTTAACCCTTTGCCTAGGGTATTTCAGTTATGAAACTTTGTTAATGCATATTAAATAAGAGAAGCTCATTCCGGAGACTTCAGCTCAGGTTTTTCCAGCGAGAACTTTCCCCTTACACATTTTTGCGCTGATGAATTAAATTACGAAGAATGAATAATGTTTGAAACGTTGCGAAATTAACTTTTGTAAATGCCGCAACTTCATACACAGCTCGCACCGCACAGGCGCTGCCCGGGCTGGACCAGGCCGGCGAGCGTTTAATCATATGCAAGTGCAATAAGTGTTGAAGCAGGCAGAGACTCAATTATAAAAATGATAAAGAGAAAAATTCAATTAATGTTTTATTCACTTCAAACCAGTTTTTCCCATTGTAGCAGCTTGTTTTTCATTTTTGTTCTCCTTTTTTTGCGATGCATTTCCGCTGGGCTCAGCCTTACGCTTCATTACGCTCACAAAATGGCGTAAATGATTGTACATTGAGCGGAGGCGGTGATGTGGAGGCGTGGCAGCCGACTGAGTGGCGGCATTTGCCACAGGCGCATCAGGCCTTGCACGTGCCCATCCATATACGCTTACTGCAAATTTACAAATATATCTTAATTTATTTTTCATTTTCTTCATTTTTTTGCAGCATCAAAAATGCTGCGAATAAAATGCGTTGGCAAAGCGCTCAGTGGTCGGGGCCACTGTCAGCGTGATGAAAACTGCCAGAGGCGGTTTAAGAATTAACAACAACAACAACAAAAGCAGAGGGGGGCACACGCTTTGTGTGTCAACTTTAATTTTAAATAAAAAAATTTCACAAGAAATATTTTTTGCATATTTATTTATTTTTAGTAATTACTCACACTATAAAAAATCTTAAAGTGGAAATAAACTTTAAATTATAGTGTTTTCTTTATTATTATAATATTATTATGTATAATAATAATAAAATAAATAAATACATTCTTAACATAAATATGCAATAATTCAAAGTTTCAATATAATTATTTTTTAAAAATATACATAAATAGTTTTATTTTAATATTTAAAGCTTAAAGAATCATTATTGACATGAAACTAAGAATTATCAGAGCAAGGGACAGACGTATGGCAGGATGCCCGTTTGGGGGTGGAGTATGTTCACAGCTCTTCTATTTACAACAGTTGCTTAAACTTAATTTCATATGCATTGAGGTACTTAAGAGAATCATACAGCTCAACAAGATGCAACAATTAACAATAGCTTAAGGATAGATCAAGCGTTACAATAGTAGCATTTTGTTGCACTATAACAACTACGACAACAAGAAAAATCTGTTTCGGTTGAGTGTGCAAAAAAATGATCGATGTGTAAATACTTTTGACCACGTCTGTATATTCTATTGTTGCCAATAAGTTTTCACATTTCTAAATGTAAATCTGACAGCTTTTCAGAGGTGTCAATGCACGCGCACAAAAGCAACTCTGGTGCGCAGCATTTCGCAACACTGTCTGAGCAGAAGCAGCAGATGCGAGCAAGTCATCGTGAAGAAGTTTTCACCTTAAAGTACGAGGCAAACAAATAATTATTTTAAAGCAATAAACAGAACCAATAGCACTTCAAGCAGTCCGCAGACAACAACAGCAACAATCACAGCAGAAGCAAAGGCTAGAACTACAGAATATAGATATGTCGCACACGATGTTGCTGATGCAGTGGAACGAGGATCGTGAGACGTCGACGTACTCAGTCTACGACAGCGTCAATGAGTGCATGGATGACATCTGTAAGATCTACGAGGAGCATCTGATGAATTTGAGTCCTAATGCAAGCAGCATTACGTACGGAATCACTGAGCTGTTCGATTTCATCGATGGATTATTCAACATGTGCTGCATGGTCGGTGACCACAACACCTACAAGTCCCACAACAAGGAGTGGATCAAGGAGAAGCTTTATTGGCTGGTGCATTAGGGGGCTGAGCTGCAACAATGCAGATGACCCACAAAAGCTGAAAATAACAACATTCGCAATAAAGTTAAATCATAATTAATCACTAATTATGGCAAATACATTTACAATTTCTAAAAGCTGACGATTTGCATTCATTTATTATTTGCAGCTGTCAATTGACATTTACGGTGATGCGGTGGGCCGCAATGCCAAAGGCAAAGGCAAATGCATTAAAACTGAAACAAAAATCGAAGTTAGATGAAAATGTCTGTGAGGCAACAGCTGCAGCTGGTGCTGGTCTGGTTTGCTTGAATCCGTTTGCAGGTCTTGGGCAGCTGCGCGACTTTGTGACTTGGTTCAATGGGAAATCACATTGGCAGCTCAATAATTGTGGTATTGAGACACGATGTGTCCGCGTCAAGGATGCAGTCAATTTCCCAACTCAAAGCGGCAAGGACGTACTTTTGTGCAGTTCTGTTAGCAGGTGTGGAGCCTTTTCAAAGCATCTCAAGTAAACACGAGGCCAAGGGCAAGGACATGGACACGGACAACGACTTGGACAGGGGAGCGACTGGCTGGAGACAACAAGTTGACTGTGTTGCCCCTCGGGCTGGCCACTAGTTATCAAAGGCTTTCTCAAGCATTTCAGAATTAATGGTGTGCCGCTCCCCACAAAGCGCAAAATTCTGTCTAGAAGTCGCCTTTATGGCCCTTGGCGAGCATTTTGTAAGCTGTCTGTTGCCCACGTAATTGGCAGCGGATCAAAAAGGCTCATTTCCAGCTCTCGGCATTTCTCGGCACGTGGTCAATGGCTACACAGCAGCCAGGTCGAGCGAAAGACGCATAAAGACAATCGTAAACACTTTGCAGATCAACAGTTGGCCAAATACTCTACATCAACTGCCTTCGACAAGCGCGCTCTGTTGAAAGGAATTCCTAAGCCTGCTGGCCCGCTGCTGAAAGCACTAAAATCGATTTACTACTTTAGCTACTTTACTACTTTTTACTACTTTTACTACTTTACATGTTGCTTGACTGGCTGAAGAAGCCTCTTCCTTTCCTTCCTGTCTGATTGAATGAACTGAATTTCTGCATGATGTCACAGGTTACTCAGATCAATGAGGCGACTTTCTTTATAATTGTTTCATAATTATTTTAAATTAATTGAAAATTTTATTATGATTTAAATTTTCTTTTATTATAATTGTGCACAAGTTAGTGATAATCTCTATAATTATTTTCTTCTTGAGAAGTCTCTAGCTAAGATTTTATTCCAACCACCTTCTGATGCTTCAAGTGTGCTGCGAAAGAGCATGGAGGCGTTTGCGACCATTTCCAATGTCAACAAGATCGAGTATAAACACCTGTGGCCATGCTTATATAAAACACCCTAGGTAGCCATGACAATAGACGTACGATATTATGTAAGAATTTAAAATAAAAAGCAGACGCAGTGCCCTTCGAAGCAACAACAGCATCAAGATATGTATCTCAGTCATCTGAGTAAACCATAAAGTCTAAAGGTTGATAACTTCAATATAATATATATATTATGTTATAAAGCTTAACTTGGGCACATAATCGAGATAAGTATAAGATAAGATAAGTCCATACAGACAAAGTATTTCTCAGTTATATAATATCTGTTCTGTAATATATGATCAAATATAGCCACGATTTAAGTGATTTAAATTTTTATAATAACAAAAAATAATCATTTTAAAATGCAGAAAAACGTAAAAAATAAATATTAAATTAAAAATAATTTTCTAAAATATTATATTAATAATATCTCATAATTTACATCCTCATAAACCTAGTTTCACAATTTTATTTAAGCAATTTAATTGAACAATTTGGCTTAAGCAACAGGTTTGAGTCATTCTATGAAAAACGTAGAATATTTTCTTATAGGTGGGGCTTGGTAAACATTGGAGTCAAAAGTCGGGGCATGCGCCGAACTGAAATACTCAAAGCTGCTCAAGTAGGGGAATCGAGTTGAGTCGAGTTAAGCTAAGTTGAGTGGACTCGAGTCGAGTCGAGTTGAGTGTGTTTTCATTTTCGTTTGAATGCTGCAATGCGGGCAACTTGGCAAAGAACAAAGACATGGATTTTGGTGTCCAGAGCAATGACCGTTCTGTTGGCAGTTACCACCAGAGCCAGATATGTTTTTTCCGGCACATTAAAGCACAGACCGAATGCCATAAGTTGACCGCAAAGTGCGTATGCGTATGCGTTGCAGTTGCAGTTGCTGAGATGCGAAAGGTTGAGCAAATCAAACGGGGCGCCAAAAGAGCTGTCCGTGTGTGTGTGTGGGGAGTGTGGAGAAGTATCTTTTGATTTCCGCAACAAATTAAATTAAATGTGGCTTGTAATATGATTGCAATTGAGGCAGCAAACGGTAACAGCAGCGGCAATGGCTACAGCCATGCCGGAAGCCGCCGCCAAGTGGACAACAACTGCAGGAAGCCAACAATAAAGGCATTCCGACAACACGAAGAGAGCAAAGCGGAACAAGCAGAGCTGAAATACCATCAGCGGGCAGCAGGAAGCATTTGGCAGCTACTGACTGCAGCCAAGGCAACCAGAAGAATCAAGTGCTCGACGAGCATTTAAGTGAGTCCATGTTCATGAAACGACTTCTATGACTCGCTCGACACTTTTTTATTGTAAGTGCTTTAACATTTCATTGAATGTTTCTCTTCTTGTTGTTGTTGATGTTGTTGTTGTTGTTGCATGCATTGTTTTGTGGCACTGATGTTTGCTTTCAACTTGTCGCTTTTGTCGTCAGCATTGCTTAACATGCGAAGGCGTCTCAAGTGCCACAAGGGATGATATATAAAAGGTATATATATATAATATATATATGTGTATATCTGATGCTTAGAGATGCGCCGTGAATATCGAAAGGAGCGAAACATTATATTTATTGCAAACATGAGGAATATTATAAAGCGATGTAAAAACAAATGTGTTTATTATAGACTCTGAAGAAAGCAGCATAATTGGGCTCGCTGGAGGACTTCTCTGTTCAGGAGCAACCCCATAAGAGCAATGCCTGCCCGGGTCTGTGCGGAACTCTTGGGCAGGCCTGTGCGGCATAGGTCTCCTTTAAGCATTTCCTTCCTGCTCGCACACTAATTGCCGCACAAATTACTTTTAACCAAGTGGCTCGTGCCCATTGTTGCTTGCATTGCTTGATGGCTGCTGTTGTGGCAGCTTCGAGAGGACCGTCTACTGAGGAAACAAAAAAACTCATCAGCTCATAAAGAAAGAGATTTTTAATACATGTTTGCTTAAAGTACAAGCGAGTGCTTTATGCGATAAGAATCTGTATTTTAATTGCCTGAGGCGAGAGCTCGCTTTAAAGTTTCGTTTTCGTTCGACTGTCAAGGTGGCTGCCGTAGACTGTCAAGGTGGCATTCAGCATACAAATTGCAGCATTGAGCAGGCCAGCCGGGCAACAGCGTGGACTCGCTGCACTTAAGGTGATTCTTACGCGAGTTTTACGGCTTTTCACCGCGTTTGCGGCTTCGCCGACAAGCAATAAAAGTGCGTGTGCATCGCCCCACGCCCGGCGAAGGAACAAGCCGTATTACAGCGCGAAACTGCGTGCTAAAGGAAATATTTGAATACAAGTTTCATTCAACCCAAAGTTATTAGCAGCAGAGTCCCTCTTTGATCTCGCTTCTCTCTTAAGAAACCCAAACACAAAATGCGAACAATTCTTATTTTAATATTTTAAACGTGCTCGCACATTAATTTCTGGCGCTCAGCTACGAATGAAATGTTCATTGGGCAGTCCTCGGCTGCCTTTGGCAACGGCAGATGGGCTCGACACTGAACGGCGCAACAATATTTACAAAAAGCAATAACCCACATTATTCACAGAAGACAACAGCGAATGCTTTCAATAATGCTTCACTGTGATTCGAAATGAGTTCAGCGAGAGCCAAAATGAATATGCAGAATATGAGCTGAACAGCAAAAAGATATTAAAACCAAGAAGCCGCGATGACTTCTCAGAAGCCGACGGCCATATGCACTACTGAACTGCGGCTAAGAGATACAAATATACTAAATATAATATATAATAAATAATTGTAAATATGAGACTGTATATATTATGTTATATTATATGTATACTTATAGTTTGACTTAATATAGAAATAATATATGCAAGAATAGGAAAATAATAAGAAATAAAATAGTAGTAGATAGTAATTGCATATAATTCTATATGATAATAAATTAGAATTTATAATTCCATATTGCTTCTCTATTTTTATAAGATTTTATTTATATATAACAATTTTATAAAATAAATAAAAACCATAAAAAATATTGGAATTTTATATTTAGTATTTATTATATAAATAAAACATAAATAAATATATAAATTAATATTTTTTTAAATTATGAAAATAAAGAATAGAAGAATACTAATTTATAATTGAATATTATATATATTTATTTATTATTAAATTGTGATTTTAAGTCTCTTGCAAATATGAAGAATATTGAAATAATAATATATATAAATGAAAGTATAACTTCTAATATAATTGGAAATATTTTAAATATTTTACAATCAATTATCTACACAAATTTGTTTGATATATCATATATAAATATATATGTAATTTAATTATAATTAAATAAAAATAAAAATAACATAAGGCAGATTTCATAAGAAAAAGTGCTCACAATCGGAAAATTGAATATTTTAAATTGAAAATGTCGGAAAAGAAACCCAAACAGGATTATATTGAAGCGACTATAAATGCCACACGTGTGATATATATGAAATCGCAATGCAAGTCGAAAATTTAATATTGTATATTTTTGTGTGTAAAAATTTGAAAAATGTTGTCCGTGCGTCGAGCCAGGCAGAAAGTGCATCAGCATGGCGTCCCAGTCACCACGCTGGCTCTACGGCTGCCACTGACGCCAGTCGTGCTGCTCTTGGTGCTGCTGCTGCCATTGTAGTTGTTGGTCGCTGTCAGTCAAGCAGTCACTGGGAGTTCCCTTGGCGTGCACGAAATTCCGGCTGCAACAAACGGAAATTGCATTTACACGCTTGCCTGGTCCTGGCAAACGTCAAGCCCACCTACTCAGCTGCTCTCGGTCAGGCTTTTTTCTTCTCTATTTTTTTTTTGTATTGATTACAAGGCCAAAGGCGTAAACAATAACACACACACACACACAGACCGACACTTCTCGGTTTGATCCTGTTTTTATTGAACTTGGCAACATGGCCAGCAGCGTTGATAGCACTAATCACCTGATAAGCAGACGAGCGCCAGCTCATAAATGTGTGGCCAATGTAAACAAAAACGTGTCGAGAACTGATTGAAATTCTTTGCCAAACTGTTTCCACAACTCATCACAGAGATGCGCATCAAGTGAGAGCTGAAGAGCTGTGGGTGAAAAGTCATTATATGTATTGGTAATTATACGTGATAAAATTGCCATCGTTTGATATATATATATATATATATATATATATATATATATATATATATATATATATATATATATATATATATATATATATATATATATATATATATATATATATATATATATATATATATATATATATATATATATTATATGAAAATATTTATTTTAAATAACATAATAATAAATAATAAAAAAAAAATATATATATATATGAAGTAAAAATAATTTATTTTATTTTCACTCATTTCATTTGTTTCACTCTTCACAATATTATTAAATTGGTGAAAAATATATATAAAAATATATTATATAAATTAAATTATTATAAATATTAAAAATTAAAAATAATTAAATTTAGAATATCTATTTTCACCAGTGACACATGACTATATAGAATATATAAGTTTAAGCTTAAATTTTATTGAAATAATATATGTTGAAAATATATCTTTCAGCCACAGTTACACACCATCGGCCAAGGGCTGTAAGTTCAACTCCGAAGCAGCTTAGCCCGGCAGCAATTAGGCAGTTCTTTATCTAACTTGAGCTATGGATCAACAAAAGATAACTTAAACTGTTCTATTCCTTTCAATCAGTTTAATAAAGACTCAGTCCAGGCAAACTCGTATACTTTTACTTTTATATTTATTTTAGTTTTATTATGATTTACTATTTTAAATCAATATTTTCATTCTTTTCACCTTTTCTTAAAGCGTGACTTCAGCACAGTGTTTCCGTGTGTTACGCAACACTAACCGAACCTTGTGTAAGGTACTCAAGCTGTGGGCCACGCCACAGCTGGCACTCGGCCAAAACCAACAGGCTAAACAAACTGGGGGCCAAGTAAAAACAAGAAAATAAAAAGCGAAAGAACCTGACACAATTTAAGACCAAACATAAAATGTTGTAAGTGCAAAATTGAAAATTTCAAACTGAAAACAAACAGTGCGAAGGACCCAGCATATGCACAAGATTAATCGACGAGATTTACCAGAGCGAAGGCTGTCGGGCTTTCCGCATGCAAATAATTTGCGGCGAACAGAACGTGTAAACAAATCGGCCCTGCTCGGTGGGCTACAGATAGACGGAAAGTTGCTCAAAACTTTTCTCGAATCTGACACACTCAACGCTATCGGAGCGCCGCATTGCAATTGGGTTGAGCCAGGCGGAGAAAACTATGAGCCAAATACATCAAAGAGCCAAGCGTAGCCGTAGGCGGTGTCGCTGATGACAGATAAAGCGAGCAGCTGTCGGTTTGTTTGATGGCAAAAGTTGTTCTGAAACTTCAATTACTTTTCACCTGACAGCGTCAACAACAACAGCAACAGCAACAGCCACAACAATCAATTGTTAAGCAGACGTAGATACTGGCACAGATACCCCCACTGCAGTAACCTTACAAAGTTGACCATGTAGAACACAACCTTAGGGATATCAACAAGTCAGAGCTGTGCAAATAGAGTCCATAGGGCTCGTTAGGAGTAGGCAGTCACCATATAGAATATATATTCTTCAGCAACATCAAGCGCCAAGTCACGTAGAGCTAAATATGGTTTTTATCTCGTTATTCAGACATTTTAGGAGATGAATGTAGAAATTTACCTATAATCGCTAATAAATTATTATTATTATTATTAATAATAGATTCATCACAGACTTAACAGCTTTGCTGGTTTTTGAGATCTTCTAATTTGATAATTTGATTCATATTTTATAAACATAGCATAACTCATCAAATTGTCTCTGACCATGTTTTAACAACTGACTAAAGACGATCATCATTAGAATGTGCCCTAAATACAATAAGCTGATAGTTTACAACTAAGTTTCTAGGCTCTCTCTAGTCGACATCGCCCGACTGGGAGACTGGCGACTAAACTTCATGCTTAGTTATCTACTATAATATATATTTAAACTATAAGTATATATATAGTATAAGAACTCCATTTTGGAACTTCATTAATTTGGTCAACTGCCACATTTTCTTTATAATAATGTTTGCATTAAAACCCAAGTGCTGTATCCTTTCCAGCAAACCTTCACAGCTCTGTCAAAGGCAAGCCGATTTGTCTCTTAGACTGGCTCTTTATTCAAGTTTCATTCACAGCTGCAGAGCTAAAGCATGTAATGTAAGTCAGCTAAGAATGCATTTGCTTTGGTGAACTGTGATTGCTTATTCATGCATGCAGCCCGTGGCTGAGTGCAGGACATCTCCTAGTTAGATATCCTGCATTAGCAGTCCTCTGGCTAACATATAATTACAAAACTCATGCAAAAATGTGAAGCTTCTCGGAATGCCGTGAGCTTTAGCGGAAATCCCGTGTTAAACTGTATTAAAACCCAATTTATATCTCCGACGTCAGCCGAGCTCCACTTTATATTACGTTAATTGCTTGACGTGCATTACGTGATTGCAATTTAAATGCGTGTAAATTAAGTATAAGCCGCACGCATTGTCAGGTAATTGCTAAAATGATTCAAGATCCGGCTCGGGATATATTCGAGACAATTGTAAATTAAGTGAATGACGACAACTGCGACTTTCTGGAGCTGTTTGGCGAATTAAGGCTAACAATCAATAACCAACGTAGCCAAGCGACATGGCTCCAAGTACCAAGGACGCTGCCTGCGAAAGGAAATTGAATTGCATTTGAAATGCATGCGACGCACGGCTCGGCGCTTACGTGGCGCTTAAAGGTGATGCGATATGTGTTTGGGCTTACGGCAGCTTTGGTCGCATTTGTAAGCGAGAAGCTTTAGATCCTTTTGCCAAAATACTTTCAGTCGGATTATCTGCAAGCAATAGTCGAAGGACTTAAGTGTGACGAAAATATCCCTACTTTTTTATTTATTAACAATACAAGCAACAGGAACTACTATGTGGGTGCTCTTCCCCGCTCGCTCGGCTGCACTAAGCCTCGTCCTAGTCCAAAATATAATCCTATTAAACATTATTACATCACAAAACGTTTATGAGCTGGTGTAAATCGAGCAGCCGCAGGGATATTATCAACGAAGTTAGCGTCTTCGGCCGCCCAGGGATCATCAGGGGGAGCTGATTGAGGCTTCAAGTGCCCATTGTAGCCAGCCAAGCAGAGGGCGAAACTTTCCGCTGCGGCTTCCTCAATGTTATGCAAGTGTGGTGCATACAAATTTCATCCTCTTTGCGCTTGATTTTACAAGTTGCCCATAGCTGCCAGGAGAGCGAGAGGTTAGCAAAGAGGGCTCGTAACACGAGTGACACGAATATATATTTATTTTTAAAAATAGTTAGAGTATTTTATACAATTTATAATAAATGTGTCAGCAAAAATATTGAAATATATTTCAGATACTCATTTAGCTTCAATCTGCTGAAAACCCATTAAGAGTTAAATCGTTTTTCTAACTAAAACTAACTTTAGATATTTTTTATTAAAAAAATATAATATAAAAAAAATAGTTTATGTATTAGCTATTATTTATAGAAGAAATTTATTTTAGAAAATTTCAATCAAATTATATTATATTATATATATTATTATGTATACACCTTATGCATATATATATATTTATATGACTACAACATTCGAGTCTCCATTAAGGATTGTCAGAATTTTATAATTAACTTACATTCTTAGAAATTGTTCAGCGAATATAATAAAAATATTAAATTATTTATTATAAATACTAAACAATTTTGAAGAGAATATTAAATTAAATATATATAATATATATATATTTTATTTGGACCTGGTCTAATCATAACTAAACTTAGAGCTTTATCTATAACAGACCATATTGTATTTAAAATATTATAAAAAATTTATTTTATTTTATTTATTTATTATTTATTTTTCTATAATATATATATCAGTTTTATATAAGTACAGAAATATTTAATTCATTTTAAACCTCAAATAATACTAAAGCTCTTTCAATAATTTATTTATATATAAATATTATAGATAATTTTAAAAAATCTATTAATCCATTAAACTTCAATCAAGAAAAATAAGAGAAAATGCAAAAATAATTATTAAAAATATACTTTACTTAATTAATATGAATTTCGTATATCTTTTACGACTAGCTAAAGGAGTCTCTGGGCCATTGGAGGCCATCTGTAGGCGGAAGTGTATGGAGCAGGACGACAGCTGTCTTTGCAACCACATGATGCAAATGGTGGTGCATATTAAAAACGCTGCAAGCGCACTTTGTGGCAGCCATAAGGCGAGGTTGATGCGATAATCGCTAGCTATTCTATGTAAATTGGGTCTTGTTTGTTGGCTTTGTGTGCGACAACAAAGGGTGGGGGCGTGGCGTTGGCCTAATGCTGAACCGATGAGGCTTACTGCAACTTTAAGAAAACATTTGGCCATGGCCACATTAAATTTGAGCTCGGCTGAGCCCCAGCCGGGCCAAATTATGCACATGATTGCGTTAATCAAGTTAAATTGGATGCTGCTGTCAGTAGGGGAGCAGTTGAAGCATTTCATTTGTGATTTCTGATTTGTGATTTGTGTTGGTTATCTATCTCTCCGTCGACTTTTTTGTGGGCTAATTGAAGTGTGAATGGCAAGCAACGCGGCCCACTAGATACCCTACATAAGCCATGCTGGAAGTATGAGCACATAAATATATTTTAGATATTTCAATTTAAAACAAATATATTTGATAACCGCAAACCCCATAGGCAATTGGTAAATTGGAATAAATCTGATTTATATTACGGCACTCGAGCTCACACAAATTGTACAGCCATTGATTGACTAGCCAAGTGGCAAGCAGCTCCATAAGTACTCATTAAATTGTTAATGCGGTTGGCTTTTCAGCTTTTCGGCTTTCATGCCTCATTCATGTGCGCATAAAACCAGCCAGGCGGCCGGCCTGTCGAGCAACTCAGCCTGCAAATTTAAATTGAAAATGCAATAAAGAAATTGTAAATAAAAAATGAAATCGAATGGGGCAGTACACATGTCGTAGATGATGATGTGCACGAGTATGTGAGCATGGCAGGTTGGACTGGAAGCCAGAAGGCAATTGAATTATAAGCGAAGCTGCTTGTTTTGGCAGTTAGGATATTTGACGCAGCTTCCGGTAACCGAGCGGAAACAGAAGACTGACAGCCAACCTGCTCACAGGTTACTCTTGTTGGAGCCTAATGAAGTTAACGTAGCTGCTTCGTGTGTCCCACATGTGGTGGTTATAGATGAGGGAATCTGTGATTCCACCCGGCTGGTTTACTGCTGCATAGCTTTAGTTTCCCAGCTCATACACTGTAATCTAAGAGTTCATAGAACACTAAGTATTCTAAAAATTATAACACAGTATAAAATAGTATAACAGTAAACAATAGTAAACAGTATAAAATTATTTTGATTAATAAAAAACACTGAAGATAATCTATTCATTAAAATACAAATATCATTCAAATGACATTTTACAGCGCCACCTACTCAAGCTCCAATAAATAATATACATATAATAATATATCTTCGATGGCATAACTAAAAACAAATAAACGTTATAAAACAAAATACAAAAATCGATATACTTCAAGAAATGAACTGGTTCGGCTTATCGAACTAATCGCAGTAAACGATAATTGTTCTTCGCAGCATTTCTGCAGAAAAGAAAATGGACGCAAAAAAGATGTTGGATATGAAAGTTCTTTGAATTATAATTAAATATCCCTCTAAATATATAAAAAAAAATTGTTAAAAATGAGTGGAAATCAGTCAAAAAACAGTAGCGGAGGTAAGTCCATCGATTGCAAAACAATGACAGACTTTTTTGTCTAATTTTCACTGAAACATACAGCCGGCTACAGCGGCGAAGCACCCGCCACAATTCCCATACCCAGCATTGAGGAGAAGAACAAGAAAATGCGACAAGAGGCACTAATGGAGAAACTACGCGCCAAGTACCGCAATAAACCAAAGAGCTTCGAGGAAATCAAGAAATCGATGCGCTCGTACTTCATGGAGAAGCATTATCCGCTGGATCCGCTCAGCAAGGCAGCGCTGCAATCGGCATTAGATAAACTGCAGAGCTACATCAAAGTCACCTCCCGACACGGCCTTGTGGAGCGCTTGGAGAGTCTCTCCCGCCAGCTGGGTCTCAAATTCATGAAGGATCAGCAAACGCTGTTCATTTCCACAGACATGTTCTACGTAGAGATCCTGCTGGATGCCAGTGGTAAACTCAGTGATGTCAAGGTCCACCACGAGTGCAAGATTGAGCAGCCATCGAATTCCAGCACCAGCTCGCCAGAGTTGATGAATTGCCTGAAAACAGGCGACTTCGCAGACTTTACAGTCCAACTGGAAGGCCTCTCCTCCATTTACCAGCTGAACGCAGAGCCAAAAGTCAAGAAGAAGGCCTTTGTAGTGCTGCAGGCCATGGAAGCGGACATCTTCAGTCTCTATCAGCATCAACTGCAGCAACAGCAGCAGCTTAATAACAGCGCTGACAGCTACTACATCATGAACAACTCATCGGTGGGCTTGGTCATGCAGCGACGAGGTGGGCACCCGCTGAAGCTGACCTACTTCTGCCCGCCCCTTCACCTTATCGAGCAGAAGGTGAAAAGCGATGATGTGGCCACTTCCAGTGGGACTGCGAGCAGAGACCTGAACATTGAGCAGGTAATAAAAAGCCCCAACGGACTCAGCGCCACGCTAAATCTCGAAGCCTCCTCTGCTAACAAGCTGCAAATACTGCCAATTGTCAGCTTCAACAGCGAGTCTGGACTGCCCGTAGAGCAGCCCGTCTATGCGCCGCTCACGCAGAACAATTCAATGCTGATGCCGGCTACCTATGTGCTGCGTCTCTGTAAGCCCATGCCCGTCTGCATTGAGTCTCTGCGAGCTTTGGGTCTGCCTGGCCTTGCGAGCATAGCAGACGAGGAAACGACAGTAATGAATCTGATTGTGCAAACGGCCTCCAGGCAGTTGATTAAGAACACCCAGAAGGGCTTGTATGTGAATCTTCCGAAGGAGACGCACTGCTACTTCTTCACTGACAACCGCAGGCTGAAGGGCACTCTAATATCGTCGCTGCCTTTCACAGAGCCTACCCAGGTATTTAAGATAATTGCGTTCCTCAAGAAGCAGGCGCTCTACTACACACTGCTCGCCAGCTGCGTCAGGGAGCAGCAGAAGCAATACAATGGTAAGTGGATCTTATAAACAATCGCATAGTGGAATATATAATATATGCACTGCTTTCAGACATGGACAGCACTGTTATTTTGGAGGTAACTGCTGTCTCGCTCAACCAGATCACAGTGGAACTGCAGCATCCGTACGAGGAGTCGCTGGCCACTGTGGACTTTCTGCTGGAGGACGGCCAGCCAACTTGCACCATTTACTGCCTCAGCAACGAATACGAAGCGCTCTCCCAGAAGCTGACTAGAACCGTGCGGCAGGTGTTTTCCATTCCGATGGTGATATATAAGTTGCTCAAGTGCTGGGAGGAGGAGCATCAGCTGAAGATGCATGGTGGTGTGGCCCCAGGCGCAGGCACAGGAAGTGGAACATCGGGCGGATTTAGCAGCACCGGAGGTGGTAGCAGCGGTGTTGGAGGTGGAAACGCCAGTGGCGGGATGCATGGAACAAGCAACTTCGGACAGTTTGCAATTGAAGCAGCAGGAGAGGGAGGCAGTGGAACTAGCGGCGGATTCAGTAGCATTGCCAATCTCAAAATGGACTCCAAGCTGCGTTCTCTGGCAGATGCGTTCGCTGCATCAACCTCGGCTGCCGCGGCCATTGCGGGCCTCATGAACCTGAAGCGTGAAACCGATCCACAATCAACTGGAGGAAACAGTCCTGTTCTGCCCTCTGGCTCTGGGTTGCAACCCAAGGCCAGCGACCATGAGATCGCCGACAAGTACAAAAATATTTGGAAAGACAAAACGCCCAACCTGAAGCACAGCGTCAGCATCACGCCCATTGCTGGCGATGGCAAATCGCCTCTACAGCAACAGGTGGACGTGCAGCGTACGGGCGGCATTGAGATCATTCCATTGAATGCGCCAGCCAGTGTGGGCGCCACGCCGAGCACGGGGTCTCCTGCTACCACGATCACCATCACACCCATAACTGGAGGGAGCAAAGAGACCAGCAAAGATGCGAAAAAGCCAATCCCCACTGGGAGTGCGCCTAAGCGGCCACACGAGGCCACATCCTCTTCGACCTCGAGCAGCAGCACTTGCAGCAGCGCCTCCAGCGACCCGCAGAAGGAAAAGAAGCGCAAGAAGAAGCGAGATGACTCACCCATGGGGCCGCCCGAGAAGGTATATTCGCGCCAGAATTCGCCTGCGGCTGGCGGCATGGCGGATGCTTCAGCTGGAAGTGGAGTCGTGCGAAAGTTTTCGTCGCCCTCAACTTCGTCTTCGTCCTCGCCCAAGGGAGGGAGTGCTGCAGCTGCAGCTGCTCTGGGCCTGATGGCCGGCCAACCGTCGGCGCGTCCCAGTCCCAAGCACTCTCCCGTCTACAGCAGCCCAAAGCACACCAGCAGCAGTAACACTGCCTCGAACAGCCCCAAGTCGCCATTCGGGACCCTCTCGCCGAAGCATGGCTCCTCCGGCAAGCCGAGCATGTCCACTCTCAAGAGTGCCACGGCCGCCACCAGTCTAAGCCTCAGTCCCAAGGGCGAAAAGTCCCTCCCAACAGGCCCCGCAGGTGGCTCCAGTGCCAGCCACGCCATTCCTTTGGCTGCTGCTGGCTCTGGCTTGGGGTCAAGTGGCACTCCTTCCATGATGCGCCCCGTGCCCCCACTGGCCAGCAGCAGCCAGTTGCCCGCTGCGATTAAGAAAGACAAGTCCATCGCCAGCAGCTCGACATCTGCTGCTCCAGCGGGGGTCGCAGCTGCAGTGGCTGCACTCAAGAGCTCCCAGCAGCAGCAGCAGCAGCAGTTGAAGTCATCTGTGGCCAGTTTATCGCATCTGGCCGCAGGTGGGAATCTGAGCAGCTATGGGGCTCCAGCCGTGGCCGCCTTGGAGCTGAGTGCACTACGCAAGGGAATGGCGGGAGCGGGAGTGGGATCGGGATCGGGATTGGGCGCAGCTGCGGGAGCGGTAGGTGCGGTAAGTCCGTTTTCAATTTATGAGTAGCTCTCGTTGTGTGCCCACCTCCGCCTCCAACTCCTACTCCAACTCAACCTCCTGCACCTCTAACCCCTAGTTGACTCTGCTCCCACTCTTGCATACGACTAAAACTCTGATCCGAATGCAAAATGCAAAGAATAATTGTAATTGATTTATATTACTCTTATTATTATGATTAATGCTGTCACTGCTGTAGTCTCTGTTCTTGTTTTTGTTTTTATTTTTTACTTTGACTTTGATTTGATCTACTGTATGTTCTGTTTGTAAATATATTACTTTATTACCTATTTCCTAACTGCATCCGTGTTATTTGGTCTTATTAATCCCTGTGCTGGGCTCTATGCTTTAGTAGTCCTCCCTCCCATCAATGCCTCCTCTGCAATATGATTATTTAACGTAGTTCCTCCGCACTCTGCACGTTTCTTTTCCACTCCGACTAGAGTATTGTTTCCATTTACAGTGATAAGCTAATGTGGTAATGTGGCTTAAGAGGAGTCTTTGGGTGTCTGGGTTTCTTGGGAGTATTCCCTATAAAAGTGTTTTCCGGATCTCTGACAAACTTTATACTAACGAGTTCCTTTCTCTCTCGCTCTTCCTGTACACTCGCTGCGGTCCTGGCATGATTATGACGACATTAACCCTCAATCGACACTGCTACTTTTTGATTGCTTTAATTTGCGTTCTCGGTTCGTTTTTCATTTGTTTGTCTCCTCACACACACACAAACACACACGCACACAACCACGCGCTTCCTTTGTCAGGTTAGTTCGATGACGTCGACGGCAGCTTCGACGGCAACCATCCAAACCACAACAACAGCAGCGGATTCATCGGGCACCGCAACAGCAGTGGTGGAGGCGGGAGCAGCGGTGGGAGCAGCACTTGCAGCAACAACAGCAACAGCAACAACAACGCAGCAGCAGCCGCAGCGAGCAGTGCCACATAGTACCGAGAGCTCCAGTTGTGCTAGCAGCAGCTCCACTTCGGGAGCAGTCTCTGGTCTCTCCACGGGGTACATGGTGAAGCCGAGCAGCCAGGAGGGCCTCAAACTAACCATCAATAAAACGAGCAGCGCAAAGAGAGAGAGCAAGGGCGGAGTCGCTGGGTCATCCTCATCTTCGACCACGACGTCGTCGTCGTCGTCGTCTTCGACTAGCAGCAAGAAGCAGCACACGGGCTTAAAGCCAGGCGTCAACAGTGGCCCAGCCTCGAAGAAGGCACTTTCAGCATCCACGAGCTCAGGGGCAAGCAGTTCCGGGTCGAGCAAACACCTCTTCCAGAAGGCCAACTCTTCTGGAAACCTGAGCAGCAAGCTCTGCGGCTCCTCAGCGCTAGGCAGTGGTCTGCCGCTGACAAAGAGCAACAGCACCAACTCCTTCCAGGAGCACAGTGTGCCCAAGCGGCGGCCTAGTATGTGCAGTCCGGGCTCTAGTGGAAGCGGCGGAGCTGGCGGTGGAGGTGGATCGCAACGGAAGTCATCAGCAACGGGCCACGGATCAGGATTAGGGCCGGGAGGGGGAGCAGGCAGAATGTCGCCAGCAGCGTTGAGCGGGTCGACGTCACAGCCACCGCCGCGCTTCGATCACCACACAGACATGATGACCATTCTACAATACGCCTCGCCCACCATGGCAGCCAGCATGGAGGGCTTTATCAAGGGACTGCACAACAAGTTTCAGATACCCAAATTGTCTCAGCGGCCAAGTGGCAGCACCAGTGGAGCTGGGCAGACTAGCGCCACCTCAGATCCGGCGCTAGCAGCAAGCACGTCAGCTTCAGCTTCCTCCTCAGCCTCCTCGCTGGAACAGCAACAGCAGCAGCAGCAGCAGCAGCTTAACGCGGACTTAAGTGCCTTGGCGTCCAGCATAACCTCCTCTACGACCAGTAGCAGCAGTGGAGCACAGAAGCCATCGACAGCTCCCGCTGCAGCAGGCGACGTGGTGCTCAACCTGACAAGCAGTGGCGCAGAAGGATCAGGTGGTGATGGCGTCGACGAGGAGCTGCTCGCCAGCCTGGCCGGCGAATGACAGCTCGAGCTGACTCAGCCACTCTCTGCAATCGCAACTTAGTTCAATTAATGTGTTAAAGGCCCTTGGCTGTACTCTGACAACGAGCTGTTCTTTGATAGTTTTAAGTGTTGGTGGGGATGGGCTTATCCAGTGGCTGCCTTAACTGAACGAAATGCTGTATTATCTTTATACCTTAATTCATATAGTCATGATACTCTGAAGTGTTAATAGTCAGCAAATAAATGTTTATGTATGCACTAGAGACTGCGCTAGAGCAGACGTGTAAACAATGTTGGGGTTATCTGGTGCGGTTTGCGAGTCGACGCTGGAGGCTTGTGGCTTTGAGCGCAACAAATAGGAATTGCAGTGGGGTCTAGGGGTCAAAGCACTGCAGCGATAGCCTCTACCCGGGAGAGCTGCGGGGTGGGGGTAATCAAACAAATACGTCATAATAAAATATGTGTGTGTATTTAAATGCTTTGAGCTTAAAGGCTTAATAAGTGTTGAAATCGACATTAGATGTTTAGTTGGACTTCCTGGACGCTCTTCAGGGCGTCGCTGTAGCGGGCCAGCACGGGCTGCACCTCCTCGGCTATGAACTCGCCCACCTGCTCGCTGGCGCGGCCCGTGAAGGTGCGCGCGTCGAGGATGTGCTCCAGCTGATCAAGAATGGGCGCAAAGTAGGAGTCTCCGCGTACGCGCTCTATCAGGTCATTGTCTTTGCCCAGCTGCTTGACCTGAGCACCGGCCTCTTGGGAGAGAACGCGAATCTTCTCGTGGCACACTTGGCGATCTCCGCCGGCCTTTACCATTGCCATGATGATGTTCTCCGTGGACATGAATGGCAGCTCCTGGGCAATGTGCCGCTCGATGACCTTCGGATAGACCACCAGTCCTTGTGATATATTCAGTAGCGTGAGCAGAGCTGCATCAGCGGCCAAGAAGCCCTCCGATAGCGTCAGCCTCCTGTTGGCCGAGTCATCCAGAGTACGCTCCAGCCACTGTGTGGCGTGCGTATTCGCAGCATTGCTGAACAACGTGATTAGGTGCCGAGCCAGGGCGCAGCAGCGCTCCGAGCGCATCGGGTTGCGCTTATATGGCATAGCCGATGAGCCAATCTGGGTGGTTTCGAATGGCTCCTCCAGCTCCTTGCGTGAGGCCAGAATGCGCAGGTCAGAGCACATCTTATGGATTGTGGTGCCCAGGCTAGCCAGGGCAGCCATCACCTCGACGTCTACCTTCCGCGAATATGTTTGGCCGGTGACGGCGTAGGGCTTGCTGAAGCCCGCCAGCTGTGTGACCAGCTTGTCTAGTTGCTTCACCTTCTGGCTGTCGCCGTTGAAGAGCTCCATGAAGGAAGCCTGCGTGCCCGTAGTGCCCTTTACGCCGCGGAAACGCAGATCTTCAAGGCAGCGACGCAGAGCGCGCTCGTCCATTAGCAGGTCCTGCATCCATAGACAGGCACGTTTTCCAACTGTCGTCAGCTGTGCCGGCTGCAGATGCGTAAAACCAAGGGTCGGCAGGGCCTTGTATGTCTCGGCGAATTGTTGCAGGCGACCCACAACGGTAGCTACGCGCGGCAATAGCAGTTGCAGTGCATCGCGCAGCACAATGAGATCCGTGTTGTCCCCCACGTAGCAAGAGGTGGCACCCAGGTGAATGACCGGCGCGGCAACCGGACATTGCTTGGCGAAGACGTGCACGTGCGCCATGACATCGTGCCTCGTGAGACGCTCTTCGGCGGCAGCCGCCTCGAAGTCTACGTCCTTTATGTGCTGCTCCATCTGAGCTATCTGTTCTTCGGTTATGTCCAAGCCAAGAGAATGCTCCGCCTTGGCCAGCCAAACCCACAGCTGCCGCCAGGTCGAGAACTTGTTCTGGTCACTGAACAGAAACTGCATCTCCTTACTGGCATACCGTGTGCTCAGAGGAGATTTGTATCCTTCGTAATTGCTTGACATTTTCTTATTTTTTTTTTTCTATTTCCGCGGATCACTCTCAACACCTCCACCCACAAATAATGCTTTCCTACTAATGAGAAAAAATTCCACTTGTTGCGCTTTTCCCTATGTTACCTATGACTATCGATATACGATTATTCATCGTTTTATGCAACAGTGGAATTTGGTATTTTAATTTCAGGTAATCACATTCAAATTATTTGGCGCGAAAGATTTAGTAGATAAGTACTGAGACTTCGTTATACGAAATGTCTGTATTCTAGTCTCTTCTGGCGTCAAAACAAATAATTTCATGCAGAAATATTTCTTTAATATTTAATTCTTATTCTATTTGACATTTAAAAATCAACAGCTCGTTGTCACAGTACAGCCAAGGGCCTTTAACACATTAATTGAACTAAGTTGCGATTGCAGAGAGTGGCTAAGTCAGCTCGAGCTGTCATTCGCCGGCCAGGCTGGCGAGCAGCTCCTCGTCGACGCCATCACCACCTGATCCTTCTGCGCCACTGCTTGTCAGGTTGAGCACCACGTCGCCTGCTGCAGCGGGAGCTGTCGATGGCTTCTGTGCTCCACTGCTGCTACTGGTCGTAGAGGAGGTTATGCTGGACGCCAAGGCACTTAAATCCGCGTTAAGCTGCTGCTGCTGCTGTTGCTGTTCCAGCGAGGAGGCTGAGGAGGAAGCTGAAGCTGACGTGCTTGCTGCTAGCGCCGGATCTGAGGTGGCGCTAGTCTGCCCAGCTCCACTGGTGCTGCCACTTGGCCGCTGAGACAATTTGGGTATCTGAAACTTGTTGTGCAGTCCCTTGATAAAGCCCTCCATGCTGGCTGCCATGGTGGGCGAGGCGTATTGTAGAATGGTCATCATGTCTGTGTGGTGATCGAAGCGCGGCGGTGGCTGTGACGTCGACCCGCTCAACGCTGCTGGCGACATTCTGCCTGCTCCCCCTCCCGGCCCTAATCCTGATCCGTGGCCCGTTGCTGATGACTTCCGTTGCGATCCACCTCCACCGCCAGCTCCGCCGCTTCCACTAGAGCCCGGACTGCACATACTAGGCCGCCGCTTGGGCACACTGTGCTCCTGGAAGGAGTTGGTGCTGTTGCTCTTTGTCAGCGGCAGACCACTGCCTAGCGCTGAGGAGCCGCAGAGCTTGCTGCTCAGGTTTCCAGAAGAGTTGGCCTTCTGGAAGAGGTGTTTGCTCGACCCGGAACTGCTTGCCCCTGAGCTCGTGGATGCTGAAAGTGCCTTCTTCGAGGCTGGGCCACTGTTGACGCCTGGCTTTAAGCCCGTGTGCTGCTTCTTGCTGCTAGTCGAAGACGACGACGACGACGACGTCGTGGTCGAAGATGAGGATGACCCAGCGACTCCGCCCTTGCTCTCTCTCTTTGCGCTGCTCGTTTTATTGATGGTTAGTTTGAGGCCCTCCTGGCTGCTCGGCTTCACCATGTACCCCGTGGAGAGACCAGAGACTGCTCCCGAAGTGGAGCTGCTGCTAGCACAACTGGAGCTCTCGGTACTATGTGGCACTGCTCGCTGCGGCTGCTGCTGCGTTGTTGTTGCTGTTGCTGTTGTTGCTGCAAGTGCTGCTCCCACCGCTGCTCCCGCCTCCACCACTGCTGTTGCGGTGCCCGATGAATCCGCTGCTGTTGTTGTGGTTTGGATGGTTGCCGTCGAAGCTGCCGTCGACGTCATCGAACTAACCTGACAAAGGAAGCGCGTGGTTGTGTGCGTGTGTGTTTGTGTGTGTGTGAGGAGACAAACAAATGAAAAACGAACCGAGAACGCAAATTAAAGCAATCAAAAAGTAGCAGTGTCGATTGAGGGTTAATGTCGTCATAATCATGCCAGGACCGCAGCGAGTGTACAGGAAGAGCGAGAGAGAAAGGAACTCGTTAGTATAAAGTTTGTCAGAGATCCGGAAAACACTTTTATAGGGAATACTCCCAAGAAACCCAGACACCCAAAGACTCCTCTTAAGCCACATTACCACATTAGCTTATCACTGTAAATGGAAACAATACTCTAGTCGGAGTGGAAAAGAAACGTGCAGAGTGCGGAGGAACTACGTTAAATAATCATATTGCAGAGGAGGCATTGATGGGAGGGAGGACTACTAAAGCATAGAGCCCAGCACAGGGATTAATAAGACCAAATAACACGGATGCAGTTAGGAAATAGGTAATAAAGTAATATATTTACAAACAGAACATACAGTAGATCAAATCAAAGTCAAAGTAAAAAATAAAAACAAAAACAAGAACAGAGACTACAGCAGTGACAGCATTAATCATAATAATAAGAGTAATATAAATCAATTACAATTATTCTTTGCATTTTGCATTCGGATCAGAGTTTTAGTCGTATGCAAGAGTGGGAGCAGAGTCAACTAGGGGTTAGAGGTGCAGGAGGTTGAGTTGGAGTAGGAGTTGGAGGCGGAGGTGGGCACACAACGAGAGCTACTCATAAATTGAAAACGGACTTACCGCACCTACCGCTCCCGCAGCTGCGCCCAATCCCGATCCCGATCCCACTCCCGCTCCCGCCATTCCCTTGCGTAGTGCACTCAGCTCCAAGGCGGCCACGGCTGGAGCCCCATAGCTGCTCAGATTCCCACCTGCGGCCAGATGCGATAAACTGGCCACAGATGACTTCAACTGCTGCTGCTGCTGCTGCTGGGAGCTCTTGAGTGCAGCCACTGCAGCTGCGACCCCCGCTGGAGCAGCAGATGTCGAGCTGCTGGCGATGGACTTGTCTTTCTTAATCGCAGCGGGCAACTGGCTGCTGCTGGCCAGTGGGGGCACGGGGCGCATCATGGAAGGAGTGCCACTTGACCCCAAGCCAGAGCCAGCAGCAGCCAAAGGAATGGCGTGGCTGGCACTGGAGCCACCTGCGGGGCCTGTTGGGAGGGACTTTTCGCCCTTGGGACTGAGGCTTAGACTGGTGGCGGCCGTGGCACTCTTGAGAGTGGACATGCTCGGCTTGCCGGAGGAGCCATGCTTCGGCGAGAGGGTCCCGAATGGCGACTTGGGGCTGTTCGAGGCAGTGTTACTGCTGCTGGTGTGCTTTGGGCTGCTGTAGACGGGAGAGTGCTTGGGACTGGGACGCGCCGACGGTTGGCCGGCCATCAGGCCCAGAGCAGCTGCAGCTGCAGCACTCCCTCCCTTGGGCGAGGACGAAGACGAAGTTGAGGGCGACGAAAACTTTCGCACGACTCCACTTCCAGCTGAAGCATCCGCCATGCCGCCAGCCGCAGGCGAATTCTGGCGCGAATATACCTTCTCGGGCGGCCCCATGGGTGAGTCATCTCGCTTCTTCTTGCGCTTCTTTTCCTTCTGCGGGTCGCTGGAGGCGCTGCTGCAAGTGCTGCTGCTCGAGGTCGAAGAGGATGTGGCCTCGTGTGGCCGCTTAGGCGCACTCCCAGTGGGGATTGGCTTTTTCGCATCTTTGCTGGTCTCTTTGCTCCCTCCAGTTATGGGTGTGATGGTGATCGTGGTAGCAGGAGACCCCGTGCCCGGCGAGACGCCCACACTGGCTGGCGCATTCAATGGAATGATCTCAATGCCGCCCGTACGCTGCACGTCCACCTGTTGCTGTAGAGGCGATTTGCCATCGCCAGCAATGGGCGTGATGCTGACGCTGTGCTTCAGGTTGGGCGTTTTGTCTTTCCAAATATTTTTGTACTTGTCGGCGATCTCATGGTCGCTGGCCTTGGGTTGCAACCCAGAGCCAGAGGGCAGAACAGGACTGTTTCCTCCAGTTGATTGTGGATCGGTTTCACGCTTCAGGTTCATGAGGCCCGCAATGGCCGCGGCAGCCGAGGTTGATGCAGCGAACGCATCTGCCAGAGAACGCAGCTTGGAGTCCATTTTGAGATTGGCAATGCTACTGAATCCGCCGCTAGTTCCACTGCCTCCCTCTCCTGCTGCTTCAATTGCAAACTGTCCGAAGTTGCTTGTTCCATGCATCCCGCCACTTGCATTTCCACCTCCAACACCGCTGCTTTCACCTCCGGGGCTGCTAAATCCGCCCGATGTTCCACTTCCTGTGCCTGCGCCTGGGGCCACACCACCATGCATCTTCAGCTGATGCTCCTCCTCCCAGCACTTGAGCAACTTATATATCACCATCGGAATGGAAAACACCTGCCGCACGGTTCTCGTGAGCTTCTGGGAGAGCGCTTCGTATTCGTTGCTGAGGCAGTAAATGGTGCAAGTTGGCTGGCCGTCCTCCAGCAGAAAGTCCACAGTGGCCAGCGACTCCTCGTACGGATGCTGCAGTTCCACTGTGATCTGGTTGAGCGAGACAGCAGTTACCTCCAAAATAACAGTGCTGTCCATGTCTGAAAGCAGTGCATATATTATATATTCCACTATGCGATTGTTTATAAGATCCACTTACCATTGTATTGCTTCTGCTGCTCCCTGACGCAGCTGGCGAGCAGTGTGTAGTAGAGCGCCTGCTTCTTGAGGAACGCAATTATCTTAAATACCTGGGTAGGCTCTGTGAAAGGCAGCGACGATATTAGAGTGCCCTTCAGCCTGCGGTTGTCAGTGAAGAAGTAGCAGTGCGTCTCCTTCGGAAGATTCACATACAAGCCCTTCTGGGTGTTCTTAATCAACTGCCTGGAGGCCGTTTGCACAATCAGATTCATTACTGTCGTTTCCTCGTCTGCTATGCTCGCAAGGCCAGGCAGACCCAAAGCTCGCAGAGACTCAATGCAGACGGGCATGGGCTTACAGAGACGCAGCACATAGGTAGCCGGCATCAGCATTGAATTGTTCTGCGTGAGCGGCGCATAGACGGGCTGCTCTACGGGCAGTCCAGACTCGCTGTTGAAGCTGACAATTGGCAGTATTTGCAGCTTGTTAGCAGAGGAGGCTTCGAGATTTAGCGTGGCGCTGAGTCCGTTGGGGCTTTTTATTACCTGCTCAATGTTCAGGTCTCTGCTCGCAGTCCCACTGGAAGTGGCCACATCATCGCTTTTCACCTTCTGCTCGATAAGGTGAAGGGGCGGGCAGAAGTAGGTCAGCTTCAGCGGGTGCCCACCTCGTCGCTGCATGACCAAGCCCACCGATGAGTTGTTCATGATGTAGTAGCTGTCAGCGCTGTTATTAAGCTGCTGCTGTTGCTGCAGTTGATGCTGATAGAGACTGAAGATGTCCGCTTCCATGGCCTGCAGCACTACAAAGGCCTTCTTCTTGACTTTTGGCTCTGCGTTCAGCTGGTAAATGGAGGAGAGGCCTTCCAGTTGGACTGTAAAGTCTGCGAAGTCGCCTGTTTTCAGGCAATTCATCAACTCTGGCGAGCTGGTGCTGGAATTCGATGGCTGCTCAATCTTGCACTCGTGGTGGACCTTGACATCACTGAGTTTACCACTGGCATCCAGCAGGATCTCTACGTAGAACATGTCTGTGGAAATGAACAGCGTTTGCTGATCCTTCATGAATTTGAGACCCAGCTGGCGGGAGAGACTCTCCAAGCGCTCCACAAGGCCGTGTCGGGAGGTGACTTTGATGTAGCTCTGCAGTTTATCTAATGCCGATTGCAGCGCTGCCTTGCTGAGCGGATCCAGCGGATAATGCTTCTCCATGAAGTACGAGCGCATCGATTTCTTGATTTCCTCGAAGCTCTTTGGTTTATTGCGGTACTTGGCGCGTAGTTTCTCCATTAGTGCCTCTTGTCGCATTTTCTTGTTCTTCTCCTCAATGCTGGGTATGGGAATTGTGGCGGGTGCTTCGCCGCTGTAGCCGGCTGTATGTTTCAGTGAAAATTAGACAAAAAAGTCTGTCATTGTTTTGCAATCAATGGACTTACCTCCGCTATTGTTTTTTGACTGATTTCCACTCATTTTAAAGTATTTTTATAGTTTCAGTAAGGCATTATAAAATTCTATTTTACGAAACAATATTACTTTTACACACATGTATGGCTCAAATCAGTTTTTTCACGGCTTGGACAAATATGCCACTCATTGCAATTTGCAGTTATGTTTGTGAACTGAACCGGCTCAGCTTTGTAGGTATTGTTTAATATCGATATACAAAAATGTTGGGATTATACAATCGATAGTCAGTAGTGTTTCTTGTATTGTGTTTTGCGCTCATCTCTATTGTACAAAACAATTACCAAAATTCGCAGCGAATAAAGTGCAACTCCTTACAAAAATGACATCCATTGCCGGCGGACATGGCGAAACAAATCCAAACAGCTCTTGGCTAAGTGCCCGTGGATTCTGGCTTGTTTATTTTCTTGGTTTACTCTTTGTGCATCTTTTGCTCTTATCAGTTCCCTTTGTTACGATTTCCGCCGCCTGGACAGCAACTAATTTGCTGCATAATGTTGTAAGTATTGATGTTCCATACAAGATACACAAAATTTACTAAAATTGACTGACTCTTGCCAGGCACACTTGTATTTTCTACACATCATCAAAGGAGCTCCTTGGCTAAGCATCGAGAATGACGCCAGTCGGGAATGGACACACTGGGAACAAATTGATGACGGCGTTCAATTAACTCCAACGCGCAAATTCCTAACCGTTGTGCCAATTGTTCTGTACGTTTACACTTATACATATGATGTAAATTTCTTATCGAACTTAATTTATTTCAGATTCCTTCTGACGTGTCTGTACACTCGTAACAACACCGAGCATTTCATTGCTAACTTTATATCCTTGGTTGTGGTGACGTTGCCAAAGTTGCCGATGTTCCATGGCGTTCGTTTGTTTAATATTAATAAGTACTAAAATGCGGCCACACACATGCATGTAAATATTTTACGCCAGACAGGTGGGCTTATCGGTAAATGAGCCTGTGTATATACTATTTATAGATAATAGACTAAGCAGGTAGCTGGCATTTGACTTGCTGTTGGATTTATGTAAATATATTTCTGTTTATTACTGGCTAATGTGTATCGATAATAAATATCGATTTTATAACTGTCATAAAGATGGAAATTCAAACAAAATTTGTTTGCCAAATATATATGTAACTGAGATACGTACACATACATACATATGCATTGTGTTATGTATCAAATTATATACTAATTGGGTTGCTCACATCAACTATATACATATATATAATCAGAGAGACAGAGAGAGTGTGCTAATCAACGACTACCTGAGTTATACAACTCTCACATATTTACACGCACACAGATCTATGAGCTTATCAGCAGCGTCGCTCTTCAACAATAAAAAAGCAATTGCATTGCAAAATGCATCAGTTTGTAAAGCGCCGGCGAGCTGCATCTTTTGCCCTTTTTGACTTTGCTGGGACGTCGCGCGACCTTAACGGAATTCAAGTACAATAATAAAAGGTGTGTCAGGCTGCCTGGAAGTTATTGTTATATTATTGTTATTCGAGTAAGAACCTATTAAATTTGTCAGCAGAACCAGGAGAATGTCTATTACGATTACGGAAGAGATCTTTGGCCTGGCAAAGAATCCCTTTACCAAGGTACCGGAGATGGTGCGCCGCTTCACAATGACCAATCAGAACAACATGTCCGTTTCGGTCATCCAACTGGGCGCCATCATCCAGAGCGTGTGTATGCCGGATGCCTATCAGAAGATCGAGGACGTGTGCCTCGGCTTTGATGACATTGCCAGCTATGTTAACTCCAAAAGCGCTTACATTGGCGGCACCTTGGGCCGCGTAGCCAATCGGGTGGCTAACGGCTCGTACACTGTGGGTGAGACCAAGTTCGAGCTCACCAAGAACATCAAGGACAAGTTTCAGCTGCACGGCGGCTTTATTGGTTTCGATAGCGTCATCTGGGAGGTGATACGCAAATCAGATTTGGGTATTGTCTTCAGGCATATCTCGCCCGATGGGCACGAGGGCTATCCGGGCAAGTTGACTGTCACCGTAACCTATTGGCTGGACAATGCCAATCGCTTGGGCATACGATACGAGGCATTTACGGACAAAACGACTCCCATCAACCTGTCCAACCACGCATACTTCAATTTGGCTGGTCACAGTGCTGGCTTCAAGGGACTGGCCGAGCATACAATTGAGCTGAAGTCCTCGAGGATTATCGATACGGATGAAGACCAAATTCCGACGGGTGATTTCTTAGACGTGAAGGACACGGTCTTTGATATGCGCATACCCGTGCTACTGGGAGACCGGCTCAAGCAGTTCGACGACCGTCTGATCAAGGGATACGACAACTGCTTCGTGGTCAACGAGGGCAAGGACGGCATCAATCTGATTGGCAAGCTGGCCCATCCTCCCAGCGGCCGAGCCATGGAAATTTATTCCAACCAGCCTGGCCTGCAGTTCTACACGGCCAACAATTTGCCAGACGAGGAGAAAGGCGAAACTCCCATGATTGGCAAGGAATGCTCACATTACCGCAAGCACGGCTCATTTTGCGTGGAAACCGAAAAGTTTCCAGATGCCGTCAACCACCATCATCCTGAATTTTCCTCAGTCTTTCTCCACCCCAACGAGAAATACTTGCACGAAGTCATCTACAAGTTTGTCGTCGAGCAGTCCTGGAAATGCTGTTGTAATAATAAATAGTTTAATAAAAATGCTGACAAATTTATAGTATTCAAATTGTTTAAAGTTCATTAAGCTATAGAAAGGGTATATAATATATATAAAATATATATATATGTTTATAAAGCCCACCGATGAGAGAGGCCTTCCTATTGGACTGTAAAGTCTGCGAACTCGCCTGCCTTCAGGCTCACAACTCTGGCGAATTGGCAGTAAGATATAGTAGTCTCTGCAGTAAGTGAAATCGATTATAGTAGATATATTAAATTCGAATTATATAGATCCCAGTAGCCTATTTACACTTTCCATACGGAGTTGGGTTCTCTCATTGGCTCTAAGATGTCGTTCGACCAGAAGGAAATGTTTAGTCTGATGTACAAGCTGGCACGTCTGAACGAGCCGGAGACCAGGATCGAGTACGATGTGATGGGTGCCATGAATGTGCCCCTGAATCGCATGTTCGGGCCGCAGACAATGCGCTCGATACAGAATTATGCCATAGGGGGCAGGGAGGAGCGCATGCCGGTAAGTAAGCGCCTCTGATTGAGCCATCCAGTAAGAGCTGTTCCCTGCAGCGCTCCATTATCATTGCCTTGGGCATCATAAAGAAGGCCGCCGCCCAAGCGAACAGGCAGAGCGGACTGGACCCAACTATCTGCGATGCTATTCTGAAAGCTTCCGATGATGTTATATCGGGCAAGCTGTATGACGAGCACCACTTCCCACTGGTCATTTGGCAGGCGGGCTCGGGCATGTCGACCAACACGAATGTCAACGAGGTGATTTGCAATCACGCCATCAAAATCATGGGCGGTCAGGTGGGCAGCAAAGAGCCAGTGGACCCCGTGGAGCACGTCGACATGTCTCAGAGCTGCAATGACAGCTTCTCGTCGGCTATCAACATTGCAGTTGTCATGCAGCTGAACGAGAAGCTCTTCCCATCACTTAAAGGACTTATTGATGCGCTGGAAGATAAGGAGGAGGAGTTCAAGAACATCATCAAGATGGGTCGCACGCATCTCATGGACTCGAAGCCCCTGACCCTGGGAGTCGTGTTCGGCGGCTACAAGCAAATGATGATCAACAACAGCGTTCGCCTCAGATCGTGCATGCAGAGACTATACGAGATTTCTCTCAACAGCCGCGGCTGCATGTGCAAGTCCTGCAACGAGGACTTTGAAGCTGACTGCATCAGGAATATTGCGCAGATCTCGGGGCTGCCCTTCGTGGCCGCACCCAACATTTTTGAGGCGATCAGTGCCCAGGACTCCCTGGTCGAGCTGCATGGCGAGCTGAACAGCATTGTTGTGAGTGTGATGAAGATTGTCAACGATATCCGGCTCATGGGCTCCGGGCCGCGTTGTGGCTTTGGCGAGCTCCTGTTGCCGGAGGACGCGCCAGGCAGCGCGCTAATGCCGGGCAATGCTAACACGACCCAGTGCGAGGTGTTGACTATGATCTGCGCCCAGGTGATGGGCAACCAGGTGGCTGTGTCCATTGGCAGCTCCAACGGCCACTTCGAGCTGAACGCCTTTATGCCCCTGATCGCCTCCAATGTGCTCCGCTCCGTAACTCTACTGAGCGATGGCCTGAGCGAGTTTACCAACAGCTGCCTGAAGGGCATCAGGGCGAACGAGCAAAACATTAAGAAGACCTTAAACGAATCTCTCGTAATGGCGATTCCGCTTCAGCCACACGTCGGCTTCGACAAGGCCATCGAAATCGCCAAGCTCGCCTACGCCAATGGCACCACCGTCAAGTGTGAGGCCTACAAGAAAGGCCTCTCCAATGCCGACCTGGACAACTGGTTGCAGCTGGAAAAATTGTTGGAGTTTAAGTAATGAATCAATGAATATATATATTATATATTATATATTATATATTATATATTATATATTATATATTATATATTATATATTATATATTATATATTATATATTATATATTATATATTATATATATGTACATATATTGAAGGTCAATAAAGTATAATTTAAGCAATACCCAACGATCAGGTAGGCTTGGCCTTAAAATTTCCTTAATATATTTCAAGTCAGCCTGTTTCATATATATATAAATATACTCTGTTGGATAGGGATACAAGCAACACAAGATGAGTAAGCCGCACAGTCGCGTCGAGAGCGACACGCTCGGCAAGATCGAGGTGCCAGCTGATCGTTACTTTGGGGCCCAGACTATGCGCTGCCTGCACAATTTTCCCATTGGCGATCAAGCTGAGCGCATGCCGGTAAGTGCTCGAGAGATAAACACAAATGCGAGCTTAACGCTGGGACCATCTACGCAGAAGTCCATTATACAGGCCATGGGCATACTGAAGAAGGCCGCCGCTGAGGTCAACATGGAGTTTGGGCTGGATAGTAAGCTCGTCGCATCCATTTCGAGTGTCTGCGACGATCTCATCTCGGGCAAGCTCTACGATGAGGGCCACTTCCCACTGCCCATTTGGCAAACGGGGTCCGGCACGATGACGAATATGAATGTCAACGAGGTGATTAGCAACCGCTGCATCGAGCTGCAGGGAGGCGTGCTGGGCTCCAAGGATCCAGTGCATCCCAATGACCACGTGAACAAATCACAGAGCTCGAATGATACTTTTCCAACGGCCATACACATTGCGGTAGCGCTCCAGCTGACCAAGGAGCTGAAACCGGCGGTCACCGAGCTGCGCGACGCTCTCAGGACGAAGTCCGTCGAATGGAAGGACATCATCAAAGTCGGACGGACTCACACACAGGACGCGGTGCCACTGACATTGGGGCAAGAGTTCAGCGGCTATACGCAGCAGCTCACCAATGGTCTGGAGCGAATCGATGCGGTGCTGCCTCATGTCTATCAGCTGGCGCTGGGAGGCAGTGCCGTGGGCACAGGCCTCAATACCAACATTGGCTTTGCCGAGAAGTCCGCCAGACGCATTGCTCAGCTCACGTCGTTGCCTTTCATAAGCGCTCCGAACTTCTTCGAGGCCCTGGGCTCTAGGGATGCCATGGTCGAGGTGCATGGCGCACTGAATACCCTAGCGGTGAGCCTCATGAAGATTGCCAATGACATACGATTCTTGGCCTCCGGTCCGCGCTGTGGCTTGGGCGAGCTCCAGTTGCCGGAGAACGAGCCAGGCAGCTCGATCATGCCGGGCAAAGTGAATCCCACTCAATGCGAGGCGATGACAATGATCTGTGCCCAGGTCATGGGCAACCATGTGGCCGTCTCTGTGGGCGGCTCCAATGGACACTTCGAGCTGAATGTTTTCAAGCCCCTCATAGCGTCCAACGTGCTACGTTCTATAAAGCTGCTAAGTATTTCGTTATAAATATTTCCTTGAATCTCAGACTAAGTGCTTTACCCATTATAGCTGATGGCTGTACGGCATTCACCCAGAACTGCGTTGTTGGCATGAAGCCGAACAAAGAGCGCATAGGAAAGCACCTGAGCGAATCCCTGATGCTTGTGACAGCCCTCAACCCACACATTGGCTATGACAAGTCGGCCATAATAGCCAAAGCAGCTCATCAGAATGGCACCTCTCTGAAGGAGGAGGCACTCAATGCTGGCATCTCGGAGAAGGATTTTGACGAATGGGTACGTCCGGAAAATATGCTTGGTCCCACCTCCGGCTAGCTTTTATGTGTTCTCTTTAGCAGTTAATAAACTCGATATATGTATGTGTTTAAATAATTTTTACTAGTTTACGGTATAGCTGCATTCATAAGCACGGAGATGGCTAGATCGATCGCCGTGATCAACAATATGTATATATACTTTATGGGAGTTACCACGCCTCCTTCTGCCTATTACATACATTCCAGAACTGTGTTCCTCTGTTCCCCTGACCCGCTCTAAACATCATTACAACTAGAATAGATACATTGCTCAAGTTTTTTTTCAATAGGTCCAATATTATTTTTAAATTTTGATATATACATATATATATACATACATATACATATATACATATATATGTATATACATACATATATATATATATTTATATAAAAGTAAGAATGTAACAAAAACAATTTGATTGACTTGTAAAATTACACTTGCTTTCGCCTGATTAACATTTGTACGGATTCCACAAATTTATATGAGCCATTGCCTCTGGACCACCAAACACCGAACTCAGTTTTCTCATTGAACGTGCCATTCAGATTACTGCAATTGTTCAGATAGTAAGACATTAGTGTCTATCTTAGCTTCATGACTTTACTCACCAATTGGGGTGCTCGTGCTGCCACCAGCGGTTGTACTCGACGGTGGTTCTGGTGTCGTACCTGATCGTTCTGAATATGTGGTGCTCGTGTGTGCGCAGACCATCGCCTGCGTCGCCAACGTAGTTGCCGAGGGATCTCAGCTTGTAGTCGTCACTCTTGCCTGAAATGGCAAAGTTGTCGTAGTAGGCGTACCGAGTTTCATTATTGGCAAACACCAAGTGGATGTAGAGCTCGTGCATGTGACCCTTGGTCATGGCATGTATCTTGTCCAGGCCAATCCAATAATCTTCGTCCAAGTTGCCGAAACCCTCCACAAAGGAAAACCAGCCCTGATTGAAGTCCACAATTTTAAAGCCGCGACGCTGAATGATCATCCAGCTGGAGCCAGTTGTAACATTTTCGACAGCCACCTTAATCGGACCGATGCGGGGCAGCGTTACGATTTTGATTTCGGTCCGGCTTTCCCCACCAAGGACCTCCTGCAGCTCCTTGATCGTGCTGCTGATCAAGTGATCGTTTTGCTTACAGAGCATGAGTGCGGCGTCAAAGTTTAGCTTACATAGAAATTAGATAAAGTTAGTTTGGCTGGGCTGTCCGATTGCTTACCAGACTTTGAGTTGTCCTCACTCGTTCGGCTTTGGCTGCCAGCTCAGTTTCGAGCAGTGAAATTCTCTGATCTCTTTCCCTGATCTTCGCATCACTTTCGTCAAGAGTCGCCTTTAGCGTGGCAATCAATTCATCAGACCTAATAGCTAATGCGTATTGCTCCTTAATTTTGTCTTCCAACTCCTCGATTTGTTTCTTTTTTCCCTTAATAATGCCATCTTGTGTGTCGATCATTTCGCTCTTCTCGCTAATGGTCGCCTCGAGGGCGGCACTCTGAATGTCGTAGCCTTTCTTTAGGGCGACCATTTTTGTATGTCTTTCGGCGAGTTTCGTCTTTAGGAATGATATCAGCTCATTATTGTTCTCATTAGTGTTCTTATAGGTTTCCAAACAAGTTTGCAGAGCCAAGATAACGTCATCTTTGATTTTACATTTCTCGCTGTATAAGTTCAGCTTCTCCTTGTAGACCGAAAATTTTATTTTCTTCAACTGAGAAATTGTGCTGCAGGCACTATCACGCAGCATTTCCCACTCGTTCGGCGCCTATCGAAAAACAGGAGTGCATCAGTTAACTGCTCAGCAGTGGGCTTCGATTACACTCACCACAGTTTTCTCTGACGTGTCGTCTTGCTCCAATTGGATAGTAAATATATTTTGAGTATTCATAATGGTATAAAATTATGGCATTTAAATTGTTGAAGTCCCATTGAATATTGACTCGTTCACATATGATTTTTTTTGGTTAAATGCCAGGCACATGTCACCTGTCACTGAAGCAAGCTGTGTGATCACAATTTGAGTGGGGAAAACTTGTTTTAAATATCGCGCATTATCGATGTTATCGATACAATGTAAGTTAATTTCAGTTCAAAATTAAAATACTTAAGTCCTGAAGCTGATGACTGTTATCGATGAGTTGGTGATGGCCCACAGTCAACAAACTAAGCGATGTTTAGTTTCACCGCAAGTTCTTAATGCTTAACTTAAAAATTAAAAACAACTATATCTTTATTTTTACCAATATTTTGTTATTATTATTCATTGTGTTATATTATTACATTCGTTTTATTGATTTTTTATATAATAAATATGTTATTTCGTCAAAGCATTTATCGACATGTTATATGTGATATTCAAAAGGGCGCCAGCTTGAATTTAAAAATGTTATGTTTAAATGATGCCGTGTTTTTAAGTCAGTCTAGATGAAATTTTATGTAGAGTAAACGTACTCCTTTTATTGTGTAAATTTTAAAAAATTTCTTCAGTTTTGGTTTATATTTAGTTGGCTTTGCAAAATTCGTATGTGTTGAGCGGCCGGCAATACATTTAATTACACTTAAAAATTTTTGTTTGACTCATGATATTCGAAATTGCTTTTTTGTCTTGAAACCTCAAATTAATCATCTCATAAAGATGGTGCGAGTGGTAGAAGACGTATTCGGCATTGCCGTTAATCCCATGACCCAAAGGACCGAACATGTGCGCCGCTTCACATTGTGTACGGAAAAGGGCATGTCCGTAGCTATATTGACCTTGGGTGGTATTGTGCAAAGCGTCAAGGTGCCAGACGCTAATGCGAAGATGGAAGACGTTTGTTTGGGCTATGACGACGTCGCCGGCTATTACCGTAACCAGAAATTATGTTTTGGGGCTATCGTTGGACGCGTTGCCAATCGTGTGGCACGCGGACGCTTCAGGCTATGTGGCAAAGATGTAAATCTATCTCGAAATCACAAGGATCTCTACCATCTTGATGGCGGCTATGTGGGCTTTGATAGCGTTATCTGGGATGTGGTTGGCATTCACAAGGACGGTGTAACATTCCAGCATGTTTCGCCGGACGGACACGAAGGCTACCCGGGCGAGGTGACGATCAACATTAACTACTCGCTTAATGAGACGGGTTGCTTGGGGCTGCGGATCGAGGCGCGCGCGAAGGAGACCACCTGCATCAATATAGGCCACCATTGTCTGTTTAACCTTGCAGGCCACGGCTCGGGTAGGGACACACTCTTCCAACATATGGTAATGATCAAGGCGAATACGATTGTGGACACGGATCTCGAGCAAATTCCTACTGGCAAATTAATGCCAGTGCGCAACACACCCTATGACTTCACCACCTTAACAAATTTGGGAAAACGTCTTAATCAGGTGAACCGCTGTCCAATTAGCGGGTTCGATAACAACTATTGCGTCGACGTGGATCCGAATCAAGTGAAGCTGGTTGCGCGCGCAGTTCACCCATGTTCGGGTCGATTTGTGGAAATTCACACCAATCAACCTGGACTGCAGTTCTACACTGCGAACGGTCTGCCTGAAGAGGACCGCGGAGACGTTCCCAATGTTGGGAAGGGAGGTTCACACTATGCACAACATGGCGGATTCAGTTTGCAAACTCAAAAATATCCTGATGCGGTGAACAACCCGGACTTCCCAACAATTATTTTAAATCCGGGTCAATTATATGATCATCAAGTAGTTTACAGATTTGGTGCATGCCCAAAACGTGTATAAGATTGATTATCTGAAAAGCTAAGTTTAAGATGTACAAAAATAAATGATGATTAAATTAGTAGCAAATTATATATCGATTTTATCGAAAATTATTTTAAATGTTTGAGCGACTATAGAACCTCGATAAGTGTTTGCATGGTGCTGCCAGATGTTTTTTTAAACAACGATACATCGATAAGCATAATAGCCATAACACATCATAACTATCGAGTTGTATCGATTGCCTAAATAACAGCGCAAACACAATAGCAAGAGAATTTAATTATTTGTCGACAGTTGTGAAAGGAGAGTGTGCCACGTTCAATATAACATCAACAGAACTCGCCTTCAAGCTGTTTAATTTACCGCAAATCTATAAGCATACTACGGCTGACTCGAGCCGTCCCAGCAGCAGCAACAGCAACAACAGCAGGATGCCAGTACGTACACACAACAATAAAAATAAATAATAGAATATATTTAAAATAATAACTCGACTAATTGGCATATTTATCAATTTAGGTACATGAATTCAAAGTGGAAATGTCGTGTGGCGGATGTGCCAGCGCCGTGGAAAAGTGCTTATCCAAATTAGGAGGTGCGTACACACATACACACACACACACACACACACACATACATATTTACATAGCCTAGTTAAGCTGTAGGCTTCGTGCTGGTATGTATGTACATATGTATATTCATGTTTATGTACATATTAATACAAATGCCGCTTATCAGTTAAACGGCATTTGTTTGGTCGCGGTTGCCAACTAAATTCTGTTTTTGCATTTTGCAGATAAGGTTGAAAAAGTGAACATCAATTTAGAAGCGAAAACAGTAACCGTCACCTCAAACTTATCGTCCGACGAGCTGTTGGCGCAGCTGCGCAAGAGTGGCAAGACGGTGTCGTACGTTGGTGTGAAGAAATGAGATGAGTTTATGAGCAAGTTTCAGAAGTACGGCAAACTGAAACTTGAAGTCTAATACCTAATGGAATTCTCAATGGGATTTCGTGATTGCCTTTGCTTTGCCAGTCGATGTCATCGATGTCACTATGTGAGAAAGACTCATAACAAATCATTACCGATAACAGCGACGAGATGAAACCTTACAAACAAACAAAGTTATTTAAACATTATATAGGCATAGGCAGCTTATCTACAAAGTTTGCTTATGGATTTGCTTTAACTCCAAATTTTTAGTAGTGGAACATCAAATTGTATCTCAAGAAGATAGTATTTATATTAGAAGAGTTATACTTCCATAGAGCCAGAATTTAAAATTCAAATTTTTAACAATTAAGTAGAAAATGCAATAATTGAAATTATATACATAAATGCTCCAATTAAATATTTAGGAATATTTGAAATATTTCCAATAAAAGTCAGCTAATAATACATACATACAAATTATGCCAATTACCTTCTTATGATATACCAATTTACATATATACAAATAAAAAGATATTACAAATTTTAACAAATTACAATTTTTAAGATTATAAATCTTATAATAAATAAATATGTTGTGCAAATCTTAACTCGACCGAAGTTTTAAATGAGATTGTGGCTCTAATCATGATCATAATCAAATCCAATCCAAATATATCATAACGGGATCTTCTTGTTGGCTTCTGCTGCCAGCTAACCTAATTGTCTTGCATGTCAATAAAGAAGATAAAGACAGAGAGAGAGAAAGAGAGGATCCCAGTCGAATGCGGGCACTTAGTCATGCTCGAAGCGCGTCGCTGTCCAAACGAATCAGCGACAAATATCAGGCTAATGCCTAACAATAGCAATAACAATGGAGGCTTGGGAACATAATATGTCATAAATCTGGGCGGGGACGAACCCAAAGCTATCAAAAATGTATTTTGAAACATGTTCGAGGCGTAACGAAATTATCAATCAAATGCCACATTGGCATGCAAAGAATGCAACACACTCACACACACACACACACTTATACCAATGCACTAATTGAGTTTAGAGTTGGGTCGACAAACGGAACGTTGCGTTTGTTTGGAGGCTTCGGAATTTGATGTTGTCGTCGTCGTTGGTGTCGCTACCTGCGTTTTACCTTTTGCTTTGTTGTGGTTGCAGTTTGCGGCTCGTGTTGATTTATGCCCCATGCAGCGGCGACACAGGAACGGAACGCAACGGAACCGCATCGAGAGCTAAGCACCTGAAGGTTGCCCTGCCAGCAAAAGGCACAAGGAACACGCTTAACCAAAGGCAGTCACCGCAGCGCGGCTGTCACAATAAACGTCAACGATACAGTCACGTCCTTGCCCAATGATTATTCTCAAGTGATGCAAGAGATTTTCAGATTACGGCTCTGCCCCGACGCAATCCCAAACTCACCAGGCAGCAGGCACCAGACAGGCAGTAGGTAAACGCAAATTATTAGCGCTAATGCCGTTTAAATTGCCTCAGTAAAATAACAGCTGGTGTGCCACTGGTGCCCTACACATTGCCACACAACTAATGAGCAGCATTAAAATTCCTGGCAACAATGTTGATTATGAGCCGAGCAGAGCTGCCAGCAACTGCCTGCCTGTGCGACTGCAATATGCTCTGTCATCTAATCATATGACTATCATGTCCACTCCGAGCAACTAATTACATATATCAAAGAGTTCTCCTTGGGCCTTTGCATCTTTCATCTCAAATTATGGTTCACGAGATCTACAATCTAATTCGAATTCTACAAGTTGTAAAAGAAAGAGTTATAAAATAGTTAATGCACAAAATCTAAGTTTATTTTTTTAATATATATAAAAATTAAATTTTAAAAAAATTTATAGAATAGAATAAAAAATGAAAAAAATAAATTCTGTATTTTTTTTAGCGAATAAAAAAAGAGAAAACTTATAATGCTTTGCTTTAAGTATATATATATATATATATTTTAATTACATTTCGACATCTTCTTCTGCCTTCTGCCGACTAAAGCTGTTTGTTAACACATAACACATGAGGTATATTAAATAGTTATATTCATTATTTAGTTACTAATGAAAGTAAATAATATTTGCAATGCAGGCTAACAACGATTGCTAAGTCTGTTCTCTGAATAAGTTACCCATAAGTGGAGTCTTGCAGCTGTCTTTCGCTGAATACTCTCACAAACGGCAGGCATATTGAATTACTAATCAAATACGCATTTATGTTTAAGGAAATATAAGCCTCCAGCTCTGTTTTCAAACAGCTAACAGCTAAGCTTTGCCAGGCAATATGCCATAATGCAAAGAAACACAGATGGCGCATGTTTAGAGCATATTACTTCGATCAGACTTCAGAATGAAGTTTTTTTGGTTTTTTGTTTTTGGTGTTTGCACACTTGGTACATTGAAAACATTCCGAAAATCGCTGGCTAAATTCTTTGGCGCATGCTTTTCAGCAACTCTTAACCAGTTGGCTGCCAGTTGATCAAGTGACTGCCCTGACGCTCGGGTTCGGTTCACGTTTGGGGCATTGGCAGGAGCAGAGCACAGAGCACAGAGCGCACGGACGGCGACTGGTTTTATACTTTGCGGCAGCTTCAAGCAGAAAACAAACCAGGGGAAAAATGCCGCTCTTTATTGTCATAAGATTTAAAAAGAACCGACGAGCTGGCCAGAACAATGCCACACTAAACTAAGCTGAGCTGAGCAGCGGCTGGGCAATAAATTCTGAAATAAGTTGAGGCCGATGCCAGCACAAATCTTTGAAACTTCGCACACACGACAAGGTCGTTTCAAAGCTTCTCTCTCTCTCTCTCTCTCTCTCTCTCTCTCTCGTTCGTTTCCTCCTCTCCCTCTTTCTCCTTCAGCAGGCTCGGTTCATTGAACCAGCTACTCCTACGCCGCAAAATAGAAATCCGCCAAGCAAAAGGAGCGGAAAAATCGAATACATTTGGCAATTGGCAATTGACAACTGGAAACAGTAGCCAATAGATTTACGCCAACTGCAGCGGAGCTGCTGGGAGTGCGCTGCGCAGAGCAGCAAACCTGTCGCCGCCGCCATGGACATTCCTGGGCCACCAAACACTGCACGGGGTTGGAGGCTGAACGTGTGCCAAGCCCACGACAACGACTACCACAGCGTCGCGACGCTGGCTGCGGAGCAATAGAGCCACGTCTGGTCATAACAAGAGCAAAAATGCTAAGCGTAAATAACTCATAGATAATAATGCCATGCATTCGCGAGTAAAGCAATTGCAATGCAGGCAAAACAAAAGACTTAGGACACGAACTTGCCAAAGGAGCAGCGCCGAGTCATGTAACAGCCGCAGCCGCAGCAGCAGCGGCAGCCACAGCAGCACTCGCAGTAAAATCGGCTCAAAAACAAGATCAACTGGTTTCAAAAGCAACAACCAGAGGCAACAAAAAAGCAAATGAAGAAAAAAAACTCACTCAATGTGTTGAGCTCAAGACCTGTTGAGACCCAAGCAAGACCCATTGTTGGTCTATTGCGCGTGCCGTGCGCTGTAAAAATACTTTTTCCCAAAGAAGTTTCAGTTGTGTTTTTGACTTTTCGTCGTGCAGAACGATTCTGCTCTAAACGTGATTAACGCCCAGACGCAAAGCGCAGACGCCGCGGGCGTTTTATGGGTGTATGTGCCTGTATCTATCTGTGTGTGCGAGTGAGTGTGTGTGTATGTAATATTCGCGAAAAGTTGTTTTCGCTACAACCCATACTTATATACATACCTAAATATATATATAGTATCTACCCATATGCATGCATACATATTTGTATATAAAGTCAATTTTCCTGTTAACGAAACCTGCCAAAACTGCAGCAGCAACAGCAACAGCAACAACAACAACAACAACAAAATGCAACATACGTAAATTTGGTGTCGAGTGCAACTCCCCTTGGCCAACATCGGCGTGTGTATGCGCGAGTTTAGTGATGTGCTAAATGCTAAACATCTAGCAGATCAAAGTACTCGTAAATATGCAAATGCTACATGAATAATTATATGTATCTCTCGAGTGCGCGCAGTTGGTGGAGGTGAAAGTAAAGCAATTTGTTGTAATTAATTGCACGCGAGCATCGCTTATGAAGTCTGCATACGAAAGTGGATATAGCTAAGACAATCATCTCATTTGGATAGCCAAGCGACATAGAATTGATGGGACTTGCCCCAAACTAAATGGATTAAACTATTTGAGGTGAGTAGCAGTGAATGCATAGAATGTTACTCCAATCATTTATTGTGCTGGAGTCGAGATGGAGACTCAGCGAACGAGATAAAACAAATATTTTGTGTTACTGAAATTTACTGTTAGAGCGAATGTTCCGAGACGATGCAGATAACTGACAGAACTCTTTTGATTAGTAAAAATTCTGAAATCAAGCACAGATATATACATAAATAGATATATATATACATAATCCTTCGCATTTATATATCTCAAACAGTAGACTTTGCATAAGCCCTTAGCGGATCTCAAGTCGAGTAGCCAATTAGCTTCCACACCCAAAGAGCTCATTTCTATTCAGCTGACGCTGAAGCTGCTCTGATCTGATATGAATATCTTTAAGAACTCCAGAGCAGGTTGTAGGTTGTAGGTCAGAATTGAATAGGTTTATGCAAATATTGATAACTTACAACGGCTCAACTGTGTCGCAGCCCCATTCCATAACTTTTGCTCGTTTGATCTCTCGCCAAATTTATGCCGCGCACAAATCCCAAACGAAATTTGTGCCTTTGGCCCGACTCTTTGGCAACACGGTCAAGCCGCCTTTTGGGCAGTCAGCACAAAATATGTCGCCTATCAAATAGATACATTGGCTGTTCGCTGTTGCCTGTTCTGGTTTTAAGTGGAAAACAAACAAGCTCTCAAATAGTTTCGAAATAGCATGCAAACAAACCGAAATGTTTATGCATATACCCACAGTCGAGGGTAAGCTATTTTTATTGACTCTGGCTTTGACGCTTGACACCTTTGCGCCTTTGTTTACGATCTCGGCCAATGAGATAGAACATATTGCTTTCTTCCTCTTCTTCTTCTTCTGCTATATTTTTGGCTATTGAGTCATGTAAAGGGAATGAGAGCACGAGGGCTTAACGATGCTTAAATATGCCATTAAAAGTGAATTGTGTCACAATAACAGCTTGAGAAAAATAGAAAATAGAGAGAATTTATAGTGAATAAAAAACTATATATAATATAATAATATTATATATAACATATAATATATAATATATAATATATAATGTATAACATATAATATATAATATATAATATATAATATATAATATATAATATATAATATATAATATATAATATATAATATATAATATATAATATATAATATATAATATATAATATATAATATATAATATATAACATATAATATATAATATATAATATATAAATATAATATATAATGTATATATATATTTATATAAGATTCACAACTTTTGATCATCTCTAAATTTTTAAGACAGAAAATCTGCTTTACCAATAGATCTTAATAATGAATATATGATTCAAAAATAAATAAAATAAATATTGACATTATATGAGACCAATTCATATCACTGTTAAAGGCTATAGAAAGGGAAACTTTATTGCCAAATATTATTAAAGGCAATTGAACATGCTTCATGACCACATGTAGAACGTATTGTATAAGCCGCATTATACAATGGCCGCCGAGAGGACAAGTATTCTTTTGTGGCAACACGAGAAACTCAACTGGTCCAGCTGGTGGCCAATTCATATGGAGACTGTGGGCTGTGCGCCCTCCAGTGGGCTGTACGGGGTTAATACGAGACATAAGTCGCTCGTGCCGACACACCTGAGCGCTGAATCAACGACAATGACAGCGGCAACGGGAACGGCAATCGACGGATCGAATGGAACATTACGGGATCATTTTATAGGGCCGCACTCAAAGCGAAAGGGACACAAAAGACTAGCGCGGAGTGTGAGGTGGACACAAATAAGAAAAGAAACAAAATAAAATGCAGACAGAGAGAGAGAGAGAGAGAGAGACATAGACACCTTTGTCTGTTCCAATCAGAGATCACAGATCGAGCGGGGTTTTAATTACCAGTGGAGCATTTTTTTGTTGTTGCTGTTATTTGTGGTGTTTGATGGGCGCATAATCGACACCGTTATGCTGCGCGCTGGAGACAACTTGATACTGTCCCACTTGGAGCTGTCAGCTGGCCAGTGCATGTCAAGCAGGGCGGGGCCGCCAAAGCCAATTGTCCACTAAGTGCGAGCTCAGCACTCGGATTGCATAAGCTGGAAGTCAAACAGATTTTTCACTGTCAGATTTTGGTGTTTTGCCCCTTGGCGGAGATCACGCGACAGTCGAGCCGCTAAAATGCTGTTTCGGTGGCATTTTTGTTGGCCCCAATAGCAAAGTGTACTCAAGCTCCAAGCTCCGAGCTCCACAATCCATAATTTAAATGTCAATGAGCAAAAGAGCAGACAGCTAGCTCAACAGCTGGGAGCTGGAAGCTGGCTCCAAATGCTGACCCAATTTTGAGCAGCCAATGCAACAGGTCGGGCAGACTGCAGACCCGCAGACCTGCAGACCTGCAGACCCGCAGCTCGTCGCCAGCTAAGCCTCAAAACAGAAACACTTTCTCTTGATCGGGTTCTCGAGCGACTCCGCTCGACGCGTCGACCGTCTGCAATTAAGAGAAAATTTAATTTTGAATTTATTAACAGCAAAGAAAAATACGAGCATGCAACATCAGCAGCATCAGCCCCAACAGCAGCAGCAGCCATAGTCAGTTGGATCGTTCGTTTTGACATTAATCAAGAGTTTGCCTGTTCTCGCACGAGATACCAACAAATACAACAATAAATAATTTATGCCTTGGCATACAATCAAGTTCAGGTCGAAAGCAGAAGGTATAATAATTAGGCACGTTATAGATTGAGCTTCTTTAACGAATGATAAATAAGGCGGTGCAAACTTCTCTTCCTCTCCTCCGCCTCCCTCCCTCTCACACTCGCTCTCACTCTCTTAATGTTTTCAGCACTGTATAAATCAACGAATTTTTTGAATTGTTTGGCGGGCTCTCAAGACATAGGCAAACTGCTGACATGAATAATATTTTTAAAGTAATTATTTAGAAATTCAAAAAAAAAAAAAATAAAATATATGTATAATATGAACTAAAATATATTATTTATAATACGAGTATTATATATAATACAAATATTTAATATCTTGGAATACAAATTTGAATCTATAAAAAATTTTAAAAATATATTTTATTTTATTTACTTTTACAAAAAACTATAAAAATATTAAAAAAAAAAAACTAAGCATAAGCAAACTGCAGAGAATTAAAAAAAACCTTAAATGAAAGAGCAATAAAGTATAAATTAAATATGTTTAAAAAAAAAACAATTCTTGCTTATATTTGCATGATTAAAAGAAGCTTTAAAAGATAAACAAACTCATCACATTTTTTTTTATAATAGTAAATAATATAAATAAAATATAAATAATATAAATAATTGATAAAAAGTATATAAAAACAATTAATAAATATTTTAAGCTATTTTATAAGGATATATAAATATAGAGTATGTATGTATGTAAAGTATGTATCAGCTCTATTAAGTTAAGCATATACTCTGGGAAAGAAATTGAGAAGAATATTCACAGAGTCTTAAGAAGAAAAATTATATATTAAGTCAAATATTTCTTCTATACGAAATACCAATTGATAAACCAGATAAGATCTAATTGGGTTTCTCTCTAAATTGATCGTAAATAGTTATATATGCGAGCTATCGATATAGTTATAGGATCATGTTATTCTCAAGTGCTTGACAGTTTTTAGTTAGAAAATAGAAACATGCTCAACGGACATATAAAACCTAATGGGAATTTCCAATGAAATCATTTTATATAGTATACTAAAAGCAAAAAAACAAATAGTTGAGCGCCACGAGTAAAGCTAGAGACATTTCTCTATATGGAACCTGAGCAATCGAGCATGATATATGTGTAGTTCTTTTCTCATAAACCAATTTATTGGTTCAGTCGGCAATGTGGCCAATGTGTCAGCTGGTTGGCTGCCAGAGTAGCAGACCCGTAATGCTCCAATCAAGGCGAAGCTACAAGAGCTATAAACTGTAGTGGTATGTGCGATTGTTTGAGTTGAAAACTCGTTCCCATTTCAAGTGTTTGCACTACGCTTGACAGCAAAGCGCAGCCGATGGAATTCCTTGAGAGTATCAGTTACAAAACGTTTCAATTTTTTGCTGCCTCACTGCGCCGTGTCCATTGGAAAAGTAATTTCGGATCGGTTATCGTTGCCCATTTGTTTGTTTTGAGCTATTTAAACACGCGCTTGCGCCCCCTGGCCCTGGCCCCGGCCCCTAAATGACAGCCAGACAGCCAGATAGACACAGAGTGAGAGCTGCGCAGAGACAATGCTTTAGAAACAAGATACTTTTTGGCACATAGTTCAGAATGCTTAATAAAATGGTTATAAATATGTAGATGGAACAGATAGCAGCGCCAGTCGAACTCATTGCCTCATCGACTCGCGTCCAAATCGCCAATCTGTATCTGTATCTGGAGGCATCTGCGCAACTGCCACCGCATCTGGCTATAAATGGCTAATGACAATCGATTTGCATAAGCAACGCAATTAATCTTTGTAATAAGTAGAAATCGAACCGCGACCACAGAGACAAGCACACAAATCACGCCCGAGGCCTGAAAACTATTTTAAAATTTTTCAACGTATGTCTTTTAGTATGATTAATGAAAAGGTGTCCGAGCCGTGGCCAGAGCGACGAGCTAAGCCGGGCTTATCGAAGGGACAGAGTGTCATTATTTAAATTATTTGTTAAGGGCGTCGATGGCCGCATCCATTAGTGTCACGTCTATGCGGCTAGAACAGAGTCCGATAACACCAACGCCTGGACTCTGGAATCTCCACATTGTTGCATATTAATGCGTCGTGGCCAGCTGCAAACAGTTAGTTCCCTGTGCGGCATATTAATTATGAAATTTCTTGCTCCTCTGTTGGTGTGTGTGTATTTATGAGTATCTCCACGGTCTCTCTCTCTCGCTGACTTTCTGGCCTTTCACTTTGGAATGCGGTAGCCGCGAAAAGCAGCCCATAAAGCACATAAAAACCAGCCGGTCAGTTCGGATTCCATTTAGCAGTAAGCAGTGCAATCAGATTTGCCCAAATATTTCCCCAGGAGTTACGCAGCTCGCTGAAAAACAACTCAAAATAAATAAATTATGTGTATGCGCTGGAGTACACTGAGAGAATTCTGTGGCTGTCAGTAGACTGACGAGATATTTGGCATAAAATAATATGTGAGCTTCTTAGAGATGGGTATGCATAGATATATATTTAATGTATATGGGGGATATATATTTAATATGTAAATATAATGGATAATATATGGATATATATAGTTTTATTCAGATTAAATTATGTTAAATATTCGTTATTTATGTTCAGACTTTGTCGTATTTTCTGCTATGATAAAATGATTTTTGTGACATCTACTGGAGTTTCGAGAATTTATGTAGACTAATAGGTAAAAATTGTTGTATATAATTATTAAAAATTTAAAAAAATAATGTTTTAAATACATTTTTTTATAATTAAAAAGCCCATAATAAAAAATTTCTACATTTTAAATATTTTATAAAAATTAAACAAAGCTTTTATAGATTAAGATTTGGATCTGAATTGTTCTTAGCTATATTTGTATATATTGTATATATATAGTATATATTATTCATTGATAACTTGTACAAGAACTATATTTTAAAATTAGTTCAAGTGCAGAATGTCAAAATATTACTATATATATATATATATATGTCGCTTATCGACAGACAGACTCATAGTCTTCGCCTTACTCGAATGTCTCATGAGAGTTCCAGCTATTAATATTTTATTTTTTGTTTCAAAACAATGTATTAAAGAATTATAATAATACAATATATTTCAAATAGATCTATAACATTTAATTAAATTTAAAATTTGACTATGACGCAAACCCAAACTCATAAATAGATAAATACAAACTGCACAAAGCCACTCGCTTGATAAGAAATTAACAAAAGCCAAGCTGAAGATAAGAAATATTGTTATTTCTTTCTAAAACAAAGAAAACCTCAAGCCATGGACGCCGTTCTGATTAGCAGTCGCGCTGTAATAAAAACACATTAAGCCACGAAATTTGTTAGTTTCAGCACATGGACGTAAAGTGGGTTTCCAGCCTATCGTCAGCTGGAATCGCAGTTCGAGCAAACCGAAAGAGATATAAAATGAATGAAATTCTTTCAATAGCAACTGCTAGCAGGCAATAAACTCTGTAAGTTGATATCGCTGATCGAGCAGAATCATTTCTTTGGTTCACAGAGCTTTCTCGGCGAGCGCCATAAATCTGGCGGACAGCGTCCGAGAGGCTGGACAACGACAGCGACAGCGACAAATGCCGTTTAAAAATGCGTCAGCTGAGCGCTGCTATCGGGGCTCTATCGATTAGCGACTTGGCTAATTAATGCGCTGCGAGAGAAGAAGACATAAAAACTCCAATAAGAAACGTGCCGCAGAAGTCGCTCAATCTCCTCGTGATATCAATGAAGGGCCGCAGAGTCGGGTCGAATGCTGGGCAAATATTGTCGAGGCTATTGCGAGCTCCCGTAGTGCTCTTCAGCGGAAGCCCGCACAATCCAAAATTGAAGCTCAGCTCGAAATTATGAAATTTCGTGTACGGCAACAAGGTCGACTAGCGCGAATCATTAATCATGGAGATAGATGGATAGTTGCAGACGCGTCTAACGGCTGCCAGGCCGACCTGTGTGTGGACGTGTCTTGCTCTGTGGCCATCGGAAGAGCTGAGACATTGGCATCTTCGCGCAGTCGTCTGCTTGGAATAGACAATGCATTCCCAGCGCACTCTTCCACACCCATTTAACCATTGCCACGTCCCCCTTTGGGCACTTCCGATAAGATCGCCTCAGCGGTTCAATAGAAACCAGAACAGAAGGCAGCCCAAGAGAGCGCAGCCCTCTGCTATTTGCCTGAGTTTGAGCATTTTTACCGGGAACGATAACATAACCAGCTACATAACATGACGTGTCTATGGGGTGATAGAAGCTGGGCAGTGCCCCACTCTCAAATACTCTGTAAAGTAGGCAGAAAAGGGCTGATATGCTGGTAATCGATCTATGTAATATTGTTTTTTTATGAGCGAATGTTTCAAATGATTCTTAACAAATTTGTCTCGTCAACTTACAAATTTAACTCTCGCTTTAAGCTTTGCCTTAATAATGATTATTGCCCAGAATATGAGTTTGAATATTAAATTAGAGGCCAAGCAACGAGGCTGAGCAATCTTCTTAATCTATAAATAATTTGTAGGCTGACAGAATGATTTGATATTCATATTTGAATATTAAAATTAGCTTTGTTTATCTTTCCGTTCGATCATAATTAATTTGAGAATTCGTATAATTTTCTATGGATTTGTTCTGATATTTAGACTTGCTTCGCTTTCTGTTTCGATATCAAATCAACTTCAAGGAATAGCTTCTACCTTCCTCTCATTAATTTCTCGAGCTCCGTTACCTTTACCTTTTCAAATTCCACATTTTGATATACCCTCTATGTTTTTATAGCTGTCATAGTGTGCTGGGTATAGGCAGAACACTTTAGCAAAAATATCTGGCATTATGCCTGGCAACAATTTCCAGCGAAATGAAATCGAACGGCATTGATTGCATGCCAATGTGGCTCCAAAGTTCTTGGCTGACACCTGCAGCCAGTGCCTGGGCCAGCGGCAGAGGCAGAGCCAGAGCCAGAGAGCCAGACAAGTAACCATTTATAGAGTAGCAAGACGATCAACAGACGATCAACTTTCAAGGCAATGACGCAAAGCACGCAATGCTACCTCTGCCCCCTCCTTCCCACAGCTGCTGGCACTCCCGCTCCTGCTACCGTTTTTCCTTGCCTCAATCGCAGTCTCCGTCGCCGTCTGAGTCGCAGTCTCTGCCAGCTGTCTGGTGACTCTGTTTTGTGGCTTTCTCTGACAACGCTGGCTTAATTATTATGGGCAGAGGAAGTGCAGACGACGTTGGCAGCAGCTAATTGCGCTCGCCGTCCCTGCTTAATTTGTAGAGCCGGACGACTGCTAGACACCTAACTAGCCTCACTCGACTTCCCACCTTGTCGATCGCCAGAGATCAATTTTTAATATGTTCTTTGATATTCTCATCCGTTTGCAGGGCCACTAAAATGCTGCGACTAACACTTTAAGCACATAGTACAAGGAGCTCTTCGCAACATGCCCGCTCGCCACAATTGGGATACAGAGCGCGTGGGCGTGGCACATTTGGCAGGTGCACTCAGTCCGCTGTGCATAACAGATGCCAATCATGAGATATTACGTCCGAAACCACGCAGGTAAGCTTCATTTTGTCTGATGGGCATATTTTGGGTATTATTTTCATTAAATCTTTTATTTATAATGAATACATTATGTCAGCACTTTAAATAGCTAAGCCATGAAAACTGAACGCCAGATGGCGCCACAGTTGGGTCCAATATTAAAACTGCCTGAAAGTATGCAACGCTTTTTTAAATCATTGAGCTCGTTGACAAATTAATGAATCCAACTATTTATTGTTTATTATTTATTTAAATTTAACGAAAATATTATATAATTTAATATATTTAAAATTAAAATGAAAATATTACACTTTTAATCAAATTACGCTTGTGTATATTAAGTTTTACTAGCAAATGAAATTTGGGAAGCTGTTTGTTAAAGCAGAATTTAGAAGTCTTGGGATGGACTTTGACAATTATTTTGAATATTTAAATACAAAAATTGATAATGTGACTTTTGACTTGTGACAACTCAAATCTCTACTAAAATAAGCCCAATATCTACAGCGTATTGCATTTTTTATATATATTCAAAACAGTTTTTCAGCATCTTTATTTCATTTCAAAATTTTATAAAATATATACGAGTAAATTAGCTCGTAAAACCGATAGACTCCATGCTAGAGTATGCGTATATTTTGGATAGAACTTGAAGGGATAGCTCTTCCATTCAGGTGGCTCTCTTGTTGCGTTGTTTCCGATACGCGTATCCATAGCCGAACAATGGATACTATTTTTGGTCTTGGACACTTGCATGCACAATTGTGCACAAAAGCGTGAAGCGTCCGAAGCTGAATGGACAATAAACTTTTGTGTCTTTTTGTTGTTTGTTGTGTTTTGGTTCTTAGGCGGTGAACTTCTTTTCGGAAGTAGTCCGAAGTCGTAGTAATATCAAGAAGAATCGCGCATGGCAGACGGATTTTATACTTTAGGAATTGGGTTTGTTGTGGCCGAGCTAGAAGCAGCAGCAGAAGCAGAAGCAGAAACGGGCACAAGACGTCTAGAAATCTATGTCTTTTTCTACTGGCATTGTGAAGCCGGTCAAGGTTAGTTTGGGGGGAAATTAATGTGGCAGTTGTCGGCGTGGGGCGAGTAGAGCAGAAGATCTCTTGGCCGCCGGATGTGTGCCAAAAATAAATGTCTATAAAAATGCGACTTGCTGGTTATGAAAGCCGCGATGAATATGCGAAGCTACATTTGCGAGCAAGACAAATTCAATTAACATCGAACTGGAGCTGAAAATATTTCAAGTTTCATTCGCGATTTCTCAATCGAACAAAAGCCGCCACAGCACAATTGCAGATTGAAAGTGTGTTTGTGTGTGTGTGTGTGGGGTACACAGGAAACCGAAATATGACTGGCATTTTGGAAACTTTTTGCATTGGACAAACAATTAAAAGTTTTGAAATACGTGTAGGCAACAAACAAATGACAGTAGAAATTCACACAGATGAAAGTGAAAATCGCGAAATGTGAATAATTAGCCGCAAACAATAATAATGCCATAGCAAACGAACTGAGCTCGACTGAAATAGGAAAAATTTACAAAAATTCGCCACACACAATTCGCCAGCAAACAACAACAACAAGGGCAGCAAATTGTATCTGTATCTATAGCAGCTACGTTAACATCTGCACCAATGACAATGGCACGGGCTGGGGCTCGGGCATGGGCATGGGCATGGCTCACGGCATCTCAGCTCTGGGGCCTGGAGTCGAGGGCATTAAACCCCCATAGTTGTTACATTTTTTTATTAAAGCATCTTCAGCGCAGCATTAAAAATGCGACGACGACGCGAGGCAAGTGAAAATGTTGTTACCTTTTTACCTTGTCCGTGGCAGTGCTCGTGCCCATGCTCAGTGCCAACACTTTCTTTCACACACACACACACACACACACACACACACGCAGCGCTCAGCTCGGCATATTACCCATATGTATCTGTGAGATACTTTAAAGTTTGTCAAAATGCGACTATCTACTAACAGCCAAATCGCTGGCTAGATAGAAAAATCATGCAGAAAGGGATTCACGGGGAATGATACACTAGAAAATACTCCTTAATACAGTTTATAAATATATTTAATATATATTCTGGCTATATTTTATTTGAAAGGAAAGTTGACACACTGAAGATACTCCTTAATTTAAAAATATTGTTTCTGTCTATATAGAATTGACTAAAGAAATATATATATAATATATAGAAATTGTATTTATTTATTAAATTTTTGTATTTTATATATTATAGAGATTTTTATATATAGAGATTTTATCTATTTAAACATTTTTATATTTGATATATTTATATGTTTTACAATTTAATAATATATAATTAATATAATATATATCAGGTTTTTATAGTTTTTAACAAGAGAGGAGACCTATAAATATAATCGATATTGATCTTGCTCATTTGTGTTTATAGGGTATGCTGTCAATATCCCTTAAATATTGAAGTTAGAATTCTATTTTAGCGCAGACTCTCTTGGCCACTTTCTCTAATCCCTTTTATGGTTAGAGGGTGAGTAGGAAACTAGCCAGAGCTATCGCCATTTACTGTTTATAGGGTATCTGCAGTCAAGTACTAGATGCGCAAGTTTGAGGCTGAGACCAGAGCTGCGTCGTCAGCTGTTGCCCAGTACGCCAGCTGCTGCTGCCGCTGATATCTGCAGTCAGTTGGAGATAGACAAACGTCTCAACGTCACACGCTCAACTAATTAAGTCGTTGAGGCCAAATGGGATTTAAAATTGGTTAGTTGGGTGAAGGGGCAGGGGCAGGGGGAGGGGTAGGTGGAGGTCGAAGGGGAGCGGACGAGCGCGAACGGAAGCGAAGCCAGTCGCATCCAATGGCCGCATCTGCTGGCTGCTGGCTGGCTCCGTGGTTAATGGCCAATGTAAAGCAGCCAAATGCGGAAATCTTGTTAGCGCCCCGCACAATCAGCGCATATTTATCTATATATCTGTGGATCAGGTGCGATGTAATGATAGGGCTCGCTTGTAGCTACTAATGCATAAAACGCTCTGCGTTTCATAAGAGCCGCGGCACGGCGCAGCACTAAAAACAACAATAATAATAATAAAAGAAAGAAAAATGAAACAAGTGCGATGTACGATGCGACGGAGGGGCTAAGGCCCTTATATAACAAATGCAATTAGCTGCATAAACAAACATCCATGAAACACAGCTAAAGCCAACGCACATTGGTCTTTGACCTCTTTTACGTTTCCTGTTTGAAATCGAAAATTAATGTTTATATGACCAATCATGCGCGAATTGCCCATGCTCCCAGTTGATGATTGTGATTAATATTCGCGAGCATGAATGGTCGCCTCAGCGATACGCCAAAGTGTTTTAACTTGTCTTCGAACGGTGTTGATTACATCGATTATACTATATTCAAATTGTCTGAGTGCATTTATTACTCATGAGACTGGAGAGAGAAAAGAGTGAAGAAAAAAGGAAAACTTTATATTAAAATTTAGCTTCCACAAAATGTATATAAAACTCAATATTAATAATGTAATGTCAAACCAAACTCAAGAAAAAACAGTTCAATGGGTTGTTAAATTATATTCTATAAATATTCTTTAACACAAGCAGAAATGATATTGTAGTTGGATTCAATTTTAAAATAAAATAAATATAAAATTTATAAAAATAAATATAATATTCTTCTCAAGAGATCTTCTTAAGTAAAACATTTATTTCATGCACTGCACTTGAATAGGGATAGATATTTCAAATAGAATTTACAAGTATTTGACTCAAATAATAATATAATAAACATATGCACTATATATATGCCACATATATCATAACACTTCTCAATCCAACGATTCTTAATTTCTTTAACTAATTCAACTACAAATTACTAACTTCTTAAAGAGTTCTCTTCAAGCATTACAGCTCTGCTTATAATCAGCTCAAAACAAGTTGAAGAAGAAAATTTCATAAACGACCTAAACCAGTTCGAGAATAGATCTAAGCTCTCTCTAAAAAGTGTTCCTAAAACAACAATCTCATCAATCTCCAAGATCTGAGTGCGCACTCTACTTCTTTGTCATAAAGTAAAATAACTATATATATATATATATATATATATATATATATATATATATATATATATATGTATATATATTTATATATATGTACACAAAAATATTTTCTGTTTTCCCAGACATGACTCGACATAAAAAAAACATATTTCGTCTTAAGCAATTTATGTCAAAGAAGTGTCGAAAGCTCTTGCAGCGTGGATTATTGATAGCAGGCTAAAGCCAGTTGGCAGAAAACGCGAGGAGTATGAGCTTAAGACTTGCGCTAACCTTGGCTAGAACCATAACGTTAATTAGCAATGAAATGTTGGCTTAAGTCTTGGCGATGCTGGCAGAGCGAATTATTAATGGTTCTGAAACTCAATTTCCTGACTTGAAAAACGAAAGTAACCTAAGCCGCGATGTACTGCAATCGCATTAGTTGGCCCCAGACCAAGCGACACACATATTTTGGATAGTTCAGATAGCTTGGATAGCTCGGATAGGTTGTGTATAACACTGCAACCCAAGGGGCCGGCCACAGCTAATAGGTTTTTGGGCTTTTCTTTGAGCTGCAGTCGCCGCCTTTGGCCAGTTTTTCTACTTTTTTCGTTCGTTTATATTTCTTAAAGTTTTTGGTTGAGTTGTTTAATAAACACGCAAATATTACATTAAACTCTCTGGTTACTTTTGCTTTTGGCAGCCCGGTGCAGCCGTGCTTAATGGGTGTACGCATACTTATTTACAGTCTGTCATTACAATTCCGTAAATTAAGCTTTTTAATGCGCAAATTGTTTCGAGCAACATAATGTTTTAAATAATTAACAGCGCCAACTGCCTCGGCTAGAAGCCGCAAAGCACACGAAAAGCGAGGAAAACGCCAGAGAAACGATGAAAGTTATTGTATAATCCAACGGAGAGTACGCCGTACGCATTGGGCTAGAGCCCGCCCAACAGTTTTTCCGCATTACGTGGGCGGTTTTCAGCTCTTTCCGACCAAATGACCAGCGATCGGTCTTAACTTTCTAATTGCGTTCGGGGCTCGCTTGTGGTTTTGCTGCCACTGCCCTAGGATGTAATTCTTCAATGGCACAAAAGAACCTCAGCTAGGTAGCTGCTGCTGGCTGCCCAATAAAAACCTCAAAAGACCGTTATATCAACAAGATGAGCTGGTATAAATCATTAGAAGCAGGTTACGGCCAACGATTTATCTACACCACACATGAAATGTATCTGCCAGATGTATCTTGAAAACCTACGCGTGTCTGCACATGCTCAGAACACAAAACGTGATCTTGGGCCCAGGCGCGGAAGGAAGCTGGCCAAACGATCTGATAAGTGTCAAGATTGTATAACCTTCGAGTGCGTCCCAGGCCACATCTCCCCCTCTGTCTCCCTCCCTCTCTCTCTATCTCTCTCTCACTCTGTATGCCTCGCTGTGTTGTGCATAATTAAATTCATGAAGCCTATGAATAGAGATGAGCTGAATAGTGACTTGGCTAACATTGTTAGCGAAAAAACCTTGAGCTACGGTTGTAAAGGGCAATATACACTGATATACTGGGTGGGAAAGCGAAGGGTATTATATATTTTTTTAAGACTATTTGGATTTTTAATAAAAAGTAATTCAGAACGCATTGCACACCCTATTAGAATAACAATTGAAAAAACTGCTCTTTATTCAATCAATTTGAGGGATCATTATTATATTATATATAAATATTTGGTATATTCAGATATATAACATATTTTGTATGCTTAAACTATTTACGATATATTGTGGATATATTTAGAAATATAATAATATTATTTACGAATTTATTATTAATATATTTGTATTTAATTAAAATTTTTAAAACATTATTTATATATTTATATATGATATTTATTTATTATATTTATATTGTATATTTTTAAATATTTCTACTTTTTAATATAATTTAATTATTATATAACATACGAAATAATATATTTCCTATATAATATCCTATATAATATATTGTTTATCGAAATTATATGTATTTAAATATTTTCATTAATATTTTAATATTTTGCACATTTTTTATTGACTGAAAACTTTCATATATGTATGTATAGGAATATATTATATTATTTAGTATGTTATTTTTATTTAATTTTATTACTATTTTTATCATAGATTATTCATTTATTAAATTTTTTAATTTTTGTTAGTATTATTTTATATATCATATATTTTGAATATATTTTCTTTATTTATATTGATTTATTTCCTTTTATTATTTTTGAATCTAAAAGTCGTATGCGTTAAGATAGCCATAAATTTGGGTTCCATTTAACATAGGCCTTAGTTAGATTTAGTTTATTTTTCTTTAGATATATATTTTGTTTTATTTATATATTATTAGAATACAATTAAAGCTTAATTGTCTCTAAAATTTAGAGTTAGAGAGCAGAGGTTGAGTTAAGCTATTATACTTTAATAAGAATATAGAACACAAAAGAACTCTTTATGCAGATCGCATAAATATTTGATTTCTATGCATAGCAAAGTCGCATTCACAGTGACTCGAAAGTCACAATATCACTTTCAAGCGAAGTACACACAACTGCTGGGCTCTGCCCTGGAGTAAATCTCCGCCTGGTGGCGGCTGCTGGCTGTTGTTGGATGTTACAGTTGTGCCATTGTTTTGGTCACACAGCTGAGAAACAACAACTCACGGCGGCTGAAATTACCCAAGCCAAAGACCTGCAAGGTGGCATGGGCCCCAAAGGCCTGCGCTACACTCTGTGAAAATCAGGAAAAACAGACGTCGCCGCGCTTAGACAATGACTCGGCAGCGCAGCTAGCGTCGACGGCGGCAGTGGCAGCGGCGGCAACTGCTTTGGCTTTGAACCGCCGGCTGGCAGTTGGCAAGCTTCAGTCAAGCTCGAAGTGTGAGCGCGAGCGGTAACGTGCTTCAAGTGTTATTCCCCCAGAGTTTTGAGTATTCGGAGTCGCAGTCGGAGTCGGGATTTCGGTTTCGGAGTCAGATTTGGATACGTACGTCGCGACGGCCACGCAACGCTGCGCACGGCGCTAGAGCAATGAAAATTTATAATTTGCATAATTGTTGTTATTATTTGGTGTATTAAATTGCGTCTGACAGAATCGCAGTCGAGTGCAGAGTGAAATGGAACCAAAGCAAAAGTCGTAGCTTAATGCGCCGCAACCAGAGCAACGACATAAAAATTTAACTACTTCGAGTTTTCCCAAATCAAACTCCATTGGGGCTGGAACTTCATCATCATGTACTGCACCAAAGACTGCGCCTGTCGGCTGTGCCGCGAGCTGCGCGACTATAAGCTGAGCGCCAAGAAGTCGCCGATGCCGTTCCAGTCGCCCGCCAAGCCGAAGTCAAAGCTGGCCGGCAAGGGCACGCCTCCCAGCTCCCTGCTGGGGCGCATGCTCAACGAGAACTTCATACTGAGGCGTCGCGGCATCTCGCTGAAGAACTTTCAGCCGCAGTCGCTGCGCAACAGCGAAATGTGTCAGGCGCAGCCGCGCGACTTGCCACGCCCAGCGCAGACACCCTCGCCCACGCCCATCGAGGAGCTGCCCGACTGGGCGGCCACACAGCGCAGGCGGGATCGGGAGCGGGAGCAGCAACCGGATCGTGCTGGGAATGGAAATGGAAATGGGCATCTGGGTGATCGCGAGGTCAAACCAAATCACAAGGTGGTCATCTATTTTGGTGACTCCATGAGTCGAGCGCAGTCGGAGACACCCGCATTGACTCCGAAGATGCCCGCAGATGGAGGCCATCTCCACTCGCAGCTGCTGCAGGAGATGTCCCAGAAACTGCAGGCCAATGACAAAGGCAAGCCAGAGCTGGCGATGGAGCTGGCGCAGGCACAGTCGAGGGCGGGGGCGGAGGCGGAGACTAACGCTGCTGATGATGAACTGCCGCCCTACATTGAGAGCGTGCAGAATGGCGTAATTAATATCAAAATTGAAGGCAATTACCGGCGCGCCAGCGCTCTGGTGGAAACGGTGGCAAAGCCAACTCTGGCCGTTGTTGGCCAAATGAAATCCGATGCTGCCAACAGCAAACCGACTGCAGCTGATCATCATGATAACGACGACGACGACGACGACGATGATGATGATGATGATGATGACAGCGTCTCTGGCCCTGGCCACGATGCGGAGACCGCGAGTCAGTCAGATTCATGCGATTGGAGTTACGTTCAGGAGTGGCGACGCGCCGCGAGACGGTAGTGAAAATGCTTTAAATGATTTGCCATTATTTTCCAACCATTTTATTTCACTGTTGTTGTTGTTGTTGTTGTTGCTGTTCTCTGCTTTTCTGTTTTTGCATCAATTGTTGTCTGAGCTCCCATTCTGGCGCTGTGAAAGCCACGGCTGCCAGCTGGGCCAGGGCTTGCCCAAAGACCATCGCAAGTGAAAACATTTTGGGTTTAGTTTCCATTTGCCTGAAAAGGGCAGTGCTTGCATGCATGAGAGTAAAAGCGAAAACTGAAATCTTGACAGCCTCAGCTCTCAAGCAAATCTAATTAGCGGAAATATGAATGAAGATGAGCAGATGATCTTTGTGCAGTCTGAGATATTAGATATTAAACTGAAATAATAATTGGAATGGAACTGGAAAATGCTAAGGTCTAAAGAACTAAAAGTTACATCATTAATATGAATTTTTACTATATATATTTACTGAATATTGAAGACTAGAACAGAACTCTTTTAGAAGCATTTGATATCTCCACCAACTTCCTCTGCTCTTAGTGTAAATCATGTCTCAAATGAATCTTTCAAAATGAGATTTGGACTCGATTGGTAAACACAAGCAATGCATACATCCGTTCGCCATTAAATGTTTACACTCGTTAGCGGAACTGGCCCAACTGAAAGATTTGGCTATACCAAACTGAATTCATAGCTCTATCAGTCAGCCAATCAATCAGTGTTCCACATATACATAGTTACATTATAGAGCATATATATTGATACAGCTCAATAATGTCAAGAGGTCACTGATCGTTGAATGAGCTCCATGTCTCAGCATTGTAAGACAAATCAGGAGCTATAAATCGTATTTAGCGCAACTCAAGCAGCGGCAGAACAATGGACACTTTTTGGGGGCTAAGAGACGAGAAAAAAGAGTTTGGCTAAATTCTGGGTCAATCAAACATGGAGACGACGTTTTATGTTACAACATGAAATCAAAAATCATAATAAAAGCAAACGATTTAACTTGGGTCTGTGCGCCATGCAAATGAGCGCTCGTAACTGGCTCTTAATTTTCGAGTCTTTTTTCTTGGCCGGGCCGACGACAGTGCAGAAATGTGAGAACGAATGGCAACCCACTTTCATAAACAAAAGGAAACCTTTAAACCTAGTCATACTCTGCTGACAGATACTCTATCTTAAAGTGATGATCAAACTCAAATCAATTTGCATAGGAATTTTATAAAAAAAATTCATTGAATTCCTGCTAGAACTAAGCTTTAAGCCAAATTTTTTTAATGAATAAAATTTAATATTAAATATGAAAAAATATGAGTTTAAGCTTAGTTCTGTTTGGCATTAAATGAAGTTTTTGTTTAGAAAATTCTTCAGAAATTCCATTGAATTCCTTAAGGATTATGCAGCTTAATTATAACTTGACTTGATTGAGCTAGTCAGGCTAGGCAGCCACGCGTAAGTGCTTAGCTCGTCTTGCCAAGAGCTATTCAGCTGAGCTCTACAGCTTCACATAGTCCTAAGCCCCCTTTTGTTACTCTGTAGTGCTCACAGAATTTGACAAAGTTTCGCATTAGGCGGAGGCCAGAGGCAGCAAGGGCAACCGCAGCTTTTATCTGCTTTTAATTAGGTGCCACCTGCCAGCCCAAGCCCGAGCCCAAGCCCAAGCTCAAGCTCAGCTACACAGACACCGCCCGTAGATACAAAGATGAGCACGTAGATTGGCAAGACGGTGTTAAAGATAAGCGGTAATATGACAGATACACAGATAAATCTATGGCACGACCGTTAGGCGTTGCTTTGTTTACTTTCGGTTGACAAATTCCCTTGAATTCTAATTGGTTGCATAACTGATGGCCTGCTGCTCGAAATGGGTCAACTCTTCAAATATTTGCATAAAATATCCATTTGCTTGCTCTCTTTTTGCACATCTACTTTGGAGTTTCGTAATATCCTATGCAGATATTAAAAGATCTGAGCATCGGCATATCTTAGCATATTTAGCTGAGCCCATTCACAATTTGCAATAAGTTATGTTTGTTAGGGCTTCTCTAAGTTTCTATAGTGGATTTATAGATATGCTTCTGCTGGCCGTTATTTGTTGTCATCTATTCTAGCACCTGTGACAGCCGAATTCCAAGTGCTAAAAATTCCAGGGATCAGGATTATTATTCTTCAAAACTATTCTGAAAACCCTAAGGAAACAGTTGGGAAAAAGTCAAGAAAAGTTGGGAAAGAAAATGAGAAAAGGTTACTTAATTAAAAACGGCTACTCTTGACTGCAAAATACACTAACTAGGCGCTGCCAGCTCCTCAGACTTAAAAGATATAGTTTTATTCGGATTGAATACGCTTCCAGTCGGCGTGTTCCTAGGTTATTTGGAGTCTAAGGCATATAACGCCTTTTAAGAGTTGACAGTTCTTCAGCTCTTAAAAGATGTTTTATGCTTTAGACTTCTAGGAACTCTCCATCTAGCGTGGCAAATCGTTAAATCTTGGGAGAAAGCGTTTGAAACTGTGCAGAATAGATCGTACTTTAATATGCCACGCCCATGAATTTTATTTTTGGTGCATCGATATAAGAAAGCAACAGTAACTCAATACTTTTTATGTATCTCTCCGTGGAACTTTGAAGATTTGACTGTCACACCCCCAATGGACTATATGTCTACTATATCTTTCTGACCTTGGGTTGTCAAGGAAATTATTCAATATTTGAGTCTCTAACACTTTATATTATTATTTATATTTCTCGATTTTCCACGCCGTATAAATCTTAACACTATTAGCCGAGGGCAGAGCCAAGTATATATTCTAAATTACAAGCAAATCTTGTTTAATTTACAGCATCATTAGCCATTATCAACTTACTTCAACTAACATAATCCTTGCTCTACTACATTGCAGACCCACGGGCAATTTGCCGCCCAACTTTGGTCAGCAGGCGACCGGTCAGATGACGGGTCTGCCGCCGGTGCCGCTGCAGCCGCAGCTGCAGGCACAGCAACAGGTGCAATCACCACACACATCGCAGGCGGGAGCTGGCCTGGCGGTGGCCATGGCCACCCCAGCGCCTCGCGTCTTCAAGGAGCTGGCGCAGCAGCCCAACAAGGCGCCCCTGGGCAGCAAGTCGACAGCGACTGCGCTGCCCTTGGTCAACAGCCCCTTGCCGCAGCAGCAACAGTTGACAGCGCCAGTGGTTAAGGCGGGCATGCCGCAGCGGGCGGTGGCCGGACCCGCCCGGCTGACGGTGCAGAGTACGCCGGTTAAGTCGCAGCCGCCGCAGCTGAGCGGCAGCCTGCAGAGCTCGCCCAGTCGGCCCACGTTGGGCATTCCGACAGCGACATCTACGTCGACGTCGACGGCAACGCCGGCGCCGCGAACGCATCAACATGAACAGTTCCGAGCGCTGCAGCGGGTGCAGGAGTGCCACAGTTCCTCGGACGAGAACCGCAGCTCGGGCCATGCCAGCATGTCGGACACGGGCGGGCACAGCTCGTCGCCGGCCGGGGGCATGACCCTGGGGCCGCTGCCCGAGGATCGGCTGGCCGCCGGCGTGACCAACCGCAGCACGCGCTCGAGACGCCACCGCGGCATCATGCCGGCCGGCAAGGCGCCCTGGAGCGGCAGCGGGCTGGAGGACATCAAGCTGGCCATACAGCAGCTGACGATGCGCTCCCAGACGAGCAGCAGCACCTACAGCAGCCTGAGCGCCGGCTCGGAGAGCTCGGAGCCGGCCCGCCGTCTCGGCCGCTACTCGTCCCTGGAGACGGTCATCACCAGCACCAGCGCGGACGAGTTCGTGTGGGTGGACTCGCACAACCGGCTCGTGGAGCTGCAGCATCCGCCGTGGAGCCAGCAGTGCATAATGCGCGTGCTGCGCAACGGTCGCTGCAAGCAGCAGGCGGACCACGTCTCGGTCGAGGTTATCTCCAGGCTGGGCTACCTGCTGCAGCGTGCCCTGGTGCGCATTGCCCGGGAGATTCAGCGGTTCTCCGCCGGACTGGGCCTGTGCTCCAAGCAGGAGGTGACCGGCGCCTTCAAGGTGGTGCTCTGCTCCACGCTGGCCGACTCCTGCACCAAGGCGTGCCTGCGCGCGGCCGCCATGTTCGCGGTGCCCGGCGAGAGCGCCCTCAAGCAGAGCAAGTCCTCGCGCGCTGGCCTCCAGCTGTCGGTGGGCAGCTTCTTCAGGTGGATGACGGACGCCCGGCTGGGCAAGTTCATACATGAGTACGCTGCGGTCTATCTGTGCGCCGGCATCGAGAACCTGCTGGAGGAGATCATGCTGCAGTGCGGCGGCGCTGTCGGAGCTGGCGGCGGCAGCAGCACGGCTCCGGCTCTGGATCAAAGCATTGCCAGCTCGGGCGACTTCTGGGGCCTGCTGCAGCCGTTCGCCCACCTGAACGCCGGACGCATTGCCTCCGGCGCCCTGGCCATGCCGCGCTGGGCCAGCCCCTTCTCGCTGGCCACCTGCGTGGGCAGCATCCGCGAGCTGAAGGAGAAGGCGCTGCGCACCCAGCAGGAGTTCCAGCACGCCGCCGCCCTCTCCAATGCGGCGCTCAGTGCGCTCTTCTACTTCATGCGCTGCTCCCAGCTGGAGCACACGGAGCTGGCCGCCCAGAGCTCGACGGCTGGCCAGGCGCCGCCCAACAGCGGCACCCAGAACGTCCAGGAGCTGTGCTACGAGCGCGCCTACGTGGTGCTGCCGCCGCTGGCCGAGTGGCTGCGCGTGGCCTCGGCGCACGCGGAGCACCGCAACGGCCTGATGATCGACAAGGATGACATCTTACAGGTGAGCTTGGTCCCAGTTTTCTCCTAGACTATGAACTCAGTTCCGAATGCCATTCGCAGGCTGCCCGCTTGCTGCTGCCCGGCGTGGACTGCCCCATACGCCCGGTGGCCCACGACGAGGAGCTGCCCACCAAGAAGACGCACTTCAGCAGTGGCAGCGCCACTGGCACCGGCAGCAGCTCCAGCTCGCCTGCCGTGAGCAGCATTGGCGAGGACACCTCGGAGCTCGGCAGGCGGGCCACCATTGCCGTCGCCTTCAAGCTGCTGCTCACGGGCCGGGCCGAGCTGCTGGCCCAGGCGGCGCAGCTGCTGCCGCCCACCACGCGCTACGACACCCAGAACAGCGCCGGGCTCACTGCTCTGATGGTCGCCAGCATACGGAACGACGAGGTGGCGCTGCACGCCCTGCTCGACGCCGGCTGCGATCCCAATGTGGAGGTGCCGGCGGCGGGCTCCTCTGGCTATCCGGCCATACAGGCGGACACGCAGCACTGGACGGCGCTCTGCTTCGCTGCCAGCCGGGCCAACTACGTGGCGCTCCGCATTCTGCTGGAGCGCGGCGGCAAGGTGGAGGGCGGGGCGCGCAGCAGCGAGGAGAAGTGCACGCTGACGCCGCTGCAGCTGGCCGCGGGCACGGGGAACCTGGAGATGGTGGCGCTGCTACTGGCCCATGGCGCCAATGCGTTCCTCTCCACGCAGCAGAAGGACACGCTGTGCTTCGCGGGCGCCGCCCAGAAGGGCTGCTTCTGCGCCATCTCCGTGGCGGCGGCGCACGGGCATCGCTCGTGCCTGCGCAAGCTGCTCACGCATCCCGTGTCGCCGGGCACCCGCGACGTGCTCTCGCTGGAGGAGATGCTCGCCGAGGGCGACGTGGTGGGCCTGCGCGGCTCGGGCGCCCCCACAGCCGTCGCTGGCGAGGACCTGCTGCCGCTGCTCAACAAGACGCAGATCAAGCGCTTGCAGGAGGCCATGTACCACAGCGCGGAGAACAATCACCTGGGTGAGCAGCAGCAGGAGCCACTAGACGAGTGGACGTTAGCTAATCCCCATTGCCTTCCCCTTAGATATAACCATTGAGCTGCGCAAGCTGGGCGTGCCCTGGACCCTGCACTGCTGGATGCACGCGCTGTCGGCGGCCCACGAGCTGCGCCTGGACGCCGTCATCGACCAGCTGCTGCAGGACTTTCTGCAGGTCTGCCCGGACGACTACAGCGCCCAGTTTGTCAGCGAGTGCCTGCCGCTGCTCTTCAACATCTTCCGCAATAAGAACGAGGGCACCACTTTGCTCCTGGCGGACATCTTCGCCACCTGCTTCGGCTGGGAGGCGCTGCACCCGCTCAAGGAGCAGCCGCCCATGCAGCCCGTGCAGGGCACTCGCATCGATCCCAAGTTTGTCAACAATCCGGAGCTGAGCGACGTCACCTTTCGGTAGGTCAAGCAGCTCGACTCCCAATCCCCTCAAGCTCTAAGCCCATTTCCTTGCAGCGTGGAGGGGAAAATCTTCTACGGCCACAAGATAGTGCTGGTGACGGCCTCGCCGCGGTTCCAGAGCATGCTCAGCTCCAAGCTGAGCGACGCCAACAGCACGCCCACCGTGCAGATCAACGACATACGCTACCACATCTTCCAGCTGGTGATGCAGTTCCTCTACAGCGGCGGCTGCAGCTCCCTGGACGTCTCCCATGGCGATGTGCTGGAGCTGATGGCAGCTGCCAGCTTCTTCCAGCTGGAGGCCCTGCTCTGCTACACCGAGGCACGCTGCTCCGAGATGGTCGATGTGGACAACGTGGTGGCCATGTACATCCATGCCAAGGTGGGTTCCAGATATCACTTGCCAAAGGTCTTGCTCCTAACTGGCTGTCCTCTCTCTCCCTCCCGCCAGGTTTACAATGCCAACAATCTCTTGGAGTACTGCCAGTGCTTCCTGCTGCAGAACATGGTGGCGCTGCTGACCTACGACGACTCCGTGAAGCGGCTGCTGTTCGCCAAGAAGATACCAAACCACGACGTCCTGGCCGGCCTGCTGCAGACGCTGCAGCAGCGGCTCAAGACCCGCAAGCCGAGCGCCGTCGGCCTGATCAGCGCCTATCGCTCGCCGCCGGCCACGCCCGTCAAGAAGTAGTGGGCGGCGACTCCGCCTTCGCCTCCGCCTCCGCCTCCAACCCACATATACACGTGTCCCGCTTATGTCATATTTATTGCATATTGCATTGTCTCTATAACGAAGCCTCTCCCCCGTATGTATTATATAACGCCCCAGCCCCCAGCGCCCCTCCCTAGTTGTATGTTTTGAGCCGATTACCGATTAGAGCGTCCTGTAGCTACCTGTAGTTAGTTGAAATTGTTTCTGCATTAACTCGAATAAAAACTCGATCAAGTTTTTAAGAACTGTTCACGCAATTTATTAGTATTTTGGCGGCTTGATGTAGTCCGAGTCGGGCGCGGACTGCTGCTGCTCGCTGGTCAGCTTGGCCGCCAGCGAGATCTGCGGCAGGATGTTGTCGCCCTCGGGCACGAACCCATGGTCGTCGGCCTTGTAGCGCACCACCACCTCCTTGCCCTCGCCGTCGAAGTACGAGTAGGAGCCGCTCACCTCGAGGAACTCCGACTTGGTGCCTGCGTTGTGCACGACAGCTGTCTCCTCGCGGTGCGTGCCGTCCTCGCCCTGGTAGAAGAAGTGATACGAGCCGTCCTCGTGCTTCTCCTGGCCGGAGTCCACAATGGCCACGGGCGGCACCGTCGAGCTCGGATGCACATCGACGGGCGCGGCCAAGGCCCCGACCAGGCACAGTCCAAAAATGCTAAGTAGCTGCGGAGAGGGGAGAGTGGACAGTGGAGAGTGGGTTACTTCTTTATTAGGACAGGCTGTCACGGCTACTCACAAGCTTCAACATGTTCGCGCCACTGCTCCACACCGTTTGAGCCCGAGCAGGCCAGCGGAGGCCTTATAAAGGCCCAAAGCAGATCGAGTGAAAAGATCTCATTGTGGTCATCTTCCTTACCGGTTTTCGCTTGTGACATACATTAAGTCGCAAAAATTTGTGAACTGAAACTCGTTCTAAGAATTAATTTAATATCAATTAAGTGCGCGTCTACGCCCTACAATTTCTGGCATTCAGTCTCAGATCATCCAGCCAGATACACACACACACACATCCAGAGGGGCCCCAAGTACTTGGGCGCATTCATAAGTATCCATAAGTATCCATGTGTATGTGTATGTTCTACCCTCAACAGCCATCGCATTCCTTGCACTTGTTTACTCTGCTCTTAACGCCAGCCCAGTTCAGCCTCGCTGTGCACTCATTATACAGCATGATTATATGATTATGGTGTTTGATGATGCGGTTCGCCGAATATTTCTGCATGCATTGTTCCCTCTCAGCGTTTCATCTCTTTTTTTAGAACCTGGAATCGAATGCTAGCGAGTTTCGCATCGATCTCGGTCATTTTCAGCGATTTTCTCATTTTCAATTGCAATTGTTTATACGAGAGGAAAAAAACTATAAACAAATCTGTGCTCCCACACGCCGCTCCCCAATTCGAAATTGTTATTTTTGGCTCGGTTCGTGCAGGAGCACGAAATTTTCCAGCCCCTGCAAAACACAATGCGCTCCGCAGACCAGACCAGGCCGGGTCGGACCCGCACCGGACCCGGACCCGGACACGGGCGAGAGGTGGCTGGGGCTAGACACAAATCGAAATACTTAAAGGTGCCACATGCGCTTCGGTTGCGTTTCGTTCGATTTTCGATTCGGTTTCGTGCCTTTTGTTTATGCAACAATAAATTATACATTTAATTTCGTTTCATTAGAAATGCTACAGAAATATCAGCGCTCCGATTGGGGGTGGTATGCCACTGAACACACTATATATATATGTATTCCTACATACGCATATATGGCTATATATACTTATGTACCCAGCGATTGGGCGTTCAGTAGAAGAAGACGCAACTGGAAATATTACTAAGTGCATGACTCTGCCTTATACACATTATATATATATATTCCATATACACACATTCTAAATAGCTGTACTCTGCTTGTGTATTTGTTAAATATGTAATTTACAATTGAATTTTTATATTCGATATTCCTTTCGTTATTCTTGTCAGTTAGCAACAGACATAAATCGACTGATTCATACTAACTTGAATTGTTTCGTTATAGCCGTTCAATTGGTTTATTTTTAGCTGAATATATATATTGAAACATATGTTAATCAAATTTTGAAGGCTTGCAGAAGGCAAGAAATTGTTTAAAATAAATATTGTAAAATGTTTAGCATTTTTGAAGGTAAACGTAAAATTATTAATTTATTTTTAATTATATTAAATTATATGAAATATAATTATATATAGTATATATAGTATAGAGTAGAGAGGCCTTAATAAATATATTTAAGAAAAACTAAATTACAGAATTCAGTTATTATTGAGAGAAGAGAGAACATAAATAAGTGATTTGTAGGCACTATAAATTACCTGCTCATTAAATACTTTCATCGTAAATGTTATAAATATTAAAATCCTTTAAATATATATTATAATAAAATTCTACAAAAGATAAATTAAAGGTAACTAAACTGGGTTAACACAGAAAAAATGCAAGAACCCTAAATTATTTAACGTTTTTATAGTATCTAAAAAAAATTATTTTGTAAATATTTGAAGCATAAAAATGATTTAAATTTTTAATTATTAAACAGCAAAAAATTTCTCAAAACTATTAAAAATACCTTCTAAAATGAAGTCTATAAAAATAGCCCTGAAATATATAATGATCTAAATATTTATTAAATTGAAAAATTTCTTAGATAAAAAAGATAGTTTTGAAAAAATAATAAAATAACTTTAAATTATAGTATTTCAATAAATATATATTTATGAAAAAAGACTTATCAAACATCTTCAAATGAAAAGTCTACAAAATAGTTTTTATTTAATGTATAAATATATAATAAACAATATATTTACAGAGATTCTTCCCACATATTTCTATCCTTAGAGTGATCCACAAGCAAACATCTCCATTTAATATATGTCTTTCAAATCTTTCCCACTCTTTTAGACATCTTAAAACTTCGTGATTAATCTAATAAATCATTTCATTAAATTAGGCATTAAATTGTGTGCAAGCCTCGTTGAAGACGTCTGCCCCGATAGCTAATTATTTAGTAATAGAACATGGGAAAGGAAGGGCTACTCACCAGTTGTACGCCGTCCGCCTCACTTTCTCTTATTTTACTATTATTAAAACTCATTTTCGCTGGAATAATTCATAGTAAATACGCCTTTTTCCCTTCCCTGCCGTTGTTCAATAAAACGTCAGTAAGCGGAAAAAGACAAATCGACTAGAACTTTGTATGAAAATCGTGTCAGTTCCACAACATGTTATAGCATTTAAGTATGTATATTTCTAGAGCTGCCGCTGTGCTGCTGCTGCTGCCACATTGCTTTAAATTCGTTTTCGAATTGAATTAATTGAATTCGCCATGATTGATTTATGTTCGAGGCCAGGGGAGTCTGGAAAACTGTGCCAAGAGACGGCCGACTGTCTTCGCAAAAAGTCAAATGCTCTGATCATCGACTGTTCCACGCAGGCCGTACAGCAATACAAATATACAAATATACAGATATACAGATATACGAAAATACGAAAATAGTTTTATTTTTATAACTGTGCGCTGGTTTGATTTTGTTTTTAGTTCTGTTGCTTTTTCGTTTTGTGCTTTTATTTTTTATGGACTTCCCCCACATACGCAGCATGGCATCTGCCAAAGAGCACACAGCTGTCTTGCCATGCCACACAGATGCATACGTAACATATATAACTATATATCTGGCTATATATATAGACGTATTCAAGGAAGTTGTAAACTACGCGCTGCGCCTATTAAATTGTGATTTGTTTCATTAGGCTGCCGACGCGGAGACAGCTCCATTCCTGCGGCTCCTCCCACAAGACAAAGGCTGTGCGGGGGGCGGGGGATAAACAAAATGACGACATGCGAAATCAAATGAGAAACGCAAAGCTCGAGAGCGAAATTTTCATCTATGCGATAAATAAATAAAGATGAAAAATTATGAAAAACAGGCGGCGGGCAGGCGCTGAGGCGAGTGGATTTTCCTCTTTCTTTTTGGACTTTTCAACGTTTTTAACGGAAAATATTTTTAGCCAAAAGGCAGAGCAGAGTAGAAATATTGGAAAGTGTATGAGTGTGCGTGTGTGTGTGTGTGTGTGTGTGTGTCTATCTATATATATGTATGTGCATTTGGAACTTGGCAACAGGCACAACGCCCACTTCCGCAGCAAAGTCAAACACTTCCTACCCAAATATCCTGCTGCATAAGCAAAGCACTGTGATTTGTGCAACAGCCACAAATAGTTTATAACTTTTATTAACTTTTAACTTCAATATTTGGAATATTCCTTAGATGGGTCTGTTGTGTGGGAGGTTGGTTGGAAAACTATAGCGCACCGATCCGTACACGCTGACGCGCCGCGACACACTGCAACTACGCTCCAAAATTTCGAAAACTCTAAGACAGCCAAATTGTTGAAAAATTCTATTCACAAGGCGAAAGAAGAAGCAGAAGACAAAAAAAAAAGTATTGAAAGGCCGACACGAAACGAAACGAACTGTAAGAGATGGATAGTAAAATTTTCGGGAGCGGTGCGAGCGAGAGGCCCAAGCGGACAGGCGAGCGAGCGAGCTGGTGAGCGAGTGGCCCGGAACTCAAGTGCACGAACGATCCACGACGAGCACGGCAATTCATGTGCGATGCTCAGCAGCTGGCCGCCCATGGTCTCACAGCAGTGTGCCAGCCAGCAGCCAGCAGCCAGCAGCCCCCAGCCCCCAGCTCTATACATCATCTCCCACCCACACACACTAGTTTCCGCTGCTGCCGCCGCCGCCTTGAGTCGTCTTACGGCATAGGAATTGTTTCTAAAAACGGACAAAATAGCTTATTAGGGAGGAGTCCCAGGCCCATGCCCATGCCCATGCCCATGCCCATGCCATAGGCCCACATCCGATGGCTGCAGTTCACGTCAAAGTTCATGCGGCCTGCACTCGAGTGTGATTAGGTAGCAAAAGGGAAATGCTGCTGCCGTTGTTTAGACTAGCCACACCCAAGACCTGGCCCGTGTCTCTCAAAATAAACAATAACAGCAGCAGCACCAGCAGCAGATCAGTTCAAAATGGAAAACTAAGAAATGTTCGCCTGGAATATGAATTTTTTATTCTCTAAACATTCCGACTGTTTATGTTTACGGGGCGCTGGGCTGGCGGGATGCTGCTGCTGCTGCTGCTGCCAGTTCAAGTGGCGTTGGAAACTCGGAAAATGCTTAGTTAGCCGTGCTGCCAGCTTCCATTTAACTTTCTCTCACATTGTAAACATTTCACTTGACGCGTTGCTAAATTTAACATTCTCGCTTCACAAAACACACAAATAAATTACGGAAATAAACAAATTAAGGCGGGGAATGATAGAAAATTAAGATAAAATACCTGTGCGGTTTCTTCTAAATAAAAGAAATCAAAGAGAACCTATTCTCATTATTTTCAGTAACTGCTTGTGATGAATACGTTTATATACAATATGTATTTCATACATTTGATATTATAAATTCAAAGAAAAATTATATGGCCTTTTTTTAAATTTCATTGATCTTGCTAAGAGCATTATAATTATATAGTGCCCTTCTCTGTGCATCGTCATCAATGGGACAGTTGAGTCTACAGCTGTCTGTCTAGCTGTTCATATCTTCCTTTTCAAACTTTAATATAAGTATAATATAATAATATAATATTATTAAGTATAATATGATAATATAATATTATATAGTATAATATAATATGTATAAGAAACTGTCATTAAAGTCATCAATCCCCAATTCCAAGACTTTCAGCATTGTTCGTTTGCCAACTGAGATTTTAGCTCTTCTGTGAAATCTACCAAAATTTCCATCAGCTGAGCTCAATTGGAATGAGCTCCATAGCCACCTACCCTGATACCTAAACAGCAACCCGATCAACTCTATTTCATTCAAGGCTCATAGCGAGTGATCCCTCAATAGAACTCATGTAGGACTCGTCTATAAGGTTTACAATTCGTAATCACTTATAATATTATAGTCAAATAAATTAGTTTTCCATATAACGACTTTAATTTGGGTAGTCCTACTTTTTGATATGTGTCGGAACAACACTCCCAGACATATATAATACATTGTGCCTATTTGTATATTTGAAATTCGTAAATCCCTCTGTTCAGCTTTGCTTTTATATTTGATTTTGTATTGGAAGATAAGTGAAACTCGATCAAGATGTCCATGGGGCTGAGGTCGGGCGCATCTCAGAAAGGCAGCCAGATAGAAATCTATGGCGACATTTGGAAGAAACTCAAGATAGCTACTATCGATGTAGACAAGGTGGTGAAGGCCAAGGAGCTGCTGGGCACCATGCAGCGCCGCAAGGCGTTTAGGAATCTGCTCGGCCTTGAGGATGATATCGTCGACGTGAATATGGATGACATGCAGCGGTTGACATCGGTGCACAGCCTCAGAGTGATGTCCATTGTGGGAAATAACGGTAGCCAGCAAGACGTCGATTTGGGGAGTGACGAGGAGCTGAGCGAGGACGTATGCATGATGCCATTTGACGAGGAGCGTTGGGGAAACTTCTTCACTGACTTTGAAGTCCTCGGCGTGCCGGAGGGCGTCAATCCCAACGGCAACAACCAGTGCATCGAGCTGGGCTACGACGGTGATGAGAATTTGCATTTGTATTTGCGTAAGTGCGTCTGGGGACTGGATCGCTCCTGAGGATTATTTCATAATTTCGTTGCAGAGTCCGGCGTACGCTGTTTTATGGTAGATCTCTTTCGGGGCCCACTGGGCGCGACTCAGGATCTGATTGTCCACCTGCGCGAGGCAGAGATCGCTGTGTCGAAGGAGTACGGCTTCCCGGTTGTGTCCACCATTATTGCCAAGTTGTCGCCGCGCCATCAGTACAGCGGATATTTGGAAGATGGAAGCGCAGAAGGCATCGCACTGAAGAAGGATGACCGGATGATCTTGACTACTGATCGCAACTATTCCAGCTTTGGGTCACGGAACGTGCTTTACGTGAACGCCCGATTCCTGCTGGTTGATGTTCAGAAGTTCGATATCATACCGATTGGCGAGGAAATACAGCTGATGGTGCGCTTGGTTCGTCAGGATCATCTCGTTTGCGGCGTCTACCGGGAGGGCGTCCTTAAGTCATATATGCCAGTGCTCTTCCCGCAGCGCTGCAGCAGGTATCGCGTCTCCTACGAGGAGGTGGAGGACCTGACCTTTGCCCGCGAAGTGGGCATCCATGTGGTAGTGTCCAACATCGTTGGCACAGTGCAGTACGTCAACGACTTGGAGAAGGTCATGTGTTCGCTGCAGTGCGATACTCTCAGGCTCTACGCCCGCGTAGTGATCAACGACATCTTCGGCTGTGACGGCGAACTGAACTGGGTCGCACAGCGCTACGACGGATTGCTGGTGGAGCTGGCCAAGCCGGAGAATACGCCGGACATTTTGAAAATATGCCCCGACGCACAGTGCGTCTTGCAGCTGACCTACAGCGCCAAGAAGCCCATCATATTTGATCCATGGCAGATTAGCCAGCAGAACTTGCGTGTGGACCCCGAACACTATTACCACGTCTTCTTCTATCCGGACAAATACTTGGTCAGGTCGCACCAGTTCAAGCAAGTCTTTTACTTTAGTTTCCTGCAGAGCGCCATTTTCGACCAGATCGTGCCGGTGGCCCTCTCCAAGATGCCCCTCTGCGACAGCTCGCATACGGGCGCCGATGGCATGGCCCGCGCCGTCGTCACCGCCTCCATGGAGGCCAACGCCGCAGCCATTGTCATTTGTGGCGTGACCACGCGCATGGTGCAGAAGATAGCGCACTTCAGACCCAAGACGCCCATCCTGTTCGTCAGCCACATGCGCTCCGCAGAGGACTACGTCTCCCTCTATCACAATGTCACCATGCTGCCGTTCCGCACCACCTACTTCATTGGCCATCAGCGCACTGTCTTTCGCAAGGCCGTCTTCGCCCTGGCCTATCTCGACTCGCGCAAAGCTCTCAAGCAGGGCGAGAAGGTCATACTGGTTTACAACTTCGCCACGGGCACTACGTTCCCAGAAAAGTATTTCATCTACACCTTCGACAAGGCACACTTCGTCTCCCATTTGGCCAAGTCGCTGTTTCCACAGGATGCGGCATGCGAAATGAGCTCGGACAAGAAGGGCATCTTCATGTACTCGCATTAAGAAGTAACAACTGAGTTTCTGTTAAGCTTGAAATAATCTATAAAAAGGTAAATTTAATTGTTACGATAAATGTATTTAATCGGAATGCGTTTCGCTTAAACAGTAATCTAATCTGTAGTGCTATTGAAATATACATATACATACATTATACACAGATCGACTCGTAAACCCTTCGACGACTGTACAGTTAAATAACAAGCCTACACCTATGCCTATGAGGACAGTTGCACTTATTTCTATATACAGGATATATAACGTTTGCATGGATATTTTGCACATGTAACAAAGCATAAATTAGAAATTATATTGATCGTTGGCAGCAACAGCCATAACAATTGTAACAATATTAATACAGGCGTCCAGTCGGATTGAGCTCAGGGCAAGGAGCTTCGCTGCAGCGCTCGCATCGTGATATGCTCGTAGGCGGCCTTCAGGGTCGTATAGCAGTAGCCAGCCATTCCGTTCATCTCGGCCTGGAAATTTGGCCCGCCCGTCAGATCGTCCAGCAAGGCCAGCTCTGCGCCCAGGTGCGGTACGGCAGCGCGCAGCATGCATAGCATGGAGAGAGGTATCATATTATCGGCATTGAGCTGTGCCGTGCTTGCTGCAATGTTGAAACGTTGATGAGTTAGTTACCAAGTCAATGGCTTAAGTACTCACTGGCCATCGCATGCTCATAGGCCTCTGACAGTAGCTCCATGCTGCGCTGTATCACAGTCAACATGTCCTGGGGACTAAATTTCTCCTGCAGCTGCTTCAGTGACTGTACGGCTGCCTCAAATTGCGTGTCCAGCATCACAGCGTTGAGGCAACTGCAAATGCAAACAATATTAGACTAATCCGAGTAGTGGACGCGAACGGGATATACTTGTTTTGGCAATTAAAATATCGTCATTAAGACTCACAATGTCCGGGCAATCAGATAACGGAAACAAGCTGACAAATTATTGTTAAATATTGCGTTCAAATAGCTGAGAGCTTATAAATTCCTCTCGCACAGCAAAGATTCGAATCGCCCTCGCAATTTGGAAACAGGTAAATAATATTAAGATCGTGTTAACACGAAGAATACGTAGAATTGTGAATAAGCCCATCAATTTTAATCGCCGTCGAGAGTGTAAATAAAATAAACGCAATGTTTATAATTTGTTAACCTGTCGTGGCCGAGCAGCTGGACCAGTTCCCCATCGCTCAGCTTCTCGGCGTGGTTCAAGTTGTGCCTGTACAGCTCATCCTTGCGATTGTACTTGTTGGCATAGAGCACGAACAGCGTTGAGTAGACGCCCTCGGATAGCATCAGCGGGTAGAGCAGCGTGATGTGGGAAATCACCTCCCTGCTGCCATCGAGGTAGCAGTAGTCTTCCGGCAGGGCAGGAAACATTTTGCGCACGAACCGATACATCCGCCTCGATATCGACTCCCATTCGCGCATGGCCTGCTTGGCCAGGATGGAAGTGGGCTTCACCTTCCAGTAGCCGTAGGAGTAGTGGAAACAGTTCGCGATGCGCTCGTTCAGTGCATACAGCGGATGATACCGATCCTTGAAAGCCTGCTCCAGGTACAGCCGAATGCAGCTCACATCGTGCTCGGTCAGTGTGGACGCCATGCCAAACCCAGGCACCTGCTCCAGCATGGCGCTCCCTGTGGAGGTCGCCGAGGTGATCGAGCAGTTGCTGTTGGTAATATTCTTGGATATGTTGTTGTTGTTGTTGTTTTGTACGACGCTGCCAAAGCTGGTGCTCAGATTGCCTGGGTGCTGGTCTCCATTAAAGCTGGGTTCCAGCAGACTTTCGTTCAGACCAAAGCTCACCAGGCTCCTAGTATCTATTGTCGAGTTATGCCCTATGGAGAGCAGGCTATCCGAGCGTTGCAGGTCGCCCTGCTTGCTGCATAGCGTCTCCTGCGAGTGAATGCGTCGTGGCGTGGAGCTGAACAAGTCCAACGAAGTTGCCAGCTTTCTAGTCACCAGCGTGGACGGCAACGTTGGCGTGCTGCTCATCAGAGGCTGCGCTGCTGGCTTCGGTGGCAGCGGCAGACTGAGTAGAATGTTGTTGAAGTAGTTGCCCGGCTTTGAACCGTCTCGAGCACGCTGCTTGTTCATATAAATGGCTATGCAGCTCCATATCTGGGCCGTGCTCAGCGTGGTTTTCGCGGGCTTCTTGAGAGTGCCTCCCAAAATGCCGGAGAAGACGCTGTTGTTGCTCGTTGAGGTACTGCAGTTCGCTAGGTCCGACTCAAAGTTGTGGAACAACGCGCGCCACTTGCGGTTGTGATCCACGACCATGCGACCAAGAGAGCTGTGACGAAAGGGAACGATCAAATATTATGGGAATCAGCGTCTTAGTGGTATACTTACCTAGGGAATTTCGGGAATCTTCGATTTAGTGCCAGCTCACCAGTTTGTATCCGCACCGTTTCCCAGCTGCCACTGAGCTGGCCAAACATTTTATTGCCTATTAACTCATAGTTGTCATCGTCCTCCTCGCTGGCACCCAGCACATGGCCAGCATCGCCGCAGGGCATGTAGTAGTCGCCGCGACCGTTAGGTCCCTGCAGCGTCAGCTCTCCCTCGTAGTAGTAATCGTTTTCGAAAACAGCCACGCCGCTGCCCGTGAGATCGTCGGACGCAAAAGTGCCCTCAAAGTAGTCACCACGATTCGTGATGCAGCTGCCGGCTCCACACCGTTTGTTATCCGCAAACATGCCCATATACTTGTCTCCGCTGACCAGATCTTCCATAACTCCGTAACCGCTGCGCGTGTTGGCCACGTATTCGCCCACGTAGATGTAGCGGTTATTGCGCATCATGCCGTGGCCGTGGAAGAGTCCCTCGCAGAAGTTGCCCTCATAGATCTCGCTCTCCTGCGCCGCACTGCCGTTGAGCTCGTAGGTGCCGAAGCCATGGAATCGACCGCCCTTGAAGTTGCCCACGTAAACTCCAGTCGAGGGAATCACCATTTTGCCATAGCCTGCGAATAAATAACAAGCGGTATATAGCCAGTAAAATAGCCTTAAAAGGGGACTCACCTTCGATCACACCTCGGTGCACCTCGCCACAGTAGACGCTGCCGTCGGGATACTCCAGGTAGCAGTTGCCGTGCAGCACGCCTTTGCGCCAGGTGCCACAGGCCTTCACCCTGGAGAACTTTGGGTTCTCACGACTGTATTCGTAGGCGGTGGAGCGCACGTTAGGCACGGGGCTGTTCAGAGGTCGCCCCAGAGCGGCCACAATGCTCGACTGCAGCTGGTCAAGCCAAACCTTGCGCGACTCCGTCTTTTTGGTAATCAAAACAAAACTCTTCTCGGGCGTCACAATGCGCAAACCCAGTTCGCCCTCCGACCAAACCCAGAGCGAGCTCAGTGGATATGTGTAGAGCGTGGTGCTGCCCAGCTGGCAGAGGAAGTCGGAGAAGAGTATGAAGCTGTGGCTGGACATGCTGATCCCAGTGTTGGCCAGCTTGAGCGGCACCAGGCTGGATGTGAGTATGACGCGTCGCTGACGTTGCCGCAGATGGGAAATGCGCGGCGTACACTCCTTGCTGCTCCAGAACTCTTTGGTATTGACGGCCAGTTCCTGGCTGATGCAGCTCATGCGCGCGAACTCCGACCAAGCGACGCGATGCTCGTCGTACTCCGGCTGGGTCTTCACAAGCCGCTCCATGAACTGCATGAAGAGCTGATAGATGCCAAACGGCTGCTGGAACAGGCGTATTAGGTAGCTCTCCTCGCCCAGCTCCGCCAGTGGATTCTGGTTGCTCAGAGGAGGCGAGCAAATGGCATTCACTGCCTCGCCGAAGCCGTTCACAGAGAGCACGTCGCAATAGGCTCGGGTGTAGCTCTCGAACAGCTCGATATACTCGCGATGGTAGCAAATGTACAGCAGATCCGCCGGCTGCACGTAGTCCGCACGGTAGAAGCCTTCGAGAGAGTGCAGGGTGGCCGCCAACAGGCACACAATCCGTTCCCAGTTGAGCAAAAGGGGCGCCAGGACGGGAAACTCCCAGATCATCAGCGTTTGCACAGCCTGGCGCTGCTTGAGGAGCAGCTGCAGCTGCGATTCCAGGTGACTTAGAAAGTAGTGGTACTGCCGCTGGAATTGCCGGCAATTCTGGAGTGTGTAGCCGCCGGCACAGTGCACCAGCCGCAGCTGGCGTGGCCAAGCGGCGCCCATCTGCAGGTGCAGCACGGTCTGCGCGTAGGTGCTGGACTGTGATTGGGGCAGTGTCTGGATTTGCCCGGTAGCATCTAGCACTAGCGTGCGATAGTCGCCACAGGTGGCCTCCAGAGCTGTATGCTGCTCCGGCGTAAGCTGCTCTGCCAGGCATATTTCCATGGGAGAACTCAAATCTTCTCCTAGCTGCTCGCGGTTGTTGATGCCCCAGTGGTAGAGACGTCCGTCCAGGGTGCGTGCTACACTGTGCTGCCTGCCAGCGGCAATGCTGCAAACTCCCATCCCTTCGAGCTTTTCGAGTCGAGCGACGTGGGCGCGTCGAATGTGATCCCCAGTGCCCAGCAGGCCACCGTTAGAGGCGCCAAACGTAAAAAGCTGGGTGTGGAGCAGCGCATAGCCCTGGTGGAGCAGATGCCGCGTGTTGGCTGCAAAGCTGCGCTCCGAGCTGCCGCTATGTAAGGACTTCAGTGAGCCGTGTTCTTCTTGCGTGGGCTCCTGCTGCAGCTGCAACACATCGTCGGCTTGTTGATGCGGCGCCATCAGGAGTACAAAGTGCTCATCTCCAGCGGCGAGATCCAGCAGTTGTTTTCCCTCCTCGCAAAGGCGCATGTGACGAGGCTCCTCGGCGTTAAACACTTCCCCACAGCTGCCCAGCACATATGTCGCGCCTCGGACGCTGACAAAGACCACGCCCTGTTCCGAGCAGCAAACACGTCGCATACAGACGCCCTCGTCGTGCAGCTCGAGGGGATCGAAGCTGAGCGTTTGCCAGGCGCTCGGCCGATAGCTGCCTGCAATGAGCTGCCGTTGTACGCTGCCATTGGCGAGCACCACAAAGAGCTGTCGGCTGCCCCTACAGAAGTCCACGTCAACAATATCCGTCCGCAGCAAGGTCAGCTCCAAAGAGTGCGCACCATGCGATGCCTGCAGCGTGGCCGAATATAGTGAATGATCCGCCGTTAGCAGGAGCAGCCAATCAGAATCCAACTGGACTCTAGCCTTCGACCCAGCCTCGATTCCCGTTTCGCTCTTGCTGCTGCCCAAGCAGCAGACTCGCAAAGCAGGCGAGCGGGTCAGGGGCGGCACGCCCTTCCACTTCAGCTGCAGTGCATTGCCTTTGTAATAGATGGCAAAGGCCTCACCATTGCTGTTGGCTGCCTCGCTGGAACTTGTCATGCTTCTTCTTCTTCTGGTCCTTGTTTTTGTTTTTGTTGTGGTTTCGCCTTCCTCTTGCGAGTTTTGTAACACGCAATTGCAACTACACTAATTAAACTCTATTTACACATATTAATTGCATTGTGCCCAGCAGCTCAATGCATTCTACGAGCACATTTTGACTATTTATGTATTGATACTAAACGCAAATTGCCAATTGTCGGAGTTTGCTTATAAAATTGGCAAATTTTTAATAAGTTTTTATTTGTGATGGTTTTGCGACCAAGTGTGACCGTAGCTCCATAATCCAATTCGAGAAAACATACACTAGTCAGCAAAATTTGGGTCAGTTGCAAGTGGAATGGTTTCTAAACATACAAATTAAATATTTCAGTTTGAATAGGAATATGTATTAAAATTAACAATATATTATAAAAAGATATTAAATAAAATGTATTTAAAAACACAAAGTTGCAATTAAAATGTCTTTTCCAATTGTGCCATCAATGATGGTATTTATTTCACTTAACATTCTGTATTTAACCAGAAACGGTCACATTGCCAGACCATCAACAGCTGCGCCGCTGGCAAAGTTTAGTAAATTGTAAAATTTTGTTTACAACGTGGAAAATGTAGTTTTTCCACTTGTGTGCTTTCAATTAATAAATCAGCCATTATTCAAAACATTTTGGCAACTGTTGTAAAAAGAAGGTGAGCAGAAGTAACCTTGAAATATGCGACCTTGACTATTTTTGTTTGTAGGTCTCGGCCAACGCAATGGAATCTGAGAATTCGGGGGGCGTAGCGCTGGCAGACGACTCTGGCCTTTTCAGCTGCAGCAGTGATATAGATGATGCAACAAATCATTCCACAGCATGGCAAGAGCCTGTAGAGCGGGTGGAGCAGGATGAACCGGCTCACGAAGCACAGGGCTCACTTTTCATGGTGTCGCAGGAACTGCGCAAATCGCGCAGTGAAGTAGAGCGCCTAAGCAAGTCGGAACGGTGGTACAAGCAGGAGCTGCAGTCACAAAAGCATAACCGTCTGGAGACCTTAGAGCGTCTCTATGTCCAGGAGCGAAAATACATGCTAGAGAATCAGAGATTACAACAGGAATCCCAGCGCCTCCAAGCGAAATGTGCCGCGTTAGAAAGTTCCGGACTGGCCACAGCTAACAGTATAACAGCGCCGCTATCTTCAGGGATAGCACTGCAAGGCACAAGCGAAAATGTATTTGAATCCTTTGAGGCGCAGCAGCAGAAGGCAAGGCTAATGGATCAGCGCCAGCTCACTGAAGTTCTGCGTAAGCAGAAGAAAGAACTCCTTGCCGACATGGAGCGTCTGAGTCTTGAGCACGACAGCAAGCATCTGGAGCTGCAGCGCCAGCTTGCAGGTGTTGAATTGGAAAACAAACACATGACGAGGCAGTGCAAGCAGCTGATCAACGAGCAGCGCGAGCTGGCGCATAAGCTGGAACTGAAGTCGACTACGCTTCGCAACGTGACGGCGGAGCGTGAGCAGTTGCGCCAGGTGATTGCGGAGCTGAATGAAACGCTGCAGACACAGGAACAGCTGCTTGCGTTGAAGGAGCGAGAGTTCCTGGACATGAAGCAGCACTACGAACAGAAACTAAGCAGCGAGTGCACAATTGACGCCATGCACAACTACAGCATGGCTTTCCATGGCGCGATCATTGCCAAGACTAGTGAAATAGCGACTCTGAAGCACGCGCTGGTTGAGCTACAGTCGGAGCTGTTGCTCATGTCGAAGCTAGAGGCACAGAATGAGGAGCAGCAACGGCAGCTGGAGCAACTGAACTTTCAGTTGGAAGCGCAACAACTGGAGCAGGCTCTCAAAGACGCTCAACTAAAGGATTTAACAGTGGAGAAGGCAGCTATCGCTAGCCAGCTACGACAATCGCAGGAAGCACTGCAAATCGTGGAGCAGCAGCTCATGGAGCTCCACAGGCAATACGCTGAGACGAGCGCCAAATGTGAGCTCACAAAATGCCAACTCGAAGAGCAGCAGTCGCAAAATGACGAGAAACAAGAAAAACTTAATGAACTTCGGGATCAGCTTGAACTTTATGTGGAGCAATGCAATCAGCTAAGTGACGCAAAGGCCCAAATGGAGGAGAAGTGGAATGAGACCCAGAACAAGCTGCTTGCATGTACTGGCACCCAAACGATGGCTGTCGAGCCCGTGCTAGAGCAACGCATTGAGACTCTGGAGCAGCAGCTGGCAGCAGTCAGCAACCAGAAGCAACAAACAGTTGCGTTGTTGCAGCAGCTGCTGCAGCAACAGAATGATAAGATAAGAAGTACAAATGAAATGGAGGCCGACTGGATGCAGCTACTCGAAGCGCTGCAAGCCACTCAGAAAATGGAGCAGCAAATGGAGTTGCAGTTGCAGCAGAAATCTGAGGAGTTGCATCAGCTGAATGAGCTGTTCGCTCAACAAAACGAGCAGCTGCAGCAACTGCAGCTGCTGAGTCGAGCCCATGAGCACCAAAACAGCAACGAGCTGCATCAACTGAAGCAAGCGCAAGCTGTCGACGCGGCCAATCTGAACCAGTTGCAAGAGCAAGTGCAGGCGCTGCTCAAAGAGCGCCAGTGCGCTCCTAGGAAGCAGCACAGCAGCCTGCTGCATGTTCTGGAAATGGAAACGGGTCGCAAGCTGCAGCATGTCAAAAGCTGGCCGCAGTTGACCAAGTTGCTACGACAGGAGCTGCGCACGGCAAAAGCTGCAGCAGAGCTGCCGATGCTAAAAGCTAAGCTGGCTGAAGTTGGAGGCAAATATGAGGAAGCTCTGAGCAGAATCAAGGTGGGTTATGGACACCAGAAGCTAGCTGAACTCACTAAACCTTTTTCTTTAGTTTCTAGAGCAAGCACTGGTCGCAGAAAGGGCTCGTTTCGAGGCTGCAGAGCTAGGCAAGTCCTCAGCAAGCTCCACGCCATTGGAGCCCGCGCATGAGGTGGCCAATCTGATTGATGACTACAAAAAGGTGAGCAGTGCATATATTCGTATTGCCATAATTGATGATCAAACTACATTTCACTTTCAGCTCATTCAGCAAACTGCACAGGAGACGGGTCGGCCACGCAATAGTTATATTTTAGAGCTAATTGAACGCAGTAAACGCAGTCAGCCAAATTTGTGCCAACTGAGCAAGGGCTTGGCCGCTTGCCGTGAGGATATGCAAGATCTCAACAAGCTGCTGGCCGGCCTGGAGTCAAGCAAGGCACGCGAAGACACCGCGCCGTCCTTGATGGAGGAGCTGCGCGCCGTGGCCGAAAAAGCTTGAGTCACAAATCATCAGCCATATCCATTTACCATAGTCACTTAGCATAATCAGTAGATGCTTAAGCTAGGTTCAATTCTGTGTCGCATTACTTAAGCTATTTATTTTGTGTTCTTAGTGTTTTTTGTGTTATTGTCTTTGCAAAAGCAACTATTTATGTTTGTTAATCATCCTCATTTCAAATGTGCAATTGTCAGCAGATGTCATAAATCATTTACTGAATAGCCCACCTTACTAACAAGGCTAACTAGTCCCACAGTGCAGTCTATTCCGAATTTGTCCGCATAAAATGGAATATTTATTTGCTGTAGCCAAATACTATTCTTTATCTGTTTGTTCGTCGAATACTTTTCTTGGAATATATCGAATATATTAATAATTATATGTATACAGATTATATTCATACAGTATATCTTTTTATACATTTCATATTTATTATACATTTCTCAAATATATCAAATTATATTTATCTATACTCAACATATTATATTAGATATTAGATCTTCGCCTTGGCTAGGATAATAGAGAAGCGGAGCATATGTTTATGTCTGGCCCAGTCGATTATTCACATTTCGCTCGCTCACATTTCATGCGGCGGCTTCGTTTTATATATGAAAACCTGGTATTGTCAACGCCTGGTCCGCGGCTATTGGCATTGGCATAGCCATTGCTAGTGGTTAGGGCCAGGGCCAAGGCCCACTTGGGTATTGATAAATGCGTTGAAAAGTAAGCGACCGCCCAGTAGATTTGCACCCAAACGTCGCCCTTCCGTCTTTGTGGCAGGGCACAATCGTTGGCCAAATTCAATTGGCGCAATTTTTCATCGTTCCCAGTGCCTTTAAGGGGCACCGCGGATGCATTTCTGCTGCTCTTGCTGCTGCTGTTGTTGTAGTCGTTGGCGTTGCTGTTGTTGTCTATTGTGCCTGCTGCTGCTGCTCCGCTGGCAATTGTTCTCTGCTGCAGCTCCTCAAGGTTGTTTATTTTGAAAAATCACCAACTGCTGAGAGCCGCCCGGCCGAGCATCGTGGCCATGTGGCGGCGGCGGCCTGGGATTTAATTCAATGCCTGGACATTTATAAATTGCATTCAATTTATACACAACACGAAAGCGTGATTTTTACATTTTTACAATCTGGTGAATAATAGATCAGCGTCGCATTATTGCCGGCCGCTCGTTACTGTCCCTTGCCACAGCGGGCACTCGCACTTCTCTGACACCGCGATTGTCGCCCAGCAAATATCATAATTTGTATCATTTTTGATACAATCGACGTTCTATGCGAATCTCATCGGGACGGGCTATGAGTCTGATAGAAAACTTATAGAGAAATGTTATTTACTATATCCAGTGTCTCTTACTATATATATAATATCCCTTCCTCTCCTTGCCTGTCTGTGTATCTCTTCATCTCCTTCTCATTATCCGTCTGTGAGTCTCTCTCCATGTTTGTCTGTTTTATTGTCGCTCTTTATCTATGTCTCTCTCTAGCAGTGTCTCTTTGTCTTCCCTCTCCCACTCTCTCGCTCTCTCTATGTTTCTCTTCACCCTCTTCTGCTTCTCTTCGCTTTTCGTTCAGCCTCTGGTTTAACCTCTCTCTTTCTCTCTCCCTCTCTATCTTTCACCCTCTCTGTCTATATATATTTATTTCTGTCTGTCTTCCAGGCTTTCTCTCTATCTTTGCTCTATTTCTTTCCCTTTTCTATCATCATTTCGCTCATTCTCTCTCTTTTTATTTTTTTTCTAAATTTCTCTCTCTCTCACTTTTTCCTTTTTCCCTCTCTACCTCCTGTCCCTATTAGGCTATCTCTGTCTATCTTAAACACCCTCTCACTCTCACTCTTAGTTTATCTCTGTATCTTTCTCTTTGCCTAGTTCTCACTCTTTCTCTTGATTTCTTGTCTCCCTCTCTCTCTCTCTTACCTCTCTCTTATTTGATTATTATTAGATTATTATTATTATTAGAGTAGTGCCAACATTAAGGAACCTCGAAGAAGACTTCTTAAAGTTAGTTTAATCAACGACCTGAGCAAAGGACAAACGTTTATTTAATGAGGTGCTTAGAGAACTAAGTAACTGGCCGGAATTCGTACATGGCTCAATTTCCAGTCGTAAACGGCACAACATTGTTTGAGAGTGTTTAGGCTTTAATTTGAGCAACATTTTAGCACTAAGATGTCTGCAATCAGACGTATCAATTGCCGCGAGGCAGAGTGCTTTTCGCTGTACATGTCCGGGCGGTTGTGGGTTCGGCTCGGCTCGGCTCGGGTCGCTCATTAAATTGGCTCTGGGCAAACACTGAGGCCATAAACATTTAATTCTCACCAAAGCGATTGATGCGGCCAGGAGTCGAGCAGTCGAAGGGTCGTCGGTCGTCGGTCGTCTGGCTGCAGTTCCAAATTGCAAATGCAACTTGTTAACCTTGAAACTATGCAGACAAACGAACAAACGGACGGACAAGCTGACAGACAGATAGGAACGGAGGCAGCAGCAGCAGCAGCAGCAGCCCCACAAGACCCCAGCGCAGTATGAGGCATTTAGTCAGACATCGTCGTCGTTGTTCGTCTGCCGATCAGTCGTCGTCTGTCTAGCTGCGGCAGTCCTCCATCTCCATCGCTCGTGGCTGAGGCTGATGCTGATGCTGATGCAGCTCTACCCCGAGCTAGCTCAAGTATATATTGAATAATGCGTTTATGGGCAGATGAATGACACTTCATACAGGCGGTTGTCTGCGCGGGCTGCTGGCCTCCTGCCGCATCCTGCCACCTGCCCAGCCTAGCGTCTCCTGCGCTCTGGTGGCCAAACGGCTTGAGCTGCATTTTTCATGCGTAAACTTCGGCCCCAGGCGGCGGGCTGGCAGCGACGGACTATTCGTCATATGTGCCTGGGCCGTGTCAGAGCTGTGTTTGAAAGAAATTCGTTTAAATTGTCAATTGTCTGGGATCTGTGCCCCTGAAAACTGAAAACTGAGAACTGGTTTCCAGCCACTCCTAATGAGGCGCATCAGAAAAAGGAGGCAAAAAACTAAATAAATAAAATAAACGAATCCAAGCCAAAACCCTTTTAGCATTCAGCTGCGACGGTGGCCACGCTGGCTCTGGCTGTGGCTCTGGCTGCGGGCTGCTGTGCGTTTGCATTTAGCAGGCAAACTACATTAAATTCAACTTACCCACACACACACACACACACACACACACACACACACACAGTCGGGGTGTGTGTGTGTAAACTGCATCTTTAGTGGCAGATTCTGTGATTCGGTTTGTGACGCTGATGCGGCTGCTTGTGCCGGGTGTTGCAATGTCATTCGCTGCATTTTATGCACTTTTTGCACTTTACGGCTCGAAGGATCGTGAACTTGGCGCTGCCCATAAATAAACTTGTATCTTTAAGATACAAAATAGTCGTAAAAAAATCTGCAAATAACCCCAAACCAAAGGCACTTGAACTTTTGAGCTTTTAGCTAAACGCGCCCATTAGGGCACAGGAAGGGAGCCGCACAGATCAGAGCAGATCTCCGCTGAGATCATTTGGCTTAAGCTACTCACAGACAGAGAGAGAGAGATAGAAAGAGAGAGAGAGCATAACACATATAGTATGTGTATGGCTGCAATATTAAATTTTATATTTAGCGCACGTTTTGAGGCTTTTGCATACAATGGCTGGCAGCCCGGCAGGCGGCGAGTCGGCCACTGGCAAACCTGAATAGAACATCTCTAAAAAAAGATGATTTGGATTAGCAGATGCCACAGAAAGTCGTGATTGAAGCTTTAAATAGAACAAACGATTCAATGACGCTTAAGACTCTGGCATTTAATTGCAATATCTCTGAGCCTATCCAAGCCCTGCCATTGTGGATGCCTTAGTAAATAATTACAGATTATAAGCCAACACTTTCATCGACTGACATAAATTACAATTAAACAGTTTTTTAAATGCCTGCTCCCACTCTCTCTCTCTCTCTCTCTCTCTCTCTCTCTCTCTCTCGCTCGCTCGCTCTGCCCGCATTCCTCTCAACAACTCAATCAAGCAACAACTTGATGAACTTGCATTTCCTCGCCTCAGGCTGTAAACAACAAAGGAACACACCAAAGTCTTAACAAAAGTGAAGAAGAAACAAACATATTTCAATTTCTTCTTAGCGCTGCTGAAACCATTTGGCCCAATTCAATACGACGCATACGATTCGAAGCATTTGGAGTTCAACTACACGAGGGCATCCACAACTAATGGCGCAGAGATAAGTTACGAGCGCTGAGTAGAGAGATGAGAGATGAGAGATGAGTCGGTAGCCATTTCACTGGAGATCATAAAAAATAATTACGTATTCTCTACATCGTTTACTATTGCGTAATGCTCTATCTGGAATCTCGAGCATCAGGCATCGCTCTTTGGCTTTGATGTTGGGCTTGTAATATATTTAACTAAGTGATCATATTATTTTATGAAATTATTACTAATCAGATCTGTTTATTTGCTGAGTTTGATATATTATATATATATATATATATATATATATAAATAAAAATATCTGGCATTGCCAGCTGCATATGGCTTAGTAGTTGAGGCTCGTTCAAGACCCACTGGCCCTAGCCTTGACTTAAATTATATAAAATAATAGTTTAATATAATTGAAATGAAATATATTTAAAATTTTCTGAGATAGTTACACCAAATGGGTCTTTCTTTTCCTAGCCCATAAAATTTCATTGCAACACAAAAATATTTCATAAATTTCTTATTATATTTTGTTGACTCAAACGCATCTGTAATATCTGTAAATATTTCTCTCATACAACTCATACATATTTATATCATATAATCTTCTAGATGACAATGGTCTGTACTAACTTAGGATTTGAGCAATAATATATATATCTCTAGCAGTTGTTGCTGATGAACTTTGCTATAACTCAACATAAAACATATATAAATTACAGAAACCCAACTAATGTTGGCTCTAACAGTCTGGAAGTCAGCTGAGCTATTGGTGTTTTCTTTATATCTGCCCCGCAGTAAGTGTATTAGAGCTTCAGCTAAGCAACATTGGCCACACATTCATTCTCGTCACTTGCTGGGATTATTTAATCAATGGGGCTCGTACATAAAAGGGCATGAGAGCAGCTGAATGATACTCGAGCGTACGCTCAACCACTGGCGTTGGCAGCGGCAGTAGCAGAGGCAGGTACATTGATCTCGCGCCACTAAAAGAAAACCGTTAAGATGCAAAGATACTGAGAGCCAAGAATTCAATGACCCAAACATTTTGGGCCATTGTGTTGATTACGTCAAATGGGGCTGGCGATCTGGGCGGCTGCTCTGGCCCGTAATGCATTAACATTGCTCAAGATGCCAACTGAATGGCAAATCTCGTTACTCGCCGCGTGTCTCGGGCTGCGGCTGCGCATGTGCATGCAAATGCCGCCATCGTGTGAGCCCCTGCCGAAGGCGACGCTGCCCTGTCCATGGCCATGCAATTTAGTCAAAGGCCCTAACGGCATTTGAGCCAAATGCGTTTACGCATCCGCTATAAACTTGTATATGCCGGCTTGCCGGTTCTAAGCTTAGGTGTTGCTTGGGTTAGTTGAGTGGCTGGTTAGCTGGCTGGCTGCTCTTGGTCGGTCTGTCGGTCGCCAGAACCAGTTATGCTATAAGCAGGAGCATGCGACAAATGCCGTCCAAGTCAACTGTGACTTCCTTCAGGATGGGATGCGACAGGCACGACACATAGTTAGAGCGACGTCGCTCGGTGCCCGCTCTCTGGGTACTGTTAATTGGACTTACACCGGCACGCCCTGGCCCCTGTCCGCCGCTGTGCGTGGCGCACTCAAACGAGGTTAACTGTACTCACTGCCCAGCCAAACGGACCGATATGCCTGTGCCTTACCTCAAATTTAATTTCAACTTACGTCAGCTGAGCTCCAGCCTCAGCCTCAGCCCAGCTCGAGGGCTGCGGTCAATGCACGCATTACCAGTTTTGCCCAGCTTATCAACAGCCGATCGCCAGAGCAGCCTTAACTCTAACTCTATCTCAGTTATGGCCATCGCCATCGCCATCGCCATCTGCATCTGCATCGGTCTCACCAAGCCCATCAAATCAGCAACGTGACGCTGCCCTTGGGGCCCATAGCCGTGTTATGGACATTGCCCGCGACTTATATATAACACGGCCATAACATTTGCACCGCAATAATAGTAGTAATAGCAACTTGAGTGCACTTCATTCATTCAAGGATAATATTACGGTTAATGCTACGGCCAGGCTGAGTAATTTCATTTGCCCGCAACGGCAAACGGCAAACGGCAAACGGCAAATTATTACAAAGCTGCCCAAAACAGAGAGGAGCAAAAGAAAATAAATAAATAAAAATAAAAGAGAAAATGCAAGACGAAAGCCCAGACAGAATCGCAGACTCCAATTCCTCGGGCTGCTTTGGCGTCTGGCGTTGAGTCGCAGTCGGAGATGAGCTGTGGCCTGTGTCTTGTGTGAGAATCTGGCATTAGATACTGCATCATAAACCGACTTTAACGGATTTTGAAGCCAATTACAACAAACAATGGACACACGTGCGAAATAACAAGGAGCCAACAGGTAATAAAGCTAAAGCTTGAGGTGTGCAAAGATCATTCAACTGGCCAAAGTCGGGCCACATCGATAAAAACAAAATATTGCGGAGGAAGCACCGTTGCCAAATACTCAGCAATGCTTAAAAGCGTATTTTACGAGAGGCTTTATTGCCTTTCAAGTGTTGCCATTGCAGGAGTTCCCACCCAATCATAATGTGTGCTGAGCCCGAAGAAACGAAAACTTTTCTAATTAATATATACGACCAGCCGAGTAGACCAAGGCGAGCCCAGAGCGCCTCAGGTTCGGATTACTGAAAGGTGCTTCAATTTGACAAAAGTTACCTCAGGCAAAGAGAACTATAAACGTTTCTAAAAACATGGCAACTGAAGCTACAAGTCAAGACACGGAGATATTAGAGTAGACTGTGGGAGGGATAGCAGATCTAAATATTTCATAATCTTTAAGATTTGCTAAATGTGAAAATCAATAACTAACTAGATTATTATTAGATTAGATTAGATTCAATAGAAGCTTTATTAATATGCGATTCATCGATCTATGCACCCAGTGCCTAATAATATATTCAAGATTCATAGTTGAAGTCACAAATTTAAGATTGAAATAATAAAACTGCTGTGCGCATCTCTGATAGGCAGCGCTCGCTGCTGAGATCTGTAGCAGCAGCTGAGGCGAGTCGTGTTGCTGCATTAGGCCATAAAGCGTTACCAAATGCCATTTGCACGTGAGTCTTGGCACGCCCTAGGTAAAAGAAATGCATCGATATGATCAGAGCGAATTGGGGCTGCATATTGGGGCGGGCTGGCTGGCTGGCTGGCTGGCTGGGCGATGAGCGTTGCTGATAATGATGATGGGCATGATGAAATGAAATTGTTGGCTTCGATTTTGGCTAATTGCAGAGTCCATTGAAATGCCTACTTAGGGCTAATTGGTCCCATCGGAAGCGCCGCCGAGACATGTACAAACATTTCACGCTGTGCTGTCATAGATGTTGTAATTGATGCCGCCGCTGTGCCATGTCACAGATGTCAACCAGCCAGCCAGGCAGCCAGCCAGCCAGTGACTGGAATACATCAGACCCAAGACCAGAACCAAGGCGACTCTGACTCTGAGTCGTAGTTGGGAGTCGCAGGCAAAAAGGACGGCAAATCTAACAACTTTGATTGACTTGTGATTTGAAGGCGCGCCTAATTGAAGCGAGGCCAGTGCCAGGCGCAGATCGGGAGTCTGAGAGACCGAGAGACTGCAGACACTGACATGCCTTGGAGACTGGACACACTGGACACATGACACTCCGTCGCTCCGTCGCTCTGGCGGTCTGTCTTGACCGTGTTGTCGGTAGCGCTGGCAAAATGTTCGTGAGAAATGTCATTAATACGAACGACGTGTTGTGGATGCGGCTCTAGTAACTATTCGAGGACGTACGTCTGCGCGTCCATCTGGGATCTCTCTCCAGCTGTTGTTCCTGCTGCTGCATTGTTTCACTTAATTAATGCGAGGCTGCAAGCCAGAGGTTCACTTCATGCCGCTTCAAACACGCCCTCGGCATTCGTGTGTGTGTGTGTGTGTGTGTGTGTGTGTGTGAGTCTGCTGCCATATAAGGTCAAGTGATAGGCGTTGGTCGTGTAATGGAATTGCTATAAGGCACTTACACTTAGAACCGGGCGATAATAGCTTAACATTAACGTTTACCAACTGGCACCCAATCGCAAGCGTTAAGGAATTATTTGAAACATGCCGCATAGGCATCCAATAATATACACCCCATACATATATATATATATATAGTCGATGCCAACTTACATCCCCTGGCCAGCCGAAGGCGTTAATAGGCGCTGCAATCCCAATAATTTGCAATTATACTTAATTGTAATTGTAATTGTTGTATGGCACAACAGCTCGTAATTGAGTGTGTGTGCGAGTGTGTGTGTGTGTGTGTTGTCTTCTTCTTCTTCTACACTTGTAGCTATTATGTTGTTGCTTTTTAATTTATCGGGTTTTATTGAGAGTATTTGCTCATCGTGTGTGTGTGCGCCTGCGGGCATTATGTACATAACATTTCGTGTTGGCTTAAACGATCGTTTACTTGGCTAAACAAATGTTTTTCTTGATGTTGCCCATTATTCGGGCCTAATTGCTTATGGAGGCATAAATCTCTCAAATATTTGCCAGACACAATTGTGTCAGAATATCAATAAATCTCATTACACTTTCCCACTAATTGGGAAGTTTTTTCCCTTCGATATTTGTGCCTCTATCGAGCGTCTCTAAGATCAGTTAAACTTGATTAAATTCTCGCTTAAATTACATTTTTATTATTTTGCTTGCATTTCAGATATCGTTTGAGTGTGGGAATAGAAAATTGTAATTTTATTCACTTGTCGAGATTATAATTAAGGAAAATCAAAAGAAAATGCTTTGCGGGACAAACGATATCTGGAAATTGCCAATTTTTCACCATTATTGCAGACTAAGTGAGAATCGCTTTAGTCAATATGATTAGATCAACGTAAATACATATAAATATGGCCTGTATAAATGGTGAAAATTGTCTTTTATATTGTGGTGTACTATGTATATAAGGAAGTATTAGGACTACAAATTGCAAATCTTAGACTACAAATTTACCAAAATCTCATTGTTTAAGGTGTGCGTGTGTGTGTGTGTGTGTGTTAGGCGTACTTAGTTAGGCTAATATATATATCATCATATATCGACTCTAAGCATACATATTTATATTTTCATAGATCGTGTTCCATTGCTTACACTAAAAGCTTAGCAGTTATGACAAATGTATTAAACTAATTATTCCATTTATTCACTTATTGCTGCTCCTTGGGAGCCGTATTAGGGTTGTGTGTGTGTGTGTGTGTGTGTGTGGGGGGGAGCGCTATGTGCTGCAGCTTAATATTAAGAAAAAATACTCAGTTCCAGTGCTCTCGATAGCTCCAGTGATCCTCTGCCATCCTCCTTTGCTCCTCCAGTCAGTACAGTATGCCCGGATGCACCGCGCCGCTGCGCTGGAAATAAACATTCGGATTGCTGCTCAGAGTGGGCTCCAGCGTCGTATAGAGATTCGTTTCGTCGGGTCGTATAAACATGCCTGCCGAAGCAGAGAGACGGAGAGAGAGATGTAGATGTATTATATTATATTATATATTAGATATTGTATTAGTACTTTGAGTGGGTTGCAGATCATTCAGTTGTTAGTTGAAATTAACAGAAGTATTTTTATTGGAATTTTAAATTATTTTATTTTATTTATTTTATTATTATTGTTTATCTTTAAATTTTTAGTCTATATCGAAAGTCTATCGTCCAGCAAATTGAAGGAAGGAAGTCTAATTGTTGATTTTGATAGACTATAATAAAGAATATTTACTGGGGAATATATGTTGGTCTGGATGGACGGACAGATGAATGGTTGGCCTGTAGATTGACAAACAGTACTCTAACTTTGAATAAGTTTAGGATAGACATATACATAGATAGAGCTCTCAACTATTTTCGTATAAGAATGAAACTTAGCTGGTAAGCGGCTTACTATTGTTAGTAGTACTTAAGTATAATATAAGTCTGGCAGGAACTACAAAAGATATTCGATATTTGATTCTTTTGTTATTGTTTTGTCAACCATATTTTATGTGTATGGTAGCAATATAAAGTTGTTGAAAATACACAAAAAATCCGTAAGTAAATAAGTAGAGCTAAACAAGGTAGCTGTTATTACCTGGCGCATAGCGCAGCGTTTTGGCCAATTGCGCCGCCTGTGTCATGGAGGTAAGCGAGTTACCCAGCTGTTTGAGGGTCAACGGTGTGGCCAGCTGTGTGGGCGGTGCGGGCGGTGGTGGTGGTGGTGGTGCGGGTGGGTAGTAGCAGAACGGGTGCGCGCTCAAATGTGCTGGAAAATAGTGATACATACGTGTATAGCTCGGCGGTGCGGCGGTGACCAAAGCGACTCGATCTGCTGGCCCGGAACCCATAGTTCGTGTGCAAGGGTTTTGTTTGCCGTGTGTGTGTGCGTGTGTGTGTGATCGTGTATGTGTGCGTGTGCGTGTGTGCAGTTTATCGATAGTGATTTTCCATACCAAACCAAATTTTAAGCCCAGCCGTGACACACACATACACACACAGAGAGACATATGCATAAATACATATATGGAATAAACATATTTACAGTAATTATTTTGTTGAGCCACGCATATAAACAAAAAAGGTATATGTATATATATGTAGACATTTTTAACAATAAATGTAAATTTAATTAAATTTCAATAAGGTAAAATACCGGAAACATAACCAAAAATGAGAGAAACATTCGAAATGATTGATGAATAAAATAATACGAATTACAAGAACAACATCGCATGATTATGTAATGTATGTTGCATGTGTGTGTGCGTGTGTGTGTGAGCGTGCGTGCGTGAGAGTCGTGAGCGTGACAAGAATTTTGAATGCATGATGTTGACAATTCGATGAAGGAGACCATTTGATATTTGGTTTTATGTTGAAGCCGTTGCAATGAAATGTTTTGTGTTTAGATGATGATGATGATGATGGTGTGTTGGCGATGATGATGTTTTGATGAGTTGACAAAAATGATACGATAGAAAAATATGAATATATATAGATGTAGAAAAATTGAGTGCAAGGCAGCTTAGATCTAAGACTTAATGGCGAATCACAAACGGAGACTTCAAATGGATGTCACAATTTTCGCAATGGGCACAGATTGCGGCCCGAGCCGCTGACCATGCTGACCCGACTGGGCAGCAACCCAAATACCAAATTACTCTGCCATATTTCACACTCTCGACTGTCGGCTCTCGCCAAGGCGCCAGCTCTAAACAGCAATTTATGAGCTTAATGATGTCAAATCTGTGCGCGAGTGGAGCTAAAACCTTTCGTGTCAATGGGCCAACATAATATTATAACACCCTCAAGCCATAGAGAAAGTCTTCGTGCCGCTGATTGTGGCTCGTTTATCGCATTGAGCAAAACCCTAAGCGTTTTTCGTAGGAATTTAAACATAGTTTTAGCTTATTACAGTTTTTGTGCGACAAGGTCATTAACAGCACATCGATTCATGAGACGCTTTCAGCTTTATCACTCCAATCAGGCCGACCGACCCCAGATCTCCGACTGTTTATATAACTTTATTTTTTTGTGTGGCCAAAAATGATTTCAAAATACGATCTTCGATCGTTTTCCTTTTATTACGTGCTTCGGGAAAGACACTTTGAAATGGTTTTATTGCTTTATGAGAACTTTGGTGATATAACACCAAAAATACATTAAAGCTATAGCCTGACTTGGTGAGCTCAGCTATCCACAACTAACCGTAGCTCAATAAATAATAATTATATAGATTCAAGTCATAATTACATTGCTATGGCAGAATTACGACCAACTAACTTGTCCTAATCAAGCGACTACTTCATCAAGTTTGTCGCTTAAGTCTTTTGTTTGAGCACGCCCCACGGTCTGCATTTTGTGCACTGAGCCCGAGCTTATCATTAGAGTCAACTTATGTAGAGGTATTTGCGTACATACTCGTGTAAAGCCAAACAAATGGCAGCCAATCAGCAATGAGCGCCTTGGCGAGCCTAAATCAGAGGCAGCTTGAATGCTGTCGCTGCCCGATTTCTCAGACGTGCTTATAAATTATGATTATTATATTTTCAACAGCTCGCAGGCCACAGCAGCACACACACACTAACATTTATGGGGTACACACAGTAAAGTATGTTAATGACATAAAAACCGAACAGAAATAACTGAGACTGAGATAAAAAAACGAACTCGACTCGAGAATTGCTAAACTGGACACTGGGACTGGGACTGGGATTGCTGACTGGGGCTGTGACTCCGACTCCGACTGCGACTGCGACTGCGACTGCGAATGCTGAACTCTTGACAGTGTTAAATGCAGCAGTTACACACATGCGCCATCTATCTGAGCGCTGGCTTTTCTTTAGCTTTTCTCCAGCCCCGGGCCCCGCCCGCCCTAGCTGCTTCGCAGTCTTGGTTTTCTAATTAACTTAGAACAAATACTGCAATTAAGCTCGCTTGTTTCTGCTGCCTGGCTGCTCTGGCGGCGCACGAGCTGTGAATCTGGAATTATGTGTCAGAAAATGAAAATACATGTGTATAGACGTGCATGTGTGTGTGTGCTGGCGTGTGCATGTGAGTGTGTTTGCATGCACATTTGCAAACTAGTTTTCAGCTGTGACTGCGGCTGCGGCTGCTGCTGCTGCTGCTGCTGCTGTTTGGCCGCCAGCTGAAGCGGCAAATTTGGCTTAATTCTTGGAGCACGGCCAATGCTGCCGCTGCTGCTGCTGCGCTGCCTGACTCCATTTGGAACTCAGCAAATAAGATTTCTAGTTACTAACTGCGCAGATTCTGGCACTGCTAAAACGTCTGTCAGCTCGCTTTGCAATTATGAATTATGCTCGCTTGCATAAAATATGCCACTTTGTGTCTGCTTCTGCTGCCACTTGCCCAGCTGTCTATTCTCTTCACCACCAACAACAACAATAGCAAAATAAGCGGCTAATTAAGTGCAAATATGTATGACCAGGCTCAGCGGCGCTGCCCTTCCTTTCGTGCGTGTTTCGCAGCGCCTCTGTATTGGTGCATCCGCGTTTGCATGTGTGGGCGTCGAAGCCACAGCTCGCTAGAGCTGACAGTGACTGGCGGCAGCGATAGTGACAGTCACTTGAATATTTTTAGCGAAATTATATATACCTATATATAGATCTAAAGCTCTATAGTTTTTTATAAAATATTATATCTAAATTTGAATATTTCTGGTAATTTAAATAATTAAATTAAATTAAAATTATATATTATTACTAAATAATTTCCATAATATTCTATGATACAGCATACACCATATGACGCAAATTATTTATTGTTAACATATATAAATTAACGGATTTTATTATTATTATAAATATATATTATATATATATTATTATTTTGATTCCATTGAGAAATGAAATGCTTTAGTAAAATATTATAATTTTATAATTTTAATTTTAATTTTTTTTTTAATTATTTATATTTATAATATAATTAAACATTACTATAATATATCTTCTCTGACTTTACTAAACTCATATCACTTTCGCAGCGCCTTCGTGCTCATCTCTATTGGCAGTGCGCTAACCGCTAAAGTTTTTCCACGTTTTGCATTTTGCAGTTGTCGTTTACGGGAAGTTCTCGGATCTAACCGCCTGCCTCACTCACTCTCCATAGTCCCCTTTCTCTCTATCTCTTTCTCGCTCACTCCCTTAGTATCTGTGTTTGCCTCTCGCTCACACGTACTATCGCTAGCAACAAGTTAAAGTTAAACCAACTGCCGCACGTTGACTGATTGCTACGTGCAGATTGTCATTGTTCACTTTTGTTGTTGTTGTTGTTGTTGTTGTTGTCGTTGTTCTATCCGTATTGCAAACTATTCTTATTGTTGTTGTTTGTTACTACATACTTTGCAGACTTGAGTAATTTCCTTGGCGAGCGTCGAGTTTTTCCTTATTGGCTCCGGCTCTAGCTAGATCTGAGGGGTCTGCAGCTAGAGCTCTAAGGTCTCTGGTCTGGGGTTCTGTTCTCTGACTTCTCCCTATGTGTGTGTGTGTGTACTTCGAGAGTGAGTTGCCAGATGTTGTGATATCACGAAGCAGCATTATAACTAATTGGCCACGTTCGTTGGGAGCTCTCTGTGCAGAGAGTTCATTGTCATGAACGTGGCTGGCAGCTAGCGAGCGCTTCGCCACGCTCTAGGCGGAAGAAAAGCATTTTTCACATGCCCACAATGCGCTGGGCTCAGCAATTTGCATATTTTGGGCAAGGGCGTATGACCTTCAAATTGCTACAATTCAATTTGCATTAAGTGCGTGCTGCCTTAACCGCGAACAGCCGGTGCCAATCGCAGCCAATGCTCGATACCGTACAGAGCTGCGTTGCCCGCGTCTTGGCCAATTTAGCGTAATAATTTAACGTATGCAGTTGGCATGGCTCATTGGCTCTTGCTGTGGCTGTGGCTGTGGCTGTGGCTGTGGCTGTGGCTGTGGCTGTGGCTCTGGCTGTAGCTGTAGCAGTGGCTGCGGCTGCTGCTCCACTCGCTTGGTTAACTGCCTGGCTGACTACTTCAATCGCTTGGCTTTTCCGCTTTCGGTTTCATTGCAACAATTCGGAACTGGTTATCGATTACGTTTACAGCGTCGTCCAAGTCGAGCTCCCAGTCGGCTGCGGCTGCGGCTGCGGCTGCGCCAGCTATTTCTAGGCAAAACTTAAATATCATCCAGCTAGAGGTAGAGGTTCAGGCTCGACTTTGAGTGGGGCGCTGTTATTGCTGTTATTGCAAAACCGCTATAATTTTGTGGTAATATACAGCGACGCTCGTTTCAAGCACGTGCTGCAGCATTTACTCGAGTCATATATTAAGTTACGAACACACACACACACACACAGACGCAGATACAGTAAAGATACTCAGCAACACGTACTTCACAGATTTGTACGTTACGCCATAGTCATCGTCGTCGTTCTTTGCGGTCCATTTTCTGTGCGCCTCAATTTGATTTTTGTTTTTCAATTTCAAGTTCGTTGCCTAAGTCTTTGGTTTTGTGTGCTTTGAAGAGGGCTTAGAACAATTGAGGCTAATCGATTTTTTTCTACATTTTTGACAGCTTATGCTGGTCAGCGTAATTCAATGAACCACTCGAAGCGATAAAGTTGGCTCTTTAGGTTTAAAGATGAGGAATCTGACGAAATAAAAGTCTTGACATAAGCTAGGGAGATTGTCGATGTGTTTGGAATACATTTGCACATACAAGAAAAAAACTATTTATAATTTGTTAGGCATCACTTTACTGACTGCCAAGAGGTTATCCTAGCCCTACCACATACACAATCTACAAATGTTTTCAGGCGAACAATCTACGCCTGAACAGCTTATTAATTATGTGGCTTTAGCCAACAAGAAAGCTTGTTAATGCTGACGATTGTGTTACACGATCATAAAGAATCTTTCACGAAATGAATTTGGCCAAAACTCGTTTTATTCCTCGGAAAGAACAGTTCTATTGTAGAGCCGAGCCCCGGTAAAGGGTAGATTTTAATAAACATTTTTATTGTTAACCGTTTCAGTTTATAATCTAGTTTCTCTAAGCGGACTGATAAAGCGACTCCGATTAGAATGCAGGGGACGGCTGATAGGTTCTGAAAGCTTGCAATTTGTTTGACAAAAGAATTTTGGCAACTAGTTGGCTTATTGACACCGTTCTAGGCTAAGACCATTCGAGCATGAATAGGTGTTTGCCAGCTATGCTAATTATAACAGAACTTTCTTGCTTTCTAGCTGTTGACTTAAGCGATCAAAATTATTAAGGAATCGGTCAGGTTTTCGAGTGTTCGAGCTCTTGGCGGCGGCACAGTTAAATGGACATGGAATGGCCAGAATGCGGCCTCCTCTGACGGCTTAGTGTTCGAGTATTGATATATCCCATAGATAAACATGAGCGCGCAAGACAAAAACTTCCGCAACAGCGCTTAACCTTCCCAAGCAGGTACCCAAGTTGACAACAACAACGAAGACAAATCAATGAATTAGCATTATTGTTGTTGTTGTTGTTGTTATTATTTGTGTGATTGCGATTGCGATTGTTATTGTTATTGTCGTCGCTGCAGCATTGGCTTGAATGATTGATTTTATATATGTAGCTGCCTGGCATAAAGTCACTCAATAAAATTACGAAAAAATGCGCTGTCGCAGAGAACAAAGGCCAACGGCAGATGCATCCACAGCCACCTTACTGACCAAGTGGCCATCGCCAGTTCAAGTGCCTGACGGCGACACATCATTGAGAAAACAACAACAACAACAGGCAGCAGCAGAGAAACGAGACATGAGAAGAGGAAAAAAATGATTTCATCATGCAACAGCGGCGGAAGTACCTAAATAATGGGATGCTCCACTAAGTACTTGGTCACCTTAGGGCTTAGACCTATAAAAATATATATATTTAAACAATTGTTGATTAAATCGGCCTCATTTGCTATTGCTCAATTCATATTGTTGTGTAGCTGTTGAAGGTTTCGTTTTATAATTGAGCAGAAGCGACGAAGTCCTTGATGATGATCAGACATATATTTATGAGATAGCCCTACTTAACAATTGCTTATATATAGTATAGAGTATTCGAGTATATATATAGATATATCATTTACGTATACCTGTATCTTTTTGTCTTATTATAGCAAGCCCACATAGTTGCTAAGCCTCCCTCTGAGTATCTATTTTTGTGACTACGCCTGTCAACGCGTCGTTTGCTCCCTGCTGCGGCTGCTGTTGCTGTTCCTGCTGTTGCTGCTGTTGCTGCTGTCGTCGTCATCATCAACATCGTTGTAGTTGTAGTTGTAGTTGTTACAACAATGCGCCTTCAATTAAAGCGAGCAACCTTGAACTCTTTTCAAGCGGTTTATGCGCGTTCAATCAACGGCAACAGCGACTGCTCATATCGGCCATATCGCGAGTCAGCAGCTCGCCGATCCTTGGCCATGTTGGCGACGCGTCGCAGCAACAATAACAAACAGCAAACAGCAAACAACAGCAAGAGCAGCCAGACCGGTGAGCTCTGCCCAGATAAAAGCGAAGCTGTAGCTGTAGCTGTAGCTGAAGCTGTCAATCTGCGTTCCTCGTCTGCCTTGCCTATGCCTTTGTCTTTGCCTTTGCCTTTGCCTTGCCTTGCCTTTGCCTTGGCAATCATCGAGCGCGGCCTCTGCTCCGACCACGGCTCCGGCTTTGGCTCATTCCTTGGCGTCAACGCCGTTAGCTGTCGTTTAGTTTATTGTTGCAAATTGCTCAGTGAATTATGTGCCGAACTGCTTACTGGGAACGACCACACACACATACACACACACACACACACACACATTGATATATTATGAGACAGGGTTTGACAGGAAATTTGATATTGTGGGTTTATTAGAAACCAATTTTACGGTGGGTTCCGTCTTACCTAAGAATAACGAACGGTTCATTTGCTAGCTCAGCGCTGAATTTCGATTTCAATTTAATTCTCTCAACTTCTGCTGAAGACTGAAGGCACGAAGGCCGAGAGCTGGGATTACGTTCAAATGAGTTTGAGAATCGCATTTATCACACTAATTAGAACTCGAGTCGAGCTCGAGATAATTTAAAGTAGGCTCAGGTTTTGGGGAATTGGCTGCGTTTGGACTTAGATCCTAAAAGTGTCTTTTCAAGTTTGTTGCCTAAGTCTTTTGTTATCTCCCAGTCACGTTGGCTTATGGAAATTAGTTTTCGTTTCATTTTTCTTCTTTTTTTTTGCCTTAGCAGCCCACGTAGCGCTTCAGTTTTCATTTTTTTATTATTTTCATGTTACATTTTTGCCCTTAATCAAGCAAAAACCCTTTTGCCTGTACCTCGCTCACTTCACTCAGCGCAACTCAACTTGACTTGGCTTGGCTTGGCTCGGCATGGCTTGGCTTGGCTCAAATCACAGCCACAACCCACACACATGCCATAGTCCGGAGCTGGGACGGGACCGATAATGTCAGCTCAGCTCAGATCAGCACTCAGGCTGCTCCGTTTGCTTGTTAAGCCCTGTGCCAACTTTGATTATAAGCTCTGTGTCTCCAGACATTTGTATCTGCTTTTTTTCTTCATTTTTGTCATACTCGCTGTTGTTGTTGTTGTTGCTGTTGTTGTTGGTACCCTCAAATGCACTTTCAATTGCAGACAGTTTGACGTATATATGTAGCAAGCAAAAGTACTATATCTTTCATTTATCTATCTATATATGTACCTACCTATATTTTGTCGGTATATCTGTCTGTCTGTCTGTCTGCTGTGTCTCTTTGTTTTGCTTTCTTTATGCAGCGATAGCTGAGGCCCAGACGCCGAGTGAGGCTGCCCACAGGCACTTGGCGTGAGACGAAGCGTTTCAGCTGTGGGCTGTACGGGCTCCAGCTCCAGCTCCAGCTCCAATTGTACCTCAGCCTATGCCTCGTTCATGCGTGGCAAGAGCCCCAATCCATACACACACACACACAGACACTCAATGAGTCGTCGTCAAGTAGCTACCATGTAAAATGCTTCCTACTTAAGCCCAGCGGCGCATTGTTATAATTCGGTAAATTATTGCAACATTCGTACACTAACCGAGAGAATTGTTATGTAAGCGGCTGGTAAGTCCGAGAATAATGAACAATTACAGGTTTTATGACTTTAAAGCTAATGGACATGAGGAATAAATGCGTTTAGAACGCATCAGATCAATATACTCATTTATTTGAATAACAGCACTTGCATAAGGCGATCTGAGCTGAACTGAGCTTTATGGTTACGTAAGCGTATTTCAGCTTCGTCTAGGCTCGATTGCTAACTTACAGTTTCGTTGATTGTTTGATGTAATCGTAAACTTTATGTTTTTTCATTAATTAAATTACGTAAAGTGTAAAATGTGTTACATGTTTCGGACACGCACATCCATCGGCTGCCTCAGTCCCTCTACCCTCTCTCTCTCTCTCGCTCTCTCGCTCTACCCTAATAGCACCCTGACGGACTGTTTTTGCTTTCATTAGAAAGCGAGCGCACAAAGGCTTTTGTTGTGTTGTTTAGAAGAGCTAAACAAAAACATTGCCAAATATTTGAGTTTGATTTATAAATGACAGTGGAGCAAGAGCTGGTCACATTTTCACTTGCTCTTTGACTGTGCCATTTGCCGGGGGTCGTGGCCGTCTTCTACCAATTGACAATGACATTTAACACCTCTTAATGACCAGATGTGAAATCTGGCAATAATATGTGCTCCGGCTTGCTGGCTTCATTTGCACAATAATAATAACGAGCCGAGCAGTTATCAAAAATGATTAAGAAAGCAGCAGCAGCAGCCGCAGCTAAATCAAAAGACTTAGGCAACGAACCTGCGCGACGTTCTCACCGAAACGAAAATGAAAGCAGCCAGCCAGACTCAGGCTGAGTCAGGCAGGCAGTGCATAGAGCCAAATAGACAAATGAACAGAGAGATAGTCAAGCAGATTGCCAGACGGACAGACTGTCAGATGGACAGATGGATAGCTGCTGCATGTCGTATGCTCTTTTTACACTCGGCTTACACGACGGCTCTAGAGAAAATTAATATGCCAAACAATTACAAGGCATGGTAAAACAATTTTAAGCCCAGTTAATGTCGCTGCTGCACAGTGGTACAAAACATGCCGAAGATCCAACTCTGCTTCCTATAGGCCAACCCAGTCAGTCTAGCAGAAATTCGAGAAAGCATAATATAGAGCGTAACTTCAGAAATTCTTGTAAATAATGAAGCCCATAAGCTTTTTCTGGGTACTGTAATAAAATTTGAGTTTAATTGTTTTCCTAACGCTAAATGGTTGTGCCACTGTGCGCCGTGTGTTGGCTACCGTTTGGAGATCAACTATGAAAGTTAAGACTCTTGCTTTTCTTTGGCTTTGTTTTTAGAAAGAGCGAGCGTACAGATAAACAGCAGTTCAAGAGTTCGCCCCGAGGCGGGCCCCGCCCCCTGCGCTCGACATGTGTGCGGCAAGAAAAGAAAGTTATTACAAAATGCACTGAAACTGACAGCTGACAAGGGCCGGAGTCACAGTCGGAGTCGGAAGCGGAGTCCGGGACAGCCGGCAGCTGGGGCTGGGCCGCCAAGTGTGATTCGTTGCGCAGAATTGTGACAATATGGAGAGGAAATCAGCTTAGGTGTAGAGGAGACTTACCACCGCCGTTGTTGGCACTGGAGCAGTGCTTGGAGCTGAGGCCCTGGCCGGTATTCGTTGCGGAGTTGGGCAGGCCGCAGCCGCTCATGACGCCATACTTGATGGGCTTGAAGTGGAAGAAGGAGGGCGAGTAGCCGGAGCCGGCGCGACTTAGCGAGCTGAACTGCTCCTCCCGATCCTCGACGTAGAGCCCCTCCTTGCCCATGGCCGCCAGCTGCCTGCCCTTGGGCATGAACATGACCAGGAAGACGGTGGCCGACGTCGCCACCAGTCCGAAGGCAATGCAGGCGTCCTTGTGCCGCTCGGCCACCGCCAGGCCGCACAGCATCCAGCCCAGCCAGATGGGAATGGCGCCGCCGATGGCCAGGCCGATGTACGTCGCCTCCCGATAGTTGTCGCGGATGCCCCGCGACTTGATCGCCAGCACCGCGATGAACACAATGAGGAACACAATGTAGATCAGCGAGAAGAGCAGCTCCGAGAACTGCGTCTTGCATAACGGAATTAGCACGGTGCTCACAGCCGCGATTCTCGTGTAGATCTCGGGCGTGCCGTCCAGCGTGGTGTAGGACGTCGGGTAGAAGAGCGCCGAGTAGTTGGTCTGCGAGGCGACCGTCGTGGACAGGAATCCGCTGCCCATGACCGGCACACTGGTCGTATAGATCTCGGGCGGCTGCGTCAGCAGCCACTGAGCGCCGATGGCCACCTGGATGAGCAGAGCGAACAGGAGCAGCAGGCCCTGGTACGGGGCTGGCAGATAGACGCCACCGTTCAGGCTGATCAGGAACACGCACTTGACCAGCAGCGCGGCGAAGACCAAGGCGTAGGCCACGCCCACGCCGAAGCGAATGGCGCCGCAGCTGAGCAGCGTGGGCTGCGCGGTAATCACGGCCCCCAGTCCGGCGCAGGCGAACAAGCCCAGCAGCAGCATCTGACCCAGAAACAGGTGGCGGCGCGAGGGCGACGTGCGCCAGGCCTTGAACAGCACGAAGATCTCGAAGGCGCCCATCATGAGCATCGTGAGGCTGGCCAGCACCAGCACCGGCACCACCCACACCTCCTTGCGCAGGCCCGCAAAGGGCAGCTGGGTGGTGGACACAATGCTGGGCGGCGTGGCGCTGCCGCTCTGTGTGGCACGCGGCGTGTTAGCCGCGCGTGCGCGGGCGCCCTGGCTGCGCGTGGGCGTGGCCGGAGTGGTTGTGGCGCTGCTGTTCCTGCTGCTGCTGGTGCTGGGTATCAGGGTGGGCACCACAAAGAACTCCGTGGACATTTCCAAGCGCGCCGCGCTCGAGATGTTGCTCTCGGGCACATGCAGATCCTCGCGCCGCAGCAGCTGCTTGGCGGTGCGGCGTGGTGCAGGCGTTGTGCTAGTGGTGGTGGTGCTGCTGGTAGTGCTGGTGGTTGTTGTGGTGGTGGCGATGCTGCTGCTGTTCGCCTTGAGCAGCTGATAGGCATTGCGCTCGCGCTCTTGGGCGGAGCTGGCGCTGACGCTGGTCACCAGGCGGACGCGTCGCCAAATGTTGTTGTTGTTGTTGTTGCCATTGGGACTTGGATTGCGCGCCGCTGGCGTCGCCGCGATGAGCTGCAGGATGAGCAGCAGCAACAGCAGCAGCCTGCTGGCCTCGATCCGGCTCCTGGCCATCGCAGTTAGCAGTTACGTGACAACTCAAATGCTGCACATGCTCGCGCGCGCACACGCACAGACACAGACACAGACACACACGCACACACACACGCACACACACACACGTAGGCAATTGAGATACACGCAGTGGCGCACAGTCGCGATTTGGTTCTCGTTTAGCGTTATTCTTCGTCTTTCTCGTTAAATTCGTGATCGTCTTCGTCTTCGTCTTCGACTTCGTCTTCAAGCGCGCTCACACGTCCGCTCGCCAGGCCCAACCAACATTGACTGCCGTCTTCGACCGCTCCGCAACTTCGGCTTTGGTCTCTGGCTCAGGTTCGGACCTCGAAGACGTTTGAGCTGGGTTTGACGTCAACCAAGTCGCAGCAACGCGTCGCTTGCAACTCATACAAATGCTGTGCTCTCTGCTCCGCTCCGCTCAGCTCGACGCGACTCTGCTCGACTCTGCTCTGCTCTGCTTTGTCTGTCTGCTGGCGAATTGGAGCTTGTTATAGAGAACACTTTCATTCGTTCTGCATATGTGAATAGTTCGGCTTGGCGCTGTGGCTGGAAAGTGCTATTAGCCGCAGTCAGCCACATTTGCCTCGCTTACCACTCGCCAAAATGGGCCCAACAAAAGGCAAACAGCCAGACAAAGGCGGTTGTAAATCAAAAGCCAGCTAATGATATATCGATATAGTGCGCTCAGCGGCGGCCACTGCTCGACGCGGCTATATACTGATCGGCGAGTTTTATTGTTCCGAAACACCGTTAGCGCTAAGTCTTTCGTTTACACTTGCAAATCCATTATAATGTGCTCAATATTTCAATATCTTTTGCAATTTGTTTTCGACTATCGCATGAAAGTACGGGAGATAAAAGATGTATAAGAAAGTAAATTTTTGTTATAGAATTTTTGGGTTATAATCTTTTTTAAAAAATATTATATTTTTTAATTTTATTTATTTTTAAAAATTACAAAAATTAAAAAAAAAATTTTAAAAAAATATTAAAAAAAATTATTTAAATTAAAATATAGATTTGTTAGAAATTTCTTTTTCAAGTGTAAGCACGGCTTCAGTGGGCTTTACTGTCGTCCAGTGGTCATTGGTCATCCGAGAACCGTATCCATTTCCATCCATATTTGGCACGGCGCACAACGAGCCATTAGCCGCAGCAAATGTTATGTAGATCGTGTCGCGGCGGCGCGCTCTGTTGGCGGCTGCTCGAGCAGGGCGGGAGGCGGCGGTGGCGGGTGTGCAGGCAGCAACGGTATCGTTAGTAGAGATCTGTCTGAAGCTGAAGCTGAACTGCGGCCGGCCGTCTGACAGTCCCTGCCCTGTTCTGTGCCCCATTATTGACGTAAAGACAGGTAAATAACCTTTCGGCATTCCCCAAAACACCTCTGTCCCGTCACATAAACGAAGGTGTACTCCAAGCAGTGTACTATGCATTATATATGACGAATTGCCAGAAGTAGGTGTCAGCATACTGTCAGCCATTCTTACTCATACTCCACTTCGTATTGGCATTGTGGGGCGCATTTATCTTGCTCGAGAGCTTTGGCAAAGTCGCACAGTAGCCTTTCGGGTTAAGTTGTGGATATAGAGCTGCAAAGTTATATAAACAGATATATGGACTATGATATTTGTAAATGCCGCCCTATGAGTAGCAGCTGCCTGAGGACCCTCTTGGACTTTGACTAGGCAAAATAACTCTATATATTCTTGACTTGGTATATAATATCTATAATTAATAACAAATAAGCCAAATAAATAAATTAATCAATCTGTAAACGAATTAAACATTTATAACAGCTGCTGCCCATGGGCAATTTCATAGCTGACTCTAAAGTTCTAGAGCCCGATTAAGTCTCGCATGTAAATATAAAGCTGAGCCAGCGGCTATTGAAATGTGAGATGAAGATAATTAATTCTTTGGCTGCGCACGAGCCAAAACTGCTGAAGTGGTTGTCAGGGACTGCCCAGTGCCAGTCCTGTCCCGGCCCACTCGATCGTTACTAATGCAATGTCTCTCAAGTCTGTCAATGGGCCATGTTGAAATTTGATCGAGGCAGTCAAGCGGCTAAAGCGCAGTCTTAAGTAATACTTACAGAGACTTAACTGAATAGAGCGAGGAATCTGTGTAATGTGGCTGAGAGTGAGCCAAAGTCGAGGCTTATGCTAATGCTAAACAGTTGAAGTACTTCTAATTTGCGAGGCGAGATTTTATTTAGAGAGAAGAGTAGATACTGTTACTAAAGCAACTTAAGCTCGGCTTAGACCAGACTTGGCGTTGACATGACGCGCTGAGATTGCAATTAAGGAACTCCTCAACTGGAAGTCTCTCTCTATGGCCGAGAAATTAGAAAATAGAAAATCATATTATTATTATTATCGCAGTATGACAAATCTCAGGCACTTATTTGCCTATGAGCAGTTCTAAGAACTCTTCTTGGCCGATAGCCGGGCTCAGCTGCTTGGCCGATCAGCGGCAAAGCTTTGAACGCCTTAATTTATTGGCTACAAGACGAGCCGGCGCCAGGGTCAGATGTCAGACATGGACGCCGTTTGAATTGTGAATTGTGAATGCTGGCCGGATACTTATATTTGGATCGTAAAACATTCTGATATTAATTTCGGCAATGAAATCGCAACGTGCGGCAAGAGATGCTGCGCATAAATCATTCAAAATGAATTTTCAAATTTTAATTTAAACCAGTTGCACAAGTGCATTGAACTTGTGCGAAAAATGAATACAACAACAACAGCAATATTAAGAGGAGATATTGCCTGACTACTCGTAAAGACAAAAGCCTTTGGCGAACTTATTTATTTATCAATATATTGAGCGTACCCGCTGCCAACGCCCCGCACCGCCCCAGGTGCGCCTTTGAGCTGATTGTCGACGTCATTGGGACCGAAACTGAATTCTGATTTATAAGCATGCATCGCGAGCGTTCTCCCCACCCCCTACGCCGCCTTCTTCGTACCGCTGCCCTTACTCAACGGGGCTGCGCTTTAATCACGTGCGTGCAATGCGCATATGATGCGACTGCTCCCCAATCCAATACCCCATGCATGCCTCAAGCCCAACTCAATGCCGATGCTCATGTCGATGTTGGTCTGGTGTTGCAAATGCTGCCAGGCCAAACACCCAGCCAGTTCAGCCAGTCAGCCAGCGAGCTAGCAAGCGAGCCCCTCTTACTATGCTGCTCGAAATTTTAAGTTACATATGAAGACTTGAATTCTCTTTGTAAGTTGAGCACATTGGTGAGGGTTTTAATTTCCCTCACACATCACATATATCATATGTAGTTATCCTAATGAGAGTTACACTTCCATAAAAATGAATTAACAGAGATAGAAATAGAAAGCCAGTTAGAGTTGGGAAGGTGAACAGAAGAGAATTGCTTTGAAAGAGATAGACATATAGACAGATAGAGAGTGAGAGTGTGAGAAACATGGAGTAAACTAAACGTAACGCATGCTCCCAGCATGGAAAACGGCAAGCCTTACGTTTATTTATGAGAAGCGCATGGAAAGGCAATGATTAGAAATGTTCTCAGCGTATTCATAGAGGCACAGAAATCCTTCCATAGATAAAAATACAAAAATCTGCATATACTCTCAAACATGTATGTATATATGAACATATATATATATATATATATATATATATATATATATATATATATATATATATATATATATATATATATATATATATATATATATATATATGATATATAAATACATATATATTTACATGAACATATATATACATTCAAAATGATAAATATAGCAAATTTGTTTAAAAAAAAAGGTTTAATTATTGCATTTAAGACTTTTCCACTCCCATTTGAGCTAATGAGAATCGCATAGCACGGCCATAATGCAAAAAGAGGTATTTTTAAAAACTATAAATAAATTCATATAATAATCCTTTGTATTATATTATTATTATTTTAAGTATTATTAAATAATATAAATAATATTATTATTAATTATTAAAATTTAAAAAATTCAAATTGAAAGTGTGCCCATGAGAAATTGTATTCTTTTATTTAAGTTTATTAACATTTATGTTTTCGTATGTTAAATTTTCATAAGATGTACCTAAGCAGATGTCGCGCATAGTAGCCCATGATAGCCATTATGCAGCAGCTTTGGCTGTGGTGTTGTGTGTGTGCGCGCGCATGCGTGAAGAGTCCGTTTTAATCGTTGCTTGGCCATCGAATATTTCTTCGCCACGACGTCGTCGACTTGGCTCGTAAATCCGGCGTATAAAAGGCACGTTGTGCGCTCCATTGGCCAGGCGGCCATTGTTATAGTCTTTGGCTAGCTGAGCCAAGCTGGGCTGGGCTGGGCTGGGCTGGGCTGAGCTGAGCTGGCTGGGACTGTGACTGCGACGCTGACCGCGGCTAGGCCATCGTCTGCTTACCAAAGGCTGATTTACTATGATCCGCTTGAGTTTTATGTGCAGAAAGATAACATTTTTAAGATATTGACACCTTGTTAGGCGTTTGAAAGAGTCGAGTGGCCGCAACTGGCGACCGGCAACTGGCAAACGTTTTTAGCTAGGGTTAGACATGGCCAGCAGGAACGTTCTGTTGCCAAAAGGCAAAGCCCTATCCGCAGCGGGCCCGCCCCCTCGAGCTGTTGCTTTTGCGTGGCTAATTGTTGTTAAAATTAAATGCGGCACCAGCGTCAAATGCATAAACATTGCTAGATAATCAAAGCGGCGACGTGCCAGATGCAAAGGGAACAACCCACCGAGAGAGACTGAAGTGTTTTTCCTGTTCCTGTTTCGTGCCACCTCTCCCTCTCCGTCTCCCCCTCCAGACTGTATACCTCTTGCTCTTTGTTTCACTTCCATGTGGGTGTCACAGTCGAAGCGCAAGGCGGCTCAGCTAAATTTATGGCATAGGAATAATACATATCTTTATGGCTTCATTAGCGAAAAGCCGTTCAGCAACCAAAACGCCCCACTCCCAGCATCCAGCATCCAGCACAACCACCACTTGCACCACCAGCGCTGCCATCACAGGTCCGCATAAACCATTCGACACGCTGTCTGCAGCAGCGCCAAAAGGATCGACAGCGACGCAGTCGTCAAAAGACTTCGCTGCTGTCTCCCTCTCTGTCACTAGACTCGGACTTGGACTCGGCCAGCATCACATCAGATCACATCATTCCTCGGGCCCCATGCACTTGAGACACTGCACACGTGTGTGTGTGTGTGTGAGTGTAGTTCAAAGAGGTTCTTCTTAATGCCCTAGTGGGTTATGCAAAACGGAATGATTTGCTCTGTGTTCTAAAATGTAACCAAGCCAAATTTGTTAACATGCAAAAGGTTAACAAGTAGAATACAAAAATATAAAATCATTTTTAAACTTTATGGACTATATACAAAATTGTAAAAATATAAAAATATATAATTTAAAAATTTAATATTGAACAATAAATATTTAAAATACTTAACAATACAATTTTCTAAAAATAAAACAAAAAATATTTTGTTTATTGTTGAATAATAATATAATTAAATTAAATTTATTATTAAATTATTTATTAATTAAATTAAATAATTATTTATTCACAGAAAAAGACACATTAAAATATACATATACTGAGAGCTGATTCTATTGAATCCTTTAGAGGCTCAGAGCCGCAACGATCATTAAAAAGAATTTTCAAACCATCGCATATAAAGAATTCTGAATGATTTTTTATAAAAAAAAATGTCTTAATCATCATTGTTTAAAATAAAGTGTTTTATGATAAAAATTAAGAGAAGCCCGAAAAGCTGTTGATGAGAAGGGGGACAACAGAATATCCATTAAATTCGTTTAATTTGTTGAATATAAATATTATATTATATTATATAAATAAATATTGAATAAATAAAAATATTCAAGAAATACATATATAAATTTTTTACATTTAAAATGAATTTAGTAACTAACAAATAAGAAAAGTCAATTAATAAACTACAAAAATAATTTTCTGTTATCTACTCTCATCAAAAATAGATTTTAAAACTTAAATAAATGCTGCTAATACTCAATAATCATATTATAATTTTAGTAACTGAACAATAATGGGTCACTGCAATCTTCCCATATTATTATTATAATTATTTCTATTTTCGAAAATAATTTTGTTCTGGCATCCATTTCTAACTGTTATTTCAGAGTCTTTGTTACCTTTGCGTTCGTTCTCTCTTTTGTGTTTGCCAGCAGCTTTCGGCTGTTGGAGCATCAATGGATTTTTCGATATTCAATTGAATATCTTTGGGTCAACTGTCAAGAGCATCTCAGAGTCGAGCAGCTGCTTGATGCGCGTTCCCACATATTTGACTTTTTTAGGGACTTTTTTAGGTTTTGTTCTTCGCGCGCGCAGATTGATTGAGCCTTTTATTAAAGCGCACGTACAGCGTATTAAATAAATTGTTAGTTACGTTGCGGCACCGGGCCCCATACACCAGCCCAAGCCCTTCTCCTTGGGTTCTTGGCTCTCTAAGTGCTGTTGTTGTTGTGGATCTCTGGTGTCGTATGGCAAACGGCACAAAACGCCCCCGAGGTGTTGTATAAGAAAATCTGTGCAGGAACACAGCATGAAAAAGCCGCTCAACGTGCTGCCATTTTTACAACGTCATTTTCTGGAGATCCGAGTGTCTATGTGCGGCTCCAGCCGATGTGGATGTGGCTGTGGCTGGCTATGATGTCTATGCATTTTGCTTTATGGCCCAGCCACGTATCAATTATGTGCCAAAGTGCTAATGGCTGTTGACGGCTGAACAAACGGCCTGCACTGAATGCTGAGCACTCGATGTCCATTGTGGGTGTTGGGCATAGAAATTCCACAACGAGAGCGTTCTCAGCTCTCGGCCCGAGACCTGCACAGTTCACATGGAGAAAATGATGTTGCCTGCGGGCTGTGGCCATTGGTTGTGGTGTGTAAAAGTGAAAACTGGTTTTAATTGCTTCTGCCAGGCAGCCACCGCGTCAGCCGCACTGATGCACCGATGCATCGATGCTCTGATGCACTGATGCGCTGCAGATCGCGTGCATTGGCCTGTTCCAACATTTCAATTATGACACAAATCCATTGCGCATGGCTTAAATAGCCGAAAATCAGCGAAGCGCGCACTCAAATTGCAAATGTGGCCAAGTGTCTCTCCTTCTCTTTCCCTCTTTTTCCCTCTCCCTCTCTCTCTCTGTTAGTTGGATTTCTTTCTATTTGTGCCCGTTAGGCATCTGCATCCAATTAGGTATTAGGCGAGCTGCCGCTGCTGGGCTGCTTTCTTTTGTGGTCCTGGAGCCGGGAATCGATGCCAGCCAAACGACCTGAGCCAGGGCTTGAGCTCATTCCATTGGCCTTTTTTGGGTTAGTGCGCTAGTAACTTATACGCTTGTCGTTCACAGGCGCATGATTAATGACCAACAAGGGCCGGGGCCAATCCCAAATGGAAGTCGTGTAAAAAAAGGATGCCAGCCCAACTCCAGCCAGCCGACTAGCCGACCAGCCGACCGTCTGAGTGCCCGACTGCTTGGCAATTGGCTGGCACTCTAGCCAGCCGGCCAAGTGATATTTGAGCCGATTCTCCAATGAGCTACTGCAGTGGCCAGCTCTGGCTCAGATGCGCAGATTGCGGAGCCACCGATTCGGAGCGGCCCAGCAACAAGCTTCGCTCGATGCTATCCCAGGCCTGAAACTTGATTTCTAGATAAGCAATATTAATTTTAATTTATTTTTAAATTTTTATTGCATAAATAATTTTATAAATTTATTGCCAGAATAAAATATTTAAAAAACGATGAGAAAAGTATTTACTAATTAAATTAATATTTATTTCAGATAATTTCATTTTGTGTGACCATTTTTGGTTTGTATAAAAAATATTTTTTTATAATTAGAATTTAGAATGAATTATTTCATTTAAATTGTAAGCAATACATATTTACATTTAAAAATAAAAATAAATAAATAAAGTCGCTTAATAAATATTCTAACAGTAATATTAATAATAAATAAAATATTTTAAAACAATTTCTATATTTCAGTTCATTTTATGCCACAATTTTCTTCTCTTCTCCCATCAAATGCATTCAATGTACACTGACATATATCGTGTCTGTATCTGCTGACCTGGTAAGCCCCATTTGCTGTGTGTAGCGTACAAACAAGTAAATCGCTGCGATATATGTAAGTTTCACACCTGAATGTAATCGAATTTTTATCATTTTACCTCCGCATTGCATTGTTGCTAGGCTGCCTAGCGAGACTCTACTACTGCAGACGGGCGCAGACAAAGATAGAGGCAGAGGCAGAGGCAGTGACAGAGGTGGAGGCCCAGGCCCAGGCCCAGGCTTAAGCTCTGGCCGGCCAGCAAATTGAAATTTATTGCCACTGAGCCACTGGAAATGCAAGCGAGTTCCGTAACAAGCCCAACGTACATACAATGGCCGGGTGGAAGTCGGGAGGGCGATGCAAAATTTGGTCAGCCAACTGGTCGCGTATGTGGGTCGCATTTGTTAGGCGTTGCCAGCAGCAACGATTGCTACTCTTGGCCTGGCTTATTGTTAGATGGGCTAGGAAGTGTGACATTAGCCCATTAGAGAAGCTGGACGATCGGCCATTTGGCAACGGGCCACGGGTATCGTGAATCGCGAATCGGGAATCGGGAATCGCGAATCAAGCATCGAGTTGATTGTCAGTCAGTCTCCGGCTCAGTCACTTAGCCATCAAGTGGCAGCCACTGGCACAGGCGAAGGCAAAGGCAAAGCCAACGCCCGCACGACTTGGACTTGGACTTGGACTTGGGCTTGAGCTGGGAGTTGGGAGTTGGGAGCTGGGAGCTGGGACTTGCCACCGCCATCGAAGATTTATTGCTTAGATAAGCGCGAAAAGTTACAGATGCTTATGCAGCGGCAGCCACTGCAAGGCGCGTCTCGGGCTCAGGTTTAGATTCTACCAAATGGACGAGGGTTGCCAGAGAGACATTGGGCAAGGCCAAATGTGGCTTATCTCGCTTTGAGATCTAATATGAATAATCAACTCAATTGCTTCGCTGTAAAAACTGAAAAGAAAATTTCATGAATTATTTGGCATTTGCGGCAGTTCAGGACTTTCTCTGGCCAAACTAATTAGCTATAATTGAAAGTAATCTCGTGGAACAGCCCTCGCTGGCAGTGCCTGCAGCATGTTGTCGACGTCGTCTCGTTAGCGAGGCGCGATTGCTGGCCGCGATTGGCAATTCGCAACGGCAGCAGCAGCAGCAGCCAGTCAATGTCTTTGGTCTAGGCTTAAGGGCCGCTCGATAAGCATCACAGCCTTGCTGGCTAGCTCTGGACGGGTCCTGGCTAAATTAGTGGATGCCGCTTTTAATTCCTATCGCCTTATCGCAGCAGCAACATCTTAAATGAGGTCAATTATCAATGGGCCGCAGCCAAAAGTGCAAGTTGTTCACTAACCAGGGCTTGGGCCGGGCTGGGCTGGGCTGGGCTTGGGCTTGGTCTTGCTCTTGCTCTTGGTCTGGGGCCATGCGAATATAAAGAGCACAGCTCATAAACGCGAGTTTCACTTTCGATTCGACGGCGACGAGTGGCGAGAGTAATAGAAACTGCACATTAAACGCAACACGTGCCACGCTTCATGGGAGCCGCCAAGCTCCAGCTCCAGCTCCAGCTCCAGCTACAGCGAAACGTTGCACTTGCAATCAATCACAAAAGCAAGCTCGCTGTAATTAGCGCAGGGAAAAATAGAAAAATAGAGAAACAACAGCAACTGTTGCTGGCTGAAATATCGCACAATGCACATTGTGCATAAGAAACAATGAAAGCATGACGAAGTCAAAGCAGCAACAACAGTAAAAATTTGTATGCAGCCAGCCAGCCAGGAGAAGGCCGCAGAACAGATTGCAATTTGTGCAGGCAATGGAGCAGCAACTTGGCCAGTTTCATTAAAAATTTGTATTTCTGTTGAATAACAATGGTAATAATGGTTAAGTGCGCATCGTCCAAACAAAACCGAGCAGCAAAAGTGAAAATTTCACCTGTTGATGCTGCTGCAGCCCATGAGCAATTGAAAATCGACAGCAACAGCATCAGCAGCAACAGCAACAGCAACCGCAACACCAACAGCAACAGCAACAGCAACAGCAACTAAAGCCTAAGCAGTAATCAACATGAAAATTTGCTTTTATATAAATTGCAAATGAGCATGGCAGGGTCTGAAAGTCAAAGTCAAAGCCAAAGCCACAGCCAGAGCTGAGAGTCATTGCCAACGGCATTGCCAGTGGAGCGAGAGTCAGATCTCAGTCAAGGCAAAGATGCGACGCATAAAAGTTTTCCAAATTGAAAGCAGCCAAAGTGATAATAAAATTTCAAACTCTACTCAATTGTTTAAGCAGACTGTTCAGATGTGACCCGCGCAAACAGCTTTCAAAATGTTAAAATTAATAAATACAATTAAATATTTAAAATAACAGTTAAATATTTTTAATAACTATATGATTATAGACACTTCAGCCTCTCATATGTGAAGGATCATTTGACTCTGCCTCAGTTTAGTAGGAGAATTCAAATGTAAATCCAAATCTGATCTAGAATTACATAGAAGATACATAGATATAGGCAGAAAAATAATTGACATAAATATTAAATTAGAATTAATATTAAATATTAATATTAAAACAAATTAGCCGCCACGGCTGACGCTTACAAGGCGGAACATGGAAGACATATATGAACAATATTCTATATCATGTCCATCATAAAGATATATTAACTATGCTCAGCAGAAATACTCCCCAAAAATCTTTAGCTTGACTCAGTGCAGTGGCAATGTTTTCTAATGCCTGCAAGAGATCCAGATCCAGTTTTCATTGCGAGTTGGCTTTGCGTTCACATGATCGTGCCATTGACAACATGCACAAATGTTGACCTTTAATTACGACAACCAAAGCAGCAGCAGCAGCAGCAGCAGCAGCAGCATGCACAACTGCAACAACTTGTTTCTGGCTGGCCACTGTTTGCATAACTACGCACATAGCAACTAGCAGAAGCTGGCAGAAATATTATAAAAGGAGGCAGCAGCAGCAGCAGCAGCAGCAACAACGACAACGACAACGACGACAACTGCAATTTGTCCAGCTGCATGAGACAAGCCCTGGCGCAGAGGCAGAGGGGGCGCAGATGGAGTCATGGTATCGCAGGCAGAGACACACGCATGCGAGCAGCAGCAGCAGCAGCTCCGGCTGGGGCTGGGTGACAAGTGCTTAGTGTCAGCACCTTGGTTAGCATGCAGAGTGGAGCGGAGCTGAGCTGAGTTGGCTTCTCTTCGCTCGGCATGCCCCTTGCAGCTCCAGCTGTTGACAATTTTGTTTGGCTTTGCCAGGATGCATGTACGCATATGCTGGATGACCGGGCGCGAGCGGCCAGGGACTCAGTTTACACATTAATTATCACTTTTGTTACCGGACGGTAGCACGCTAGTGGATGATGCCAGCGATGTATAAGAAGCAGACGAGGACGGAGACACACGACAGACAGGCGACAGATGAGAACATTAGAAGACAGGCGTACTTAGTTTGTTGCCTAAGTCTTTTGTTTTCCTTTACGCCACTTGCCATTTGCCAAGTGATAAATGAACTGCTGAAAGCCTTAAGCGGCCATTGCCACGTCGAGGGCCGAGCGGGTGGTGCCCTAAGATTTATGATTGCCAGGCTGAAAAGTAATCGATAATAATCGATAGCAACACCCACTTGATAGCCAGACGGGGCGACGCGACGAGACGCGCCGCGACGTTTCAGGCGTTCGTATGAAAATTAAATTATAAAATGCTTTACAAGTGGGTCGGCCCCCAGCGGGTAACAGCCCCTGCCACGCCCCGCATCTGCAGGCTCTCAGCCTTGTGCCTTGCTGCACAATAAAATTGCAAACAAACGAGGGTGGACATGCGATTTCCTTGACATTTATGCAATGCAACTGCAGACGCAGTCAGTGGGGCGGTGCAGGCTGTCTGCCACGAGCAGAGCCACAGCACAGCCGCGATCTTAACCTCAGCTCGAGACCGTGCCACGCCCCACGCTTGTGCAGCAGATGCGTTCGCGACCGGGGCACCAGTCGAGGAGCCAAAGCAAATAGCCTGCGGCCAGATTTTGTCTTTGCGCACAGTGCAGCACGTATCAATTATAGGCAACAGTAACAACAACGACAACAGCAACAGCAGCAACAACAACAGCTAGAATAACAACAACATGAGCACAATCTCAGCAATATGGCCAACGACATCAAATTATTGGTTTTAGGGCAAACCTGCGATACCACATGGGAATTGTTACAGCAAAGATAACGTACGATGCGGTACACCCGATTAGAAACAAAGAGATGATATATTAGTTTTATTCTTTATATAAAGGGAACTCGAGCACATCTATATTATAATGTTCAGATTCCTTTATATTAGGAGTCGAAGAAGAACTATTATTAATGAACCCAACAATAAAAATTGATTTTCGACTGAAACTTATAGATCAATTATGATCCATGATGCTAACCAAGTATAGAACTCTCAGATAAAGGGAAGTAAAAAATTATATGATATTTTTGCTCCCTGTAAGAGCACTAACAAAAGGATATCATTTAGAAGAATCAAACAATATATATTGTATAAATATATATAATAAGCTATTTATTATTATATATATTTATTTACTGTTGTAAAGTATATTTAGTAGTAGGAATATTAATAGTATTATTCGTAGTAGTAATAGTAGTAGTTTTAGTAGAAGAAGTAGGAGAACTAGTAGTATTAGTAGTTGCAGTAGTCAAACACTTTCTTACTCCCTGCTAGTTTAGTCTGAAACGGAACTAAAATCAAATTTCCCATATGACATTTAAACATACTCTAACTCTTGTAATTTTCTAAACCATTTTTAACTATCGGAACCAAAACTCATTTGCATTTTAGTGGCCAAAGCAATCAACTGAAGTGAAGCGTTTTGTAGGCGCTGTAGGACTGGGAATGGGAATGGGAGCTCTAGTCCGCTGGCAAACCGAATGCGAAGACAAAGACAAAAATTCAAAGCGACTTTAAGTGCCCACAAGCCTGGGCCAGTTAAAGTCAGTGCCAAACTGTGTCTGTAGACTTTAGCTGCGCTTTGGTACCTAATGGACAGCACCCGTAGCGGCAGCAGCGTTTGCCAGGACTGGAATGGCGTTCGAGTCCGAGCTGGAGTCGGCGTCGGCGTCGGCGTTGGAGTCAGCGACTGAGCTTCAGCCTCAGCGGTTACAGTCCTGCATAAAAAATGATTAATTCCTGGTCTGATAATTTATGTAGACACATAATTCACAGCGGGACATATTTTAGCGAGAGTTCAGCCCGCAAACGCGGTCGCCACTTAAATGCGGCTCTAAAAATAGCACATACACAGATACATATATCTATTATAGAGCTGTATGTGTGTGTGTGTGTGTGTGTGTGTGTGTGTGTGTGTGTGTGTGTGTCGGTCAGCTAAATATAAAAGGCAAAGCTTCAGCGCGACTCAGGCATCGGCGCACGCATTTGATTTAAATTGAAGCCAAAGCCAAAGCCAAGCCAAAGGCTGCGATCAAGGCTATTCTATGACCAGCCGGCTATGTGGAACGTGGCCAGTGCCTGGCTATATCATCATTATCATTAAATATTTATGACGCAGCGACTGAGCACCGGCTGAGCTTCAGTCCTAATCAAAGCGTTGGGTCGTTCGCCTTTTTAGCTAGAAAATTGTCAAGTTCGTTGCCTAAGTCTTTTGTTTTCTTATGCTGAAAAAATGTTCGAAACGAAATTTATGAATGGATAAATCGAATTATTGCCATAACTCACAGTTAATATTGAAGAGGCTTCGAGCACCGTGAGCGAAAAATAAAATAATTAGAGCCAGGCTCCGTAAATTTGGAATTCCTTCCCAGTCAGCGGGGTATATTCCAGTCAATAAAAGCTGCTGAGCTGCCTAAACGTAAGTGCTGAGAGCTAAGAAATTGAATGCTAAACTCTCACTTCCTACTTAAGATAAGTCGTCAATGGGCACATGAAGTAGCAGCGTCCACGTATTTCCTTTTGTCCAGCATTCCCATTGGGGGAGCGCCGTCCGCATGCAGTTGACATTATTACGATGCTCAGCTATGCAAGCGCATTAGTTATCTGTATGGTGCTTGAGCTGCACTTCCTTGAAGGCATGCATTGATGCCCAATAGATGGTCAAGAGCTCTGAATGCTCATCCTCCTCCACTGATTGAGTCAGCTGTGACTGTCGCAGCTCTGGCAGCAGCAGGAGCATAATTTGTGCCACAGTGGCAGTGGTTGCCAGCGCTAGCCTGGGCATGCAACTGGCATAAATTCTGGGCAGGCAACCCGCTGGCTTTCATTTCTAATTTTTGCATTTGGACCACTGTGGGATCGGCTACCGTCGATCCGATGGGGCCCGATGCCGATGCCGATGCCGATGTCGATGGCGATGTTTTAGCGCATTTTATTGCTTTATTTGAGACTTTGGCATCGCAACGCTTGTCAATTTTACAACTTTATAGAGGCGAGCGCTTATCGTTTGCATATTTATGCCCCGCTCGATGGCCATGTCGCTTAATATTTTTGACATATTGGCTATGCCGTGCGCTTGGCCCAGCCATTGTCTGGCGTAGACCCATTGCCTGCCCGGACTGGACCTAAGGCTGCTGTCTGCTGTTCGCTGTCTGCCCCTGCCTCGGCCTCGGCCTCGGCCTAGCTCTGCCTGGCTGTGAGAGGCTCATTGTTGTCGTCATTTGTTGACTGCGCCTTCCACAGAAATTTGTGCAACTCGACTCAAGGAGTTGAGTTCTGTATTTGCGTCTGCGTCTCTGTCTGTGTCTGTGTCTGTATCTGTATCTGTGTCTGCGTTCGCATTTGAATTGCAAATCCTATTATGACTTGTGAAATTATAATTTTTCTAGCCAGGCCGCACAGCCACTCCAGGTTCATGTCCATGTCCATGTCCAGGGTCCAGTCTGCAGTCTGCAGTCTTCAGTCTCCACTCTGCAGTCTCTCTCTCTCTCTCTCCCTCTCGTCTGTTGTCTGTGAAGCAGAGGGTTCAATAGCATGAATTATGCATATGCAGGCGCTTTTGGGGCGCACACGCATCCCATGCACTTAGTTATGATAACGTTGCACATTTTGCTGCAAGTTCTCCTCCTCCTCCCCCTGCTGTTCCTCTACAGCCAAAGCATCCTCATCTATTTGTTTTGGCCAGCTACAACGCAACACGCCACACGCCCCACGCCTCGAAAAAAACAGAAAAAAAGGTGCATCCGCAGCAGCAGCAGCCTCTGCCTCAGCCTCAGCAGCATTCGCATCCAAATGGCCAAATGGCTTATGCTTTATGCGTAGCAGCTGCTGCTGGCCACTGTAGACACTGCAGAGCACCAATGCGAGACGCTGACTCGGACGACGCCCCCTCTTTTGGGTGCTACCGCAACTCGAACTCGAACTTGGGCCCAACCATTGCTGACAGAACAAAGAAGTCGTTCATTTGTAATTGTTGTTGCGGCTGCTGATGTGGATGCTGATGCTGCAAAGGGCACACACGGCCACAGGATTATCAGCAGCAGATGCAGGGAGACGCACATACTCCAACACATGCTCAGCTATGTGTGTGTGTAGCTAACGTGTGTGCCGTGTACACATTTATGCTCATATAGAGGCTGTATGAGGACGTATGCTTGCATATCTTTTATGACTTTTGACTTGCCTTTGACTCTGCTCGGCCCAAGGTGAACGACCGCCTGACTGCATGTGCTGAGCTGATGAGCTTTGTCGAAAATCCATCCATGGTCAGCAGCCAGACACGGCTTAATGCCTAGTAGGAGTTCTCAAGGCGGCTTTATGAGGCATTGCTGTCGGTGATAATTAAAAATTGCATTTCAGAGTTCTTTCAGTTGGCACAAGTTATATTAACTACGATTTATTTATATAGTTAGAAATATTGTGATATCATTTCCAATACACCTGCTTTTAATATTTATAATAAAAAATATATATAAAATATTTATTATATATTTAATTAGAGTTTCCATTTTATCATGAATGAATATATCAGTTTGAATAAACTGATATATTTATAAAGTGTACCGAAAGTCCATCAGTCGTCCTTATCCCTTCAGAGCCAGCCTATTCTACGAACAGTTGAACACTTTGAGTATGCGTAGAGTCTTTTGAATCTGAAGCCTATAGAAAAATATATAAGTTCAATATAAAGGCAAAACGTAATATCTGAAGCAGTTTCTACTTATACTTATATATACATATATATATATATGTATATATATATATATATATATATATATATATATATATATATATATATATATATATATATATATATATCACCTAAACTTTAAATAGTTTTCAAGAAATTTCTAAATTTGATCCCAATTTTTAAACATGCCCATCTTCTATGCTTCATTCACACATCTTCTCCATTCTTTCACTTTTTGAAATGTCTAGTTAGCGTTAGCTTTCCATAACTTCTGAGTTCTGTGGCAGTCAGAAAGCAGCAAGCCCATTATGGGCTTAGTCTAAGTGGATGACTGCAATTTCGCATGCAGGCAGCTCTTGCTCACTCGCAGCTAAATAAGCAGCCTATTAGCTGGGCTTCTTTTTGCAACGCCAACTCCTCACACAAATCACACACAATTAGATGTCAGTCAACGTTGGGGCTGGTCAACTGGCCATGATTGCGGCCTCCGTTCGTCCAGGGCGCTCATCGTGCGGAGATTTCAGCTATGACATTACCTCAATGTCAGCGCAAATTTGCAAATTAGCAGCAGACAACAAAGGAATTATATATGCACATTATATAATGCGAGTACCGAGCCAACGACGTCAAATGATTGGGCACAGCGCGGCGCAGAAATCCCAAAGCCCAAACCGAATCAATTTGCTGCGGATCACAAAATGAAAACGAGAACTGGGGGAATCGTCATGGCATGGATCTGCCAGCTGCCGCTGCTGCGGCTGCTACTTCTGCTGCTCCTCCTCTTGACTTCAAGCACACATTTTTCCCATCATTAACATTGCGCAGACGAAATCTGCATGCGGATGAAGTTAAGCCAGCCAAGAAACATGCGTACTTAGTTACAGAGCTCTTGCGTCTGCGACTATTTGTTTCACGAATTCGCAGCGCATTAAACCAGAGAGCAAGAGGCAAAAAAAAAACAAACATCTCTGAAAGGAAAAAGCTAAAGAGTGAGGCATAAACAGCTAGGGGATATCCTGGAAAAGTTAATTAAATATTTAGGGATAGTTGTAAATGATATATGTATTTAGAATATAAATATTATATTTACAAAAATTATATATATATAATCAATAGACAATCTAAACAGACTTAAATACTCTGCAGCAGTCAACTCACCTGTAAGCAGGCGTCCGACTTGCAGGGTATTCAACAGCAGCAGCAGCGGCAGTGGCAGTGGCACTCTGTCCATCGGTCCAAACAAGGCAAAAGGCATGTCCATCCTCCTATCGTAACAAGAACAATTTGTTCTAATGCGCCATGGCAGCAGCAGCAGCAGAAGCAGCAGCAGGAGTAGTTGGAGCCATCGCAACGTGGTGCTGGAGATGCATAGAGAAAGGAAAGGGCAGCCACTGAACACGCAATGGCCAGAACAAATGTAGACATTAAGCTGCTGGCTGTGGCCGCAGCGAGCCCGATTTGGGAACGGAGGCGCAGAGGGCAGACGCTGATTGGAACGTGGACGAGGCGCACCTTAACATCGAGTGACACGCAATGGACAAACGCCAACGCCAAACAAAGCAGCTGGCCGTCATAAAAGATCATACACAAATACATATATAACTATGTATATGTATATGTATGTGTCTAAATATATTTTATATATGAAATTTGCCATATTTCTCGCGCCCAGCTTTTTTCCAGCGGACGGACGCGCGGTAGCGTTTCAATAACTTCGCTGTGGAAATTTCATTAATCGCCATCGGCGGAGCACCCCCACTCGCCCGCATAGCCTCGGGTGGGCAGCAGGTGGACGGCAGCTAATGGCGAGGATGCCACTGCCGTTGTGCCATGGCCATAAAAATATTTGCCGCCTTAATGTGAGTGGCTTATAAATTTGCACAAACGCGACCATATATAGCGCTCAACCATGGGCCCATGGGGGCTGGGGCTGGGGCTGAGGCAGGGACAGTCGGCGGTTCGCAGACCACCAACCACCAACCACCAATGCTTGACAGCTGTACATAACTGTTATTGTAGTCAGCTTGTTGGCATTGGACAGAGGTTTAGTGGTTTTCCTAGTTAAACAGTGAACAACGAGATACTCTTTACTCATTGATGAGTATTTGTAAACAAATCGTTCAGGCACAATTCTAGCAATGATTGATTTTAAGTCAGTTAATAGATATCCCAAATATGATTGTTAACTGTTTTCATTTATTTTACATTTGTTGCTTATATTTACAAATCTAAGTTTCAATTGGTTTATATTTGGTTTCGTTAACGGGTGTAATGGAGTGGATACAAATGCAATTCGATTAAATTAAGTAAATATGCATGGCCACAATGAATTAAGTTTAAGCAAACTTATGAGTAGAAACTAAGCGGTAAGCACTGCTCTGGCAAGTTTTCATACAATGGAACATGGGATTCATCCCTTGATCTGGTTTGGTGTTCTCTTTTTTGGCATAACTAGGATTAAAGTTGTGTAAATTCATATTGCTGCTTAAGTCTAACATCTTTGGACTAAATCATTTGGTTGAATTTTCTATTTAACTTTTTGGGTTGCAAGCTAAATTAAATGGCAAGAACTAATTCTAAGCACGGCGTTAACTCTATGGCACAATCGCTCTGCTGGACAGCAGTGAGCATTAGTCGCTTTCTATTTCTGGTTCATGTACATGGTCGCAATCTTTTCGAGTATCGTATCGATTGAGAGCAGCTCCTCGCTGAACTTCTGCATGGTCTGTGCGGGCACAATCCACTTGAGAAACTCTTCGACATTCAAACGCAGCCTAGCCAAAGGGGTCAGCGTGGCGTCGTCGTGTGACGGACGCTGTGCCAGCTTCAGCGAAGCTATGATGACATTATCAATCAAACGCTTTTCGTAGCCCAGCTGACGCAGCTTTTGCGCTGAGCTAATCTTCTTCAACACAACGGCAATGTTAAAGCGAATGTTGGATAGAGTCTGAGCATCTTCGGTCTGGCTATCGTTGAGCTCCCCTGTCGCTGTGCACTTGGTGCACTGCTCGGTATGCGCCTGCAGCTCCACTTTGATTTTGAAGAACTCGTGGCAGCCAGGACACATGTAGGGTTTCTGCTGCTTGTGTATCTTCTTCATGTGATTCTTGAGGTGCGCTAGCTGCGAGAAGGCCACCTCATCCGTACATAGCTGGCAGCGAAATGGCTTTTCCCCCGTGTGCTTGCGAATGTGCAGCTTAAGCACGCTCGAGTGGGCGAATGTTTGATGACAGATCTGCAAGGCATAGATATAATTAGAAGATAAGTTGGATGGCAGTCGTTGTTGCCACTCACCCGACACTGATACGGCCGCTCCCCCGTATGCATTCGCATATGCACATTGTACTGCGACTTTTGTGTAAAATACGAATTGCACACCTCGCAGACGTGCGTCTTAACCGCAGCGTGCTTCTGCATGTGCGTGGCCAGATCCTCATCTGGCTCGATGGTCTTATGGCATATTTCACACTCCGATTGACTCAGCTTGTGGTGCTCCTGATTGATGTGGGCGCGCAGCGCCAAGTCAGTGGCAAATTGATTTTCGCATATGGAGCATCTGTGCTCCATGCCCTGCTCATGACGTTCCATGTGCACACGCAGATTGGCATTGGTGGAAAAGCTGGCCGAGCACTTGGTGCAGTTGAATTGCTGAATGCTCATCTTGTGGTGGGACACCATGTGCTGCTGGAGCTGTCGAGCAAAATCGGAGATATTAATTTCAATATGAGATAAATATGAATTTAATTCGGTACTCACTTGGCCGCCCCGAGCGAAGCGCTTCTCGCACAGCGCACATGGATATGGCTTCTCCCCGGAGTGCAAACGCATATGCAGCTTGAGCCGTTCCTTTAGTGCAAACGATTTGGGACACTGCGGGCATGCGAACTGTTTCTTGTGCTCGTGGGCGGTGGTGATGTGGTTCTTAAGATTCACAGCCTGGCGATAGCACTTGCCGCAGTCGTTGCACTTGTGGGGCCGCTCATCGGAGTGGATGAGCATGTGACGCTGCAAGTCCGTTTTGCCACCGAACTCCTTGGAGCAATGGCTGCACACGTGTTGCTTGCGTTTGGCGGGGTCTGTTTTACGCGGTGATTTCTTTGGCACCGGCTGAATGTAATCTGCGTCTGTATCTGTTGAGTCCTGCTCGGTGTCCTGATCCCCAACCACATACAAATCTTGCAAGTTGCTGTTGAGGCTGCTCTTGCGACGCTTGATGGGCGTCGCAGCAGGCGAGGATTCGCGCGCCGCCGGCGGCGATGACAGCGAAATACCGCTATCCGTGAGCAGAGAGACGGCATCCTCCTTGGAGAGGCTGCGACGACTGCGTACCATGCTGAGTTAGTTTTATGTCTATTGCAGAGCTCCCTGCACCAGCACCAGATGCTAATTACTTGAGGAAGGGGTTAATGTTTCTACGCTAGGTTTTTGCTTGTTTTTTATTTTTTAGGTAAAGAAGTAGATTCCCAAACACCTTGGACTGTTATAGCGATTTAGTTAATTGTCGCTGCAAGAAAAAGTTAAGAGCTGTTAATTATTTAGCTTGCAATGCCACGTTCTAAACAACCCACAAAACACAAAACAATGAAAACAACAATAAGAATTTCAGCTGTGTCCACCGAACTTCAAAAACTGTCGCTGGCGATAAGCACTGTATCAAGGGGAGGCGCAGAGAGGCATATGCCGAGCTACACAGAGAGAAAACAATCGGGCGATTCAAATGAAAATAAATATCTGCTGAACAGAACAGACTTATTTATTGTTAAAGTAACTTTAAACCACTGTTGACTAGCGCACGTTCAGTTCCACTTATAAATTATGACACACAATTTGCACTCAGTCATGTATTTTTCTCAGTGTAGAATTACTTTATTTATTTTGATCACTTTATCAGCTAGAATTTCCAGGTAGTACATATAGACATACATATGTGGAAAGTCATATGCGCTACACTCCAAAGTTGTTTAGTTTGTTTTCTCAATCTTTTGTTTGGAATGCGAGAGAGCGCGCTGGCAAGCTAAAACACTGATAAGCGCGCGACAAAGGCAATAACTGATAAGGTGTAGTCTGATCAGATAGGAGTCCACTTATACAACTGATGGTAACTTTTCCACTGAGCAATCGCCACTGCTGCCGCTGCTGCTGCTGCAGTTGCAGTTGTCGCTGGCTGAAACTTCCAATGAAATGGCATATTAAACCAGGAAAAACTGCATGCAGAACAAAGAGAACTGTGTAAATCAAGAATAGACGACGATGACGACCCTGGGAACAGTTAGCTCGAAACACTCAATGCATGAACATCTGGCGAACAGATTGCGCACACACACACATGTGCTTAGAGGAGATTTACAGGCCTTTGGCGACGCTTCATTGACATCAGCACAAAAAATAAAATAAAACATTTAAGGGCGGCGGCGCGCGCCAAAACTTACTGTGCTTAGTTTCTATGAAGCTATTGACGGCAATTGGGAACAGCATTGAAGCATGATGTGCCCAAGTGCAGGGACAGGGCCACAGTTCACACAGCTGCACGTTACGCAAATGAAGCGTAAAACGAAAATGAAAACAGTGCTGAAAGGCAGATTGGAAGCGCGAACCGAACCCTAAAAACAAAGCACACACGCACACTATAAAAGAGCTTTAACTGTAACTATTGCAGCTCTGCTTGCGCCCGCGTCGCGACGCCCGTGAAGCGACGCTGCTGTCTGGCTGCCCGCACGGTAGCCAGCGATTCATTAAATTGAAAGAGAACGTTGAAAAAAGCACGAACGACAGCGAAAACTCAGAAAAGGTGTGGGGCTCAAAGAATACAAAAACAGCAGTTTTGTAATGCTAAATAGGCAAATGGGGAAGCGACGACGGCGATGGCGACGACAGCGACAACAGCAGCAGCAGCAGAAGCAGGCAGCGCAGTTGCGTCTTGGTGTGGGGGTCAAACGTTGAAGTCTTCTGTTTATGTCAAGCAGAACAAAAGAGAAACAAAAACTACTGCAAGAATTTTGTTAGTAACTACAAATTACCGACACCAATGAGAGCCAACACCACAAGTTCACTTAATTAAGGAAACCAGAGCAAAAGAAGGTAACTTACCCGCTGTGGAGTGCGAATATTAACAGAGAAAAGCTGCAAAATAATACTCACAACTGACTGAAATAACTCACACAGGAACATGCATAAACAAGCACACAAAGCACCAGGCACACTTTAAGACTACATTTTATGCATTGTTTGTTGAAATTTGATTGCATTTGCCAAACAAACGCCCTTTTTATTGCACATTGCACTTTTCCTTTTACCTTCAGCGAGCAGAACCATCGACACAAACATGATGCATGAGTTTCAGCTGCAATCTTAGTTAATTTCACATTTTTTATTTTATGCTGCACAGTTGAAATGAATCGTTTTGTTAAATTAAATTTAATTTCTTTTATGCACCCCGCAGTGTCATGTTTACTTCTAATTGTGAAGATGGAACTAGTTCATTTCCAGAATATCGATTGCCAATTGTTTTGAACTGCATTATGTGCAGTTCGATTTTGAAATTTGAGTATTTCTGCATTGGGCGCATACGGTAACACTGCATTTCACACATTAGCAAAATTTATACGAAGAATTATTTAATTTACAAACATAGTGTGATTTATTATACAATATTCAAAACGCCAGTCGCTTCATTAGCAAATACATATGCTGGTCCACTTCAAATCCATGCAAATTATTGGCATCCCCTTGCAGACGCATTAACAGACCACCGAAGGAAACGTACGCTGACAGCCGCGACGACTCGTTGTGCGCCTCATCGCCCTCGATTCGATAGATCTTTCCGTACATAACATACTCAAAGCTATCCGCCCGCGTGCCTTCGTGCTCCATGGGATTATATTCGCCACTGTCGGGACAACCGTCTTCGCGCAGCGTTGTGGCCAGCACCAAACGGAACTTGTCTCCCAATTCCATGGGATAGAGCCATGAGTTTATATCCAGTATCAGGTCCATTTTAAAGGACTCTGATTCGCAGTGTAGGCGGGAAACACGATCGAACTTCTTGCCCTCAGGATCCATGTCCTTGACGTTGAATATGTCTTCGAATAACACACCAGCCATTTTGCCTACGGGACTGTTTATGAACTCAGGTGTTCCACTGGTGGTTGATAAATATTTACCTTATGTTCAAGTCCTCAATCTCAGTGCGGTACAGTAAAGCAGTTAGCAGTTCCTACTGCTGGTAGTCAATCCTTTATTATGTTTATATATAATTGTTTGTTATATGATGCTATATTTTTATTAAAAATACAGCGTTGTCGGCAATTTGGTTTAGCGTGCTATAGGGATGGATACGCTGTAGAATGCGATTGAAGTGGCGGCTTACCGATATATCAGCATGTCACAATATATCGATATATATGGAGGTGCCAGATAGATCAAATAATGTGTTCAGCTGTCCAATTTTAATCAGATGTATAAGCTCTCTTCTATCAGAAAAGTTACATTTTATTCAGAAAATATTTACAATAACTTGGATCATTTACCAATTCTGCACTTGGTCAGAATAGGCAATAATGCGACCGCCAGAAAATATTGGCCTGCGAATGGCTGGCGTCAACTGGGCGAGAGGTGCTTTAGGTGAGTTGACGGCAATTCTGGCGGGCTTCCGTTTCAAAGGAGCGTTAACAATTAAACGCGCTGCCCTGAACGGAATGCGACGCTCCACGAATGGCAGAGTCAATTGAGTCGCCGGAAAAGCAGCATTGACTCTGTTGATAATCTTGGCAGGTCTTCTCTGTGGACGAGCTGTCAATTTCGCAGGACGGCGCTGGGACTGCACGGGACGGAGAAGCTGGCGGAAGGCGGTAAAACGTTGTACCAGAGGCAATATAAATTGTGCCTGTGGTCGTAAGCTAGCCAGGCTAATGGTTGCTGCACTCTGTGGTGAGGCATTGGCGTCTACATTTGTGGGCAGCTCCGGGGGACCGTAAGTCTCTTCTGGAATCTCTTCTACAGGTGGTGGACCGTAGGTTTGATCAGGTGGTCCGTAAACCGCATCTGGTGGTCCATAAACAAGCTCCGGCTGTGCCTCAGGTGGTCCATAAACAATTTCCGGCTGTTCCTCAGGTGGGCCATAGGTCAAGTCCGGCTCAGGAAAGTCGGCCGCCTGCTCCGTAGGCAGCTCAAATGGCGGATCAGGCGTCAAGCCCGCTGGTGGATAAGGAGCCGCCTCTTGTCGCTGTAGAACGGGTCCCGGGAACCGTAGTCTAGCCGCCTCGCTAGCATCCAGGCTAGCTGCCACACAAAGGGCCACAAACAGAAAGCTTGCTCCAAACATGTTGCTGTCAAAACATGAACTGCTGCTGCCCTCTGCAAGCTACCCACTTTAAATACCCATCATAGACCAAAGATGACCTTCACCAACAAACTGACCAAGCTGCCCAAATGCCCAAGTGCCCAAATGCCGACAAGGCCAATCGAGCGATGACTTATACGGCAAACCCAAGCGACTACGTGCACATGTGAGCCGAAGATTTTATGTGGTTATGGCCAAGTTTATTAATAGCATTTACATGACTTAGGTTACAATTTTACCAGCTGCGGCGCACCACCAAGCGCTCCGGTACAGGCAGCTGCCTGCGGCGTGCCTGTGGGAAGCGCTGATAGATTCTGGCGGACTTCTTATCCTCAGGCTGATCAAGTGTCGTGGACACTGCAATCACGGTGCCATCTTCGGCCACCTGCACGAGCACTTCCTCCTCATCCACAGCTGCGCCTGGCTGCTGCTTGGCGTCAACAGGAGTCTCATCTTCTGGAGCTGGTATGTCATCCGTCTCGATCGGCAGCTCAGGCTCCGGCTGGGGCTCGGGCAAGTCATCTGGTTGCGGCTGCTCATCCACACTGGTGGGTGGGCCATAGACACTGTCCGGTGGTCCATAGGTATTATCTGGAGGCAGATACTTTACTTCCGGCTGCGCAGTTGGCAGCTCGAAGGGTACTTCGGGCGTGACACCTGCCGCTGGGTAGCCAGTGGGCGCAGGACTTGGTGGCTGCTCCTGCCGTGCGAGTCCACGCCGCGGCACAAATCTCTGCCGCAGTGGCTCCGAGCTGGCCAAGACGGCCAAGCCTAGCAGCAGAATGGTTGAAGTAGCTTTTATCATTTTGACGATCGATTCGGTTCTGTTCTGAGTTGGCCAAGAGCGCGGCCTATTTATAGGGGCCTCCCGGTCTCATCTGCCGTTCATAATTTATGCTCGTCACTTTCGATTGTAGGCCTCCCAGCCGCTAGTTGCTGTTCTCGTTCACTCGGCACGGCTTTGATTATGTTGCCCCGATCGAATCGGCTGTGATTTCTGTTTAATGCTGGCTACGTGACCCTTTTCCCAATTTTGGCAGCCAATGCTAAGCAAGTGGCGCTGGTCTCTCTGTGTCTCCTCATTAACACGCCGTCGACGGCGATTCCAATAGGCCTTTGCCCGTAGCTCGATTCTCCATTTGTTTATTTCGATGGGTTCTTGGCTATTCATAATTTTATTTAATGGCTTTTATATTCATAACCATTGGCCTCCCCTCAAACGTGTCCGGAGAGACACCCCATTAGACATAATTCTCATCTAGGTCAGGTCTTGTCCGATTATACATACAAATCTCTTCCAATTAGATTCTTTTATTGTGGTTGCCAAATATCCAAACTTAAGTTTGTCGTAGACTCTAATTGTCCTGTCTGAAAAGGGATGTCTCCTTCCTTATAAAGTTATAGATTTATAGATTAAAGTGGAGTGTATCAACTGCCATCTGCCAACCCAACAGCTATCCCTCTATCATCTCTGCCAGAGTCGTATGCACCAAAACTCCATTCGTTACAGCTCTGTCTAATGTTTTTAAGCCTAACTCAGACTTGGTATAAAATATAAAAAATATAAATATTTTAGTATGATTCAACTAGGACTAATAGAATTCTGTATATATATTCTGTATATAGAATATTCTTTAATTTAATTAATTTTAAAGTGGTTTGCTTATATATAAATATTAATCATAGTGCTGTTCCAATGACTTCTTTCTATAATAAAGTGCATATATCATTAAGGCAAATAGTTGAAATCTCGATAAAAAAAAATATTTAAAATATTTGAAGATTAATTCTAATTTGCAGTTCAGTTTTTACTATAACTCCAATCCTACGGCGAACCATCATCCTCAAAGTCCATCCTACAGCACTTACCGAACTGAACCTTTAGAATTATAAACAACAAATATTACCACAAATTATTTAAGATAATTTATATGTATATGAAATTAACAAATGAAATATACTATTTTGTTTGTTGTTAAAATAAATATTAAAATTTAATTAAAAGTAATTTTAATTTATATAATTATATATAAATTCAAAGTATTTTTTATTAAATTATAATATATAATTATATATAAATTAAAAGTTCTTTTTATTAAATTTTGATATTATTTTAACAACAAACTAATTTTAAGAACTGAATAATTGAGTATAGCTGGCATACATGAGCAAATGAAACATGTACTATACTACTATAAATTAAAATTATAAAATGCAAATTCAAAAACATTCGAAAAGCAATAGCCTCGATTAAAGGAAGTGGCAAACTAAGTCTGCCAGCCACAATTAGGCTTAGGGCTTTAGGAGAGGTTATCTAAAGGAGTCCTACAAATAAATTATAAATGCATACTTATAATTAAGATCAGTATTAAAGTCCACATTTAAATATAAGTCACGCCATAAATAGCAATTTCAAATGTAAATTTTGCTCAACAACGTTTTATTAATATATATTTAATTAATAACAAATATTTGCCTCGATAACTCGTAAGAAACATTAGCAACAATGGCCTGTCTAGATGGTATAGACCAGGATGGGCTTGGAGCGTATGATCTGGGCAGAGCGCAGTTTCTCTGACACTGGACGGCGCACGCGCAGGCGACCGTTGCGCGCAAGGATCAGGCTGGCGGGAATGGGCTCTGAAGCTGGATCGGCATCGGCTGGAGACACATCTTGATCCTGGTCCAGAGCAGCTGCAGAGTCGGCAGGTGCGCCATAAGTGTTGTCGGGCTCGGCGGCTGGTGGGCCATAGGTGTTGTCGGGCTCGGCGGCTGGTGGGCCATAGGTGTTGTCGGGTGGGCCATAGGTCAAGTCGGGCTGCGCCTCGGTCTCCGTCTCGGTGGGCAGGTCAAAGGCTATGGCGGGCGTGACACCTGCAGGAGGATAAGGCGCCGAGGCTGGAGTAGGCGCCACGTCCACAGCTGGGTCTGCAGGCGCTGGCGGCGCCTCCTCCTGGCGAGCCAAGCGGAAGCGGGATGAACGATTGCGCAGACGCGCCGGCTCCGCCACTGAGACCGCTGCGATGGCAGCCAGGATGAGCAGAGAGCTGGTAAACTTGAAAGCCATGTCGAACTGTTGCTGGGTGTTGTTAGAATGTTGATATCGAGTGCGCAGCGCAGACTTTTTATACACAAACTTTTTGGCAAGTCATAAATGGCACGCCGAGGGACACCCTCAAGATGGCAGCCACATACGCGCCCCTACGTGACAATATTTAGTCAAGGGCCCATGTCTAACCCATAACCATATAACCGCCGACCATTAATTCGATTCGCCACTTAACTCTGAACTTCACACACTCGATCGCCGCACGCTGCTGCAACAGCGGCTAAAGCCAATCAAATTGTTTTTTAACAAGTGCTGAACTGTTATTTGATATGCTTCAGCTACAGTGGGGCAAAAGCTATGAACAATAAATAAATGTTCAAGTAATTTCGATTTTTATATTATAATTTTTTTTTATTATAAAACAAACAAAAAAGAAATTTATATTATAATAAAAGAAAAATATTATTTTGTATTTCTTTTAAAATTTAAAAGTTATATTTTATATAAGAAATATTAAATATATTTTTTTCTGTTACCAAATTTATATTTACTATTATTTATAATAATAATAATATATTTTCTTTTTTACTATTCAGCTAAACTTTAAATTTTCAAAGAAATACAAAATAGTATATTTCTTTTTATATTAAAAAACTCTTTATATATATCCCATATTAATCAACATCGCCTTTGGCACCTTGAAGTTGAATCAAATTGCCCAGTTAAAATGAGCTTCGCCGCACTGTGCGGCGCCTGCTTATCATGCAGGTCAATGGTTTTTCGGATTACTGGTGTTCGCTTGTTTTCTTTTTTGGAGTGGGCTATCACATTATTGACTGCTTTATATGCGGAACGTTGCGAAGTGGTCTAGAATCGCCGCAGCCGGACTGAGACTGGGCCAGCTGCGAGTATAAAAGTCAAAGCTCCATATACGATCGGCAACAAAGCGTCACAGCAACTAAGACGATCATGGCACGTTATCAGCTCACTAGCGCCCTTCTGGTCCTGGCCATCCTGGTGGCTCACGTATCCGCGGAGGCGCCACGGCGTTTGCGTTTGAGTCGACAGCGCCAGGTGCTTGCCAGGCAGGAGGTGCAGCCCACGCCGTACCCGTCAGCAGATGAGCTCAAGCCGGAGGAGCCGGCGCTTATCTATGGCCCACCACCGTCCACGGATGTGGAGCTGCCCGCCGAAGAGGAGCCGCCAGCAAACAGCTTCCAGCCCGACACCGAAGAACTAGACGTTGAGGAGAACTCGCTGGAGGAGGTGACCACGCCGGCAGCTGTTGCTCGCCTGCGCACCCGCCAGAGAGTGGCCAAGCTGCAGCTGGCCAAGGCACAGCCCAAACGCCAGCGTCAGCGCATTGCCCGCCTGGAGGAGCTGCCCGTCGAGGCAGCAGCACCAGCCGTCCCAGTGGCTCCGGCGGCCGCCTTGCCCGCTCCACAGTTCTACTACCTGGGTGGCCAGCAGCCCTACGTGGTTGCCTACAACGCCCCTCAGCAGCTGGCCTGGTAAACGCTCCTGTGATTGATTGATTGACTGATTGATTGTTATCTGCATAGAAAGTTTTGAGTACATTAAACTGCGTTAAACACAGCTGCATTAAGGTCTGTTCTCCGTTCTCCACTGCTTACTTTTCAGTGGCATTTTCAGCGCTTGACACTTCTGCTCCAGCATCGACTTCTTCGCAATTCACTCGCCATTAACAGGCGCCCAAGGAGCACTTTCCATTGTTCGCATCCATTTTCATCCATTGCATATTGAAGTTGTTGAGTTTTTGTTGTGCATTTCCCAGCATTTCTCTCTCGGCTCCACTTTCCTTTGTTCTGGCTCTTTGAATGCATTTTTCATGCTTTGCCTGCTTATAAATTGTTTTTCTTTACTATCATTGCGTTGTTTTTCCTCGCTCTTGCAGGGCGTTTAAAAGGTTCCAATACTATTGTTGCGCGTCTATTCAAGATTTATATACTAAGTCAAGCTTGATGGGCTTCATGCATACATAGATGGGATGGGATGGGATGGGCTATGAAGTATAGTTTATGCAACTCCTATTTTTCCACAGCTGCTAATCATTGTTATGCTCGTTCAGCAACTTGAGAAGAGTATATTGATGTTGTGCCAAGCATATATCTATATAAATCGACAGCAATTCGTCAGAGAATTTAAATCTCAGATACAAAGTTGTTTAAATGTTTCCCAGTTAGGAAAGGAATCCTATGTTTATTTATCCACACTCCTTTGAGGCGTGGGATAACTGTGTATCTTTTCTTTACAGCTGCAAACTTAGACTTCTACTTAGTTCACTTCCTCTTTCGATTCTCTAAGTAGCTCCCAGTTAATATCTTCTACACATCATAGTCCGTCCGCCCAGTTGACCCGAACATTTTGATAATTTAAATAAATTTGATGCGCTAGCGAGCATTATGCAGTCGGTATGACACGACTTAAAAACCTTTACTGGTTTTTATAATTGCACACATATAATTTAAGCATTATTTAAATTGATTCATTGTGCTAATTTTAGCAAAAAGTTTCCTTAATCTATGTAAAATAAAGAGTCTGAGTCAGTCGAACAAAGTCCAAGGAAGTTGAACGAATTCGTATACCCTGAAGCGAACTTTGCCTTACTATGAAACAGGTTAATTTTGGATAATTAAAAGAAATAATAAATGCTAGTCCTCTAGACAAATCTTAGAGTTATAGAGCCAGAAAGAGTATGCTAGATCGAGCATGGGGTTCCTTCATGCAAAGTGACTTTGATAAAGGGATTGTGGGTGGCTCGATAAAGGCAAGGAAAAGATACCATTGGAATAGATATCGTTGGGCTCTTGATTTATCATTACATTGCTTATCAGGTCTTGCGAATAGATAATTTATTTTGGGAGCTCAGAGTCTATAAAATAGAAGCTCCGCAATGACTCAGTTTAGTTTTCGCCGAACCCGACAACAATTGGAATAGAAAACGCTATGGAGGGCAAAATACTGAATATAGAACTGGAAGAGAATGCCGCCGCAGCTGCGACCTCTGACAACATTGCAGTGAGTACTACAAAGGGGCTGGCTAATTGGAAACTACAGTAAATACTCATTACAGTGTCCATGCAACTCCTTCGATCATTTCGACAACAGCTTACTGGAGCCGGAGCCTGAGATGGAGGGCGTGGTTGGCATAGTAAAGAGCAGGGACTCCCAAATTAATGATCTCAAGGGAAAATTGTCGGAGCTGGAAATAAAAGCATCCGTGTTCGGCGAGAAGGAGAGTCTCTATAAGGACAAAATCATGTACATGGAGGAGCTAATCGCTGCACTCAAATCATCTAGCCAGAGTCCATCCAAGGAAAGTGAAGACCAATCGAAAATCCGATTGGACGAGATTAAGCTGAAGGTGTCCGAGGTCCAGAACGATTTGAATGTCAAGCTTGCAGGCCGAGATGAGACCATCAAGTCCTTAAGGAAGCAGATATCGGAGCTAAACACTAAAATAAATGAATTTGAGAAGAAGAAGAAAGCCAAAAACATTTTCATCACAACTCCCTACGGCGTGACGAAGCAGCTTATGCTCGTGCCGGGCTTTCCAGCTTTTCCCTGCACACTTGAGCACGAGATCGCTGGACCGGGTTGGGTCGTGATCCAGCGCCGCATCGATGGCCATACAAAGTTCCAAACTAATCTGGAGGCATATCGAAATGGCTTTGGCGAGCCCAACGGAGAGCTGTGGATTGGCTTAGTTAAGCTGCACGCGATAACGAGCCATCAGCGCCACGAGCTCTACGTGCACATCGTTGGCTACGATCACGCCACCCACTATGCTCGCTATGACAACTTTGTGGTGGGCAGCGCAAAGGAGGGCTTCGAGCTCAAGTCCTTGGGCGCCTATGTGGGCGATGCCAGCGACGCCATGCGCCTCAGCGAGAAGAAGCCCTTCACTGTGCCCACGACCAAGTTCAAGAGCGGCTGGTGGTGGTACGACAACATAATACCCACATGGTAAGTGCTGATGATGAAATTCAAGCGGATCTGTCTCTTATCTATTCTTAACTGCAGCAACCCGAACGGCGTGTGCTCCAAGAAGCGAGTCGACGACCAGGAGAACATATTTTGGGGGCTCAAGGAGTGGGGCAAAAAGGGAAATTACGTCCGCTCCATACAGATGCTGATAAAGCCCAAGATAATCAAAGCCAAATAAAGACCAGAAGCATAAGTTTCGATAAATATTATTTATATAATATATATATACATATATATGTGTATATTCCGCTATTGTATGGGCTCTTTACAATCCCCACACAATCAGCATTTGCATATTGCTTTTATAATATAATTTGTATTTTATATTTTCTCTATTTGAATGTCGAATCGCAATCTTATCGCTTGAGCAATCACAATTCATTCCCCACGATTTTGGTATTTCCTCCGGTTTTTCAAGATAATATGCTGAGTAAGCGTATGTACACTTTGTACTCTCTCACACACACATACGCACTCTGTGTGTGCTCGTGCATTAATTAGCCATGAGTGTTAATTTTAGTGTGACTGGAAATCGAGCTTTAACCAGCAAAGAAAGATCCCCGCGTCTCGAGTGCGCCAACATTCGGCCTCGAGCTGTTCCGCAGTGCCTCGATGGCCTGGTAGTTGAGGAACCAGAACGGCTGATTGTCCACGGGCAGCTGGCTCAAGTAATTCACGTAGTTCTGATCGCCGTGCGCATCGATGGGCAGGGCATTGGACACGGGCACACTGCTGGCGACACTTGCTGTGGGCTGGAAGCTGGCCGCAAGTGGCGGACTGGCAGCAGCATCCGCAGCGCCTCCGAAGCGATTAGCCACGTCAACCGCGCCCGCGGCCACAACGGGCTCATAGCTGCTGATGGGCAGCACCAGGGGCACGCCCACTGGCGGCTTCTGCGAGGCGCCGTAGGCCAAATTGACTGGCTGCGACTGCTGGGGCACAGCATCCGCGCCGAAGCGAGTGGCAATGTCCACGCCCGTTATGTTCTCCACGGCCGTATTCTGCGTGGCATGGTACTTGTCCTTCTGGCTGAGTCCGCCCGGCGGACGCGCACCTGCAAAGGACGGCCGCTGAGCCTGCGCCAGCTCCAACACTCCAACCAGCACTAGCACGCTTAGACTCCTCCACATTTTGTCTTGTTTATTGTTGCTCGATTTCGATTTGCGAATTTCACTTTATCAAAGGTCGGAGATCACGGAACCCGGCAGTTGTGGCGTTGCTGCTCGACTCGCAGCGTCTGGTACACTGAGTGGCTGAAAGCGCTTGCAATTATTTAAATAAGCAGCGAGATGCTGAGCTGACTCAACGACTGGCTGAGCTGCGGCCGACAAAGAGAAAGATGCCAGGCAAGTTGCGGCCGCTTCTCTGTGTGGCTTATCAGGCTGATGAAGGCCTGCTTGACCCCCATGTGAAGCAATATTTCAGCCATTCCCGCTCTCTCTCGCACTCTCTCTCGCCCCTGCTTCGAACGATTAGCAGTGATTAGCACGTGAGGTTGAACAGACTTCGGCTCGGCTTGAGCGAAAGTCTCTGTGGCGCTTGGCTACAATAAACCGCTCAGCGCTCGTTAGACTTGACTAATACCACAGGGTATACGCGATTCGATCACTCTGATAATTCAGCATTCTAATTAGCAGTTTTTCTATCTTATTGTTTCGAGTCCCCTTCTCCACTAGGTAATTAAATTCTTATTAAAGCTGAATAGTTCTCGGGGGTATAAAGGCTTCACAGGTGTTAAGTGCCTTTAGCAACAGATTGGTAAGAAATATATATATCTTTCTCGAAACTATGATAAATACATTCCTTATTAATCTGCCTGTGATTCCCTGCCTTTACCTTTTTGCAGGGTAGAGACGCTTCGATTCCTGGCCAATTGAACTTGAATTTCTTGTTTACTTGCGGTTTGGGAGTTGCCCAGCCCAATGTAAGCAGCTTCGTCTTCGTCGTCATGTTTTTATGACGCGTACGCGTGCGCTCCTTAACCGGTTAGCTGTGCTGGCCAGCCCCGCAGTTTGTTTTGGCTCTGCGCATGGGAGTAATCCGCTCCAAACCCCCGTTTCGTGATTCATAGAGGCAGACAGCGTGTCTGAGCACGATCTGCGCGAGCTTTTGTTATGTTTCCCGAACATTTTATTTGCAATTCGCTTACAATCAAAGGTAAATTTCAGATGTTGAATAGTTTGCTGTGCGTGTGTGAGTGCCTGGGTGGGTGAGTGTGTGTGTGAGTAGCTGATATGCCGTCATCAGGGAGCTTCGTTGAGTCGTCATGGGTTTTCGGCATCTGGCTAAGTGCGACTGCCCAGCTCGGGCAGCTCGCAAGCAGATGAGTCTTCGCATCTAGACGCGTCTCACCACAGAGCGAGCGGCGCTCAGCTTGGCCGGGCGTGCCGCGGCGGAGGCAACGCGACGGTAGGCCACAGGCTGGGCGCGTCGGAGCTTGGCCGCGCGTCTGGCGGCCACAAGGCGCGCCTGCTCGGCGGGCACATCGGCGGCGGGGTCAGCTGCAGGCAGATCGTTGCCAGCGACATCGGGTGGACCTTAGACCTCGTCGGGCACGGCATTGGGCGCGGGCGCTGCGTCGGGCGGGCCGTAGACTGCATCGGGCGTGGGATCGGCGGCGGCTGGTGCGGCTGCCTCATCGAAGGGCACCTCTGGCTTCAGTTCGTCGGCTGAAGGATATGGCGTGACAGCGGCATCCGGATCCACGGGAGCCAGCTCCTGGCGCGCAAAGTAACGGGAGCGACCACGGCTCAGGCGCTGCGAGCGCTGGCGCTGCACCTGGCACTCGCTGACAGCCAGCAGGCAGGCGGCGATCACGATCAAGACTTGGAACTTGGCCATATCGATGAGTTGGGCTCTTGGTGAATGTGTGTGTGTGTGTGGTTCTAGGAAGCTGAAGCCGACGACTGCTGCAGTTGGCAGCCCAGCGCGGTGCTTTTATAGCTAGGACAGTTCTGGAAACAGTGGAAGCGGCTGCCCATGTTCCAGCCCCATTCGAATCTGTTTAGTGTGCGGTGCGTCGCATAGTCCAAGCATGGACATCCTTTTTTGGCGCACGCTCTGACGTCGGCGGCACCATTGTGAGTGGCCGATCGGCGGGTTTATGTGCGTGCGACGTGACAAGAAAGAGGTAGCAGCAGCAGAAGAGCTGGAAGCTCGAATTTATAGTTCCGCCATTAATCAATCCAAAACCGGAGCGAATACTATTCAATGGCAAATTCAATGGGAAGTCAAGAGCTGAGGCGTTGCCACGGAACCTGTTCTAGTTTATATTGAAATAAGTCCGTCGAGGGAATTCTTAAGTGTGACATTTCAGAACATATAAAAGGCTATGATTCAGAAGATATAAGTTATAAAAAAAAGGATCCATAATATTAATTAATAATAATATTAATAATAAAGGATATTTATAACATATTATATAACATAACATATAATATTTATAATATATTTATTATATTTAAATTGACTTTAAATGATTATAATAGCAAAAATTTTATTTTTAATGACCCAGAATTTCAATTGATTTATTTAAATATTAAATATTAAAATATTAATTAAAATATAACTTCTATATAAAATAAATTTAATCATAACAGCGCTAATCTGATAGCTTTATCAAGCATGCCATATCAATATTTGACTAAAGATCAAATTTTAAATAGTTTTTTATATATTATATATATTTATATTTTATATATATTTTATATATAAGACTTCGTATAAGACTTTTATGCCCAACTCACTATTTGTCACTATACAAACTAGTTTATAATAATTCCAAATATTATTTATCATTTGTTTTGCTGGCTTAATACTTAATACTTATATACATATAAATAATCTACTAAAATTTGAAAAACATGTGGTCTCAAGCCACACATTCAAGTGAGTTCAAAGAAACCCAAGCTTATGCAACGATCATTAAACTAAGCATTTTATTTGACCAGGGAGTTGAATCACAAATGTCTGTTAGGTTTGCAGCTCTGACCACATTTTATTACTGTTGAACTGAATTTTGAAAATTTTATGCACTCTGTCATTTATCATAAATAATTTAGAAATACTTTAAAATACATTGTGGGCCACTTCATATAATTATAAACTCAATGAAGTTAGACACAGCTTACTAAGAACTCAAGTTCAATTTGGAAAAGATTATCTCGAGAGACAGATAAGGGCTATCCCAATGAGCTCTCCTATCAAAAGAGTTTTCAGTACATGCTGCTGGCCATATCAGTATATCATATATATCATATCATATAGATTTCTTTCTTAAACTGTGATCTATCAAATTCAAACCGGACTCTGCCAAGTTTAGCAGAGTATAGCTAACGCCAGCTACGCATGGGACACCCAAGTGGCCATCTATGGCTCTATGGGTTAGTTCGATCGTTATCGGAAGACGTGACGCGATACAATAGTTAGTTAATTACTCATAGCCGCCCTTGGTGTTCACCTCAGCGGCAGTCGTTGATCGCATAATATCGATTATAAGTGTTTAATAAATATTCTAACACTCAAGCCCAGACATAATGCAATTGGCAACAAGTTTTCGCTTTCAATTGATGTGGGCAGCTCGGCAATGCTCCTTAGCCTTTCCGATCACGTAGGAAACGCATTTTATTTTCATAGAACATGGCGACGATTCGGACGTGGTGGACGTGGACGAGCAGCCAAACACCAGAAGCAAAACAAATGCGAAATATTCAAACCAATATACATATGAGTATATATCTCTATATAGATTTTGGAGTATATAGAATATAAAAATAAATCAATAAATGTGATAGCCGTGCGCCTAATGATGTGCCCCGTATGTGTATGTCCAGACATTACGACTCGACATGGAACGGAACGAAATGAGACGACTCTCGCTTTCATTGCCAGTTGCCCACACCCGAGACCTGAGACCTTAGACAGCCCGAGAACGTTGTATAAAAACACCAGACGCATCCGCAGCGCCAATCAGTTGAAATATATCGCCCCACTCACGATATACAGCACAACATGCAGTGGATACTCGCTCTGGTCCTCTGCCTGTGGGCGTCGGGAATCGCCGAGGCACGTCAGATACGCATCAATCGGTATGCGGTGAGCGTGCAGGAGGATGACGTTCAGCAGGCGGTGGTTAGAGAGGTGAAGCCCAAGCCCACGCCCACGCCCACGCCCACGCCATATCCAGCGGCTGGCTTTAGGCCGGAGGGACGCGCCTTCTGGCTGCCGGGTGAGGTCGATGCCGAAGTGCTGCCTACCGAGACCTCGGACTCGGGCACAACTACAACGGAATTGCCGCTGGATGATGCGATAACCAGCACAACCGAAGCTCTCGATTTGAGCACAACAACAACACTGGATTCTCTAGATGCCACCACCACAGCAGCGCCAGTTGAGCTACGTTCAGGCCGTGCCTTTGCCGGTGCGCCCTATCCAGCTGCCGGCTATCGCCCAAGTCGCGCTTTCCTGCTGCCCACCGAGCTGAGTCTGGCCCAGCAGCAGCAGGCAGACGCTAGCAATGTGCCCGAGACAGCTGCAGCAGCTGACAGCAATGCCAATCATCCAGTTTGTGGGGTCAGCACAAATCCGCTGAAGCCCACGCCAGAGCCCGGCTCCAAGGACGAGCCCGACTCCGAGAATGTGCTGTTCACCGCCAATCTGGGACCGGCTGTGCTGGTGGCCAGAGCCCCCGCAACCAATGGCGTACCTGTGGCCATTCCACTGCGCTCGCAGCCACTGATGCAGGCGCCCAGGCGAGGCTTCGTCTACACCACGCATGTGGAGCAGCGCTGGTAGGCCTAAGGTGCACCTCTCCCGTATTACATTATTAAACAGTTTAGCTATAATGATTCCCTGTTATGTTTTAACCAAGCTGAAATATATTCGAGCCCATCAGTACTTTATTAACCCTCATTAATTTATCAAGATTTACAGAATTTGGTCACGAAATGTGTAACGCGGAGCAGGAAATATCGATGAGCTCATAAAGTCTATATAGAAATTCATAATGTGCCTGCGGTGGCCACATCCGTTTGTGTGCGAAGACAAATTGTTAATTATATGAGTATATCAATGGACTTTCCCAAATATCTATAGGAATGAGGCACATGGATGCAAAGAGTGGGAGAGAGAAAGAGAGGGAGGAAACAGGCAAAGAGCAGAGCATCGATATTAGGCAGCAGCTGAAAATTCTGGTGAAACGGCAGCATATATAATTTTTATAATATTCTATGATGCAGTTCCAACATTCCAATCATAATATCCAGCAAGTTGAGTGCTATTTCCGATGTTTATATTTTGATTGATAATTGATACAGCTGTCTTTAATAAGCCAAAAGGTGTCAATATAATTAACGAATTTCACTGAAATTCCAGTTAATTTGTTAATTTTCAAACTGACATTTCATCTTGAAGTCTTTTGTGTTCAGAGGACGGAGCCTGGCACGAGCTGATGAAAATATATCCGCCGATTGCCAGCAACAGTGAGCATGAGCCAGAAAACTCAATGAGACGTTATTGAGTCATTCCATTAACGTTGCCATGCTAGAGAGGGGAGGGGCAAGCATCCAGAGACGGAGATGGGCAGGAATTGCTGGCGCCTGCATTGAAGCAGATCCAGAAAAGTCCATGTGACGTAGGCATATGAGAAATTATTTATGGAATAACAATGGACATGTTGACTGAGTCATCCAAAACTCATCCATATGCTTGGAACTATGAATAATTATATACCCAACAACATGGATTTAGCTGCACATAACTAGAAACTAGGAAATATCATATATAGGAAATATATATATAATATAAACGTCTGTAGTCTAACACTCCCCAATATATGCGCTCTATAGGCTGAAATGAAGTCTTCCTTAAGGAATATGTTGGCCATACTCTCTTGACCCCTTTAATAGTCTCTGCATGCTCTCAAGACTCTCTCTCAGTCTCTTACTTCCTCTGCATGCACCGCAGTGATTCACTCCTACTATATCAGAGACGCATCAAAATTTTATTAAATTCTCAGCTTAAAACTAGATTAGAGCTCGTAACATTTTCGATTATCGTATTGAACATAAAAACAAACTTTAACTGGCGCACAATGCGTGGGGAAGTGCCTGCCCGGGCATCGATAGTCAACGCAAATTGTGGACGTAATTAACAATCAGGGGATCATCGAGGCTGGTGGGCACGATTTCCACAGAATGGACCACCGGCTGCAAGTGGACATCGCTGTCGATGTGCGTGAAGCTGCCCAGCTGCAGCTCGTCATGGGTGGAGTGGCCGGAGAGGTCCGAGAGGTCGGCCAGGCTGCCGTCCAGCAGCACGTATTCTGCCTCCGGCTCGACGAGGGCCAGCTCAACGGCCGCATTGTTGGCAGCGGCTGCCGGCGGCTGTTCGGCAATCGCAATTGTGGCATTGTCTGTGGCCACGGCCACGGCTACGTTGGGCCTCGGGTCCTCGGAGGATGTTGTCGCATTGATGGCGAACAGTTTTGTTGTCTTCTGGTCGCTGGCTTCCTTTGTTACAGTTGCCGCTGTTGTTGGTGCTTCACTGTACTCGGTTGTAGTGGCGACCTCCGTGGTGGTGGGGAAGCTGCCCTCCCCACTGCCCGCAGCGGCTGTTGCATCGCTCTCGTCGGGCTCCTCGAACTGTTGCTCCACTTCCGCTGGCCGCCTGGCAGGTGTACTCAGCAGCAGCAGCTTAGCCGACTTCATTTGACCCACACTTAGGTCACCGGCAACGGTGCCGGGCGCAGGATCAACACTGGCCCAACCAATTTGCACGCTGGCATCCCTGTCGCGACTTTGTGCCACCGATGCGGTCGTAACTTCTGGCTCCACAGTGGTGCTGGCCTCCTCGGCCAACCCGCTGCCTATTGTGGTTGTCTCCTGTTGCTCCTCCGGCCGTATGACAGCCGTCCGCACGCCGGCACTCAGGCACAGCAGCATCAATGCTAAGCTAATGCCGTAACCGTAGCCGTAACCGTTACCGTATCCGTATCCTTTACACATATTTTCGCTTCTCCCGACGTTTGATTCACTCTTTAACTCTGCTACTAAGCGCTGACATTTTCCCGCCGAGCGTATTTATAGCTGCTCAGCAAATTCTGGCGGCCAACGCCCGTTTATCCATGCCCAATCTCAGGCACCTGTCATAATTTTAGCCCTGAAGCATTTAAATCGACGCGCTGCTTCCGCATGCTGCCCGAGCCGGAAATGTAATTCCCTCTGTGTGTGTGTGTGTGTGTGTGTTGGTTGGCCGCTCTGGCCAGTGTCTCAGTCGTGGTCATCGTGTCAACGTGGAGGCCAAAAGGCGGACATCGTTCGCTACACCTTAAACCTGCCCGTTGACCGCAATGATGGTCACAGAGTCAGCCCCAAAATCGCTTTACATATTCCCCAACCGACCCCCGCCCCCTCCCACAGCCCCTCTCTAACAACATGTACTTGTACTCGTTGCCGCTGCTGCTGCATGTTTCTCAGCAGTCGATTTGAGCTTGTGTTGGCGACGAGCAAAGTTTGCGGCTGACCAGTGCCAGCTGGGCAGTTGGGCATGCCGGGCACGTACACTTGGTGACTTTGTTTTCGTCTTAAATGCGAATTGGGAAAATTGAAATAAATAGCCGCATGTTCTCATACATATACCACGTACATATATCTATCCATTGGCATGTAACTCATAAGCGTCTAACAGCCCATCAGCAGCTCCCTATCGACTGAGCCACCTGCAGCACTTAAAGCTTTAATGTGGAAGTTAAAGTGTTTTGCTCTGTTAATAATTAAATATCGGAATATAGTATGCATAATATAATTTTAGTATTATTAATGATATAATATTTATAATTAACAAATACTAAAAGAAGAGTTCAAACTGGCAAACAAGAACTCAGCAATTAAGATATGCTAGTTAGAGCAGAAGGGTAGAGAGCGTGAAGATATAGAGTTAAATGAAGCAGGTAATGGATAAGCATAAAAATGAACAAAAATGGAGTTTTTTAAAGGTAGAGCTTACTATATCAAACTCATAATCAGAGTTGAGTTAATCAAAGCTTAAAGTCCGAATTAAAATTAGCTTTCTCTTCGGCAGGCAAACCCTAAAAGTAGAAAGATAACCTAAGGCATTTAAAAAAATTTATAAAATATTAGTACACTTTAGAAGACTAACGCACTTCGTTTGGAACTTAAATCAGAGCATGAATAGTAGGAAATCTGAGCATGAAATGTTCTCTTTCGCAATGCATCCTTTGCTCTCATGAGTAGAAAACCAAATTTAAATAATTTAAATAAAATTAAGTTAAATTATTGAACTTACGAGTCGATCTCTTATCATAAGAACGTTAATTTTCCACAAACTTCCTTTACAATAAAAATAAAATAAAATCTTTTCAAGTGCCGCTCGCAGTCATCAAATTGCATTTCCTCAATCGCTTGAGTCGCAATTTTATATTCCTGTTTGTTCAATCAATAAAGAAAGTGAAAAGAAACTTAAGATGCTATAGCATCGCAAAGTTTGTAATCAACAACGTGCGCTGAACTTTAAGGCAGGCGAAATTAATATTAATCTTAATATTATTATTGCCGCTGCTCTGAAAACTTTAACCAAGTAATTCCCAAATGAACAAAGTTGAGAAAGAGTTGCGAGACGAAGGCGAGGCAGCTTGCCATGATGGAGCCGCACAGCACTTGAGAAAGCTTTGCAGATAACTTGTCCTTGCTATAGTTAATCAGCAAACTTATGTATTGGAGCCTGGTTAAGCATTATGCTGGCCTGGAACTGCTTACAAACCTTGAGCTTAACTAGCTGCAATAGAGCCAATGAAATACTCCACAGATATATATTTGTTATTTGTATTATGTATATATATATATATAAGTTTATTATCGAAGATTCAACACTACTTATGTTAAAAATACATATTGTACGTCTTAAGTTTATGATTCTATGTTGATTTTCTTGGTTGTTGCTGGGACTTCTGTTCTGCTCTTTCATTTATTTATTTTTTAACGAAATTTCTAATTTCATAAAACGAGTTTGAGATGTTTATATGTGGCTCGAATGCATAATAACTGCATTGGAGCGATCGATGTTGTACAAGTAGAGTGGGTTTGGGTTAGGAAATGTCTGAAAGTTCTCGTATATGATGAGCTGATAGTGGGAGTTCTGGTAAGTATGAGATGAACGAGTTCTCCGCTACGCTTTAGGGCCTAATACATCGAGATATGTGTGCTTCGTTTAGATACAAGATACAATTAGTTAAGTACAATTACGATAATTATTGTTCAACGTGTGTGTATTCAATGTAGATATCAGATTTGCATTTAGATATTCGTTTTCAAATTGGATTTAATTTTAAACTCGCCTCCCTCCGCTTTTAGATGGTATATTATCCGCGTGTATATGACACACGTCCGTATAAAATGAATTTACGTCTACTTACAATGTAAAAATGTTTTGGTTTGTGCTTGTCGGTATTCGATTTAGTTCTCTTCTCGCAAGATACTACTCTGTTATGCTTTGTTTCTTTCCGCCTCGTTTCGCCAACCTTACAAATAGCCCAATAGCCACCGGGAAGCACTCGCCGTCTGCTGGCTGCTTAACAAGCAAACAAATTTCTTAATACTTCAATGAAAGTTGTTTTTCAAGTTACTCTCTTCTACAGAGCATAGATTTATAAAATTAAAAAATTAATTGATTTATTATTTTTGTCCTTAGATATTTCCAAATTATTCCCTCCGATGCTTGCCAGGGCGGCTGCTCCACCTAGGCGATGTTGTGCACCTTCGCCGAGAGGCAATTGTGCACTACGAATACAACGGGCTTTGGACAGCACTCCATGTCCAGTTCCTGCAACGAGAGGGAGAGGGGGAATGTGAGTTCAATTGTCTAATTCATAATTTGCAGGCACTCACAATTTCGCCATCCTCGCCAAAGTCCAAATACAGCATGCGGGCGCCATCGTCCGCGGAGCCTTTCAACTTGTCGAATGCGAACTGCCAGAGCTGTGTTTTGTTGGTCGCCGACGCCGCAGTGGGCGTCGAGGAGGCGAAGCCGCCGCAATCGTACAAGAAGAAGCCGCGATTTATGTGCACAACCAATTGACACTGCCTGCCCTGGTAGAGGCAGCGAAACGAGAACTCCCGCTGCAAATTGACCGCCTGATGGGAGCCCTGGACCAGGGCGCGCGCCCACGCAGCCATATCCCGATGCGTCTCCGAGCGCAGCCAGTAAACCAGGACGCCCCGCGCCGTGCCGCAGCGCACGCAAAACACCGTCGTCTGCTGGCCCTGTTGACGATAAGGTTTAGTTTATTAGCTCATTGAATACTCTGTCGCTCTCTCTCCCACTCTCCATCTCTGTCTACTAACATTTAAGGAGGAGTTGTTGCCAGCGCCCGCCAGGCGTGTTGTGGCCAGCGCGTAGCTCTCCACGGGACGACTCCAGGCTTCCACGGACCAGGGCGCGCTCTCATACACCCGGAACTCCCGCTCGGTGACCGCCACGAAAATTGGCAGCCATTTGTCGCTTTCGTCAGAGCTCTCCGAACTGGAGCGTCCGCTCGGCTAAAGGATTGTAAATAATGAATAATGTTAATATTATTTATTTATAGCCAGAGTCTAAAAATGGCTCTATTAGATGAAAGGCTTTTAGGCTTAGGCATTCAGAGATGGGGGAAACTTACACTTACCACCTCGCCGGCGACGCCTCCACTGTTGGATGTGCCGCTGCCGCCGCTGGCTGCACCGCTGCCTCCTCCGCCGCCGGCGCTGCCTGAGCTGCCGCCGCCTCCGCTTAGGCGCTTGCTCAGCCAGCCAATGTGCTTAAGCTCCCCAATGAGTGTCGACAGCGCCCGATTCGCCTCGAGCAGGGAGCGCTGCGTGCTGCTGCTCATGGCCGAGTGGAGCGCATTGAACCAGACCAAGGCTTCCGCGGAGTCGGCCGCACGCAGAATGCACGAGTGCACGCCATCCGGCGAGTGGAGCTCCAAGCAGCGGTTCTCTGAAATTTCAGGATTAGCTTTGCCCAAAGACCATACACCAAGGACCACTCACCCGGATCGATGTACTTGAGATTGCGCGCCAGATGCGTCAGCTGCAACGGGATGTAGCGCGTATCGGCCCGCGGCGTCGTCTTGGGCGTCGGCGCTGGCGGAGATGTGGGCGCGCCCGGACCCAGTGGGCAGAGAAACGCGCGCTGCAGCTCCCAGCCCACCTCAGAGATAATGCTCGCCTTGCGAAAATAGGGCGTCACCTCGCGCAGAAATTTAACTGCAAATACAGACATCAATATGCGAAACACATGAATATGCATGCCAAAGGAACGTCTGTGTGTGTGCGTGTGTGTGTGGGACATCAACCACAGCATCCCAGCCAACATTCAATCAGCCAGTCCTTGCCAGCGCCAGAGCGTCAAACACAAACGTTGCGGCATAAATTCATTAGAGTTTCCGCTCCATTTTTATTCGATTTTGCACACATGCCCACGACCAAAGACACGCACAGTGGTGCGAAAGCAATTGCCTGGTGTTGCATAAATACTTTTGCTTGGGCTGTGAGAAGTGTAACGACCCTAAGGACAGGGATGCCTGTGTATGAGTTCTTGCTGAAAGTTGGAACATGAATAGGGCATTCAAGTGAGAGGAGTGACATGGGGTATCTAGGAGATACTCTAATGAAGAATCGGTATACCAATTTTAGATATACTCAGATAACTAAAGCTCGATAATGCTTTAATCGACTTCATGAATATAGCGAACAAAGTTATCGATTGCCTGAAACGAAGTTGATTGATGATGATAGTAAAATTCATAAAATTCTTACAGCACTTGCCCCACTGTGCAGCTGCTATGCAAATTCTGAGCGCAGGTGGCTTGTAGTAGATAGATACTCGTTTATCTGACTCTCGAGTCCGCTGCGCGGGCGTCTGTTTGTGTGTGTCTGTGTGTTTGTGTGTGCCTTCCGCCCACAACATTTGCACATTTCCGTGGGCGACGTTGTTGTCGTTCGAGTGATTTGGAAATTCAATTTTCACACTTAATGCCAACTGTTGGCAGCGCCTTGTGGCTGGCGGGTCGGCGGGCTGGCTCCACTTGATGCGGCTCAATTCGTGCGCTTAGCCCCAACTAATTAGAGCAGACCGGGCTGGCATAACCGTCTCCCGGGCGGCCCTTCCGACAGTGTGCGGCTCTCGCAGTGGCTCACTAATTGCTTGGCATTTACGTGCACCAAATGGGCTCCGAGTGGACGTTGCCTCTAAGCTCGCAGCTCAGCAAACATTTACATATAGAAATATGCAACCGACGGGCAACCAACAGACAAACAAACAAACAACGGAGTGGGGAACAGCAAAAAATGTTGCCTAGCGTGAGGCGCTGCTGGCACATAAGTTGCAAGGCGGGTGCGGGAGCGGAGGCGGGGCGTTTGGTCCTAGAGTGCACTGAAATCCAAACAACAAAACCAACAAACGCTACGCAAAGTTTAGAAACAACAATAACAACTGTAATAAGTTGTGCAAATTTTTGCATTTTAGTGTAAATAAAGTTGCAATTGCAGAAAACAGGCATGGAGAACGGAAAGCAGCAAACTGAAAAAATAAAAGCAAACATAAACATAAATAAAACAATTCAACTGCGAATGCTGTAAGCCAAATGTAAACTAGTCTTAATACCTTTGCCACACACACTCCAAGTAAATAACCTGCTCTGACCTGCACGCAGCTCGAAAGCCAACAATTATTAACTGTTTACAGGAATTCATACATATGAATGTTAACAAAATTATTTTTAATATAATTTCTGTTTTTCTGTATGCTATTAAGAGGGAAATGTTGTTGTTTATTAAAATATATATTTAACTCAATATTTTGTATAGCTTACCAGTTACATACATATATACGCACCCCACATGTTGTATATATTACATTGCTTCTGCAGCAATTGAATTCTATATAGAATATCTTAACATTCCAATTGAGCGCCTTGCTGGCAGTGCTTCAAGTTTTGAATGGTCATTGTTATTCCGACAAAATCACTTCTAACGATTGTTCTGTCTTCTTCAACACCAAAAGACTTTAGTCAAAGTCAAACTGTTCAGTGTTGCCGTAATGATGACCGACCGAGCGAATTTATGTTGCCAGAGTTCTGGTTAAATTATTGTAATATTTTCATAAGTTTGGCAACACATCGATTATTCATAATTAAATAGCCAAATTTATTGCACTCACTTAACAGCAGAATGATAATGATTATGATGCTATTACTGATCGTTTAATAGTTGTTCTCATACATATAGTTATTGAAAATAGTATCATCAATATCTTTGTGGCAGCTGTCTGGCTACTTCGGCAACTGTGACTAAGTTTAAAAAGTAAAAGAACTCTAGTCGACTAGCAGATCCCCTTAACCACGTTCGATCTGCGTTCTTTTATCTAAATTTTTAACACGGACGGACGGACAGAAGGACAGGGCTATTGACTCGGCTTGTCTCCCTGATCAAGAATATATATACTTTATGGGGTCTGCCACGCCTCCTCCCTGTTACATACGTTTAACTAAACCATTATACCCAGATTTCCCATTTTCAATGGGTTAAGGATATAGCAACAAGAAAAATCTGTTTCAGTTGAATGTGCAAAAAAAATGCTCGATGTGTAAATACTTTTGACCACTTCTGTATATTCTATTGTTGCCAATAAGTTTTCACATTTCTAAATGTAAGTCTGACAGCTTTTCAGAGTTGTTAATGTAGGCGCAATCTCCACTCTCACAAATGCAACTCTGGTGCGTAGCATTTCGCAACACTGTCTGTGCAGAAACAGCAGATGCGAGCAAGTCATTGTGAAAAAAAGTTTTGCGTCAGAGTACAAAGCAAACAAATAATTATTTTATAGCAATAAACAGAAATTGGTGCGCCAAATCAAACCAATAACACTTCAAGTAGTCCGGAGACAACAACAGCAACAATCACAGCAGAAGCAAAGGCTAGAACTACAGAAAGTGCGACGAAGACAGCGCGTGTGTAAATATGTCGCACACTATGTTGCTGCTGCAGCGGGGTGCACACCACAAGACGAGGACGTATTTCCACTTCGAGAACGTCAACGAGTGCATGGAGAACATCTGTAAGATCTTCGAGGAACATCTAAAGGAGTTGAATCCGAATGTAAGCACCATTACGTACGAAATGAAGGAGCTGTTCGATTACATCGATGATTTATTCGAAATCAACTGCCTGATCTATCACAGTCTCACCAACACCTACGGGTCCCACAACAAGCCCTGGATCAAGGAGCAGATTTATAAGCTGCTGCATCAGGCGGCGCTCAGCAACTGAGTTGCGGCAATGCAGATGACCCAAAAAAGCTGAAAATAACAACGGCAACCGCGATATGACATTGGATAAAGATACAGAAAGCAAATGAATTATAAATTACTTGAACACAAATCATATTGTTATTCAATAAGAATGTAATAATAATTCTGATTCGTTCAAGCGAATATTGTATTGCGTCTACCTTATTTTTTGTATGGGCAAATGTAGCTACTACTTAAGGGTGAGGCTTAAACGCGTGTATTTGACGTTCACCTTATGCTGGCACTGAGAACGTCGACGGAGCATGATCAAACCAATGAGCGGCTCATTGCTTGTGCGTGGGCCTGCGTGCTTGTGATGTACATACATATGTACATACATATGTATGTATGTATGTACACATAAAAGAATCAGAGAATTTGCGGAATAGCGGTTCTTCGCTGGGTTCAGGCTATCGCTTAGTTTTATTAGTTTTATTTCCAATTGTTTAAATTGAATGTGGTTGCAAATAAAGTCAATTGTATGAATAAGTTTGCTTTTTTATAAATTAGAAAAAATTCAATAAATTATGTAGATAATATGCTGAAAATGTCATTAACATCCCAACATCACACAGAAGTTATTAAACAAAACGTTTGGCCAGTCGGCAAACACGTGGTCAGCAACGCTAAGCGTTGGCAGTTTTTCTATACGTGTGCACACACACACACATATTGAACTGCGAGCATCTAGAAAATTCTAAGAACTGCGAATTTGGTGTGTGTATCGGCCATCGAACCATAGATGGCGCTATTGCTAGCAATTGAAAATTAAATGTTTTGTATAGGGTTATGTCAGTTGAAATTAAACAAAAAAAAAAAAAAAACGCAAATAAATGGGGTTCAGCGTATCTCCTAGTTGGGGCCCCCGACTAGAGTTTTCTTACTTGTCTTTTTTTGTTTTTTGTTAAAAAAATATAATTCTAATTAATAAAACTACTTTTCCTCATTAATAAATTGAATACCTTTCAAATTTAAGTCTAAATATATTTTATACAAAAACCATAACTTTATTCAAATATTTAAGCAATTAGATAAGCTAGAAATAATTATTTGTAAAATGTTTTTCTCCATTTTATTTATTTTTGTCCCGCTCGAAAATGGAGCAAAAGTTGCATAAAGCGCAAGTGGAGATTAGTTTTTTACACCTTTGGCAAGGTGGCGTGCGGCGGTGGTGCGGCGCTGCACCTGACCGCCCGCATAAATCAAGCCGGAAAGTAGCCAGAGTGGGCGTGGCAGTGGGCGCACAAATATGATATCAAGTGCAGGCGGCGTTGCTGGCGCTCTCGCAAATCGTGCGTTAAAACTTTGCACAAAGTTTTTAGAGTAAAATCTCACGCGCTGCGTTCCGGAAAGGCAGAAGAAGAATTTGTTGGGGGCCCGGGCTGGGCGGGCTTCCAGATGCGGGCACTGTTCAGCCGGCTGGCAGACCCACAAAAGTATGCCAAGCTGTAAAAACCATTGCTAATGGACTTTTGGTAGGCAGGCAGTGTGAATGGGCGAAGGCAAGGGCTATGGAGGAAAGAGGGATGTGGGCGACTGAATCCTTAGCCAACTGTCGTCGTCGTCGACGCCTTCTGCCTGGGCGACGAAATCTGCCGTTGACATTTGGCAGTCGGAGTTTGGATTTTGTGCAACTGGACGGCAAAAGTTGGGGCCCTGAATCCCAGTTACAGCCGCCAGCTTATTTAAATTACAATAAGACGGCTGAGACGACGACGGCCAACTCGACTCAACAGAGGCGAACGCCTGAGTCTGGCAAACAACTTGGCCAAGTTGTAAATTGAAGTTCGAGCCAAAGGCAGCGGCATGAGGTTTGAGCACTGAGCCAGAGACCGAGCCCGAGCCCGAGCCCGACCCTTCAGCCCAGCCAAGCCAGAGCAGATCGCTGCTAAGCATTTACGCTATGCGATTGCCCTTTTGGCTGTGATTTGGCCAGGGATTGTCATGGTAATGCTAATGGATGCTTGTGCCATTTTACGTGCTTATAGATCTGGGCCAATTTAATTTAATGAACCGCCCCATTCAAATTATGAAAGCTGCCTAAATATGCACACACCAACAGCAATATAACAAAGGCGCCTCAAGCATACGCTAAGCTGAGAGGGATACACTGACTGGGCAGTCGATGATGTAACGATAAGTTAAATATATGATCTATATATACGCGAAATGTAAGAAAGCTAACTTCAAAGATGTAAGCTGCGAAACTTAAAGAGCACTTGAGAAGATTGTAAATTTATTTGCAAGAGACTTTTCCAAATTGTTTTGATGTACATAGAAAACTTTGGGTAGAAACATATTAAATAAATAAAAAATATAAATATAAGTATATTATAAATATGTAATATAAATATATATTAATATGTAAATATATAAATATATAAAATATATATAAAAATATAAGATAAGGCAGAGAAGCTAGCAAATGGGTTCAAGTTGCAGGCGGCAAATAAATGAATAAATAAATAAAATTATGTGTATATATAAATTAAAATTTATCTTTATTTATTCATCATTCTTTGATTTTATAGCTGTAACTTAAACTCATTCAACTGGCTTCCCTTGCTCACCTTAATTGGCTGAGCAAGTTCGAAAAAATCAAATTAATTAAATAAAAACTAAATTATATCAAATAAAGTTTACTTTATATATACAGTTAGAATCTTTTATTGAATGTAAATCAGAAAATAAAATTTATGCCTATGCAATACCATGCAGCAAGCTTGGTTGTTTGGCTGCTTTCAGTGTGAGCCTCTAATGGCCAGTTTTTATTTTCTTTATAAAAAATCATACTGACTAAATTTTAAGGAATATGGAATATATCTTCTTTATATCTTTTATATCTGGCAACAGATTGCTCCAAAAATATATATAAAGAGTTGAAAATTGAGCTAAACAGTGACTTTCCTTACCCCCCCCTTTGGGCGGTTCTGCTGGTTAGAGGACTAAAAATATTTAAGAAATACTGCATAAGAAAAAGTTAGGGAATTCATAATTAATATGAAAAAAGAAACATTAAAATTTATGAGTAATATTTAAAAGTTATTTAAAAACTTCCAGCAGACCCACATATAAATAAACGAAATAAATAGTTAAAAAAATAAAATAAATAATAATAATATATAAAAATAAAATAAATAAAAAATTAATAAAATATTTAAAAATTAATAGCAATAATAAGTGAAAAAATATCAATTTGACAAATCGAACCAGCAGCCAGACAAGTGCAGATTGATGATAATGATAATCCCTGGGAAATGTTTATATCTTTGGCATATTCATTCAGGCTTACGGCAAAATAGTTTTATTTATTTAAAAAATTTATCTCACAGAGTAGAGCATTGCGAATGCGACAAATGGATTTTGATTAGTTTGTCGAAATTTATTCGCTCTTAATTTTTGGGGCGACGAAACTTTGGCGAAATGGATCAGCGACATGTGCGAGCAGCTCGTCAGCTGCCTGGTATGCCGCTCACGTTGGCGATGACGACGAAGCCGTCATGGGCATCGAAACGGACGTGGACGTCGCAGTGGAGGTGGAGTTGGAGGTGGGGACGTGCCCAGAGGGCCCAGGGCGGAGGTGGAGGTTGTTTCATATTAAAGCGTCGTTAACATTGAGCTTGATGGCTGCTTTGATGGGCTTCGATATGTTTTTGAATGCGCAAAATTGCGACTCGTGTCCCATTTGCATGGCCCGGGCAAGAGTTATCGTTATCATAGCCGAAATATAAGCGCAGCTGACCTTGCGACCGTTACTGAATTCTGATGTAGAATCCCTCTCGACCCACTGGCCGGAGGTATGCACTATAAAAGCGGGTGCACCCACAGCAGCCAGTCACATACCGTTAACAAACGTTCAACGAGCAGCAATGAAGACCTGTACTGGAGTACTCCTGATGCTTCTGCTGGCTGTGGCCAGCTCAGCGATGCCGCAGCGCCGCCAGGCGAAGAGCCAGCGGCAAGTGGAGCTGTCCAGCACGCCGTACCCAGCAGCTGGCTTCCGACCAAAGATACCCTTCGATCTGCCCAACGAAAGACAGCCCCAGTTCGAGGAGCCACTGGCCACGACGACAGCGGCCTCAGCCAAAACTGAAGTGGAAGACTTCAGCATCACTGAGGAGCAAGGCACCACCACCGAGCTGCTGGAGCAGGAGGTGCAGCTGAATGCGCGCACACCGGCCAACACCTATGGAGCACCCAACCAGCCCGAGGATACCGTGGAGGTGGTAGCCCAGGCGCCCGCCCGAGACTTTCAGCCACCCGTTCGCGACGCTGCGGAGGACTTTGCCGCTGTTGCCGTTGATGGCATTGCTGCTGAGCAGCAGCCTGTTGCTGATCTGCCTGCCCTGGACCAGCCCGAGACGACGCTGAGCGGCGAGGAGGAGCTGCCCGCTACCGAGGTTGCCCTCAAGGTGGCCGCCACACCCGCCAGCACCTACGGAGCGCCCAACACGCCCGCCAGCAGCTATGGCGCACCCGAGCTCGAGGAGCCCGACAACGAGCTGGAAACCGAGGAGTCACAGGTGGAGCTGGTCGAGGAGGCCGAGCAGGAGCTCAACGCCGCTGCCCTAGGCCTGGCCAGCGGTCGCCTCGTGCTGCTGCCCATCAACGCAGGCGGTGCCCAATTCGGACGCCTCATTCTCGCCGTGGAGCAGCCCCAGCAGCAGCCCCTCAGGCGCCAGCGACTGCGCAGCGAGCGCCTGCGACTGCGCCGCAACTAAGTCCAGCCAAACCAAATCCAACTCCCTGATATACGAACTAGCAATGGTATTAAATATTTGCAGGCAGCCTTTAAGCACTTGTTTGTTTGCCAGCTGTGCGGAAATGGAAGTGGGCGTGGGAGTGGGAGTGGGAGTGGGAGTGGCTGCAACAGAGCCAATTCTCCAATTCTCCATTCGATGTGCGTGTTTGCACACAGATGGCAGTTAGCGCAGCTAAATTGTCCTCCATGGTTCATTGCATTGTTTATGCGTTCTGTTTGCCTCTGGACTCGACTCGACTCGACTCGAGACTCGCTCACGTCTGGGCCAGCCAATTGCCTAATTGATGCTTATAGCAGTGGCTACACTTGGCAGTAAATCGTTGTCGGGGGAGCGTGCGCTTAGTGGAATATCAAATACTCCAGGCCAGAGCAAGTAATACTTGGGCGATGTACGAGAAGAAGAATCATTCTGCAGTCAGTGACAGAGACAGAGATAGACAGGCCAGAGTATCTGCTAGTCGAGCAGTGCCTCGTGGTGCCTCTGCCACTTCAGCTGATGAAAATATAGTGCGTAGCATTCATTTTAATTCGCACGGCAGTGGCAACTACGGCTTTGCAGTTGCCACGCCCAGCCCACTACGCCCACAGCGGCATGGCAACTATGTATTTTGGGGCCATTTTGATCAAATGGAAAGAAAACTTTTCTCATTACTCATTGCCAAGCCAAAGCAAACAAACAAACCAACGAACCGACCGAGCCAGGCCAACAAACCAGCGCAACTAACGGCAGTCAACAGCTAAGAGTCAGCAGGCGGTGGGGCGGCGGGGCGGCGGGCGGAGTGGGCCGGAGTTGATGGGGGATTTATAACAGTACACAGCTGCAGCAGCAGCAATAGCAATAGCATCAACAAGAGCAACAGCATCAGCATCAGCATCAGCATCAGCTGAGCTAGCCATGTTGTACTGACTAATCCCACGTATGAAGCGTTGCAGCTACACTGAGCGAAACGAATGCAAACTAAATGCAAAAGCCAAATTTTTTACAGTGTACAATCCGACCAAACTGATATATAGAAATGGATTAAGCTTTGTCTCTCTCTATCTACCTCAACTTTTTCGCACAGTGTATCGCCTGCTACAAACTTTGCGCTTGTTAGCTCCGCTCGCTCAATGGCACTTTTCGAGCACTAACTCGTTCTAGCTGACTCCTTTTCAGATAGATATATATGCATCTAGATGCACCTATCTGCAGGCCGACGATGGACAAATGTTTTGGGCAAATAGGAACGTCGGGATTAAGCATGTTTGCAAATTTGCTTTGGGATTGGGCGCACGTACCTTCGAGGTCCACCACACGGCCGGCACGCTTGAGAGCGCGCACTGCCTCGTCGTGGGTGGCATCGCGCAGCTCCTCGCCGTTCACGGTGAGTATGGCATCGCCCACGTAGAGGCCCTTGGCCTGGTCGGCGGCCATGCCCCGGAAGATCTTCGAGATGAGGATGGGCATGCGGTTCTCGCGGCCGCCCTTGATCGATATGCCCAGGCCGTTGTTGTCGGACTTGATGATGCGCACGTGGCGCTTCTGGTTGGCCACATGATCAGGTACATCGCACATATCCAGGCCGCCGGCGTCCGCGTTGTTATTGTTGTTCAGGCAAAGGTCGCCGTTGTCATTGTTGCCGCTGCCAGTGCCCACGGAGCCATCCAGCTCGGTGTCCTGCACAACCATGCCCTGCAGCGAGGCAGAGCTGGGCAGTGTTCCATTCTGGCTGGCACCGCCTCCGCCGCTGTGATTGCTTCTGCAAGAGTTGGGATACACGTAACACCCTCTCTCTCCATCTCTCTCCCTCTCCCTCTTATACATACCCAAGCGTGCCGTTGAGTGTTGTGGACTGGCCGTCGCTGGATTGATTCGTCGAGTCGCACGACTCGTCCAGACTAACGGCCAGAAAGTCCGTCTCCAGCGTCACCATCACTCGGTACCAGGAGCCACGCACGCGCGTCTCCAAATTGCCGCAGCGCATACCCGACGGCGAGGGCGAGTGCTGCTGCGGTATGGGCTGCTGTGCCGCTGGCGGCGCACGCCCCAAACTCGACGATTCCACCATGATGCTAGCTTACAATGGTTGCCGGGCAGAACAATCTACATTGCAGCGTGTATGGAATCTGCAAAAAGCCAGACAAAGTCGAGGATTAACTGAGAATATGTCGGAATATGTCTCTTAGTTAACAGCTTATTCTACGGCGGATTCTCATACAAATCACAGACTGTTTCATTAAATTTATAACTTCAGCTGAGCAATTTAAATTCCCCTCTTTAGCTTTTGCACGCGTAAATTGTCATTTGCCCTTAGTTAGAGGGGGCGACCTCTCCGTCCTCTCGCGTCCTTAATTCAATTACTGTTTCCGTCTGTAACTCTTTCGCTTTTTAGTTCTCCCCCTTTTTGAATAACTCCATTACTCCATTACTTTTACTTAATGTCAACCCTCTTTCTTCATCATCCACACTTAATCACAATCTTTTACCTTGATTTCTTATCTGCCCCTCCCACAGTCCTCTACATTGTAAGATTATGTCTTATATATAATATATTTTATTCATTTTGGCCTATAGTCCGCACTTTATATCTTGATTTATCTGTGCCTCTCACTCGCTTTCTCTCTATCAATCTCTATCGTTCTCTCATTCTGTCACTATTTCTCAGTGTATATCTGACCTATTTATCTTTTCTCTGCCTGTCCCTCTCCCTTCATACCTATTTTCATGGCTTTTCTCACTATTTCCCTATCAGTCTCTCAGTCTTTCTCACTGCCTCTCGCTCTCTCACTCTGTGTGGCTGTAATTTGTATCTCTCTCTGCCTCACTCTGTCTCTCTTTCTGCCTATCTCTCTCACTCTGTCTCTCTCTCTTATTCTCCCTCCCTCTCCCTCTCTCCATCTCTCTCTCTCTTTCTCTCTGTTTCTCTCTCTCGCTCTCTCTCTCTCTTTGTATGTCTCTCATTCTCCCTCTCTCTCTCTCCCTCTCTATCTTTCTCTCTCTCTCTCTCTCTCTCATTCTCCCTCCCTCTCCCTCTCTCTCTCTCTCTCTCTCACTCCCCCTCTTTCTCCCTCTCTCCCTCTCTCTCTCTCTCTCTCTCTCTCTCTCTAAATCTGTCTCTCATTCTCCCTCTCTCACTGTCTATCTTCCACTCTCTCGCTCTCATTCTCCCTCTATCTCTCTCTCTCTCTCTCTCTCTCTTATCTGTCTCTCATTCTCCCTCTATCTCTCTATCTCTCTCTGCTCCTTATTCTTTTTATCTCTCTCTAATTCCCTTTCTCGTCTCTCTCTCTCTCTCTCTCTCTCTCTCTCTCTCTCTCTTTCTCTGTTTCTCTTTGCTATCATTAATCTCACTTTGAGGCTAAGGCTCTCTTAATTAACCTTCCTCACACTGTTGCAATTACTCAAATATCATTTTTCATTCTACTCATTTATATATTCTGCTTACTCTTTCTCTCTCTCTCTCTCTCTCTCTCTCTCTAATGGAAATATAACGATTTCCTTTCCCATTTCAATCCAACGACAACTATCCCCCTGGTTGGCTTCGGAGCATTGACACCTTAATTTCCGTGCGCTGTCGCAGAGCATTAGTCAACTCGATATTAATTTAGACAGGCGGCTGTCAGAGGTGAAAACAATTGGGTCTTAGCGGATCGCAAATGAAGTGTCCGCAAGGCAGCCACAAATTTGGGGCAGGACGCCACAACATTTGTCATTGTTTTCTGGCCACGATTTATTGCATTCCACGCACAGAGCTGGCTCCAAGGAGAAGCAGGAGTGGAGCAGAGAGACGGAATAGATGGAATGCAAATGCAGCGAATTGTGCGCATCCTGTGCATCCGGCACATTCACATCCTTTGCAGCAACAGTCGGCAGCATCAGCAGCAGTCGCAATTACGCATCTTGTCGCCGCCGCGGGGGGAGTTTTTGTCTGATTTTGTTTTTGACAAGTGAGTGTTCCCCTGTGCCCCGCACGCCCGCTAGTCTCCTTTGGCCCAACCTCAATAAACATGGCTCGGGGCAGGCAGGCATCAGCTCCTGCTCGCTCAGCGTGCGTGTGTGTGTGTGTGGCATTTGTATGTACATTTCCGCTGACGCTTGAGCAGGAAGTAATTTTGCCACTGCACTCGGTCTTTGCCTCAGTCGCTGGCGCTGCCGCTGCCGCTGCCACTGCCACTGCCTCTGCAGACGCTGGCGTCAACGTCGCCTGAGTCTGTTTACTTTGCAATTTATTGTGCAACATTTGTAATTATTATTGCAATGCTTGCATACTTCTTGGCACTGCTGCTGCCCCCTCCCCCCCTCCAGCAACCCCTTAGGCAAGAGCTGGCAAAAAGTTTTTGAAAAGCGCCAAGTGTGCGAATCCTTGAGACGGCAATGAAGGCGTCGGGCCTGGAAACGGAGACGTGCACGCCGGAGTTGAAGATGACGACGAAGATGACAACACACTCATAATTGTAAGTAAACATAAGCAAATACCAAGGCACACACACACACACACACACACACACACACACAGAGAATCTCTGTAATTTATTGGGGGCTGCTTGAGCAATCAGTCCAATCAAATATATGCAACAAATATAAGAAACTGCTCAACTCACAGGACTTAAAGCTCAGTCAAGGCTCCGTGAAATATTCGTGCAGATAACTTTATGAAAACCCACAATAGAAGAAGAAGCCTTTATTCTCGTACAAAAGTTTTTGCCTTTCTAAAAAAAAGCTTTTACAACTTATATATATCTATCGTTAAAGCCATTCAAGCAGCTCTCATATGCCTGACAGGCAGGCAGGCAAGAAGTAAAAGATAGTAGAGCCAGTGCACAAAAATACCTTTTGTGCTCTATTAAATGTATATTAAATATGTAGCTAACTGAACTAATAATAATGCAGTGTTTCTTTACAAATATTATAGATATATAAAGCTAACAACTTTCAGACTAACAAGCTGCGATGGCCTCTGGCTAAGACAATTTGAGATTCTGCCAACTTCAGCTCACAGCGAAGCTTGTTGAAAGTCTTCACTTAAGGAGCTAAGCAGCACAGAGTGATGACTCAGAAAGAATTTCTTGTAGGTTTCAATTGTTGCTGCCAAAAGAAAGATATTTGCCACATATAGATATAGCACTTTCTTTGTAACGCTCTTAAAGTTCTTTATGAAAAAGTATTTTAAATTGTGCTCAATAGGCAAACGTCTACTTAAAATAAACACATATTTCACGCCTGTTAATGCCTGAACTTTTATGTCGGCCCTCGCAGCCGGCCCACTTAATGCCGCTGGCAGCTGAGCCCGTTTAGCACCTCCAGCCGAGCTGGCGACTAATCAACGCGCTGTGACTAATTAGACGAAGTCCGTGCGGCAATCCAAAAATCAAATCGAAATATTAATAGCCTGCGGCATAAACAATGTTTCGCAACGTTGGCAGGTTGCTTTTGTTTATTTTCGCCGCTGTTCCTGTTGCTGTTGCCTTTCTTTTTTTTTTTTGTTGTTGCGCTGGCTGCTTAATAAGCGCCGGACGTAGCTTGTCGCCGGAGCCGTCTGCCGACTGCGGGGCAATTTTTCATGCTGCGCTTTGGCTAATTTAATGCCAGGCGGTCATAAATTATGCGGCCCCGAAAAGTAGGCAACAAAAAGAGCAGAAGCGAAAAGCCTGGGAAATGGCAGCAGCTGCTGCAGCAAGCACAAAAACTCTCACACACACACACACACACACTCATGTGTTTGCAACTTGCATTCAACTCGAAATTTTTATGCGCGCTTTTCAGTAATAACTTTTTTTAACTCCGTTTTTTTTTTTGGTTTTGCTTTAAAGTTTTTTTCATTGCTGCGTTTGCGTTTGGTTTTTTTCGTGCAAATTTTTTTCTTTCGAAAAAATGTAAAATATGTGAAGTATTTCAGCGCTGCGATGTTTTTGTATTGATATATGTATGTGTGTGTGTGAGAGGGCGTGTTTGTGTGTGTGCAAAGAAGAGCACGAGAGGTGGCAATAAATACGCAAGCGTTTGCCTTGAAGTGTTTGCCACGACACTTTGCCCCAAGCCCCAACTCCAGCTGCCAGTCAGCCATATATGTATCTCTATATATATACATATTATATATATATATATATATATATGTGTGTGTGTGTGTGTGTGTGTGGGAAGTTTTGTGGCTACGCCATCAAAAAGTCATAAAATCATAATTTGTAAACGGAATTTATTTCGAAAAATATTTATGGCTTGCTCCTTTGCTGCTTCACTCGCGAGCATTCGCGGAATGTGTGTGCGTGCGTGTGTGTGTGTGTGTGTGTGTGTGTGTGTGTGTGTGTGTGCGTGTTTACGTATGGCCCTTGCTTCATTACGGTCATGTCTGCTGCTGGCACCCAATTGCGTTGTCCCCCTCCTCCCCCCCTGGCCGCTAGCTACCATTAATTTGATGTCAACCTTGGCGAACGTTTTCTTTTTTTCCGCTTCCATTCGGTAATCTGCTCTATAGATAAATCGGTTCAATTGACTTTATGCACTCGCATGTAACCAACAAACTGCAAACTACGTACAGCAGAGAGCGTAATGCATTTAGCTAGATAACATCTGACTGCGCCCGCCCACTGCCCACTGCCCACTGCCCACTGCCCACTGCCGACTGCTGCAAATGAAGCGGAAGTGGATCAATTTCTTTGATAATCTGATAAGAGCTTTAGCCTCAAGTCAAGTAATATGAAGCACATATCAAGATGAAGAGCTTTAACTTGAAAGGGTCTTAACTTTCATTAGATTAAAATAAATTTCATTTCTCAATCAAATATATATATAAAATATGAAAAGGGAACATCCAGAATAATAATAGATTATATATACAATACGTTTTTTAATAGCTCTTATTATAATATATTATTCTCATCTCATAATACTTCATACATATCTTAAGCGTCGCTCTTCTATGCGCTTCTCATAACATCAACTTAGACAGGCAATGTTTACACAAGCTGCATGGCATTTCCATTGAGATAGATATAGATATACTCTATATTCTGAATGTTTAAATACCTCTTAAAGGTCGTCAAACGACATTTCATTATTTGCAAAGCGGATGTCAAAGGGGAACTATTTCTATACGAGTTCCATTATTTTTTGATAATTACAAGCACACATATCACACACACACACACACACACGCACACACACACACACAAGCTTACAACCACATGGTGCTAACGCTTGGCCTTGACACCAACAGCCACTTGCCACCGGCCAACGTTTGGGTGGAATGGAGCCGGAGTTGGAGCTGTGTGCGATGGCAAGCAGCTCGCGTCCACGCAAGCTCTGCCACCGCCCACAGCCCACTGCCCACTGCTCACTGCCAACAGCCATGAGCCAATCCGTGTGGCATGCCTCTTAATCATTCTTAACAATGCGGCGTTGGCATTGCCGTCGATGTGCGCATTAAGCAGGCAGCTCGCTCAACTGGTGGCAATCGATATATGCTTATATAAGCGTCTACATAATGTACCGCATATAGTTATAAATTGTGCACTAATGATCCTTAAATATACATAATGCCACAGCAACCACCCACCCACCCACACACACACCCACCCACACACACGCACACTGTGCTGCTGCTTTACGCATTTAGTTGGTTTGTTGTTGAAAGCTTAGCTGGATTTCTTATATAAGAGTATTCTAATGATGCGGATAATGAAAGGAAAACATTGAAGGCAACTGGCAAGTTCTATGGATTTGCTATTAGAACTCTGAATCGAAGAAAAGCTAAAAGCTGCTTAAATATACGATGATAAAAAAAATGATTCCTCAATTCTCATCTCATAATGTAAATATTAAAGTTAACTAGCTTTTTCTTTGAACTATGGCTCCCTCCGTCTCTCATAACTCACAGAAAAAGTTTGTTTCGTAGGCATTAAAATTGCCATATATATATAATATATGTTTTATATATGTATGTTTCCTAAAAATAATGATTATATAGAATTTTTTGCTTAGATTTTAGAAATGTCATCTTTGTAGTCCATCACAACTCCTCAAACTCATCAGTTCTACTCGTGATCTACTGATTAATGAAACTTGCGAAAGCATTTTGCATGCATAATAAATAATAATAATAATAAAATAATATAAATCCCATATGCAAGCCTGAACTTCTAAAAACTAAAATGCCAATAGTCATGCAGCTTGATTTATTTTTTTAAATATTTATTTAATCTAATACGAATATTAAGCTAATACACATCAATCATGGATGGCATACAAAACACTGCCATGAAGCAAAGCTTTAAGCACGAGACTCCTCCTAATACCTGTGCACACAAGAACTCACTGATAATATTTCTAAGCCCTGGACAAGAACACTTTCAGTCAGGTTTTAGACCACTTACTAAGCCGTAAGCTACCCGCAAGGCAAACACGTTTTAAAGCATGACACTAATTACATATTATTATTATATTATTATTATTTTTATTATTATTATTATTATTAATTATATTATAATTATAACAAGTAAGAATGCTCTAGTCGAGACGGCTCGACTAGGAGATACCCTGAGCCCTGCGAAGTGCCGATACTTAAAATATGCTATGCTTAGTTTACATATACATATACTGCAAGCAACACATACACACACACACAGACGCACGCTCAAGCACACGCGCGGACGGACAGACGGACAGGGCTATTTCAACTCAGCTCATCGAGCTGATCAAGAATATATATACTTTGTATGGTCTGCGAGGTCTCCTTCTGCCTGTTACATACATTTTCACAAAAACATTATACCCTGATTTCCCATTTTCAATGGGCTCAGGGTATAAAAATATATTATAATCAACATTAAATTCTCCCCCCATGTATTCCAATACTTAAATAATATTATATCAATAAAAAATGAATAAATAAAATTGCATATCTTTTCCCAAAGAATAATCTAAAGATTTCTAGTTAGAGCACTTCTAATATATTATTATATTATGCTTCTAATTACTTATTAGTAACTCGAGCTCAAACTATTTATTCAACTAAATACCATATACCATACTATACTATACTATATATTACATATTATACTATACTATATATGCATAAATATCTCAAATAATTCTGGCTAAAACATTCTAATTCTCTACTCAATAATTGTGAATGCTTGATAAACCCAGCCGAAATAATTTGATTTAGTTCAGTCTCAACGCAGCCTAAGCCAACTTGTTTTTTCTCTATATTATTATAGGTGTTTTTCCCGTTGTTGTTGTTATTATTGTTATTGGGGCCGTGCTCGCCCACTTATAAGTCCGCTATTGAGTTTTCATATTTATATATGCTGTGTGGGCAACCGCAAAGCCGCCATAAAAGCCAAAACAAACCTGAGAGACAGACACACACACACAGACACACGCACACACAGGTGGATTTTCAGATTTCTACACAGACCCAATTGAAGCTCCCCATCTTCCCCATGTCAACATGCCGAACTGACCTGACCCGACCTGACAAATTATTCAGCATTGATTAATTATGAAAATGCGTTTATATTGATTGTGCTCTCTCTCTCTGTGTGTGTGTGTGGGTGTGAGGGGGCGTGTGGCTGTCTGTGTTCAATTCCAATTCCAGCTTCGTGCCTGTTTATGTATATTTGTCGAGCACCGGCGCATGGCAGTCGCACGCTGGGCCGCGTTGGCCCATAACAATTACCAAGTGCTGATTGTGGCCAATGCCGGGATTATTATTGTGCACCGCCGCTGGCAAACACACACTCCATGCCACGCCCACTGCCCAAAATCAGGCAACTGCGGCTAATGGAACTGTGCGATTGCGAGCCTCTGTAATCGCTGTGAAAGGCAGGTGGGCAGGGGGGCAGGTGGGGCAGGTGTGTGCGAGGGGAGCGGCATCAGGGCGCGACGCGTCGCCTTTTCCACTTATTAATTGCCAGTGTCTTGGCATAATTTCCACTCATTTGTCTGCTGAATGCAAGTGGCTGCCATTGTTCCACAAAAGTCAAGAATCTGCTCACGTACGCCATGAATGGGGGCTAACAAGCAGCGGCGGGGGGCGTCTGGTGGGCTGGTTGGCTGGTTGAAATGCAAAATGTGATGATGCAGCTTCATTAAGTGCAATTTAAGTGCAATATCTTTCTTGTGCCGCCCTCGGCTGGCTCCGCTGCTCCACTGCGAGCTGATGAAAGGCGCGATGACAAAAGGTGCTCGGCCCGAGAGGGGGCGCAGGGACGAGGCAGCACCAGCAACTCAAGCAGAAGTCGAGCTAACTGAATGATGCGAACGAGCGCAATGTTCTCATTCCCTAATGCAAGTAATTGCACGACGCTCTGATTAAGTTTAAGTTGAGCGCAATTTGGGCTTCTGTCTTCCTGCGACTGCTAAGCCCAAAAGCGGATTATGTTCTTTCAGCTGTAATTTACACGTTGAATTCGAAAGTGACCTTAGAAATGTAAATGCTCTAGCACTCGGAGAGCAGCGCTTCTAATAGATCTGGGGGCTTACCACAGAGGACAGAATTTATTATAAATAAAACTGAAATTCGCATTGAGGGAAGTCCAAGACGAATGTCCTGGGGCGTTTATTCGCAGTTCTAACTGCTCTCATTACACATAGACTAAGCCTGGGAATCGTTATGCTAAGCACTGCGTCAAAGAGAAAAGAAATTACAGTTATCTGTCAGCACACATCGTCAAATGCATGTCAATTATGACTTAAATGCTTAATGCTAATGCCGGCAAAAAGACGCTGGGCGAAGGACAGGTGGCACATAGGGGGCGGGGTAGCTATGATGGCAAAGTGGCAACGCCAACGCCAACGACAGCGCCGCAGATGATGTTGATGAATGCCGATAGTAAACGGAATTAACTTTCACGCAACATAACGACGCTGACGTCGACGTTGACGTTGGCGGCGACAGCGACGGCGACGACGCTCCAACAACTTGAATGAAAGAAAAAGCTTACGCTAATGTCAGACAACGCTGCAGAGCACAACTGGAAAAAGCTTTTCGGCAAGCGCGCGTAGTAAACGTGCGGGTGTAGGTGGAGCATGGCTGATGGGTGAGCGGGCGGGTGGTCGGGCGGTCGGTCGGTCGGTCGGTCGGCTAGCTGGCTGGTTTAACTGGTTGTATGGCTGTGTGGCTGTGGGTGGCTGTTAGGTGCGAGGGTAGGTTGAGGGGTTAAGTCAAACAAACGACGCCGATGACATCGGCAGCGTTGTGCTTGGCTAGAGCTTGAGCCAGAGCCTAGCCTAGCCTAGCCTATAAATGTTTTTCAATTAATAAACAAATCATGCCCGCCCCTTCCCTTACCTTACCTTAGCGTCTCCTCTCGCAGTGTTTGGAAACTTAAATGCTTTTTGGCTCGACGGAAAACAATTAATGCAAAATGTTGGCAGCGACTGGCTGAGGGGGGGACGAGGGCGCATGCGCTAAAACTTGCTGCACTGAAGCATTTCTATACACTCACGCACACAGCCACAGCACGCGACTTGTGCGTCTGTGTGTGAGTGTGTGTACTAAGGATTTTCGTTGTAAATTTATTTTTATTTTAATGCCACTGTTCGGCGTCACGTCTCCTTCTTTGCTTCACTATTTATCTATTAATTCAAATAACCACTAGACACAGGCGGAGTAACAGTAGCTGAAGCAACAATGGCAGCCAATTAGTAACTATTATTATTTCGTCTAGCGCTTTTTTTATTATTATTGTTTGTGTAGCAGAAAGCTACGGCGGCAACGGCGACGCAAGCTTTGGCTTCGACGGCGCGCGGCAAACCCGTTACCGTTAGAAAATGAACAGCGACTGAGGTTGCACTGCTGGAACAGCCAGCAGCAAGCGGCGCTTGGCTAGAGCTTTTACTGCCAGCGTCGGCGTCGGCGTTGGCGTCGCCGTCGTCGTTGTTGGTGGAGAAGTCTATTAGTTGAAGCGGCAGCAACACGCTTAACAGTCAGCTAACAGAGCCCACTGTTGTTGTGTAACAGGCGTGCGCAGTGCTGCCACACGATTTGTTTATGGTGGTGAGCAGTGATGCCAGATCGCCTACATAGCTGGCAATGCTGTAAACTCACAGCTGAGCGCGATTGGCGCAAATTTGAACTAGGCGCGAGCTGTTTAAAATGAAAATTACTTTTTAATAGTGTTTGAGCATAGGTAAATAAAGGTATTCAGGCAGATAATTACTTTATTAGCTATTAATTGGTGAGTTTATGTTTGTAGATGTTTATGTTATGTTTGTAATCAGTTGGTCAGATAAGCGTTAAAGTGCTTACATACAAATTAGATTATTTTCTGCTGCTGTTCTGTTATTTTGTTAGACGGAAGATTGAGCTGCGGGCGCAAGCCCGCTTCCATTTCGAGCCGCATAGCACGCGGGTGCCCGAATGCTTCGTTATACGAATGGGAATTCCTGCCAAGCGCTGGCAAGTGCATATTTTCAGCGATTTTTTTTTTTTTGGCAAGGAAAATGTGCCGCTGCGGCAAAAGTTTTCCACGCATCCAACGCATTTCTCACTGCCTGGCAATATCGGTAATCATCAGCAACAAAAATCGTGTTGCAGCCTCTGTTGCCTGTTGCCTCTGCTGCCTGTTGCCCGTGGCTGTGTTGACCCGGCTTGGCCAATTATGCGCACCGCGCGCCAAGTGGTGAAATCGATGAAGATGCACAAATGCAAACGCACTCGGCTAATGGTCAATATGGCTATGATGATGCTGATGGCCTCTTGTGTACGATATGTGGCCCGGACAATTATGGCCAAACAGGCAGCTCCAGCGGCTACAGGTGGGTTGTGGTTGCCTTTTGGCTAACGAGCTGTGAACGTGATTATAACTGCCAGGCCGACATATGAAAATTATGTTCAAAATGCTATTTGCTTCGCTACAACAACAACAACAACAACAACAGCTAATACAATGGCCACTGCAACCAGAAGCTGAATTCAGATTAGGCAACAGCCAAGCCATCGAGTGAAAATATTTGCTTTGCATTGATCTGTTGCAGTTGTTGTTGTTGTTGTTGTTGTTGCTGCTGTTGCTGGCGCATTGTTTGTTAATGCTGGCTCACCGGGCATGGTCAGAGCCAATAAAATATGAATTTGTCTGGCCGCCGTGTGTTTGTTTGCGTCTCGTTGCGGCCATAGGAAGTCGGCCCCAGAGCAGAGTCTAACGGCAAAATGATAGCCCGAACAGGTGAGTTCATTGCATCACTGCGAGGTCAAAGTCAAATTCAGTCCATGAATTTGCAGCTAGAATGCGGGAGATGGAATAGAGAGAATAGAGGGAGGGAGAGAGAGAGAGAGACAGATAGAGACCGAGACAGAGAGAAGTGGAAAGCAAGCTCAAAAAGACGAGAGCAAAAGAGAGAGCGGGAGAAAAAGACGGAGACAGATGAAGAAGACCAAAAAGAGAGATTGCGAGTGAGAAACAAGAATATATAATATATATAATAATATAAATAATAAACTTAGAGAAGAACGAGCATGAAGAAACAGAGCAAAGGCGAGAGAGAGAGAGACATGCAAAAGAGTGAGACAAAGAGAGCAAAAGATAGCAACGTAAAGAGGATTGTAGATCCATTATTAAATTAATTATAAAATTAATTATATTAAACAAAAACCCATCCAATAAATGAGCAAGTTCTAAAGAAAGAGACGGAATCGTTTGTTCCAATTTGAAACCTTTTAGTGGCCAGCCAGTGGCCCTGATAATTCTTACAAATTCAAGTAAAAGTGAGTGTCTGCGGCTCACTTGTTGCTGCCCTGACCAGCCACAGACGCGTACACACACACACACACACAAAGCTCCGAGCCGCCCTCTGCTCGAGTGCATCACAGACAATAGCCGCATTGGCGCAATGTTGCATGCGGCCCAGCACAATGCTCATGTGACTTGTCAACGCTTCCAGCAGCAACTGCAGCAACGACACGAAGCTGCTGCTGCTAGAGATTTGCAAGCACTTCACAGCTTCCTAGCACACACAGATCAAAGCGCAGCTGCCGCTGCTGGTGTGGGAATCGGCTGCGGTTGCCGCTGCAGCAGCTCGCGGAAGGCGCTAAACGTGGGCTGCCACAGCGGCGGGAATTTTCATAGCACATACGCCCCATTGCCCGCCCCAGTGCCGGACACCGCCCGACGGACGATCAATCTATCGGCTCGGCTCGGTTCGTATCGTCGTCGTCGCCTCTTCTCTTTGGCTCACTTGTTTGGCGCCTTGGAGCGTTTTGTCAGAACATAAATCCTTCAGCTGTTAGCAACACGGCGGCTGCTGCTGCTGCTGTTCGCTGTGTACAGCATTTGAATGCAACTCCTGGCCACTTCACACACACACACACACACACTCAGACGTCTGCCATGGGCTGGACGTTTTTTTATTGCCATAAGTGGCAGGTAATTATGTCGCTTGCCTGATAAATTACATTGTTGACAACGGCGGCGCAGTTGCCAGTGCCCCGGGCACCAATTTTTGGACATCAAATCTCGCCGTTTATGTCGAAAATATATATGTATAAGGCCCAGACTTTCTTTCTGCTTACTTTTTTGTTGCGAAACAGAAACATGCAAACTTTTAGCCAGTCGCATTCAAATTTCCAACTGTTTACTCAAATTATTAAAGATAATATGATAATAATATAATAATAATATAATAATAATATAATAATAATATAATAATATATTATTTGGTTTTAACTTGATTTCAGTTTCTTTATAATGAGTGAAAAACGTATATTGGCTTTGTTTAATGCACTTGCAGAGAGTAGTCTGCCTATGCGTCCCTCTGATCAGATCTGCCTTAACTGACTGACTGATTACGCAATAAAGAGGTATGATACTTGGGATATATAGTATATACCCTATACATATAGTGTTTATATATACCTTATATATATATTTATATATATAAATAGTTTGTGCTTAGATAGATAGTATACTAGTATATATATAGTATAGATATGCCTTTTAGAGCTTAGAAAATTCTAAATAACCAAAAGAAAATATTTATATGTATATTATATGTATAAAGTCGGCAATGTAATATGGCATGGTTCTTTGAAGTCGGCTCCAGAATCTATCTTTTAAGTTTCCCAATTCACTTTTGCCTCCTACTCCCACAGTAGTGCTGCTGTCAGGCTGAGCAAGGTCTCATACAAGGGTATGGAATTGTAGCGAACGTATTATCCGAGTGGGTTTGTGTCTTGGCTATGCAGATGAACTATATCCTATCCGTATCCATATGTTATCCGTAGGCGCGGGCAATTTGTTTCCGCTTGCAGAGCAAGTAATTAAAGTGGAGTTTCCAAATATTCAACTCGATGGAGTTGCTCGAGTGCGGATCACAAATAAAGTCGCTCAGCTGCATACTCTGCCCCTTGGCTGCGGAGGGAGGGGGCGAATGCCAAGCGCTGGCTGATTGCATGTCTGCGATAAGGCGTGTGCCGCTGCTGCCGAGAGCTGGGCGAGATCAATCGACTGGGGCCCTCAGGCCCCGAGTGAGAGACTGCGGCCAAGTGCGCCTGATATCTGTGAACACGGTAGCTAACATGCTTAAGTTTAATTAATGATAAGAAATCTGTATCTAAGGACGTCGCCGCCACACGCTCCTGACGCCGTAATGAGCAGATCTCTTCATGGCCAGGAATTCAGCGGTGTTGGTGTGTGGAGCAGCCACGCAGGCGCACACAGCCAGCGGCTCGAACGGCATCAGCCATCGGCATCTCAATATCATGTAGATTTTTGCTAATGTGCAGCGCGGCTGCAGCGGCGGCGGCTGCGGCAGCGGCACACGGAGTCAATCTGCTGCTCTCATACTCGCCATTAATTAGTTGAATTTATTAGATGGGCATCTCGCACTCGCACTCGCACCATACGCCTGGGAATTTTTCGAATCCCTTGCATTGCTCTTCGCACCATTGGCAGCTCCCCGGCAAACCGGAACGGGCCAAGCATACGCATCTCCATCTCAGCAGTCGACAACGACACTCGGCCTGCCAGACCAGGCCTGGCCAGACCATCGCCTAGCTGTGGACTTTACGACGTGGCTTTGTTCATGTTGTGGCCAGCGAATGGCACCGAATATTTTATCTACATTGGGGGATTAGTCGAGCCACAGCCGCATATTAGCTGTAATAAATGATCGTATTTTGTTCCAAGCCAATCTGACGCTTTATGTGGCTGTATTGACACTTGATTGCTCCACCGATTGCCTTATTAGCGGCCTTATAAATTGCACCTGATTGGGGGCATTAAACGAATGGCCCACTAATCGATCAGCGAATGGGCCGACTCAATAACAGGAGTGTTAATCTATAATATATAGGTTCCCTTAAAATAACTCTTTTCAGTATTTTTTTTCTAATAGAGAGAGTAAAGAAGACGAAGATGCCATCGAAGTGATAGTATGCACGTGAGTTAACATTTAGAAAGATCTCTAATCAGTACATAAGTTATTTAAAGTTCTTGAGAATCGCATAGAACGGCATTTGCCAATACAAAGCCTTCCATTGAAACTGTTTAAAGAGACGAGTAAACGCACCTCGACCAGAGCTTAACTTGCTAAACAAGTGAAAACATGAACCAACGAACTAGTTATAATTAAATTACTCGATTACTATCAAGTACTTACTTGATAATATCCAGATATTAATTAAAACTTATTACTTGTGCATGCCCAGCCCCACTAAAGGGGAACTCGCAAAAAAACCTAGAATATTTCACAGTTTTTAGCTCAGATTACGCTGTTTCACAGGTGCATCGCTCTCGACCTCCTCAACTGCTTGTCACGCCCATCGCAAGGGGGCCCAATAGAAAAATTCCGATTTGGCAATAGACTTAGCTGCCTTTGCATTGTAAGTTCGTAATACAAATTGTTTCAGCCAAGTTGTTTTAGCTGCAGTGTGAGCTCCGTGTTCATTCACACTCAATCAATCATGCTGTCATTCCATCAATCAGGTCAAACAGAGTAGCTGGCAATCACGACTGTCTCATTGGCCTAATCACTGCAGCAAAGAATTATTTGTACTGCTGAATTTTGCCATTTGATCGTTTTAATTCATTAAAATGTTTTTGCACATTTGTCCAGTTGGATTCGGGGCTTGGGCCTGAGCCTGAGCCGCGAAGATGCGCATTGCTAAATGGCGGCCGCATAGCTGCGCTGCCCGCCGACCAACTTTTTGCCGCAATTCAATGCGGAACTCTGGCAACACGATTTTGTCAACCTCTAAGGTGAGTGCCGCCGCACAGAGTCCGCAGCAATTGCCTTCGCGGCAATGCCAAAAATTTGTGCCACAAGCAGCAACTGCAACTGCAACTGCAACAGCTGAGCTGCCGCAGACGCCCAACTGCGCGAGATGCGAAATTCGATAAGTTTTATGTGGATTATGGGAAACAATAAAATAGAATTTAGCTAGGCAATATCTTGGGCCACTTTTGAGCTCGATTTATATTTATGCAAAATTTAACAAGAGTTTTTATTTTTTTATTATGAAAAAATCTTTAATTTTGCTAATGACACTAAACGATTGCCCCAGCGTCAAATGACATTATTTATGTTGTTTTTTTTTTCAACATATCCATGTGAATCTTTGCAGATCAAGCCGCTGCCTTTTACAAATCCATCAAAGACACCTGAGCGTTTGGCAATTAGTTGAGACTGGGCATAAATCAAACAGTTAATAAGCTTCAAGCCAAACCTGATGCCAATTACAATGGTCAGCCAGAGAGAGAGAGAGAGAGAGAGAGGGAGGGAGAGCGAGATAGGGAACTCACCTACAATGCAGATATTGAGGGCTTTCTGGTGCAGCAGGTGCAACAATGTTGGCCAAAACGACGCCAGCCCAATGATCCGCAATTTGTAAGACGGAATGCGAAGCCGAACTGAAACCGAGCTGGGCTTAGATGAGGCCTTCGTAATGATGCCAAAGTGGTTTCACTTTTTTAAGCATCTATGCATATTGTGCATTCGGCCCAGCCTCTTGGCCTGCCGCAGACTATTTAACAATTTTTACTACTACTAAAAATTCCAGCCAATTCAAGAAAAACAAACAAAGGTTTGTTGAGCCAACCGAAGTGTAAATACTCTGCCAGAGGATGGGTTCTCCATAGGGAAAGACTTTTAGCTAGAGGAATTATGGGTATCTGAGCAGGCATTGATGGGTTGAGCATGGGAATATTAGAGGTGAATTCTTTATAGAAGGCTAAACAGTTATGTTATTTAGGTTACTAAAGGAAAAGGGATCTATATCTTTAAGAAATTGATAATGTATGGAAGCTATATTTAAAGCTCAGCATTTTCTGCTATTTTTGCTCCCAACTAATTACTCTGTGCTGCAAATCTTTTCTATAACGAATATATAGAATAGTAATTCAAGTTATAATGAATCTTAATAATATAATAATACAATAAATCTATAATAATATTAAATCTCCAGATTTTTTAAAAATTCAACAGAATACTCGAAAGATAGAGGATTTTTGTGAATGTTTATTGTTAAATCATTTGAATATTATATTAAAATATATAATATATAATATATAATATATAATATATAATATATAATATATAATATATAATATATAATATATAATATATAATATATAATATATAATATATAATATATAATATATAATATATAATATATAATATATAATATATAATATATAATATATAATATATAATATATAATAATTGGTAGTTGTAAGAGAGGGAATGTCTCTCTCACCAATACCTGGGCTCCCTATGCTAAGATGTGATCACTTTAATTGCTTTGCCTATTACTATATAATACATATTTTAATATGTATATTTATATATATTTAACATATGGCCACAAAGATCTCTCAGTCCATCCACTCACTCACAGAATCGTAATACCCTCGGCAAGGGTATTAGCAAACACAGAAAACAAGCTATTGAGATCTCGTCGCGACTCGCCTGTTATTTGTAATGCGGGCGTTGCAAAGAATCGCGGGTTGTAAAATCTGGCTAATGGCAAGTTTGTTGCAACAGAGCGTTAATTAAAATACAGTTTACATACATACGGAGAAATGGCCCATACATACAAACGAACCGTTTAAAAAGTCCATTAACTTGGCTCTGATATATGTATGTGGTGCGGGAATAATGCAGCCAAGACTCAACTCAGGTTGCGGCTGAGCTCATTGGACTCATTGTTGCACGAATTTGGAGTATTTTTGCGGAATCGCCAGCGATTGACAGTTTAGTCTATCAGCGAGCGGTAATCGTTGCAATTGTGCCCCGTTTTGGCCACCAAATGAATAATAATCCTTAATATGGAGCACACAAATGCGTTCGCTGCGATTCTCATAAAAGGCTCGCCATATTGACATTTAATACCAAATTGTATTCCATTTTTCGTTGTCGCAGTGCATGGGAATTACAAATATGAGCAACGATTGCTGCTTAATGTGAATCATCTCGCAGGCTCAGCTGCCTGGGGCAGAGGCAGCATGGAGCCTGATATCGACAGCCTATTTGGGTTCGGCATGAGCACATTTCAGGTGCATCTGGCAGAGCCTTAACCTGACTATTCATGTGCAGCACGAACCCAAAGCCAAGAACTACAGTCTGTCTGCTTAGTATGCATACAGCTGGGCAGAGTTGCGGAGGGCTGCAGCTGAGCTTATGTCTGTAAATGGGTATTAGGGTGACCATGGCTGGGGTGAGTATTAAGAGAGATTTAACTTAAGTAATTTAAGTCTGATTTTCATGTTCATTCTGCTTTGCGTTAAATTAGTTAGTCAATTATGATTTATAATTTATAATAATAATATATTGAATTCCAGATCCAGATCTAGATTTAACTTCCCTATAGGGTGACCAAAAAGGAGCAATAGGAATAGTGATCAAAGGCGATAACAGACGATCGATAGTTTGAATAGCTTCTCATATATACTCATTGGATTTAGTATTGCTCTGGCTTCTAGTCTTTGCCAATGAGTTCTTAGACTGCACAGTGGTTCAAATACGAATAATTTAGGTATAACTTGGAGAAATGTGGATACAGACCGGCAACTTGGTACACTCGAAAACTAAGAACTATGACAAACCAATACAATTTCCCATATAAGTCTATGTCACAATCAGTTTATCTAAATCGCAAGAATATTTATCTATACACGCAACTGTGCCCAAGTCATCTTCAGTATCTTTTCTCATCAGGTCAAATGCGCCAGTTGCTCCCCAGAAGTAAAGTCATTCCAGTAAACGAGTGGCTGTCAAATAGGCTGTAAGCTGTGCGAAAACTATTAGCGCGCACTGTAGTCAATGATCAATTTCATAAGTAGAGCTCAGTGACACTCGGGTAATTTATACACTGAGCGCCAAATGCAGCCAGTCGCCGAGACAGTGGCTGCAATTGTGGCTAAACTGCTGGCAGGCACTGTTAACAAGCCGCTAATGTTACATGCCAAATGATCACACTGTGATCTGAGCACTGCCGGCTGGTGGTTCGTGGTTGGGAGCTGCTGGCTGCTGGCTGGTGGCTGGTGGCTTGGGGTCCAAAGTGCGTGCATTTTCACAATGTGGAACATGAGTTTTGCATTTGGCCGTTGCCATTAAAATGAGCGCAAATTAAATGCGGGTCGGCAAAATGTTGCACACACAAAATTAGCACACACACACACACACATGGAGCGAAGTGGATTGCACATTGACAGGCTGTGGGGGAGGGGGCAAGGTAGAGATTTGCCGGCTACGCTTCGTGTGTTGTACTTGAATGTTGCAAGCAAATTATGCTGGCATTGACACGCCAGACGCTCCAGCTTTTGGCTTTGGCTACAGCCACAATTCCAGCTGCGCAGCGAGTCGATGCCGAGGTGCCACCGGCCGTGGCAGTGCCACTGGCAGGCAACAGCAGCTGTGGCAGCCAACAGCCAACAGCCAATAAAAACGCGCATTAGAAAGGTAGCAATTGCCTGTGGTCAAGATTAAAAATCAGAACGTGAGACATTTTACAAAATGCTCTTTGACTTTCGCTTGGACAGCGTCAAAGAGCTCAAGATCCACACAAATTGTGCATTTATCTATTGTGCAACACCAGATCGAATCAGCACTTAATCCCAATCATTGTTCCAGCGCCTCTCAATTCCCACTTACTATACGGCGACTGCACTGCTCTGATCACTGACTCTGAGTCTGTGTGAACAGCAGCTTACTTCTATCACAAGTCAGATAAATGAACGTCAGTTTCCTATTGCTCGAATATTGTGTGAGCTCCTAGTAGAGGATGCTAGGTGTTGGGTGCATCAAAGGGGAATGGAGACAACATTACTTAAGGTCTTTGAAATTGATATATAACTTGGATGGGATCACCTCTTTATCTCAATTGCTATTGCAATGTCTAAGAATATGTATAGTTGCTTAATTTAGATCAATGATCTAAAAAAAACTCTTCTACTTGACTAGACTCTAGATAGAGCTATGGCTAGAGCCCTGACTATATGACAGCCAAAGTAAACAGCTCAGCCGAAACAGAGCTGAATCTTCACCTGAATATGGCTAGGTGTTAGGTTCATCAAATGGGAATGAAAACAAAATTTGGAATTGATATTTAACTGGCTGAGCAACAGATGGGATCAACCTTTATCTCAATAGTTATTGCACTGTCTAAGAATGTATATTGAAGTATAGTTGCATAACTTAGATCAATGATCTAAAAAAACTGTTCTACTGAACTAGACTATAGATAGACCTATGGCTAGAGCCCTGACTATATGACAGCCAAAGTAAACAGCTCAGAAGTAACAGATCTGAATCTTCGCCTGGAAATACACATATATAGTTATATTAGCTTTCCATCATCCATTAGCGCAAGCAGCTCGACCGCAATTTCCCACACATTTGGGAGCCGCTGGACCCAGAGCTGGACCCAACCCAAAAGTTCAATAGAATTTTCGCTGTGCGCTGCCGAAAGCGTATCAAAAACTTGAAAAGCCGGCTAAAAGGCAGCCACAATTGTCATGGAGCGTCCATTCAAATGTCACAAATTGTTTGCCAAATCGCGCATTGGACATGAAATAGTTTCGACAGTTTAATTTGCCAACGGGCCGGGCGATGCCAATTGTTGCTAACTGTGACTGCGGCTGTTGCTGTGGCTCTGTGACTGCGACTGCGGCTCTCGAAGAGCTGGTGACTTGTTGGCTACCATGAAACACCTACCAAATGCTTTTGGCCATTATTGATCGGCAGCTTAAGGCAGCGCTGGCGGCATGCAAATGCAGAATGCCTAAATGCCTGCTCCATCTGGGGAGGCACTCTGCCAATGGCGATGCCGATGCCGATCCAATAGATATGAGCGCGGCGATAACGTTGACATTCCACCTAAATTTATAATTTTTCGCCAAGTTTTTCCCTTGTGCGCCAAGGCTTTTAATTTTTGCCGCCAATTCCGTTCACATTTGTCGTCGTCGTCGTCTTCCAGCTCCAACAGCAACTCTCGAGCGGATTTGTCATTCTGCTGGCTCTGCTTGTCGCCAGCTATTACAAGTAACTATACAGCTAACCGGGCCAGCCTCAGCCTCAGTCTCTGGCTCAATGTCTATTCACTATTCTATTTCTATTTCTATTTTTGTGTCCAATAGTGTATTCAATATCTGCCATGATCATTACCATAACTGATCTTGTTTTGCCATGGCGCCCGCTCCAGCAACCCCCCCGCTCATTTGGCTACTGTTTTTTTGTTTGCCGAACGATGATGATGATGATTTTCTGCGGTTCATTTGAGTCACGAATTGCTCGAAATGCTTCTTGCAGTTGGACAAGCACTTGGACTTGGTCTTCGCACTGGTATTGGTCTTAGTCTGGCTCTCAGCCAACAGCCAACAGCCTACAGCCTGGCGTGTTCTTTTGTCCGTGATTTCATTTTGATTTGCGCCACAAAACGTTGCACACGACAACGGCGCGATCGTAGGTGCTTCCCTCTCCAAATGCTGTCATTGAATTTTAATTTAATTCAATACGAGAATACAACAACAGCAACAACAACAGTCGAGTCTATTACAATGTTTAGAGCAGATCGCACTGCGATAATAAAAGCTGGGAAAATGTTTAGCTGCCTTTGTGCTCTGATTCCCATTATTGGCATCATGATGCCGATATTTGCTAGCCAAGAGCAAAGCCAACAAAAAAATGTCTTCATTTATGCCTTGCTTATGCTAATGGATCAGAGATCTAGCTCTGCCTCCGACCGAAATGCCATTTATTCGCTATTTATAATTTCATTTTGCAATTAGCTTCTGTTTGCGTATAGTTTAAGAGACGTTTGTGAAGAGAAGTCTTGCACTGAAGGTGTATATTAATTTATATATAATGCATGTCCTAAGTAATACCTGTAGGACCTGAAGTTTTCCCAATAAATATAATATAAAATGTGAAATATCTTTATTTTATTTTATTTATTCATTTATTCTTATAAAAGTTTGTTTTCATTTTAACGGCTATATTAAGTAATATCTTTAAATCTCATTTGATCAATTTAACAACGAAATTTATATAAAATCTTTTTATATCTAGGAAACTCAATGAAATGTTGTTTATGCCTGCAGAATTCTATTTCCGTGAATATTGTAAAAATTAATATAAATAAATAAATCTTATGTAAATATTTTAATAATATAATTTATAATTATGTATTATATTATATTATATTTTAATTTAATAATATTTAATAATATAATTCGTGAATATTGTAAAAATTAATAAAAATAAATTAATCTTATGTAAATATTTTAATAATATAATTTATAATTATATATTATAGTATATTATATTTGAATTTAATCGTTTTTACTGAAAGGTGGCAATTCCTGTTATTCTTATTTATGATAAAATTTGTTTATTGTCTTTTAATAAAAAATAAATTTAAAAATATGTAAATATTTATAATTGTGAATATTAATGACTGTTTGGCTGAGCCAATAAGCCAACTAAAAAACTTCCGTTGTCCAACTCTCTTGTCTTATGCTAATCTAAGCTAAAGACCCATGTTCTTGAGACTAGGTTGACCTGAATTTCCTGTGAACTACAGTCAAAGAGGTAAGCATAACTGTATAAACAATCGGTATATAGGAGTATATATGTGATTTGAATCTGTAAAAGTCAATATACAACAGCTCGCCTTTGGTTTGGGCTTACTTACTTAAGCTGATATAAGTAAGATCATAGTAAGAGTCCAGGACTAACAAGTAGACTAACAAGCCAGCTCCTATGAATTTATATTGCACTCAACTGTTCCAGTTATATATCTATATATTCTCCAAGTCCATCGCCTTTTCTTATTGGACATATTCCAGTGCCTGACACTCTACTCTATATTGCTATATGATGTACTATATAAAGCAAGGCACTAAGTGTTCAGTCTATCAGCTAAAAGGCTGCGACTCAACCACATGTTTCGATGATCATTGGGCAAAGCCGAAAGTCGAAAATCTTTATAAGCCACACGCAAGGCATTTTAATAATAAAAATTTAATTTGTGGCTAACAAATTAATTTCCAAGCGCATTTACACCTCCTAATCTCAATCACTAAATTGCCCGATGGTGCCAAAGGCGAAGCCGCAGTCGCAGCCACAGCAATTGCCAAAGAAGTAGGCGTTACCCAGGCGAACAGGCAACACACACACACACACACACACATTAGGCGCACCTAAGCGGCAGCATTAGTTTGTCTATGGGCACTGGCCATGGCAATGGCAATGGTAAAAACGTTCCCAAGCAGTCCCGACCAGGCCGGAGCCCTGGCTGAATGTGCAAATGGAGGCCGCAATTACTGCTGCAAGCGCGACGCCGGCTATCACTCGCGCCAACAATATCAATATTTATGCAGACGATAACACCTTCTGATTTACGTCAGCATCGCATGCAGATGCTGCTGCTCCCAGCAGTTGGTGCAGCCGCATCCCGTGCCCCTTCAACGCCCACAGAACTGCGGCATTGGCAATGGCAACGGCAACGGCGGCGGCGGCGGCGTTTCGATTTTTCTATTAAGAGCTCAACACTTGCGCTACTGCGCAGCTAGCAACGGGCAACTTGCAACTTGCAACAGGCAACGTGCAATTTTCAAGTTAACGCCCCAACAGGAAAATAGCAAAAACCAGAGCAGACAAGTGGGGCATGCCCGACTAGCAGTGAGCGGAGTCTGAAGTAGTTGCAGCCAGCTTATGCATAGAGACTACGGGGTATATTAATATACTAGCATAAATATTTAAAGGGTATATCTTCAGACTATAAGACACCTCACAGTTGTTGTTGTTGTTGTTGTTGTTGCTGCTGTTGCTGGCGCATTGTTTGTTAATGCTGGCTCACCGGGCATGGTCAGAGCCAATAAAATATGAATTTGTCTGGCCGCCGTGTGTTTGTTTGCGTCTCGTTGCGGCCATAGGAAGTCGGCCCCAGAGCAGAGTCTAACGGCAAAATGATAGCCCGAACAGGTGAGTTCATTGCATCACTGCGAGGTCAAAGTCAAATTCAGTCCATGAATTTGCAGCTAGAATGCGGGAGATGGAATAGAGAGAATAGAGGGAGGGAGAGAGAGAGAGAGACAGATAGAGACCGAGACAGAGAGAAGTGGAAAGCAAGCTCAAAAAGACGAGAGCAAAAGAGAGAGCGGGAGAAAAAGACGGAGACAGATGAAGAAGACCAAAAAGAGAGATTGCGAGTGAGAAACAAGAATATATAATATATATAATAATATAAATAATAAACTTAGAGAAGAACGAGCATGAAGAAACAGAGCAAAGGCGAGAGAGAGAGAGACATGCAAAAGAGTGAGACAAAGAGAGCAAAAGATAGCAACGTAAAGAGGATTGTAGATCCATTATTAAATTAATTATAAAATTAATTATATTAAACAAAAACCCATCCAATAAATGAGCAAGTTCTAAAGAAAGAGACGGAATCGTTTGTTCCAATTTGAAACCTTTTAGTGGCCAGCCAGTGGCCCTGATAATTCTTACAAATTCAAGTAAAAGTGAGTGTCTGCGGCTCACTTGTTGCTGCCCTGACCAGCCACAGACGCGTACACACACACACACACACAAAGCTCCGAGCCGCCCTCTGCTCGAGTGCATCACAGACAATAGCCGCATTGGCGCAATGTTGCATGCGGCCCAGCACAATGCTCATGTGACTTGTCAACGCTTCCAGCAGCAACTGCAGCAACGACACGAAGCTGCTGCTGCTAGAGATTTGCAAGCACTTCACAGCTTCCTAGCACACACAGATCAAAGCGCAGCTGCCGCTGCTGGTGTGGGAATCGGCTGCGGTTGCCGCTGCAGCAGCTCGCGGAAGGCGCTAAACGTGGGCTGCCACAGCGGCGGGAATTTTCATAGCACATACGCCCCATTGCCCGCCCCAGTGCCGGACACCGCCCGACGGACGATCAATCTATCGGCTCGGCTCGGTTCGTATCGTCGTCGTCGCCTCTTCTCTTTGGCTCACTTGTTTGGCGCCTTGGAGCGTTTTGTCAGAACATAAATCCTTCAGCTGTTAGCAACACGGCGGCTGCTGCTGCTGCTGTTCGCTGTGTACAGCATTTGAATGCAACTCCTGGCCACTTCACACACACACACACACACACTCAGACGTCTGCCATGGGCTGGACGTTTTTTTATTGCCATAAGTGGCAGGTAATTATGTCGCTTGCCTGATAAATTACATTGTTGACAACGGCGGCGCAGTTGCCAGTGCCCCGGGCACCAATTTTTGGACATCAAATCTCGCCGTTTATGTCGAAAATATATATGTATAAGGCCCAGACTTTCTTTCTGCTTACTTTTTTGTTGCGAAACAGAAACATGCAAACTTTTAGCCAGTCGCATTCAAATTTCCAACTGTTTACTCAAATTATTAAAGATAATATGATAATAATATAATAATAATATAATAATAATATAATAATAATATAATAATATATTATTTGGTTTTAACTTGATTTCAGTTTCTTTATAATGAGTGAAAAACGTATATTGGCTTTGTTTAATGCACTTGCAGAGAGTAGTCTGCCTATGCGTCCCTCTGATCAGATCTGCCTTAACTGACTGACTGATTACGCAATAAAGAGGTATGATACTTGGGATATATAGTATATACCCTATACATATAGTGTTTATATATACCTTATATATATATTTATATATATAAATAGTTTGTGCTTAGATAGATAGTATACTAGTATATATATAGTATAGATATGCCTTTTAGAGCTTAGAAAATTCTAAATAACCAAAAGAAAATATTTATATGTATATTATATGTATAAAGTCGGCAATGTAATATGGCATGGTTCTTTGAAGTCGGCTCCAGAATCTATCTTTTAAGTTTCCCAATTCACTTTTGCCTCCTACTCCCACAGTAGTGCTGCTGTCAGGCTGAGCAAGGTCTCATACAAGGGTATGGAATTGTAGCGAACGTATTATCCGAGTGGGTTTGTGTCTTGGCTATGCAGATGAACTATATCCTATCCGTATCCATATGTTATCCGTAGGCGCGGGCAATTTGTTTCCGCTTGCAGAGCAAGTAATTAAAGTGGAGTTTCCAAATATTCAACTCGATGGAGTTGCTCGAGTGCGGATCACAAATAAAGTCGCTCAGCTGCATACTCTGCCCCTTGGCTGCGGAGGGAGGGGGCGAATGCCAAGCGCTGGCTGATTGCATGTCTGCGATAAGGCGTGTGCCGCTGCTGCCGAGAGCTGGGCGAGATCAATCGACTGGGGCCCTCAGGCCCCGAGTGAGAGACTGCGGCCAAGTGCGCCTGATATCTGTGAACACGGTAGCTAACATGCTTAAGTTTAATTAATGATAAGAAATCTGTATCTAAGGACGTCGCCGCCACACGCTCCTGACGCCGTAATGAGCAGATCTCTTCATGGCCAGGAATTCAGCGGTGTTGGTGTGTGGAGCAGCCACGCAGGCGCACACAGCCAGCGGCTCGAACGGCATCAGCCATCGGCATCTCAATATCATGTAGATTTTTGCTAATGTGCAGCGCGGCTGCAGCGGCGGCGGCTGCGGCAGCGGCACACGGAGTCAATCTGCTGCTCTCATACTCGCCATTAATTAGTTGAATTTATTAGATGGGCATCTCGCACTCGCACTCGCACCATACGCCTGGGAATTTTTCGAATCCCTTGCATTGCTCTTCGCACCATTGGCAGCTCCCCGGCAAACCGGAACGGGCCAAGCATACGCATCTCCATCTCAGCAGTCGACAACGACACTCGGCCTGCCAGACCAGGCCTGGCCAGACCATCGCCTAGCTGTGGACTTTACGACGTGGCTTTGTTCATGTTGTGGCCAGCGAATGGCACCGAATATTTTATCTACATTGGGGGATTAGTCGAGCCACAGCCGCATATTAGCTGTAATAAATGATCGTATTTTGTTCCAAGCCAATCTGACGCTTTATGTGGCTGTATTGACACTTGATTGCTCCACCGATTGCCTTATTAGCGGCCTTATAAATTGCACCTGATTGGGGGCATTAAACGAATGGCCCACTAATCGATCAGCGAATGGGCCGACTCAATAACAGGAGTGTTAATCTATAATATATAGGTTCCCTTAAAATAACTCTTTTCAGTATTTTTTTTCTAATAGAGAGAGTAAAGAAGACGAAGATGCCATCGAAGTGATAGTATGCACGTGAGTTAACATTTAGAAAGATCTCTAATCAGTACATAAGTTATTTAAAGTTCTTGAGAATCGCATAGAACGGCATTTGCCAATACAAAGCCTTCCATTGAAACTGTTTAAAGAGACGAGTAAACGCACCTCGACCAGAGCTTAACTTGCTAAACAAGTGAAAACATGAACCAACGAACTAGTTATAATTAAATTACTCGATTACTATCAAGTACTTACTTGATAATATCCAGATATTAATTAAAACTTATTACTTGTGCATGCCCAGCCCCACTAAAGGGGAACTCGCAAAAAAACCTAGAATATTTCACAGTTTTTAGCTCAGATTACGCTGTTTCACAGGTGCATCGCTCTCGACCTCCTCAACTGCTTGTCACGCCCATCGCAAGGGGGCCCAATAGAAAAATTCCGATTTGGCAATAGACTTAGCTGCCTTTGCATTGTAAGTTCGTAATACAAATTGTTTCAGCCAAGTTGTTTTAGCTGCAGTGTGAGCTCCGTGTTCATTCACACTCAATCAATCATGCTGTCATTCCATCAATCAGGTCAAACAGAGTAGCTGGCAATCACGACTGTCTCATTGGCCTAATCACTGCAGCAAAGAATTATTTGTACTGCTGAATTTTGCCATTTGATCGTTTTAATTCATTAAAATGTTTTTGCACATTTGTCCAGTTGGATTCGGGGCTTGGGCCTGAGCCTGAGCCGCGAAGATGCGCATTGCTAAATGGCGGCCGCATAGCTGCGCTGCCCGCCGACCAACTTTTTGCCGCAATTCAATGCGGAACTCTGGCAACACGATTTTGTCAACCTCTAAGGTGAGTGCCGCCGCACAGAGTCCGCAGCAATTGCCTTCGCGGCAATGCCAAAAATTTGTGCCACAAGCAGCAACTGCAACTGCAACTGCAACAGCTGAGCTGCCGCAGACGCCCAACTGCGCGAGATGCGAAATTCGATAAGTTTTATGTGGATTATGGGAAACAATAAAATAGAATTTAGCTAGGCAATATCTTGGGCCACTTTTGAGCTCGATTTATATTTATGCAAAATTTAACAAGAGTTTTTATTTTTTTATTATGAAAAAATCTTTAATTTTGCTAATGACACTAAACGATTGCCCCAGCGTCAAATGACATTATTTATGTTGTTTTTTTTTTCAACATATCCATGTGAATCTTTGCAGATCAAGCCGCTGCCTTTTACAAATCCATCAAAGACACCTGAGCGTTTGGCAATTAGTTGAGACTGGGCATAAATCAAACAGTTAATAAGCTTCAAGCCAAACCTGATGCCAATTACAATGGTCAGCCAGAGAGAGAGAGAGAGAGAGAGAGGGAGGGAGAGCGAGATAGGGAACTCACCTACAATGCAGATATTGAGGGCTTTCTGGTGCAGCAGGTGCAACAATGTTGGCCAAAACGACGCCAGCCCAATGATCCGCAATTTGTAAGACGGAATGCGAAGCCGAACTGAAACCGAGCTGGGCTTAGATGAGGCCTTCGTAATGATGCCAAAGTGGTTTCACTTTTTAAGCATCTATGCATATTGTGCATTCGGCCCAGCCTCTTGGCCTGCCGCAGACTATTTAACAATTTTTACTACTACTAAAAATTCCAGCCAATTCAAGAAAAACAAACAAAGGTTTGTTGAGCCAACCGAAGTGTAAATACTCTGCCAGAGGATGGGTTCTCCATAGGGAAAGACTTTTAGCTAGAGGAATTATGGGTATCTGAGCAGGCATTGATGGGTTGAGCATGGGAATATTAGAGGTGAATTCTTTATAGAAGGCTAAACAGTTATGTTATTTAGGTTACTAAAGGAAAAGGGATCTATATCTTTAAGAAATTGATAATGTATGGAAGCTATATTTAAAGCTCAGCATTTTCTGCTATTTTTGCTCCCAACTAATTACTCTGTGCTGCAAATCTTTTCTATAACGAATATATAGAATAGTAATTCAAGTTATAATGAATCTTAATAATATAATAATACAATAAATCTATAATAATATTAAATCTCCAGATTTTTTTAAAAATTCAACAGAATACTCGAAAGATAGAGGATTTTTGTGAATGTTTATTGTTAAATCATTTGAATATTATATTAAAATATATAATATATAATATATAATATATAATATATAATATATAATATATAATATATAATATATAATATATAATATATAATATATAATATATAATATATAATATATAATATATAATATATAATATATAATATATAATATATAATATATAATAAATTGGTAGTTGTAAGAGAGGGAATGTCTCTCTCACCAATACCTGGGCTCCCTATGCTAAGATGTGATCACTTTAATTGCTTTGCCTATTACTATATAATACATATTTTAATATGTATATTTATATATATTTAACATATGGCCACAAAGATCTCTCAGTCCATCCACTCACTCACAGAATCGTAATACCCTCGGCAAGGGTATTAGCAAACACAGAAAACAAGCTATTGAGATCTCGTCGCGACTCGCCTGTTATTTGTAATGCGGGCGTTGCAAAGAATCGCGGGTTGTAAAATCTGGCTAATGGCAAGTTTGTTGCAACAGAGCGTTAATTAAAATACAGTTTACATACATACGGAGAAATGGCCCATACATACAAACGAACCGTTTAAAAAGTCCATTAACTTGGCTCTGATATATGTATGTGGTGCGGGAATAATGCAGCCAAGACTCAACTCAGGTTGCGGCTGAGCTCATTGGACTCATTGTTGCACGAATTTGGAGTATTTTTGCGGAATCGCCAGCGATTGACAGTTTAGTCTATCAGCGAGCGGTAATCGTTGCAATTGTGCCCCGTTTTGGCCACCAAATGAATAATAATCCTTAATATGGAGCACACAAATGCGTTCGCTGCGATTCTCATAAAAGGCTCGCCATATTGACATTTAATACCAAATTGTATTCCATTTTTCGTTGTCGCAGTGCATGGGAATTACAAATATGAGCAACGATTGCTGCTTAATGTGAATCATCTCGCAGGCTCAGCTGCCTGGGGCAGAGGCAGCATGGAGCCTGATATCGACAGCCTATTTGGGTTCGGCATGAGCACATTTCAGGTGCATCTGGCAGAGCCTTAACCTGACTATTCATGTGCAGCACGAACCCAAAGCCAAGAACTACAGTCTGTCTGCTTAGTATGCATACAGCTGGGCAGAGTTGCGGAGGGCTGCAGCTGAGCTTATGTCTGTAAATGGGTATTAGGGTGACCATGGCTGGGGTGAGTATTAAGAGAGATTTAACTTAAGTAATTTAAGTCTGATTTTCATGTTCATTCTGCTTTGCGTTAAATTAGTTAGTCAATTATGATTTATAATTTATAATAATAATATATTGAATTCCAGATCCAGATCTAGATTTAACTTCCCTATAGGGTGACCAAAAAGGAGCAATAGGAATAGTGATCAAAGGCGATAACAGACGATCGATAGTTTGAATAGCTTCTCATATATACTCATTGGATTTAGTATTGCTCTGGCTTCTAGTCTTTGCCAATGAGTTCTTAGACTGCACAGTGGTTCAAATACGAATAATTTAGGTATAACTTGGAGAAATGTGGATACAGACCGGCAACTTGGTACACTCGAAAACTAAGAACTATGACAAACCAATACAATTTCCCATATAAGTCTATGTCACAATCAGTTTATCTAAATCGCAAGAATATTTATCTATACACGCAACTGTGCCCAAGTCATCTTCAGTATCTTTTCTCATCAGGTCAAATGCGCCAGTTGCTCCCCAGAAGTAAAGTCATTCCAGTAAACGAGTGGCTGTCAAATAGGCTGTAAGCTGTGCGAAAACTATTAGCGCGCACTGTAGTCAATGATCAATTTCATAAGTAGAGCTCAGTGACACTCGGGTAATTTATACACTGAGCGCCAAATGCAGCCAGTCGCCGAGACAGTGGCTGCAATTGTGGCTAAACTGCTGGCAGGCACTGTTAACAAGCCGCTAATGTTACATGCCAAATGATCACACTGTGATCTGAGCACTGCCGGCTGGTGGTTCGTGGTTGGGAGCTGCTGGCTGCTGGCTGGTGGCTGGTGGCTTGGGGTCCAAAGTGCGTGCATTTTCACAATGTGGAACATGAGTTTTGCATTTGGCCGTTGCCATTAAAATGAGCGCAAATTAAATGCGGGTCGGCAAAATGTTGCACACACAAAATTAGCACACACACACACACACATGGAGCGAAGTGGATTGCACATTGACAGGCTGTGGGGGAGGGGGCAAGGTAGAGATTTGCCGGCTACGCTTCGTGTGTTGTACTTGAATGTTGCAAGCAAATTATGCTGGCATTGACACGCCAGACGCTCCAGCTTTTGGCTTTGGCTACAGCCACAATTCCAGCTGCGCAGCGAGTCGATGCCGAGGTGCCACCGGCCGTGGCAGTGCCACTGGCAGGCAACAGCAGCTGTGGCAGCCAACAGCCAACAGCCAATAAAAACGCGCATTAGAAAGGTAGCAATTGCCTGTGGTCAAGATTAAAAATCAGAACGTGAGACATTTTACAAAATGCTCTTTGACTTTCGCTTGGACAGCGTCAAAGAGCTCAAGATCCACACAAATTGTGCATTTATCTATTGTGCAACACCAGATCGAATCAGCACTTAATCCCAATCATTGTTCCAGCGCCTCTCAATTCCCACTTACTATACGGCGACTGCACTGCTCTGATCACTGACTCTGAGTCTGTGTGAACAGCAGCTTACTTCTATCACAAGTCAGATAAATGAACGTCAGTTTCCTATTGCTCGAATATTGTGTGAGCTCCTAGTAGAGGATGCTAGGTGTTGGGTGCATCAAAGGGGAATGGAGACAACATTACTTAAGGTCTTTGAAATTGATATATAACTTGGATGGGATCACCTCTTTATCTCAATTGCTATTGCAATGTCTAAGAATATGTATAGTTGCTTAATTTAGATCAATGATCTAAAAAAAACTCTTCTACTTGACTAGACTCTAGATAGAGCTATGGCTAGAGCCCTGACTATATGACAGCCAAAGTAAACAGCTCAGCCGAAACAGAGCTGAATCTTCACCTGAATATGGCTAGGTGTTAGGTTCATCAAATGGGAATGAAAACAAAATTTGGAATTGATATTTAACTGGCTGAGCAACAGATGGGATCAACCTTTATCTCAATAGTTATTGCACTGTCTAAGAATGTATATTGAAGTATAGTTGCATAACTTAGATCAATGATCTAAAAAAACTGTTCTACTGAACTAGACTATAGATAGACCTATGGCTAGAGCCCTGACTATATGACAGCCAAAGTAAACAGCTCAGAAGTAACAGATCTGAATCTTCGCCTGGAAATACACATATATAGTTATATTAGCTTTCCATCATCCATTAGCGCAAGCAGCTCGACCGCAATTTCCCACACATTTGGGAGCCGCTGGACCCAGAGCTGGACCCAACCCAAAAGTTCAATAGAATTTTCGCTGTGCGCTGCCGAAAGCGTATCAAAAACTTGAAAAGCCGGCTAAAAGGCAGCCACAATTGTCATGGAGCGTCCATTCAAATGTCACAAATTGTTTGCCAAATCGCGCATTGGACATGAAATAGTTTCGACAGTTTAATTTGCCAACGGGCCGGGCGATGCCAATTGTTGCTAACTGTGACTGCGGCTGTTGCTGTGGCTCTGTGACTGCGACTGCGGCTCTCGAAGAGCTGGTGACTTGTTGGCTACCATGAAACACCTACCAAATGCTTTTGGCCATTATTGATCGGCAGCTTAAGGCAGCGCTGGCGGCATGCAAATGCAGAATGCCTAAATGCCTGCTCCATCTGGGGAGGCACTCTGCCAATGGCGATGCCGATGCCGATCCAATAGATATGAGCGCGGCGATAACGTTGACATTCCACCTAAATTTATAATTTTTCGCCAAGTTTTTCCCTTGTGCGCCAAGGCTTTTAATTTTTGCCGCCAATTCCGTTCACATTTGTCGTCGTCGTCGTCTTCCAGCTCCAACAGCAACTCTCGAGCGGATTTGTCATTCTGCTGGCTCTGCTTGTCGCCAGCTATTACAAGTAACTATACAGCTAACCGGGCCAGCCTCAGCCTCAGTCTCTGGCTCAATGTCTATTCACTATTCTATTTCTATTTCTATTTTTGTGTCCAATAGTGTATTCAATATCTGCCATGATCATTACCATAACTGATCTTGTTTTGCCATGGCGCCCGCTCCAGCAACCCCCCCGCTCATTTGGCTACTGTTTTTTTGTTTGCCGAACGATGATGATGATGATTTTCTGCGGTTCATTTGAGTCACGAATTGCTCGAAATGCTTCTTGCAGTTGGACAAGCACTTGGACTTGGTCTTCGCACTGGTATTGGTCTTAGTCTGGCTCTCAGCCAACAGCCAACAGCCTACAGCCTGGCGTGTTCTTTTGTCCGTGATTTCATTTTGATTTGCGCCACAAAACGTTGCACACGACAACGGCGCGATCGTAGGTGCTTCCCTCTCCAAATGCTGTCATTGAATTTTAATTTAATTCAATACGAGAATACAACAACAGCAACAACAACAGTCGAGTCTATTACAATGTTTAGAGCAGATCGCACTGCGATAATAAAAGCTGGGAAAATGTTTAGCTGCCTTTGTGCTCTGATTCCCATTATTGGCATCATGATGCCGATATTTGCTAGCCAAGAGCAAAGCCAACAAAAAAATGTCTTCATTTATGCCTTGCTTATGCTAATGGATCAGAGATCTAGCTCTGCCTCCGACCGAAATGCCATTTATTCGCTATTTATAATTTCATTTTGCAATTAGCTTCTGTTTGCGTATAGTTTAAGAGACGTTTGTGAAGAGAAGTCTTGCACTGAAGGTGTATATTAATTTATATATAATGCATGTCCTAAGTAATACCTGTAGGACCTGAAGTTTTCCCAATAAATATAATATAAAATGTGAAATATCTTTATTTTATTTTATTTATTCATTTATTCTTATAAAAGTTTGTTTTCATTTTAACGGCTATATTAAGTAATATCTTTAAATCTCATTTGATCAATTTAACAACGAAATTTATATAAAATCTTTTTATATCTAGGAAACTCAATGAAATGTTGTTTATGCCTGCAGAATTCTATTTCCGTGAATATTGTAAAAATTAATATAAATAAATAAATCTTATGTAAATATTTTAATAATATAATTTATAATTATGTATTATATTATATTATATTTTAATTTAATAATATTTAATAATATAATTCGTGAATATTGTAAAAATTAATAAAAATAAATTAATCTTATGTAAATATTTTAATAATATAATTTATAATTATATATTATAGTATATTATATTTGAATTTAATCGTTTTTACTGAAAGGTGGCAATTCCTGTTATTCTTATTTATGATAAAATTTGTTTATTGTCTTTTAATAAAAAATAAATTTAAAAATATGTAAATATTTATAATTGTGAATATTAATGACTGTTTGGCTGAGCCAATAAGCCAACTAAAAAACTTCCGTTGTCCAACTCTCTTGTCTTATGCTAATCTAAGCTAAAGACCCATGTTCTTGAGACTAGGTTGACCTGAATTTCCTGTGAACTACAGTCAAAGAGGTAAGCATAACTGTATAAACAATCGGTATATAGGAGTATATATGTGATTTGAATCTGTAAAAGTCAATATACAACAGCTCGCCTTTGGTTTGGGCTTACTTACTTAAGCTGATATAAGTAAGATCATAGTAAGAGTCCAGGACTAACAAGTAGACTAACAAGCCAGCTCCTATGAATTTATATTGCACTCAACTGTTCCAGTTATATATCTATATATTCTCCAAGTCCATCGCCTTTTCTTATTGGACATATTCCAGTGCCTGACACTCTACTCTATATTGCTATATGATGTACTATATAAAGCAAGGCACTAAGTGTTCAGTCTATCAGCTAAAAGGCTGCGACTCAACCACATGTTTCGATGATCATTGGGCAAAGCCGAAAGTCGAAAATCTTTATAAGCCACACGCAAGGCATTTTAATAATAAAAATTTAATTTGTGGCTAACAAATTAATTTCCAAGCGCATTTACACCTCCTAATCTCAATCACTAAATTGCCCGATGGTGCCAAAGGCGAAGCCGCAGTCGCAGCCACAGCAATTGCCAAAGAAGTAGGCGTTACCCAGGCGAACAGGCAACACACACACACACACACACACATTAGGCGCACCTAAGCGGCAGCATTAGTTTGTCTATGGGCACTGGCCATGGCAATGGCAATGGTAAAAACGTTCCCAAGCAGTCCCGACCAGGCCGGAGCCCTGGCTGAATGTGCAAATGGAGGCCGCAATTACTGCTGCAAGCGCGACGCCGGCTATCACTCGCGCCAACAATATCAATATTTATGCAGACGATAACACCTTCTGATTTACGTCAGCATCGCATGCAGATGCTGCTGCTCCCAGCAGTTGGTGCAGCCGCATCCCGTGCCCCTTCAACGCCCACAGAACTGCGGCATTGGCAATGGCAACGGCAACGGCGGCGGCGGCGGCGTTTCGATTTTTCTATTAAGAGCTCAACACTTGCGCTACTGCGCAGCTAGCAACGGGCAACTTGCAACTTGCAACAGGCAACGTGCAATTTTCAAGTTAACGCCCCAACAGGAAAATAGCAAAAACCAGAGCAGACAAGTGGGGCATGCCCGACTAGCAGTGAGCGGAGTCTGAAGTAGTTGCAGCCAGCTTATGCATAGAGACTACGGGGTATATTAATATACTAGCATAAATATTTAAAGGGTATATCTTCAGACTATAAGACACCTCACTCACATAGTTTACAGGGTATAGAAAGTATAACATGTTGGACATAATGGATATTAGCATAAATTTTGCGCCGGCCAACAGCAACAGCAACAGCAACACAAAATGTTGCTGCAACAGTTGATTGCTGAAGCCACAAAATGTTGCCGGCAACAAATCGCAATTGGGAACAGGCACCGAGCGGGGCGAGGGGAGTCGAGCAACATTTGCAGCAGGTTGGCCCAGCTGTGGGAAGTAAAAAGCTACAAAAAAAAGAAGGAAATTTGCTCAAAGTAAATAAAAGCTTAAGGAATCGAAATAAAAATAAAGATGCGCATGTTTATTGTTGTTGGCGGCTCGGTGAATGTTGCATTTATTATTTATTGAGTTGTTATTAGTGCAAACTACGCGCCATGTTTATCTGATTTCAATGCTGCCTCCACTTGCGGGGATTGCTTTGTGCCGGTTGCATGTTCAGGTAGCTGGCAACATGTTGCATGTTGTTGCATGCAATTGCAATTGCAACTGCAATTGTTGCTGGTAGCTAAACATTTTGAATTATTATTGCAACTTAATTAATACAAGCGACGCGCTAAAGCGCAGCGCCAATTACCACAAACACTTATCAGAGCTCAACTAGACGCAGATACAGATACAGAATCAGAGACAGTTACAGATGCAGATACAGATCAGATCAGATACAGATACATATACAGATACAGGTAAAGATACAGATCAGATACAGATCAGATACAGATCAGATACAGATCAGATACAGATACATATACAGAGATAGATACAGATCAGATACAGATGCAGATACAGATCAGATACAGATACAGATACAGATACAGATACAGATACAGATACAGATACAGAATCAGAGACAGTTACAGATGCAGATACAGATCAGATACATATACATATACAGAGATAGATACAGATCAGATACAGATACAGATACAGATCAGATACAGATACAGATCAGATACAGATACAGAATCAGAGACAGTTACAGATGCAGATACAGATCAGATACATATACATATACAGAGATAGATACAGATCAGATACAGATACAGAATCAGAGACAGTTACAGATACAGATACAGATACAGATCAGATACAGATACAGATCAGATACAGATACAGAATCAGAGACAGTTACAGATGCAGATACAGATCAGATACATATACATATACAGAGATAGATACAGATCAGATACAGATACAGAATCAGAGACAGTTACAGATACAGATACAGATACAGATACAGAATCAGAGACAGTTACAGATGCAGATACAGATACAGATCAGATACAGATACAGATCAGATACAGATACAGAATCAGAGATAGATACAGATACAGATACAGATACAGATACAGAATCAGATCAGATACAGATACAGATACATAGACACAGACAGAGACAGTTACAGATTCATATACATATACATAGATAGATACAGATACAGATACAGGTAAAGATACAGATACAGATCATATCAGATACAGATATAGATCAGATACAGATGCAGAATTAGATACAGATACATATACAGATACAGGTAAAGATACAGATACAGATACAGATACAGATACAGATACAGATACAGATACAGATACAGGTAAAGATAGAGATGCAGAATCAGAGACAGATACAGATGCAGATACAGATCAGATACAGATACAGATACAGATCAGATCAGATACAGATACAGATACATAGACACAGACAGAGACAGTTACAGATTCATATACATATACATAGATAGATACAGATACAGATACAATGGGCAACGGATCGCTGTCCAGCTGGCCATTGGCCATCGCCAGCTCCTTATTGTGGCGCGCGAAGTGCCGCACATTTCTATTTTCAGCTGAAATTACTTTATAGTGTTTGCGCGCATAAATTGATGTAATCGTTTGTTACCATTTCTGAACTGAAACCAACTAAACTTCAGTGGCTGCAGTCGCTCCATTGTCGCGGCCAAGCGACAACGGCTCTGGCATTTTTTTTTCTTGCTCCACCGCACCACAGCACCGCCGCTGCATGCGTTTCACACCTTTTGCCGCTCGCTCTCTTCTCTCTGCCGGACGCGCAAATATTCCGGCTATGCTTGGCATGCGTACGACTCGGTATAATCAGGAATTTCAGCACAGCTTTCTGATACACCTCCACACTCACCTTGGCCAAGACGTAAGTGAAAGACGAGACGGAGGCAAAAGCAGCATCAGCTTCTGCAAATAACATTTATTACCAGATGAGTGAGAGAGAGAGAGAGAGAGAGAGGGAGGGAGAGAAAATAATAAGCTATCTAAATAGAGAAATTAACACATCTTTGGCTAAGAGTAAGCAAATAACTTTAGCAATGAAAACTTGGAGCTTAGTGTGAAATAAAAGAACCAACCACTCGAAACACTATTTCAAGTCATCGAAGTCATCCCAAGTTACCTTCATAAAGTTTATCTTATCCTTGAAGCAGTCTTAGCAAACCAAAGGCTACTGCACACATAAAAGCCAAATAAAAGCAGTAATTGTCTTGGTCCAAATTACCTTTAGTGGGTCACACTATATTTTATAGATAATTTTATTATCTAGATATTATCAAGGAACTCAAAACTTGTCAATTAAGCTAGAGCTAAGCTCCTTTGTTGACTTACCAAAATATATATATATGAACCCCTCATATCTTCCACAGTTTAATGACAAAAATTCTAAATAATAATAAAAAATAATAATAATAATAAAAATAAAATTATAATAATAATAATAATAATAAAAATAATAGTAATAATATGCCTAGTTTATGTAGACAGCCTTAATGATGCTCCATCGGCCAAGAATCGGAGCCATTAACCATTAGCGGTGGTTAGCTATGAAAATGCTTTTGATTTCCTCACATTTTCACTTCGGTTGCTGTTCAATGAGACGTGAATTAAGGAGTAACTAGTATATTATGCAGTGCATTATGCGAGTTGCCAGCAACACCTACCAAATGGCCAGTGGGCCACCCCTAGCCACTCGAGATGAGTGCCAGCTGTCCTGCGCGAGCCGACTCGAGGCGGCCCGCCCGCTCCATTGACTCTGTCATCAGTTGCAGTTGTGTCACAACAGAAAGGGCAGCAGCTAACAGCTAACAGAGCTGAGCTGACTGGGCCTTTGTTATTAGCAAACATTGTTGTGATTGTGTCCTGGTGCCTGTTCCTGGTTACTGAGCCAGAGGGTTGTCTGTGCGGTGTGTCGTCGCTGGCAGCCAAACAAATTTATTGATTAATGCCCGTTTCGTTTGGCCTCGCATTTGTTTGCTTGGGCAGCAACAAAACGGCGATCAACAAAGGCAGCGACACACATAATGGCACAGTGCCAGCTCCCCATCACAATGACCTTCTGTCTAGGCGGTGAAAATATATATCTAAGCCCATAAATATTGTCAAGAGTCATCTTATGCAGTCCCTAAACTAATCCCTATCCCATTCCCGTACCCATTCTCAATCCAACTTTTGGCGTCTGCTGACTTTGTTTCCGAGCTGTCAGCACAGTTTTCAATATGTTTACAGCATTTGCCACGCATAACTCATTCCGAACAATATAAAGTTCATTATTTAGCAATCAATTTGTTTTGACACGTTTGCCAGGCCTTAAAGGCCTCTGCCAGTTTCGCAACGCATCCTTCCCATGAACGGACTTATTGACCTTCTGCTATTTCCTATTGCAAATTAGTGTTTAAAGATGCTTCGGCTCAAATGTTATAGCCTCAGATATGTGCCTATCTATATCTGTAGCTCCTCATCCATCAAGATCTATACAGATAGATATGTATCTGTATCTGTAGCTCTCTTCTGTGACTTAGACTCCATTTACTTGTCTACTTATTTTCACAATCAATTAAATTTATTTAATTGGGGTTTCCTTTTAATGGATTTCTACTTTGTATTCGCCACTTTAATCCAACAATTAGTCAATACTAAACACCTTTCACACCTTGAGTACGTATCGATGCCAAATCCAATTCAGACACACACACACAGAGAGAGAGACGCCGTCAATGTCATTCAGGCAATACAAGTGCAGAGCGTATGTAATTCAATTGCAATCACAGCAAGTGAACCTGGTGGCATTTAGCGTTGGGGCTGGGGGAGCGGGTCTGGGCCGATATTCAGAGGCAGATCCACTCCGAACAGCGGGCAACAATAACAAGAAGAGGGCAATGCCAAAAGCGCAGCTGGAAAACAGTCAACAAAACAAAGATTTGAGTTTAGATCAAAGCCGCTTCACCGCCACTTGCTGTTAGCTCGATGGCGCTCAAGGTACACACGATGGACTTGCGCTGGACTTGGACCTGGTCCTGCTACATGTGCACATAGACTGGACTGGCCTGGAGTGGAGTGGAGTGGAGTGGAATGGTGTGGAGTGCAGTGGAGTGTCTAGGCTGCCCAGTGGCTGTGTTTGCTTTGCTTTCAAAGTGTGCAAATGTTCGCGTCAGGCAATTTGCTGACGCGTTTGTTGTAATTAAATCGATGGAGCTCTGGCATCGATCTGATCGGCAGTCCGGTAGCCCGACAGCCATTCATTGTGTGCGCTCATGAATCTGGCGCTGTCCCAGCTCTATCTGCCTCCGTCTGATGCTCTGGGCGGTCTCTGGCCTGGTCCCGAACCACTGCTAATCTGCTGGGACGCCGCTCGATCGCCGCCGGATCGTTCGCTTGTTACTCTTGCATACAAATGACACAAATGTATGGGGCCGCGTCTGCTTTTTGTATTGTATGTATTTCTAATGCCGTCACAGCCGATCAGATTTGTGGCCGCATCAGGCTGAGGACTGAAGCAGCTTGCATCCAGCATGCAGCAGGCAGCATCCAGCCTTCAGCTGGCTGGCTGCCTGCGATGGAGCATTTGATTTCACTTCGACGCTAATGGCGACAAACTGCCGTGGAGCGCTAAATTGTTGCCTGCCAGTGCCATGGGGAGCCATGGGGAGGGAATATAACCTATACATCTGGCGTATGTAGCATATGTCGCGTTCGCTGCGATCGCCCGTTGAGCAACAATCTTTCGCCAAAACAATTTATCTATTTGTGTCTGTCTGTCTGCGGGTCCCTCTGCGCCCCAGCTGAGCCGGCGACAATTATGGTGCCTGCTACTGGCAGCGCTGATCACACAGATTTTGATGATCATATGATGATCTACATGCTAATCAAATCACATTGCCGCGCTGGCCAATTACTCAGGCCAACACCTCAGCCGCAGCCGGACAAAACGAATGACTTAGGCGACAAACTAGAGTCAACTCACACATACACAGTGATAAGCAAGCCGTTGTGTGGATAAGTAATGGCCCGCTCGTTGGTCATTTGTCTTCATTGGAGCGAGCACTGCTCCACGGACTGGCAATGCGATTATTGTGAATGCCGCGGGTCCATTTTCCAGCCACTTCTACTCGCTGTAATTGTGATTGGTTAATCAAATGGTACGCTACTGTCGTGGCACTAAATGGACCTATTAGCGCATATACTAATGCTCATGCTATAAACTTGAATACACCTATATATAGAAGAGTATCTTCTGCAGGGCATACAAATGTTTGGCAAGTCCCTTCTAGATATATTACTACAAAATGCTTTCTCTCAAAGTATCTCAGTGGCTTTGACTCGCCAAGAGCTGCAGCAACTCCATTAAAACTTCCTTAGACATTGGGAAATATCATTTTTGCAAGTTTCTTAGTCAGAGTATTGCACTTGACGCTTCGCAAAAGGTAACGTCCAGTTGGCCAAGTAGCTTTGCATTTTAGCCTTGGCATGCAGAAATCGTCTTCGAAATGTGACTGTGTGTTTTCGCCAGCTAGCTGGATGCTGAGCGTGCTGGCCCCGTGACACATTCCCATTGCACATGCTGAGCTTATAATGCGCTGCCCCCGCAGCAGCGCCCCACCTGCCGCAGCAGCAGCATGAGCAGCCCGCTGTGGTTGTCAGGTGAGTGAGAATTGTGTCACATAGTCATGCGCTGACACTCGACGGTGCTGTGTCTGTGGCCATGGATGTGTCTAGGTTTTAGCCAGAGTCGGAGCTAGCGGTATATTTGTTGGCCAAACTTTTCCAGGAAACAATCGACTAGTGCATAGCATTTTGCCTGCTGCTGCTGCTGCTGCTGCCTCCACTCCATAAATCTCACCACACAATGACAAAATATTTGCAAATCGCAAGGCGCGCTTCAGAGAAGCCGCCTCTCGATACAAATCTATTTTCGTTCGGTTCGGTTCGGTTGGCGTTTTGCCCGCTCCGTCCGGCATTATTATATTGTCTGCTCGATGCCTAAGCTCGAGACTGACTCGGATTCGAAATCGGACTCTGCCTGCTTCCAACTTGTTACGCGGCACCAAACAATTGTCTATTCTTTTTCAAATGCAACCGCCAAGATGCGCCGCCTGGTAGCAGCAACTGCTATGCGCCACAGCCACAGCCACAGTCACAGATAGAGCAAGAGCCAGAGCTGTTGGCAAACAACTCCCCTGGGGCAGTGTCTGCAACCAAGTTGAATTCACAGGCACGGCCGCCTCCTGTTTGCCGCCTGGGGTCCTCGGAGGCAGTTGCCTCGATTTCTGGGCGCGTTTAACATACAAATTGTTACACTTACAAGTGAAATTTATTATTGTTCACACAGCGCGACTCATGACTCATTGCGGGATTACCATGAGCACCTAACTCCTAACCTAACTCCAAATGTGCCTGATTTCTCACTTCATTTACTCCACTTAATGATGTTTCTAGTTGTGATTGAAAGTAATATCAATCAGGCTTAAGTTGAGCTGTGCTTAAAAGCGAAGCACTTAAATATGAAGAGACATATGAACCACTTCAAGTTCGATTTGCTAATAGGAAATTGTAGGCTTGCCAAACACATTTTTCCAGACTTTTCATAGTTCATAAACATATCAACTTTTCCTATCAAAAAGCTTTTACTTCAGCCTCATCTGGGAAAGCGTGAGCTACTCTCCCTCAGTCTGAGTCTCTTGTTCTTTCAATATGTATATGTATATGTATATGTATATGTATATGTATATGTATATGTATATGTATATGTATGTGTATATGTATATGTATATGTATATGTATATGTATATGTATATGTATATGTATATGTATATGTATATGTATATGTATATGTATATGTATATGTATATGTATATGTATATGTATATGTATATGTATGTGTATATGTATATGTATATGTATATGTATATGTATATGTATATGTATATGTATATGTATATGTATATGTATATGTATATGTATATGTATATGTATATGTATATGTATATGTATATGTATATGTATATGTATATGTATATGTATATGTATATGTATATGTATATGTATATGTATATGTATATGTATATGTATATGTATATGTATATGTATATGTATATGTATATGTATATGTATATGTATATGTATGTGTATATGTATATGTATATGTATATGTATATGTATATGTATATGTATATGTATATGTATATGTATATGTATATGTATATGTATATGTATATGTATATGTATATGTATATGTATATGTATATGTATATGTATATGTATATGTATATGTATATGTATATGTATATGTATGTGTATATGTATATGTATATGTATATGTATATGTATATGTATATGTATATGTATATGTATATGTATATGTATATGTATATGTATATGTATATGTATATGTATATGTATATGTATATGTATATGTATATGTATATGTATATGTATATGTATATGTATATGTATATGTATGTGTATATGTATATGTATATGTATATGTATATGTATATGTATATGTATATGTATATGTATATGTATATGTATATGTATATGTATATGTATATGTATATGTATATGTATATGTATATGTATATGTATATGTATATGTATATGTATATGTATATGTATATGTATATGTATATGTATATGTATTATATTTTTTTTGTCTGTCTGTCTGTCATTCTCTATGTCTCCCTCTTTCCTTTCCTTACCTTTCTCGTAATATATCTATATTTTTCTTTAGCCCTCTCACTGCTCTTTCTCTCTTGCTCTCTATCTCGCCCTCTCTCGCTCTTGCTCTGTTTCTCTGTCTCTCGTGCTCTATATATATCTCTTTCTAGCTCTCTCTTCCTGTCTCTCTCTCACTCTATCTATGTCAATGTTCATCTCTATCTCTTTCTGTTTCTTAGTCTAACTTTTTCCCTCTTTTGCATATGCATTACTCACATACGCTCTAGCTCTTTCATGCTCTTCCACTTACTCCCTCTATCTCTCCATCTATATATATATCTCTTTATCCTTTCCTCACATAATTTCCCGTCAATACCCTTATCTTTATACATAACTTACACACGCTCTAGCTCCTTCATGCAGTCTTTCATCCACTTATTCATCCTCTCTCTTAACTAAAGATCACCTCTCCATGAGCTTTCCATTTCTGCACTGATGAATTGCCCATGCCTTGTCCACAATTACAATTCATTTCATATCATATAATATATCTTTTTGAGTATAATCTTAATATAATGCATTTTGGCATCTGTACAGCAAATAATTATCTTTGCCTTGCTACCAAAATGGTGTAATTAAGTTCGAGTCGAAAGTTGAACAGGCAAAGAGAAGTTGCCTTCAGCTGTCGCGGAGCTGAGTTGCTTTTGGGTCGCTCAGCTGGTCAAGTCGAATGTGTCAACACTTAAAATTAGATTATACCATATTTGCAGTGAGTGATTTTCAGGCTGTAATCGCGATCATATTTGGATGCTGTGCACACGAGCAATATTTAATTTTGGACTGGAATCGCTACCGTTGGCCGTTTTGGCCAGTTGCCAGTTGGCCAGTGCCAGTGATCAGGCCAGCCAGCAGACAACAGACAACAGACGAGGCGGCGGCAACAGCGGCTGCCCAGAGCAGCCGAGCGGTAAGCTTGTAATTCAATCTGCTTGCATTCAGACATGTAACAGCAATTTTAAAACAATTTTCAACTTACTGACAGAGCGGCTACCGGATTGGCTCGGCCCCAGCTAAGCTGAGAGCTCTGAAGATCTGAAGAGATCTGCGAGCTGGCAACGGCAACGCTTTTGAGTGACTTTGGTACCAATCTGTCCATCATCATTACCATCAAGTGTAACATTTGTGACGACAGGCAGGCAGGCAGAGGACAGACAGACAGACATATATACATACATACAGGCAGACAGCCAGACAGCCAGACAGACACAGAGATGGGGACTCCTGTAGGCGCTGCCTCAGGTGCTGCTCCTCTTGATGCCTCGCATCTGAAACTGATGCTGGAGCTGCTACAGCGTGCTGTGAATGCCAGCGCAATTACTTTGTAATTTAAGTTATTGATTGCCACGCTGCGAATGCGAGCTGCACAAGCTGCCAACTGCCGCAGACTGCAGCAACAGCTTCTGTTCCATCTACGTCTCTGTGGGCTGTTTAGGCTCGGATCTTTGGCTTAGTATCTTAGATAATCTGAACGCCGCACCGTTACAATAGCACCCAACGCTTTGTATGCCCTTTATCAAAAGAAATGGGTCGCTCTGAGCACATTGGCTAGGCGACTTAACATGGACTGTGACTTGGGCGTGAGCAATAGAAGGAACGGACCTAAGGCACTCATTGGAGTGTGTACATTTTAAAGTAGGAATATTAAAAAACTAAGATAAACTAGACTTGGATAAAATTGTTTTAAAAATTTGTTAGTAAATAGAAAAATAATATGAATTAACAAAAATAAAGTGATAGACTGATAGAGCCAGTCCATAAAAATTTAATTTGCCTAGATTTACTAAAAATATAATCAACTATTAATTTATTTTAATGTTATTATATATTTATTTAAACTATATTTTTTAGTATTTTTTTTTTTAATATTTCAGTTTCAATAAATAAATTAATAACAAATGAAAAAATTTATTTTAACAAATTTGTCGATTGCATAAAAATCCAAAAATAATAATAATAAATACATAATAAACAATAATAATAATAAATAAAATAAAAAGCAACATTCATAAATTATTTCTAATATTTTAATATTTTTTAAATGATTTATAATCGTTCAGCTGTGAATGTTCTATAAATTTGATATATTAAATAAATTTAAATATAGAATATATTATTATTATTATTTATTATTTATATATATTGTTTATTATTTATATATATTATTTATAGAGTATTTGCGCATTCCGCGATGGTCGAACACACTTAATTTATTTGCTGCTTTTTGCCTTTTATATTTGATGTGCTCACCTTAGAATTTATACAGTCGCCGCGGCACTTGGTTATTCCGAGATTTTTCATGTTTGGATTAGCCAGCGAGTGATCCGGCCCGGTCCGGAGCCAACGCAGAGCCATTGATTCAATTTATGGCAAAATTCAATTTAGATTTTTGCAATCATTTAGTTGTAGCTCGGCTTTGTTTTTTCGTCTCTGCTCCAGCATTTGATTGGAGCTGTTCTTGATTTCATTAAATGCATTCGCTGCCTTTCAGCCATTTGCAGAATTTTGCTGCGGATCGCGCGTTTTTTTGTCATTTTCGCATTTTCGCATTGCGTGCATGTGTTGGCCGTGCGACGCAGCTCCGTTTGACGCCAGTTGATGGCTTCTAATTGCAAGACCTGGGCCAGGCTCAGGGAAGTGAAGCTGGAAAGAGAGCGAGTTTTTTTTATGCACTCAAAACTGGCATAATTTATTGTGTTGTGTTATGTTGTGGCTTTTTGTGTTTTGTCTTTTGTTTGTTTTGCGCGCTGACAACAGGTTGATGCATCGATTGTCGTCTCGTCGTAATGCTGACATTTATGACAGTAATTTGTTTTTCAATTTGTAAGTCAGTTGTGAAAACAAGCGCTCAGATAGAGATAGATAGAGATAGAGCTTCAGCAAAAAAACTAAAACAAAGTACAGCTTACAGCCTCAGAAAACATAGACAGATGAAAGTCTCGTATGAGATTGGAAAAAGGAGCGGAAACAAGGAATGTTATCTCTAATCTCTTCTACGAACAGAACTAGACTTGTTCGCTCTCATAACAGTTTATGTTAATGTTATGTTAACTTTAACATAGCTAATGAATTAACTATAAGCTCTGAGCACAGTCCACGAACCATCTGTAATTGAGGAAGGCAAAGCAGTTCTCATGCTTATTTTATCGCCCAATTGAACAGAGATGGCTGGCCAGTAATCAAGGGTTAGCATTGTGGCCAACTGGTATGGAGTAGTGCACAAATTTGGTATGTCAAAAGCCAGGCGCTAATTACTGTTTATTGGTAGCAGCTAGTCCACATCATATTTCACAGCAATAGTTGGGCCCTTGTATGGTCAGTTGGCTTTTACTACGTGCCTGCGCGAGACAGAGATGTGATGGGATAGCTTGATTTGGTGTCCTTTGGCGCAGATCTGGAAATGAAAGGCAGCGCTTTGATGTTGAGCGCAGAACTATGAATATGGCAGCCGATGACATTGAAGGCATTCGATTTTGTGAGTGCCATCACCTTCCATATGCATTTCACTCGGTTCTCCTGGCAATGTGGTTGGTGTTTAGTGCCTCAGCGACTTTCGCTACTAACAAAGAAATCAAAGCGAGCCTTCACATTGCGCTCAAATAAATCACAATTCGAACCAAATCAGTAGAAAATCCCGTGCCATAAGCGGTCAAGTGTTGTCCATGAGTGCCTCACTAATTTGGTCATTAATTGGCATTACTTATACGTATGTATGTATGGCATTATGAATCTGTCTGTGCTATATGTACGTATGTTCCACCTCCAGCGCCTACTCCCTGCCGTTGGCCGTCTCTTGACTAAATTCTCGAAACACCCAAAAGGCATAGCCTCAGCTCATAAATAACAAAAATTGCTGAAGACAATATTAGTATTAATATTAATATAATAATAGCAGTAATAATAAATGTGCCAAGAGTAGACAAACAGCTGCCGCAGCGACTGCAAAAACTTGTCGCTCACCGCTCAGTGCTCAGCGCAAACGCAATCACAACTCGAGCAGAAGAAAGTATCGAATACGGATTGCGATTTGGTCATGCGATGGTGTTTTCCTGCGCAGCTGGAAGCCATTTTTAGACCGCGCCAGATGATCGATGATCGATGATCGATGATACCCAGGTCGCTCTAGAGCTCCAGCGCTGACGCTGTCTTCTTTGAAATGGACTCGACAACGTCAGCGCCCAGGGGGCATCTTGTTTAGTTTTGGGTTTGCCTTACACGTTCGTAGACCAGAAGCCCGCTCGAAGGAGCCAGCCAGCCAACCTCTCTCACAGAGATCAACAGATCGTTGTTTATAGTCACAGCAGACACCACTCGGCGAGCAGCGGCGAACGCAACAAGTTCATTGGGACGCATTTTTGGTAAATTACTTGCTCCATGTGACGTCTGTATTGGACAATCTAGATCAAGATGATTCCTCCACATCGTTTACGACAGCTTATGACAGTTTCGACCACGTTATCAATTACAGCAACTGTCAACATAATAAGGCGCACACCACCAACATGTCCATGGCCTCCAGCGACTTTTGGCTATAGACAGCTTGTTACTGTGCCGAGATCTAATTATGATAAGAATTCTCGAAGTAAAAGCTCGTTAGTTACGTAATGAAGTCAATGACTAGAGGGAAATTTATTTAATAATAGTTATAAAGTAAAAACATTGCAAATGGAAATTTGGGGTTTTAGGTTTATGTGAAAATATGTATAAAATGGGAGAGGAAGGCATGAGAAACCTTAGACACAGAGCTGATTCGAGTATGCTAAGTCCCGGCTACGGTATGAACATATCGAGCTACTGCAAAAGCTTTATTTATCGATAACTTTTCCCATTGTCTTAAATATCGATAATAATCGATATTCTGATTTAATGTTGTGAGCGTAACTTGAATACTATAAAAGCAAGAGATTCCTAATTTACAGTATAGATTTTTATAATAAATATTTAATATTTTGTAAGTATGTGTTCATATATTATATGTCAGATAATGTATGTATAAAAGGAACATAAAATGATTGAAATGTAAATTAAAATGATAGAAGTCCTAATAGATTATTTCCTAATTCCCACTGTGATTGGGTGAAAATCTCTACAGAACCGAATGGAAATCTAGCAAATGCGTTAAGCAAACTCTAACTGTTTGTGTGGGATAAGAACTAGTTGGAGAAGAAGAGAGAAAAATTGCTGTTTAAATGCGAAAAAAGGATTTAAATTAATCCATGGCGAGTTAGCAGCTGATGACTGGCATGCAAAATGTCAGACAGATTTATGAGAACGGACAGATTTGGAGCAAGAGGCGTGGATTTGGGTGGGGGGCAAACGATGTTACGCATTAGACAAACAACAAGCAGTCGGACGAGTCCAAATATATGTGTATATATGTAGGCATGTGTATATAGAGAGAGAAAATCCTCGAGCTCGAGTTTCAAACTGAAGACAAAATTAAGCCGTATGCTGATTTCATTTTAATTACGATGCTGCCTCACAGCGATGGCAATCAGGCATGGCAAAGCTGGATCAGCTTAGAGCGACAAGTGCGTAATGCATACGATGCATCCAAGCGCTGGCAAGCAAACGAGTACGAGTCCCAGTCCCAGTATAATTGCAGAGTAGGTTGCAAGCTCAAGATGCCAACCCAAATACGAAAGTCGACTCTGGAATTAGCCAAGACTTAGAGCTGGCTAGGCAACTGGCAACTGGGAACTGAGAACTTTGACGTCGTGATCACTTAGCGATCGTCACCTCCAGTTTTGCGTACGCCATTCGTCAAACTTTGTTAATGTGTCGGGACCAAGTGCAACAGCCATAACTCATTTGCCGCTAACTGGCTGCCCAAAACGTATTTATTGTTTGGGCCATGAACGTGAGCCCTGTGCGCGCAGAAATGTTGCAAATTGAAGTTATGTATGGGCCAGTCCTGTACACCTATACCCATGCCTACCTATCTGTATGCATCCCAGTCGGACGCCTCTTGCACGTCACGCATTTTACCGACTACCCGTGGGCCAGCTCCATTTAGCCCAGACCCTCTGACCGACACTCGGTCCGCTGCCCGCACAACAATGGATGTGGACAGCCTAGCGGATTGCAGGCGCAGGCGAAAGTTTTTCTTTTTTCATTTAATTTTTTGTTTGTGTTGGCAAACTATGGAGGACTTGGACTGAATGAAAGTGCCGGAGCCAGCGACACGTTGGCGACATTGACAAATGCATTTGAGATCAACGACGGCGTTGACGTGCTCACGCATACAAAGCTCCAAAATAATACATATTGAAAGATATACACATACATAACTGCAGTCTATTGGCTGCCTAGTCCTGCAGATAGTACGCTGAGCTCTTAGCTTTATGAACAGAGTTCAGACAGGTTTACCTTAACCAGTTGTGGGTGCTGAGGGTTTTTCTTCTATTCTTCTATACATTTCTCTCTCTCTCTCTCTCTCTCTCTCTCTCTCTCTTTAAGCTGCATCTAATTTTTCCCAGACCTTTCAGTCTCTCCACTTCACGTTTCCCTTTTCCCCTGAGCAACGCCCCTCTATGCGATTTTCATACATGCAATTTCATAACTATTTTCTCTATAATTTGATTGTTTTTATAACAACCAACTTATACTCAGTGCTATGCCCTTCTTGCTAGTCGTTCGAGACTTTTACTTTGAGTCCTGCGCAGAGATGAAAGTTGCAGCGGCCCATTGCATGTGCTGGTAATGTTTTATTAGAATGTTATGGGTTTAAGTTTATTGGATTAGACTTGCGAAACGATGCGACACCCATAAGGATGGGGTCCGATCGCGCCAATGCAGGAAGGCGACCAACTACGGCACTCGCTTCCACCTCTGCTAACGATATGCTGGCAATTATGGCGCGCGTGACACTCGCCGCTTTTGCCGCTTATCTTTTATTTAACGTGTTCGCTCTGTATAAATATGGAGGAGCCGGAGCTGAAGCCGTAGCCTCAGAAGCTGAACTCCTCCCAGCCAGCCAGCCATCCAGCTGGCAATAGCTTCATTTGTGTCGCCGACGTTGGCTCTGCTTTGCTCTGCAACTCCTGCACTTCATTAATTATGCGAGCTGCTCTCTCGCTCGGATGGGGAGCAGAATGGATGGGCATGGCCGAGCCAATGTTCCAGTCAGCCAGTCATCGTCATCCTCGAGCATCATCGTTTGCGGCATGATAAAGTTGTAATTTGCTGGCAGTTAAAGGTGTTGCTTATAGTGCAACTAATCGACGTAATAAACTAAACTATGCGTAGCTAAACGAGCTCTCTGCCATTTGTCGCAAATGATGATGATGCCGCTGCTGATAATAACGATGCTAATGATGATGGTTACAAATTATGTTATATCAATCAACTGAGGCTCTATAAAGCAGATCACTGGATGAAGAGACGCTGAAAGAGTTCATTGAGATTCGGAAAATAATAAACAATATTCAGTTTGTGTTGTCTTAGAAATTTTTGATAACTTATCGGTAGATTGGGATAGGGAATATATATACAAATTAATAAATTACACTAAATTGAAAACTGAATGAAAATGAAAGCAGTTAGGATTTTCGATAGATCTATTCCACCTATTCCTTGACTATTCTCTCTACATTGCCTCAGGTTATTAAGTGACTCAAGCCTAAGAGCTTAAGTATGCAGAGAGAAGTTTTTGAATAACATTTGTAATTAAAATAAAATTATTAAAAATGTATTTTTAGTTATTCCGTTTAAGACAGAGCATATATTTTTCTCATATATATATATTTATATTTATAAGAATAATCGAAGCTGATTTGGAAAATAATGTGCAGCATTTGCAGACGAGTGAAGATGTCTTCATGAGTGTAGTTTCGGCTACAATTTCATTTGCAGCGCCTTTCCACTTGCTGCCGCATTTGGTTGCACGGAAGGGCGTATGCAAATAGAATTGGTGTCAACAACAACGGCAGCAACAATGGCACAGGCAGACACTAAAGTGAAAAGCCGAAGAGGCACTGCAACAAGCAGAACCAAAAGGTAAATAGCTGCAACAAGTGGATGCCCATTTGGCATTGGCCTCCACATTGGCCGCGGCCTCGTGGATGGATGCCGATATGCTGCCAGCCATATAATGCAGCTCATCAGCAGCAGACGGAGGCAAATGCAACATGTGCTCCGCTCGTTCACACACACACTCGCGCGGCTAGAGAACGACCTGGCCATAAACAAATATGAGTAGCTGTGTAGTCTGTGCTGCCTTCTTCTTGCTGCTGCTGCTGCTGCTGCTTCAAGAAGTGTGGGAAAATTTTCGGAATTTCTTTTGCCCCCTCGCCAAAGACAGGTTTTTCGTTTTGGGCCGAAACTGTGAAGCTAGAGCTGCAGCTGAAGCTGGAGCTGGAGCTGGAGCTGGAGCTGGGGCGTGGCGGGGCGAATCTTTCGCTAGTTCGGGCTAGGCATGCCAACTAGCGAAATTCTTTTTGATAATTTAATTTAAGAAATATTGTATATAGCCTTGCGAGATGTCCGCACGCCAGACGACGACCCCTTGACCAGGCGGGGCACGCGCATGCGGCGCAACGAATTCCCGCCTGGTTTGTCTAGTCTTCAGCTCGGCTCTAGTTCATCTTCAGCGTCAGTGTGCCGAATTTAAGCTCGTCTCCATGCGCGCCTAGCAACAGCAGAGAAAGTAACTCTCCGAATCCTGGTTTTGAGTCGACTCAAATATTAACCACAATATAGAGAGCTGACATTTTCTTTTTCTCTTTTTTCTTCAAATTTGTCATACACTTATCAAATAATATCTTTCGGTTTTTCAATTTGATTAGATTTCATACATTTCTTAAGAGAGGCGAGTGAGAGTGAAAGTCAGAGAAAGAGAGACGGAAGAGGGTAATTAAAAGTTTGAATATGAGAGCAATAACATAAACATAGGCTGTTAAGCATGCCAGCGAATTATGAGAATTGCAAAGAAGGGCTGTGTTTCAAAGTAAGGGTTAACTTACCGCTGAGAGTGACCTGTTTCAAAATTACGCATAGGCGTGATATCATTCGTAATGTTACTTAATGTTTCTGTGTAGACTTATCTCTTAACATATTAAAAATGGCATTTTATCCATACTATGATTTCCATAGATCCCGAACCTTGCAGACAGTTTTATATATCACCTATAGTTTTTATAACATATTAATATATTAACTGAGTTCCTTATCTACATATCAATATATACTGTGTATACTAGCTACGATGCTGTATATATATACCTATATGTATATTATATACCCATATACCTATAAACCATGTACCTGCAGGTATAACTATATACTTATATATAGCTCTATGCCTAAACGTAATAACTCGAACAGTTTTGTTCGATTCTATGCGCCGCTGGCTAAAAAACAATTCACTTGAAGTTTGATATCAAGACCAGTTGGCCGCAGCTCCCAGTGGCCCCAAAGCGTTTTTTGTTTACCGCTCGACAAATTGCTGTGCTTTTGGCATCTGCGCCTCAGGTACAGGTATACCATATATGGTCCATCGTAGACACTTTGCGTGTCTATAGACCTCTGTGTGTGTGTGTGTGTGTGTGTGTGTGTGTCTGCACTAAACAAATTGTTAAATTTATTGCTGGTCGTAAAGAATGGTCGCAGTTGCAGTCGGCGACACCGTCGAGTCGGCCAAATAAACAACAAATAAAACAGGAAATTCCTATTGTAATATACACGAACGATAATATGTGCAGGCCAGCCCATGGGGCAGTAGGAAAAAAAGAAATATATATATATATTTATATATATATATATATATATATATATATATATATATATAATATTCTTATAATATGAGAAACCTTCACTCAACTCAGGCATAAGTGGCTCGATTTTGTTGTCTGTGGCATTTAATTAATTGGAGAACGTGAACTATCGATAGCTTGTCAGCCTAAGCGACAGCTGGTTCTTATTGGCGCCGTTGTCAATCACTCAATCAATCCATCAATCAGCGAAGCATGCCTGCGACCTGCCTCTGCCTCTGACTCTGTCTCAATACCATGTGGAGTGAAAAATTGCGACAGATCGAGCATTTCGAATATGCACGCCAGAATGCCGAACGATTGCAATGCGAAGCTCATCGGCTGCCTTGATTGAAGGAATTAATAATTGATTGACGACAGCCAACAACTTTCTAACTCTAAGCCAAAATAAACTTTAAATCAGCCAAAATGAATCTTCAATCGGAATTCCATCTAAAATCTCTGGCTTCATGGCTGGGAGTTAATTGTATTTCATGACTTACTCTCGAGCCATTGACACATTTCCCAAATATAGAGTTGGCGACTCGAAAATGTAACGAATTTCAGCGCGTCCCTCATAAATACCTTTATCCAGATCTCAGGCCAGCATTGTGGAGCTCTTGATCATGCATGCCCGCAATTACCAAGTCGCCCAAACGCTCCGCTCGCCCTGGAGCCCCCAGAGCCTTTGCGACTGAGCAAATTAGGAAGCTAGGCTAATGAAGAATTTACATTGTTTGCCAAAACGAATTATTATTAAGCGGGCAGGCAGGCAGCCCCGCTCCACTCCGTGGGCCGAGGATGCGCCGATCTGCGGTCAAACAAAACAACGACCAATTATATCGCCGAGCTTTGATCTCTGGCCGGAGGCCGAGTCTCAGACTCTAAGGACTGGCACCGCCACTGCCACTGCCAGTGGCACTAGCCCAGTTGGCCTGGTCTATTAAGCATACCGAAAGAAAGTTGCAAATGCAGCCACGGAAATGTGAAGCAATTGTTTTGGCATTTCGACTGCACTTTGTTCTGAAGCCGCTGCAACGGGCGGCCACTACCAATTCCCACTGCGAGCTGAGAGTTGGTTTCCTTGGCCCCAGAGCGAGGTGACCTCGCCATTTGTAACGAAGATTACGCACTTCGTATAAATCAAATGAAGCGTGTGCTACGCCAAGCTGCAAACGCCCCAGAAATCACGCCGGAATCCCCAAATTCAATTAATGTCAGTCGTAAAAGCGCAAGCCAAACGCCTGAGATTTATAGGGTAAACCAATTTTTGTATTTTTTCTTTTCGGTGCACAAAACGAAATCCACTTAAAAATATTATTTTTTTTATTTTCTTGCTCTGGCCAAGCCCCAAAGTTGTCGGGCCGTACGCGCTACTTACACCCAAGAGCCAAGTTGAAGGCGCTCCAATTTGTCACTCGCTTTATGTTGCTTATTTTTATAATTTTTTCGTTAATTTTTGTAGGCCTGCAAATGCCAAGCAAATGCAAAAAGGTGTTGTATACCCTAACTAAAGTGGACACTTGTGACTTCGCAGTCAGTTTGGAACAATTTTTGTATTTTATTCCAATCATTTTTGTATTTTTCTGGTCGGTTCTTTTGCTTAGCGTAAATTAATAATTATTATAACATTTAATTTTTCTTAGATTAGCCAAAGAACAATGTATTAAATGTATGTGAAAACGTTTTATAAATATACAATTTAAATAATATAATATTGTTTATATTTAATATGAATGTAAAGACGTTTTGGATAAATATATTTTGTTTATATTTTATATGTGACATAAACTTATTTAGCCAAGAGCTTTAGAGTTTCTGAAAATCCCAAAAAAAAACCTTTTTATTTTTCAAAGATTCTTTTTCAATTTACACAATTTTACACATTTCGAAAAACTTTAATATATTAAAATCCAAAAATGTTTAATTACATTTTTGGTCTTTCTTTCCCCATTCGAAGAGTATTTGACATTCAGATTGGCATTGCCGCGCGCGTTATCTCTTTAGAGGAGCGTCTGAAACGAAGTGAGGCCCAAACCAGATCGCACAATTGTTATTAGGCTCTTTTGAGGAAATGCCGACATGGAGCTGCGAGGAGCGAAACTGAAGCACGCGCGCTCTTAACAAATTGGGCTACGAATTTATACGACTGGCTGGAGAAATGCGCTGTGCGCTCTGCGATGACATCACTGGCAAAGTATGTGCCCCAAAAGGCGCGGCCGTCGTCGGCGCAGATGCGTTGCTGCATGACGCAGATGCGACCTGTGGCAAATGCGAACTCGACTCGCAAGGCGACGGCCGATGGCCGGGCTGTTGACACTCGTTCATCATGTGGCAAGCGGTTCCACGGCAGGACACGAAACTAGTTTCCTTTTCTGAGCAGAACGAATCCGAGTGCAAGAATGCCTGGGCCAGTTCAATGTCAGAGCTGCTAAGTTATGCAAATTCTGGCTGGCTCTTCAGTGTTTGATTTATGTGTGCCAGGGATCGCGGCGTGGACTGGGATTGGGAACGGCCTGCCTGTGCATAAAACTGAGGCAAATGAAATTAGCGTCCCAGTCCCATATCCTGCCGCACATCCTGGCGCGTCGACACCTTTATGAAGTGTCAAAGTCAAGAGCCAAGTTCATTAATTTGACATGAGCCGTGCTCTTGAAACTGGAAATGAAATGTTTACATACATAATTGTTGCATAATAAGTCCATTAATCAAACCATGAATGAATTAGGCCAAGAGGCAAGGGGTAGCACAGCCAACTGTAGCTCGCTAATGGTTCGAGATGATGTTTTGATGCATTTCCGTTTTAGATACATTTTTTTTTCATATATATATAAGAAAAGCATCTGGCATCATTTGTTCCCATTTGTATTTCGCGTCAAACAAATACAAAAAAGCATCGAAAGTGACTGAGAATTTTATTTTGCTTTTAACAAGGCCTTTAGTCCTGCATAGTCGGGGTGGGGCTATAAGAGTATTGGAATGACTTGGGTTAAATTTGCAATGAACTTAAAGAAAATATAGAGATGGCATGAACATTGACAAAGCAATTGTAAATGAGACGATAAATATATTGTAATAGTAGTAAATCAGTAATCTATATAATAGTAGTAGCAGCAGTAGTAGGTGAAGTAGTAGTATGTAGTCGTTATAGGAAGAGTAGCAGTAATAGAAGAAGGAGTCGTTGTTATAGTCATATAGTATATAGTAGTAAAAGTAGTAGATAGTAGTAATAATTATATAGTAGTTATAAAATAACAGTAGTAGTAGTTGTAGTAGTAGTAGGAATATATATAGTAGTAGAAATAGTAATATATAGTAGTAACAGTAGTAGTAGTAGTAGTAGTAGTAGTAGTAGTAGTAGTAGTAGTAATAGTAGTAGTAGTAACAGTAGTAACAGTAGTAGTAGTAACAGTAGTAGTAGTAGTAGTAGTAGTAACAGTAGTAACAGTAGTAGTAGTAGTAGTAGTAGTAATAGTATTAGTAGTAGTAGTAGTAGTAGTAACAGTAGTAGTAGTAGTAACAGTAGTAACAGTAGTAGTAGTAGTAGTAGTAGTAATAGTATTAGTAGTAGTAGTAGTAATAGTAGTAGTAATAGTATTAGTAGTAGTAGTAGTAGTAGTAGTAGTAGTAGTAGTAGTAGTAGTAGTAATAGTATTAGTAGTAGTAGTAGTAATAGTATTAGTAGTAGTAGTAGTAGTAACAGTAGTAGTAGTAGTAGTAGTAGTAGTAGTAACAGTAGTAGTAGTAGTAACAGTAGTAACAGTAGTAACAGTAGTAACAGTAGTAACAGTAGTAGTAGTAGTAATAGTAGTAGTAGTAGTAGTTGACAATGAGTTTGCTCTGTCGTACCCAACGAAAATATACGAAGATTGATACAAAATAAATAGCAATAGCCAAACCTATATAGCATATATAACCAGATTAAAAGAAATTCAATTGACTGCCTTCAGCGCTACACTCAAGAAGATGTTGGCGGAAAACACAGGGCACAGCCTCAGGTTGAGGCACAACCAGCAAGCCCGATGGGATCATTTAAACGATTTGATATTGCTCACATAAGTAGTAAGTATATCATTAGATAAAATTAGAAATGATGTGATCCAGCAGCCATTGCCTTAATTCAATTGTTTGCCTACTGCCCAGAGAGCGAAGAGGCAGACGAGCTCAGCTCGTAATAATTAATATAAATTAATGATTTATGGGAGCTGTGATGCTGTGGCTTAGTACGTATTAAAGTAGTATTTATATTTTAATAAAATATGTATACTTATATTCCTAAACAGCCGGCAATGCAAAGGTTGTAGAATTCTAAGTAGCTCACAAATGCCGCCTCTCTACTCTAGGCGTACTGTGTAGCTGCCCATCATCTGCTGCTCTCCCCCTATCTGCCTCCCTCTCTGCCCCCTCTCAGACTGTGAGCTCGGTAAAAACATTTCCTTGTGTGCGTCAATCGAGCGCTTGTGGCAGCACGAGTACATCCAATATCGAGTGTGTATCGTGTGTAATAGGTGGTCGTCTTCATCGTCAACTCTGTTGTTGTTGCTGCTGCTGCCGGCAACAGTGACAGCAGCAACAGCAGCAGCAACAGCAGCAGCACAGACTGTAGACAGTGGCTAAAATATGTTCCGTGTCTGATAGTCTATCTCTATTGCACCCAGTGCGCCCACTCAGTGCGTCCGTCCCGCTCTAGCCGCCCATTGCGAGCAGCGGGCAATGCAATTGTAAAATTGAATTATTCATGGCGATTGTACGACAATCAATTGAAATTGAAATAAAATGCTGCTGCCAAGTCACAGTTGCTGCTGCAGCTACAGCTACTGTTGTTGTTGTTGTTGTTTTTTTGCTACCGCCTTTGACATGTGCGCACAGCTATTTTTCAATTTTTGTTGTTTTTGTTAACTTAAACTTGGCTTGGCTTGCGTTCAGCTGAAATTGTGATTTAAAGTATCTGTATCTGGATCGATTTGGCATCGATCGAATGTCGCAATGTCACCATGCAGCCAATGTGACCATGTCGCATTAGTCTCCAAGCCTCTGCTCTGGTCTGGCCTGGCACTTGGCATGCAGGCCGCATGCAGAAGCAGATTTGTCGCCTATTTCTGCCGGCCATGACTCTTTTTGGCCAACGACAATTTGTATTTGGCAATGTTGCATGTTTAAGTCTTTCGACATCCTCATCAGCGGAATTCGCATTGGATTTTCATAGATTTGGCCTTGCAGTCGTTTCACATATTTATCAATCGATTTGCATATATCTCTGTATTCTCTTTTCCTTGTGCGCTGCTCATGAATTTGGCGCATGCATTCAGGCTGGGCATCATCTGGCCAAATTAATCTCTCTGCGCACTGGTCAACAATAATTTGAAGTAGATTGCGCTCTAATAAATATGAGCAGACATCAAAGCTAATGCTCCAACTCATCACCATGAGCACGCGAGTGAGCCCGTCCGCAGTACGCCGGCTTATGACCATGTCGTTCCATAAAAACCCACTGCCACTGATGTTGCAAACAATCCGAAGCGAGGCTGTGGGCTGGGAGGGGCTGGCGGTTGGGGCTGACTAGCGCGTAAACTTAATTAAAATTAAAACGCTGCCAGATGCAACAGATTTGCCTACCGAGAAGAAATGACGAGGACGAAGAGAAGACGACGACGATGACGACTTTGAATGCGTTGCAGAGATTATGAAGAGGACAGCGATGCTGACAGCCACGTCAGAGGAAAACTAACCGCAGCAGCCGCCATGTACACGTCCAGTTCATGGCTAAATGCTGCTCGTGCTGTGATAAATTACACGTCGTTTTAGAGTGTTGCGCTTCCTTGTTACTCCGTCAACTGGTGTTGACGCACGGGCGCCAGCGGGACGAGGCGCGGGCCGCGGCGGTCGCCGAGCATTAAATGGATCTCGGCCCGGCCATGCAACTGCAAGTGGTGTTATTAAAATGAAATCATCATCATCATGAAGTGACACAAGTGAGTCTAACTTTAGCTCCAGCTCCAGCTCCAGCTCCAGCTCCAGCCGGAGCTAGCACCACCTCATGCCCGAGCTGCCCTAGGATCAGCCTGCGCCTGCAATCTGGCTTATGACAACAGAATTCAATTAGATATAGAAAAATGCGCCAAACGCGCAGCTCGGATTGTTTCTAGCCGTGATACGAGCAATTGGCAATTGGCAATTGGCTTAGACTTGACCAGCCAACGAGACATGGCCAAATACTCTTAGCTTTATGGCCCCTCAAAGACTTGCCTTCATTTAGCATATCCCCTTTGTGCTGAGGGTCGTCAGTTTTCGAGTGTGTTAAACATACATAGTACGTACTTCAAATTCACAACTTTATTTAGTGCCATTAAACGAAAGACTTAAGCGACAAACTCGTTTTCACCATTTTGTAAACAAGCTACTAATTTCGTTAGGAAATGTTGTTCGGTCTCTCCGCGCTTTTATTTACACAGCTCGGCGGGCATTAAGTGCCCACCTCTTTGCCACATTAGTCCAATACGAATACAAATGGATGCACATTTACAATAAAAACACTCAGCCACACACACACATACACACGGGCGCGCACTCAGTGAGAGAGGCTCACACACACACAGCGGCCACAGTGGCGCATGCAATCGCGCGATAATAACTGTACTGTGTGTAAAGTCAAACGCAACAACAAAAGCAATTCGTATGAAAAAAGTCAACAGCCAACCACATCGAGAAATTCAATGAAAACAAACGAACGCTGGCGGATCGTGCCGCTGCCAACAGCCAACCACAATTCAGCATGAAGAGCACAAAGAGCAGAGCAGCCAAAGAGCAGCAGCAGCAGCAGCAGCAAAAACAACAACAAACCAAACCCGACTCTTAACAGTTCAGAGCACTTAACATTAACAGCAGCAGCAGCAGCCTCAGCAGCTGCCTCTTGTAAACAGGAAATTTGCGCTTGTGCTCTGTAGAGTAAATCACTGATTTTTCAGGGCGACAGCATGCCAAAAGTCAGCTGTGTGTGAAAATGATTTTATTTCTTAATATATATTATAAAAATTAATTTATAGATATATATTTTTACGTAAAACCTAAGTTGAGTGCCACAACCCAACTGTGAGGCCAAAATTTATGTGAAATGCTCTTTTGATTTTTAAAATAAATTCTACAAATTGTAAGATTTAAAGATTCGACTGTTTCTATATATTTCCGTAAAATGTACAAATTAATTTTAAATTAATTCATATATTCTTTGCATATAATAAATAAAATATATAATACTATTATAAGTGATAATTTTAAATATATAATTTATAAGGACTTTAAATTGTTTTATGTACATTTAAATTGTTTTTAAATAATAAACTCTATTTTTTTTCAAATTTAATTTATATTCAATTTGAGCTTAAATATTGAAGAGAAGATTAATATTTGTGTAAATAAAAAATTTAAGTAAATTTGATTTGAATTTGAACATATGTATTAAAATATTAAACAGAAGATTATTTAATATTTTAATATTATATATTTTAATATTTAATACTAAATTTTAATATTCATTTATTTAAATTAAAATGTATGAAAACTTTTAATGTTCAGTGTAAATATTTCTCATATTTGTAAATTATCTACCCATAGCAACATCACAAGAAATTATACTATGCTAGAGTATAATCTTCGAGAGTGTCCGACTGGGATGTTATACACACTCTCTCTCACTCACACACACATACACGTAATACAATGAAGACGCGTGCGCGCGCGACTTCAAATGCTGCTTGCTGCTGGCTGCTGCTTGCTGCCTGCTCTGCTGCTGCTGGCTGATGATCTTTGAGGCCAGGGCCAGTCAGTTGGCTGGTTGGAGCTCAGAACGATGATGACGATTTAGTCTCGGATGGGCGCTAGGCTGCACAGCATCGCAAGGCAGCAGAATACCGCTAACTGAAACAATCTCACGTGAGGATACACGCGCTCTTCGGTAACGGTTCGCGCACGTGACTCACGACTCACGACCAACGGCTTACCTAGCTTTGTGAAAAGCCGTCGCCAAAATAGTGCAACAGCCAAAGCGTTCCACACAATGCAAAGGCTTAAATATTATTGTTATAAATAATATGTTTAAAGATTTGTGAAGTATATAAATGGAAACAAGAGTGTTTTGTGTAAAAGTTAATAAATAAATTATCTCATTATTTAAATAATATAAGAAGAAACGAAAACGAAAACTAGAGCTGAGAAAAACTTCAGTTAAAGAATTTATGCAGTTGGCTGCATAAGAATATTGTGAAAAGGTGAGTGAAGAGAATAATATATATTTGTGTACGGCTATTTATATATACGTTCATCATTATCGAATCATCTTATATAGTATATTCATTGACATTTAACTGATTTATAGCTAGTTAGTCATCGGTGCTATTAAAATGTGATAAAACTATTTATAAATAATTATACATATGCTAATTGCTGCATGGCGGCAGATGAGGTCTGTGTGGGAATACCAATTGGAATAGCTGTGATGATATCTGAAGGATATCGGAGGCAACCAGTTCGCATGGCGGGTCTCTCATATGTCATGCTCAAGGGATTAGCTAAGCGACTACATTCAGGAAGCACAGCCGAAAACAAAAGACGCTCATTGACATGCTCATTAATTATGTTATTGCCTTTTGTGCGATAAGTGTCAAGAAATTATTACAAAAGGGCGACGAGAGGAGACACAGAAGGAAACTTGAAGATATTCAAACATTTAATTGTCTGACTGCTGCTGGCAATCAAGCAGAAAAGGGCTAAGCAAGCTGTTCACCAAAGCCAGAGTGCCAGAGTGGACAAGGATGAGAGAGCTGAGGGACGCACGGAGTGGCTGGCTGGCAGTCAGGAAGCGAACAATTCAAACTAGAGCGTGTGACTCTGTTGAATGGATTTGCATATTGCGATGTCTTTTGGCAGAGGCTAATAATAAAGCATATTATGGGCAATTGTTTATTGTACTCTCTCCCTCTCCCTCTCCCTCTCCCTCTCCCCCTCTCTCTCTCTCTCTCACTCTCTCTGTGTGTGTGTCACCGATATTTGAGTTGATCTCGAGCTGGTATTTGTCTACAGTGCTCCTGTTTGCCTGTTTGGCTTGTCTTGTTCTATTTTGTATCTGCTGCAAAATATTTTTCAACAATCGTGGTTTGCTTGTTTGAACACCTCCTTTTTTTTGGTCTCTCTTGCCCATGCTCTTGTTCAGCGGTATAAATGCCTTTTATCTGATTTGCAGTGTACAACATTCTGTTAGCTTTAAAGGACACATTTCTGTATATTATTCTTTGCCATGCTTATTGCTGACAATCCTTCGCCGTCGCCAGGCTCTGTCAACGGCTACATGATGAGCTCGTTCAACGTATGTATGCTCAACTGATCTTGTTCTCATTGTTGCCAAATGATCGAGATTCGGTTTACCTTCTGTTCTCAGCGAACAGCAAATAAAACTTATAAAAAAGAGGCAAAAACTAACAGGGAGAAAACTCGTATTCGAAGGTACTCGAGACTTTGACTGCAATCGACAGCTACAGTTGGTAATTTTCCAGCACAATGATTAACATTTACTCTTGCTCCAAATCATATGCAAGATATGTCTTTAAACTCTTGCTGTGGACCTGAGGCAGATGAATCTATGATGGGCATATCAAACTGATTGTCTAATGATATTTCAAAACTAGCTTAGTTGATGGACCTTTCCAACTTCATTTGAAAATCTGGCTAACTGAAATCTCATATGTTGGGTTTGGTCTTTGCTACTCTTAGAGAATCCCAGACAATACTTTTGGGTCAGTCATTGGTCTCTAAGGTCTCTAAGGTCTTCTCATTTAGGCAGCTGATCAGGGCTCAAGGGCTGCGTTTTTAAAGCTTTAAGCTTTACGTTCATGCCAAGTTGACATAACTTTGTAAGTCTTGAAAGTAACTCGATAAATTGAAGTTAATAAATAATTTTGGGAATCAGTTAGCCTGAGCTAAAGCGAGCTGTGACCCAATAAAGTGCCAGTGCGGAAGTGCCAAGCATTAAGCATAAGCGCTTCGCGTCTTGCAATGTAAATACCCATACCCTTCTGCCCAGTCCCAGTCCCAGTCCCAGTCCCAGTCCCAGTCCCATTGCCATGCGCGTTCGCATTCGGATTTCCATTCCCATTGCCGGTAAGTTCGTTATTGTGTCCATATCTTGACACCGTTCGGCTGGGCAGGAGGGCGCATCGCGCTTGGCAGTTGCGGCCAGCGCTCAGCAGGTGGTGGCCCGGCGTGATGCTGCTCCTGTGATAATGGCGAACACGCCAGCCCGCCACTTTGCATATAAACGCGCGCTAATGGACACCAAAGGTGACAGCGAGCGCTGCTAAATTGGCAAACATTAAATTTGCACCTTCACAAAAAACCGTGACAATTTTAGGCACAGCGGTGCGCTTTTCCAGAAAACCTATATATACATATAAATAAATAAATAAATAGGAAAAAACCGAATTGCGATCGACCGAGGCGATGGCAACGCCGCTGCCCATGGCGAAAACCCAACAAAGCGCCAAAGGAAAAGCCGCAGCGGACGACCCAAAAACCCAAGTACCTTGTGCCTAGATCTTGATGCCCATCGCAGCTAAACGTTTATGTAAAGCGCTTCTTCTTCTGAATGCAGGCACATCAGAGAGCCCTGCCATAGATTTAGGTAGGTTTAAGAGATGGGATGAGTAAAGTCTAATTGTGTTTTATATCATTAAAGCTATTTTAAATTATTTTAAAATGTTTTAAATTATTTAAAGTTGGTTTAAAATATTTTAAATAATTATAAATAATTTTATTTATTAATATTATTTTATTTATATATATATATATATATATATTTATATATATATATATATATATATTATATTTAAACAAATTTTGTTTTTAAATTTAAAAACTTAATATCTAACTTAAAATAATAATCTAAAATCAATGCAGCTTATTTAATTGCAAGATTAGTTGTCAAATTACCTACTTTCAGGCTATACTATATTCCGAAGAATCAGAATCTTGTATTAAGTAGCTCCAACACGCCTTGTCGACCTAAAAATGTATCATCTCAGATTCGTGTGCAAGTTTACTTTGACTATAAGTTTACAAACTTTAACTAATTTGTATATGTCTGATAATGCTTCTATTCACAACAATATACGAACGAAATACTAATTAATCTATTCAAATTTCTTCGATCAAATAGCCTTAATGTCAATAGAAATATGTCTATTCATCTGAATATATCTATATAACGCATGCTCAGATATATAACTCATGGACCTAAAAGGCAATTAGCTAATCTCAAATATCAATTTAATTTTGATTGGCCTTACTTTTTCCATTAGGTATTCGCTCTGCTTGTATTTCATCTCAATTTCAATTTCTGGAGAGTGAAAAGTATTTCAAAAATTACAAAAGATTTCCACGCTGATCAAATAATTGACGCAAAACGTTTGCGCGTTTTCCCAGTTGTTGTTTTTTGCCCATTTTTTGCTTGACCTTAGCTTTATGAACATAGAAAACAAGTAACTACGTACATTAGATGTGTGAACACGACCCATCCTCATGCGGCGGGAGGTGCGACCAGGCCGGGAATCGAGTTGTCGTTACCCTGTCTCGGACGGCGTCGGTGCCAGCCCAAACCGGTCGTCGCATACCTCAATTTCTAACCACGACCTGTGCCAAAAGCTCAAAATACAAAATTCAACAAAAAAGAACGAAGTAAAGAGAAACGCAGTGGGTCATCGGTTATGCTGCCACTGATGCTGCTGCTGCTTCTCCTTCTTATTATTGTTGCTGTTAAGTATTTTCACTGCTGCAATTGCCTAGTGTGTGAGCGAACTCTTCTACGTAAGCCTGCCAAGCTGTTCATCAATATAAAAAAAGGGTTTTACAAGATTTCAGCCATTATTTTCGAGATATACTTGATCGCATGCACAAATTTAATGATTATACAGATATTAGATTTATCATTCAATGCAAGCTAAAATAAAACAATTATGAAAATAAATAAGTATAATAATAATAATTAATAATAATACTAGCAATAAATAATAATAATAATAATAAAAATAAATAATAAATTTGTATTTCATATATAATATATGCATCATTAGATAATAATAATAATAATAATTAATATTAATAATCATAAAAATTAATAATAAATATAATATCAATCAAGAATATTAATTATAATAATAATAATTAATAATAATAATATCTAAAATATTCTTAACTATTGTGAACTAAAGAAAATTATGAAAGAATGCAAAATGTATTGAGCACAAACATTTTAAATTAAATTGAAATTTTCAATGGGCTCAGTATCACTAAAAAACACTTAGTAACAGCATCCAGCTCCTGTCTTAATTTATTTCAATTCTTAACAAGTTTTGAAATAAAAGTATGTCGAGTTCTACACAAAAACAATAAAGCTCAGCCAACAATCATAATATGATCCGACTCCTTTTAAAACTGCAGTAATTACAGCAGAATTAAATATATTTTGATTCACAATTTAAAACAATACAAAACTTTAATCAATTTTAATGTCAAGAACATCAATTGTCCATTTCAGATGAACCAGCTGTGCAAAGTATGCGGCGAGCCAGCGGCTGGATTTCATTTTGGAGCATTCACATGCGAGGGCTGCAAGGTAAATACTAATCAGCAAAGATCTTGTTAATGATTTGACAATATAACATATATATATATATATATATATATATATATATATATATATATCGACAATTGTGGGAAGCAGTCTTTTGCATGCTTACAAAATGTGCGAAAATGGGCTGAAATGAGCTCGAGATTACAGCTTTTACTTTTGCAGGCAAGAGATCTTATTGCTATAATTAAAATTCAATTCGGTAGATTAATTGATTTTTAATTGACTTTAAGTAGATGCGAGGACGTGCACAATGACTGAACCTTCAAATGCCATGGGAAAATGTCTGCAAATTTAGAGCAGCAGCTGATGGAAGAGTGAGAGAGACAGAGAAAGAGAGAGAGGGAGGGAGGAGAGCTCAAGGCGAGCACAATTGTAAACTGCAGTCAATCAAATAAAAATTACATGCATATTAGATGACTCAGCGATTGGGCCGTGGCACTGGCAAGAGCCAAGCATCAAAGTTAACTTATTCGCTGAACATGGCGCTCAATGAACTTCAACATCGATGCGAACAAGTTGGGCCAGCAGCTCTCGAATGAGTTGGCTAAAATAGAACAAAACAACAGCAACAACAGCAAACGAACAACTAAACAAAACAAAAGCACTCACATACATTAAATAGTGCATGAAACTCTTTCGCTTAATCACCATGAATGGGGCGGGGGCTGGGACTGGGGCAGGGGCTGGGACTGATGCCAGTTGGCTGTTTATTAACGCACATTTTGTAATTGAGGCGCTGAGCCGCTCGAAATTATGCCACTTGCTGAATGCTAATCACAGGTGCAAAAGGTATCAGCAATAATTGATTTTGAATGCCCGCAGCTCAGGAGCCTCAGCCAGAATAGAGCCAAGCAAAAGCGAGATTTCTCTCGGGCGCAAACTGAACTCAACTGCAAAACAAAATTCATTTACAAATAAGAGAAATTGAAAATCTATAAAAATTAGGGTTGTATATATCAAACATATATATATATATATAGCTTGGTATGGTTTTTGGTCTTATTTGAATCTCAAATCATGTGATTTTTAAAACAAATATTGAATAATCAAAGCTTTAGTCAGTGGCGCCCGACTAGGGGATACCCCGAATCCTGCGAGAAACCACAATTCTAAAAAATCTCCCCTGTTTTAATATCTATATGTTTCTTTTATAAATATAAATATGTATATACGCTAAAATATGTTTTATGGGAACTATGGGAACTTAAATCTTTAATAACTTTCTTTGTAGATGGAGTTTCATATTTAAACTTTCAGAGCGTGATAATGGAATTAATAATTTTCTATATCAAGAATCAATAACAATAAGAATAATAATAATAATAATAATTATAAGAATAATAGTAATACTAATAATAATAATAAGAATAATAATATTAATAATAATAATAATAATAATAATAATAATAATTAATAATAATAATTAATAATAATAATAATAATAATATTAATAAATATGATTTAAAACAGCTCAGCAACAAATTATGTTATAGCATCCCGTAAGAAACTCTCTAAAGACTCATTCGAAAACATACACAAATCAAAACTCGTAAATTGATTTCAAAATCTTGGATCGTTTCAGTCGTTCTTTGGGCGCACCTACAACAACATCGCAGCGATCGCCGGCTGCAAGCACAACGGGGACTGTGTCATCAACAAGAAGAATCGCACGGCGTGCAAGGCCTGTCGGCTGCGCAAGTGCCTGCTGGTGGGCATGTCGAAGAGCGGTTCCCGGTATGGCCGTCGCTCCAATTGGTTCAAGATACACTGCCTGCTGCAGGAGCAGCAGGGCAGCGGCGCGGGCATGGGCAATGCCAGCGTGAGCAACGCGAATCTGGATCAGCTGGCGCGGCTGCAGCAGGCGAGCAATCAGGCGCGGCAGACCTACCAGGACAAAACGAATCCCTGCATCAAGTCGGCCACGGCAGCCACGTCGCCCACCATCTCACTGCAGACAGCGGCGGCGGCAGCTACTGCCTCGACGCCCGCGCCCAGTTTGCCTGGATTTCTCCAGGCAGCCAAGTATCTGAACGAGCAACAGCAGCAGCATCGCCAGCTGAAACTCGAATCCCGCCTCAGCAATACGCCCAGCGACTCGGGCGCCTCCTCGGCTGGAGACCCCACGGACGACGGCACCAGCGTGCTGAGCGCCAACACGCACAGCATGAGGAAGGCGGTGCGACAGAGCAGCTCCGCGTATGCGGGCAGCTCCGAGGCGGACATTGCGGAGCAGCAACAGCGACGCCACAAGGAGCTGCTGGACATATTTCGCAGCCACTCGGAGCCGCTGTACAGCTCCTTTACGCCATTCACTCTACCGCCAGCCTTGATGGCCAGCAGCTTGCCGCCGCTGCCCATCTTCAAGGAACAATTCAAGTCGGAGCTGCTCTTCCCGTTTCCAGCGGGCAGTCCGGCGGAGGAGGAGGAGCCCATAGATTTGTCGCTTAGATCGCGAACGGATGCGACCAGTCCGACGGCAAACAGCTCCAATAGCCCACTCAGTGAATCAGCCAACCTGCCATCCGCCTCGCCCTCCTCCAGTTTTGTGCGCAAGCCCACGCCCCTCGACCTGACCCTGGTCCGCTCGCAGACGCTCACAGGATAGAGCCAGAGTCCCGAGTGCCACAGGGCCCAGGTCCCAGGTCCCACTTGGTTATTAGCAAACGATTCGATATTGGTGCCAGTGAAAGTATGTACAAATAAATTGTTTTTAGCTCAATTACAGCATTTAAGCGATTCGAAATACTCTCGTATACACACACTATATATATGCATATATATATGTATAGGATATGAATAGTGTTTAGCCAAATTTACAATGACTGTCGTTTACCGTGTGTTTTTATTTAATTTATGTTTAGCGCGTGTATTATAAGTCATTTTTAATTTGCATGTTGTTTTCCCCTTATGTTTGTTTTCTTAATTTTAAATAATTTATTTCGTAGACTTAAATAGGCTAAGCGAACACAATGTAAAAGGCAGCAAACAAATAAAAGGCAATTATGAGGAATCTTATGCGATGTGCAGACTGCTAACAGAGTCTCCAAATGATCCCAAAATATTCAAAAATCTTTCACTTCTGCCGAAAGCTGAGTCCACCAGGCACTGGCCGTTTCGCTGGCATGGCATGAAGAGTTGCCCCGGCTGAATTGACACATGAGCAGACTTAACATGACCATCTACAGCAAATTGTTTAATATATTTGCGATTCAGCTGTCACATGACCCGTGCTTATGTGTATATCCATCACAAGCCCGGGAAGACAGCCAGCTGAGAGCCGCACGCTCGCATATAGCCGATGCCTTATTCATTACGTAAGCCGGCTGACATATTTCCAAATGTCAACTATGTGGATATTGACTATATAAATGTAATTATGACAATGCCGCAGACATGTGAAAAGAGAAGAGTAAGCCCAAATGTATCAATAAATATATATACTATTCACAACCTGTAATACAAAATTTATTTGCCTTCCACTTGAAATCAAAAGACTTAGGCAACGAACTGAAAGTGAAATCTGCCAGAGCCAATGAATGCGTGGAGCTAAGTATGTATTTATGCGTGCTTCCCATTGGCTAGGCCCCAAGTGAACATTCACACATATACACGCATACGAACACATATTTGTATATACATATATCTAGCAGACAAATTTGAGCATTTACACATTCAATTATTTGCTTGTTTTTTTATGTGGAAACACGCCCCCTGAGAGCAGCGACAAAGTGAGATGCCAAAAGCCGAACATAATCCACGACCACACGCTACAACAGAGACAACAACAACAACAGTGCGTGCAAATACATTAATACATACGTACTTGTAGTCCGTACGGCAGCGGCTCGCATAGAAGCCTTTGAAATGCATTTATGCGTCAAAGTAAAACGAATGTGATTGGACAAGTGAGAGTGAGTGTGTGTGTGAGTGTGTGTGTGTGTGGTGTGTGTGTGTGTGGTGTGTGTGTGTGTGATGTGTGTGTTTAAAGATACTTTCGCATTGATTTTATTGCTGTCGCTGATAAAGATCAACAATTGTTTAAGGTGCAAGCAACAAAGGTAACAAATTCCTATTCTTCTATATTGTTTAAACTAATAATATAATAATAATAATAATAATAATATACTATAATGATCAATAATGAAAACGGAAGGTCAGAAGAGAGATTTATTCCTCCAATTTAGTTTTCGCTTACAGCCTTTTGACTGAGAATAAGTTACGTTTTCAACGTCTACTTTGATGGCTTCAAAATAGTTCCAGTTTATGGCCCGATCTAGCAGTGCTCGATGCCTACATTTGCCTGTGTCACTCGCTTCTTGTAACTTTTCGTAATCCACCTTGGTTTTCTTTGCCAACTGCCTTTCGAGGCCAATTCCCTCTTACGCACACACTTACATATGCACCACCGTACACATGTATGCATGTATGTGCTGGAATGCTTATATGAGTCAGATAGATCGCGGTCTGTGCGCGTGCGGCGCAGACAAGCTGAGATGGATTGCCGTCAGAGGGCTGAACGGTCGCTGGGCCAGTTTCTAGTTTCAGAGATTCAACGAGGAGGCTCTGCTCGAGCCGAGGCGTGCTTAAAATTCAATTGAATATTGAATTATTGCATTGAATTTCATTGTTTGTAAATGCTGCTGCTGCCAGCTTTTATTGTAAACTGATTTCTTTTCCAGTCTTAGATTTATTTATTTATTTCGTCTTATTGTACGCCGAAGTTCAACAGTCGTTAATCGCAACAAAACATATTTGTATTGTATTACATAAGTATGTTCCCGCTTTGGGTGGTCGCTGTCACGTGGATTTTAGGCCACTCGAAAAGACGACGAAAGGATCATTATACAAAATCATAACGTACAATAGTTATCCAAGAAGAAACAAGTCTCACATCCCTATTCAATTGAGAAATCGCCTAAAGATCAACAACAAAACGTTGGAACAAGAGTTCAGAGTTGTCAATAAAAATTAATTGCAATTTTATTGCCACAGCACGCAGCTCCTTGCATACAAAGTATATAGCGAACTCAGTGAAGAGCAGCCAAAAGGTATTATCAGTTCGAAGTCATCTTCGTTATGAACAATTTTTAAATACATAAATAAATATATAAATATATAAAAAAAAAAAAAAAAAAAAAATATATATATATATATATATATATATATATTTATATTTATTAATTTATAAATTGTATATAATAATACTGAAAAGTCATTTTTCAATTATTTTTTAATTTAATTTAATGGAAACATGTCGATGTAGGGTATACAAATGCGAGCATTGCAAAGACAAACAAACATACAGGAGAGGATGTGCGGAGAGAACAAACAGTTAACTGACCCAAATTCATCAAAAACAGAAAATCACAGCAATTTCGCTCAAGCATCTGTAAACTGTTCGCACCTCAAATGTGCAGTGCGTGGACTGTGCGATTGCAGAAACAGCTGTGTTTATTGAATCTGTATCGTGTAATGATTTGAATGTGGGTAAATTGATTATTTGTTGGCGCTTAAAAGTATGCAATACAAATGCCATCACTAAAAAACTACCGATATATTCTGCTAAATCCCTTTAGAGAACTATCGATTGCAGATAGAATTCACTTGTGAACGGAAAATGAAAACACAATTTTGCAAGTTGATAAATAGGCAATGTTAGACAATGTATCCGCTGAGTTCGCAGAAACGGTCTTGGACTTTTGCAAACGAGGCTCAGTTACACATATTCCGGGTGGAGCAGAACACCAAGTACATCGAGGAACATCAGAGTGAAGCCGAATCGACAGACAGCGTCGACAACTACTTTCTGACGCCGGCTGAAGAGGGACTCTTGCTCAAGCAATATGAAATTTATCTGGTTGAATTTTGCCGGCGGTTCGATCCGCCCATGCCGAAATGCGTTATTGGCACTGCATTCCATTACTTCAAGCGCTTTTATTTAAACAATACACCCATGGACTATCATCCCAAGGAAATATTGTGAGCTTGAAGCTTTTCTTTTTTAATATGTGTGTTTTATTCCCAATTACTTGCGATGCTTCTAGGGCCACTTGCGTGTTTGTCGCCTGCAAGGTAGAGGAGTTTAATGTGTCTATCAATCAGTTTGTGAACAACATAAAAGGCGATCGCAACAAGGCCACCGACATTGTTCTCTCCAATGAGCTGCTGTTAATTGGCCAACTTAACTACTATCTCACAATACACAATCCGTTCCGCCCGATCGAGGGTTTTCTATTAGACATCAAGGCACGAAATGCGATTTCTCTCCATTTAACTGTATTTGCAACTCATGCTTTTTGTACTCATTCGCAGACTCGCGGCAATATGCAGAATCCAGAACGTTTGCGCCCGCATATAGATAGCTTTATCGAATCGACGTTCTTCACCGACGCCTGCCTGCTCCATACCCCATCGCAGATTGGGCTGGCTGCTGTGCTGCATGCGGCCAGCAAAGAGCAGGAGAACCTGGATAGCTATGTGACAGACCTGCTCTTTGTGTCGGCCCGCGAGAAGCTGCCGGGTCTAATCGACGCAGTGCGCAGTGGGTAATAAGAGAAAGCAGAAATAGACGCTTCTGAAATCAAATTAATCATTTCAGAGATACGCATGTTGGTCAAAAACTATCAGCAGCCAGATCGGGAGAAAGTTAAGGCTATTGAAAAGAAATTGGACAGGTGTCGCAATCAAAACAATAATCCCGACAGTGAACTGTATGTTCCAATATATCCTTATATATATATATATATATATATATATATATATATATATATATATATATATATATATATATATATATATATATATATATATATATATATATATATATATATATATGTATTCATTATCTCGTATTTACTTACAGATACAAGGAGCGTCTGCGTCGCTTGTACACCGATGAGGATGATCTGCCCGCCGAGGATGGCTCTTTTCATATAGCCGATGTCAGCTCGGACACCTCCGCCATGAATATCAGTCAATAAAACGTGTTACAAACTTTTTGTGAAATTACTATATTCTAGATAAATAATCCAATTTAAAGAAACACAATCTACTTGATGCAAATATAAACACTAACCGACCTATGTGTTGTATACAGAAGGAATATCCAGAAAACAGACAACACCAAACCAGTATTGCCAGATAAATTAAATATAAAAATGACATTGCCCACTTTTCGTTCACACCAAAGTAACTATAAATCCTGCTATAAATAAATCTATTAACTCTAATTCCCGCTAGCGGCTCTATCACAATTTAAGCCGCTTGCCGTGTTAGTAAAACGCCAGAACTGGTGGGAATATAGCCAAATAGGGAATACAAAATACACTTGCGCATCACTCAACTTTATGTTTGCTTGGCTCCCATACTTTCAGGTTCAACCGAAATGATACATTCATCGTCATGCACACACTCACATACCCTTCTTCACATGTATTTGTATAAACGCATACATGTGATTAAAACTATTGTAATACAGTCGGTGTTGTATGGATAGTGGTAATATCTGCGATAGAGAATACTTTAAAAACGTGATTCCCACGATCAATTTTTATTTCATATACACTTTCGCAAAGTAAAAATCAAATTCATTAAGATATTATGCATGAATTTTCTTCTTTCTTCTTTGCGTCCTCCAACATTTTATATTTGATTTGAGCCTTTTCCCGATTATCTTTTATCTGAGCTTGAAGCGTTCCCATTTTTCCTTCTAAATTACTGATCGTCTCGTTGAGTTGGCCAATGTTCAAATTGAACGCCTCTTCCCGCAGCTATAATAATGAAAACATACACATATATATACATATATACTATATCAATGTTATCAACTTCAATTACTTCATAAATATGCGTTTCTTACTTTTTGTTCATTCAATCTCGTGTTTTCCAAATTATCCCTGGTTCTATTAATGTCTTCTATAAAATATTTGAAGCAAGTGTGAATTAGGAAGCATATTGCACCAGTAATAATGAATGCGATCATCTTTTAGCACGTCCGTTATCTACGAAATACGAATCAAACTGACTTACCGCGTTAAATGGGAGTATCGATAACAATGCTGCCAGCCACGAAATAGGCATCGATAAAAGTTTTCTTTAAACTGTAGAATAACTTGTATTAGTTAATTTTCTTATATACACTAAGAACTAATGTAGCTTAAATCACCTTTTTGTAGATAATTAAATATTGCAATATGATTAAAAACATAAAATAGAATTTAATAAATTTGTTGTCGATCTATCGAGATTTTATTATCAACATCTCTTATCATTGATAAGCAATAGCAGCAAAATAGTTTTTGTTATATAATTTTTTATAAGTTGGGAGTGACGCGGCGAACTCATTGTGTTTCTAAAAAGGCTTACCACCAGAGCCAAAGTTGAAATTAACATTCACATTTACATTATTAACTTGTTTCTTTTTCATGACCAAAATGTTCTTAGACACGGGCTGGCGCTGCTTTTCCAAAATGTGTTCATTTTTCATATTTTGTAGTTTCGTTTCGTTTTCGGATACAACTTTAGTCATCTGCAACAACAAATTCAAATGTCATCAAGCCGCAAACAGTTGCAAAGAATTTATTTATTCACTTACGGCTTGTTCCTTTTCTCTTATAACTGCTAGGCGTCCTTTCACCTTAATACGTTCTTTCTTAAAGTATTCCATTATCAGAAAAACTGCTAAGAATACTATAAACAGTCCAATATATTGCTCCGAGTTCATTATTAAAAAAAAACACTTCTTGATCGGACTATTGTGAGTGATCGTCGCAATTCAAATTTTAATATCGCTTATAATCTTATCACTTATCAACTGAGTCACACAATAAAACTTAGACATGAAATGCAATCATTTACACTTAGACATTACGTAGTTCTTCAGTTTTCGGAGATATTTATTTTCCTTTTCGGGTTCCGGTTTATTTTCCTTTTCGGGTTGCTCTCTGGTTTCCCTTTCACTTAGCAAACTACGAATTTGCTGGTCTTTGAGCGCCAACTCTTCATTCTTCCTACTAATTTTATTCTCCATATATGCATGGTATTTCAGAAAACTTAGTTTAACTTGTTTTAGTTGTTTGACGGAATTCTGCAACTGCGGAAAGATTGCATCTTTATGAGTACGATTCCATAATATTATAACATTGCACATACCTTCTGTTCATTATCTCTGGCCTTCTTAGCTTCGTCGTCTAATTTAATACGTTCTTCTCTCATTTTACTTACTGACAAATATACTATATAGCATAGTATCAGCACTAATAATGCCTCTAGCTCAGCCATCCTTCTCTCTTCTATTAAACTGCCTCATTTTCCTCGAGACAAGATTTATTCTCTACAGTACATGTGATATAACAGTGATATAATATGAAGTAATAATTAAAGTGAATAAACAAAATGTATTTAAATCAGAGTTCACAATTTACTTTGAAGAAACTTAAAAATAATTTTAATTTTAGTAATTTATTTAACTTTTTTGACATTTATTATCGATATATCGATTCACATATTCCATTCACTGGGAAATACATCATATTGTAAAATAAATACTTATACTATAAAAATCATTAAAAGTTATCCTTCAGTAAAAACCAATGAATTAATTTCTGTGTTTTTTATTAATCCGATTAAATTACAAGTAAATTGATGCACGAACACTGTTAAGCGACCTAGTAGGCACAGCTTTCTGACTGGAGGTACGCGGATTGTTTCGATATCACAAAATCGATCCTCGCATTTTCACATTTGAATTTTGGCGCAAACTAAGTTGGTATTGTAAGTGCTTCTAAATAATTTCGAGACTTCATCTGCGATAAGATTTCACATTTGTCATTTATTTGATTTATCCTTTTTAATATATGTAAACATGACACCAATATTTAATTCATTAAGATATGCATTTCATTTAATTTTCTTCCTTATTTTATTCTTCTTCCATATTCATTCATCATCATCTTCATTATCTCTTATCTCGGGATTAAGCGTTTCCACTTTTTCTGTCAACTTATTTATCTTTTCTTTGTATGGCTTCAATTTTATATTTCTGACTTCGTCCACCATCTACAATATTAAAGTAATATATTTTATCAACTTTTAAGTATACCGTAAATTCACTTTTTACCAATTGTTCAGCTGCCCTCGAATTTTCCAAATTGTGACTTAATCGATCACGAATTTGCATAAGAAACATGAACATTAAGTATATCATTAAACATATTCCAGCAGTTAAAATTATTTGCAGCTCTGACAATCCATTTTGATTCAACTCTGCTTGTGGCTGAGATTTCGGATTGTTTTCATTTTTAGAAGTATCGAATCTACTTTTAATGTATCCAGCAGGATCCATCTTCTGTAATAATAAATGAATAAGTATACAGAAAAATCTTCAAGTAAGCCGCGAATTACCTTTTTTGTTGTTTATGTTTAATGTTTTTCCTACAAAAATGTTTAGCTAATTGGAATCTTAAAATAAAATAATTAAAGAAAAGCGAGCTAGTGTGTCGATTGCACGGAAACTACGCACAGAAAAGCTTATCAACAGAAGCGCTTATCTATTGTCGACCGCTCTTACCGATGAATCGATTAAAAATATACAAAATGTATATAGGTGTGTTTTAAAATACAATGTTGTTTTTGAAACACCCATTAAGGTGTTTTATTAATATTTGCATGGTTTCAATTTGTCAAATATGCCGTCGTAATTATAGCTATTGATTACAATCGATTGATATTCGATACTTTCGTTCACTGTTAATTATTAATGGCGGTGGCCACTGTTAAAAGACTGGCAAACTATTGAAAGTTTAGCTGGCAACGCCACAACAGCTGGTAGACTTTAAAAATAAGCTGAAATGAATGTTTTGCTCAAGTACCGCTATAGTTTCCTAGCGGGCGCATGCGCTGCCGGGGGCAGCTTCTTTGGAAAGTTGCCCAGTTTTCTCAGTGCAATGAACCTACTGCAGCCCAATGCAGTAGCAACATTCGCCGGCTATGCGTATGTTGGTAAGTATCTCGGAAATCACCAAGTAAATAATTATTTATTGTTTATATTGGTTTAGAATTTGCAATTGTTCAACTTCTGCCGCTTGGCATTATGCTATTTTGCAATGTGTGCAATTTGCGCTACTTCCTGAAGGCCTTGCAAATGACCCAGCAGACGTTGACGGCAACTGTCTTAACTGCCGCCTCCAACTACGTGTTATCAGTACGTTCCCGTTGGTATACAAAAATGAATGACTTATTTAACTAATCCTCTTTGCTTTAGTTCATTCTAGGTGCTTTAGTATATAGGGAACCATTGACGCCACTATCCGGCGTGGGCATCGCTCTCATATTAGCTGGACTCTGGTTTCTATGCGATACCACAACGGACGCGCGCAGCCCGGCAGCGGGGCCAAAAGCCCCAGTTAAGCCAAAACAAATCTAGTCAATATGAAAGACGATGTTCTATCTATAAGGCAGAATATTCTTTACTTAAATAAGGTTTTGTTTAATGTCACTAGTTCGCATATAAGTACATATGTATGTATATAATTTGTTTCATCAATCTTTCGCCAGGCTCATAAGTCGGGCATGCAGCACTACATTCATACATAGTTGTAAAAAAACATTTGTAAATAAAATTGGTAGTAAGAGCACAAACTATAAATATATTTGTTTATAGTAAATTACAGAAGTTGCGATTCCATTTCATATGTTCATCATCCATTCGCAATATATTATATTAATTCATTAAATATAATTTGTATGTTTCAAATTGTAATTTAATCGCTAAGACGTATAAATACTTTCATATTCTGTTTATGTTTCCATCTATTTGACGCTCCTGGAAAAGCTGTCCGCCTTCTCCACGCTCCTTTTCCCCCAAACTTTGTTTTCTGTTCGCCTTCATTTTACAGCTGTTTGCCCTGTGCACTAGTTTTCATTTTAATTTTGTATTGGGTTTTAGAAACCCTTCGCAATTTATTTGTGTTTGTTTGTTTGTTGTAACTTTCCTGTATGGTTGAGTGGTAAGTGTTCTAATAGCTAGATTGTTGTGTTTCTTTTTATTAATTATTAATTAAATAAATCATAATTATATAGAAACATTAAATTGTATTTATAAAAAAAATGCGCAAACAGTATTTTTTTCATTTTGTTTCTATTTGTTTTTTTTTTTTTGGATCTTTTCACGTTGCTGACTAACGGTAAATTGAACGCCAGCGTGGCAACGCTGTTTCTATATATTTATATATATAATGTATGTATACATATATATCAACATACATGTATATTTAGATACATATATATATACATATAGAAGTGTGTGTGTGTGTGTGTGTACTGATGATGCGTAATGCTTGTTTATGTGTATGAGTGTATGTGTATGTGTATGAGAGTATGAGAGGAGCTTTTTCTTAATACATGTGCCACGGCCAAACAGCTGCGCCGTCGCTTTCCCCACGCTTCTCACTGCTTAATTTTTATTTTCCAAGCCCAGGGGCATGCGTTGCTGTTGTGATTGACGCTGATTGCTGTAGCCTCCGCTACCGTTGCCGGGTCCTCCGCCGCCCGTGTTGCGTCCGCGATCGCCCATGGGCCGTCCGTCGAGGAACATCAGAGTGAAGCCGAATCGACAGACAGCGTCGACAACTACTTTCTGACGCCGGCTGAAGAGGGACTCTTGCTCAAGCAATATGAAATTTATCTGGTTGAATTTTGCCGGCGGTTCGATCCGCCCATGCCGAAATGCGTTATTGGCACTGCATTCCATTACTTCAAGCGCTTTTATTTAAACAATACACCCATGGACTATCATCCCAAGGAAATATTGTGAGCTTGAAGCTTTTCTTTTTTAATATATGTGTTTTATTCCCAATTACTTGCGATGCTTCTAGGGCCACTTGCGTGTTTGTCGCCTGCAAGGTAGAGGAGTTTAATGTGTCTATCAATCAGTTTGTGAACAACATAAAAGGCGATCGCAACAAGGCCACCGACATTGTTCTCTCCAATGAGCTGCTGTTAATTGGCCAACTTAACTACTATCTCACAATACACAATCCGTTCCGCCCGATCGAGGGTTTTCTATTAGACATCAAGGCACGAAATGCGATTTCTCTCCATTTAACTGTATTTGCAACTCATGCTTTTTGTACTCATTCGCAGACTCGCGGCAATATGCAGAATCCAGAACGTTTGCGCCCGCATATAGATAGCTTTATCGAATCGACGTTCTTCACCGACGCCTGCCTGCTCCATACCCCATCGCAGATTGGGCTGGCTGCTGTGCTGCATGCGGCCAGCAAAGAGCAGGAGAACCTGGATAGCTATGTGACAGACCTGCTCTTTGTGTCGGCCCGCGAGAAGCTGCCGGGTCTAATCGACGCAGTGCGCAGTGGGTAATAAGAGAAAGCAGAAATAGACGCTTCTGAAATCAAATTAATCATTTCAGAGATACGCATGTTGGTCAAAAACTATCAGCAGCCAGATCGGGAGAAAGTTAAGGCTATTGAAAAGAAATTGGACAGGTGTCGCAATCAAAACAATAATCCCGACAGTGAACTGTATGTTCCAATATATCCTTATATATATATATATATATATATATATATATATGTATTCATTATCTCGTATTTACTTACAGATACAAGGAGCGTCTGCGTCGCTTGTACACCGATGAGGATGATCTGCCCGCCGAGGATGGCTCTTTTCATATAGCCGATGTCAGCTCGGACACCTCCGCCATGAATATCAGTCAATAAAACGTGTTACAAACTTTTTGTGAAATTACTATATTCTAGATAAATAATCCAATTTAAAGAAACACAATCTACTTGATGCAAATATAAACACTAACCGACCTATGTGTTGTATACAGAAGGAATATCCAGAAAACAGAAAACACCAAACCAGTATTGCCAGATAAATTAAATATAAAAATGACATTGCCCACTTTTCGTTCACACCAAAGTAACTATAAATCCTGCTATAAATAAATCTATTAACTCTAATTCCCGCTAGCGGCTCTATCACAATTTAAGCCGCTTGCCGTGTTAGTAAAACGCCAGAACTGGTGGGAATATAGCCAAATAGGGAATACAAAATACACTTGCGCATCACTCAACTTTATGTTTGCTTGGCTCCCATACTTTCAGGTTCAACCGAAATGATACATTCATCGTCATGCACACACTCACATACCCTTCTTCACATGTATTTGTATAAACGCATACATGTGATTAAAACTATTGTAATACAGTCGGTGTTGTATGGATAGTGGTAATATCTGCGATAGAGAATACTTTAAAAACGTGATTCCCACGATCAATTTTTATTTCATATACACTTTCGCAAAGTAAAAATCAAATTCATTAAGATATTATGCATGAATTTTCTTCTTTCTTCTTTGCGTCCTCCAACATTTTATATTTGATTTGAGCCTTTTCCCGATTATCTTTTATCTGAGCTTGAAGCGTTCCCATTTTTCCTTCTAAATTACTGATCGTCTCGTTGAGTTGGCCAATGTTCAAATTGAACGCCTCTTCCCGCAGCTATAATAATGAAAACATACACATATATATACATATATACTATATCAATGTTATCAACTTCAATTACTTCATAAATATGCGTTTCTTACTTTTTGTTCATTCAATCTCGTGTTTTCCAAATTATCCCTGGTTCTATTAATGTCTTCTATAAAATATTTGAAGCAAGTGTGAATTAGGAAGCATATTGCACCAGTAATAATGAATGCGATCATCTTTTAGCACGTCCGTTATCTACGAAATACGAATCAAACTGACTTACCGCGTTAAATGGGAGTATCGATAACAATGCTGCCAGTCACGAAATAGGCATCGATAAAAGTTTTCTTTAAACTGTAGAATAACTTCTATTAGTTAATTTTCTTATATACACTAAGAACTAATGTAGCTTAAATCACCTTTTTGTAGATAATTAAATATTGCAATATGATTAAAAACAGAAAATAGAATTTAATAAATTTGTTGTCGATCTATCGAGATTTGATTATCAACATCTCTTATCATTGATAAGCAATAGCAGCAAAATAGTTTTTGTTATATAATTTTTTATAAGTTGGGAGTGACGCGGCGAACTCATTGTGTTTCTAAAAAGGCTTACCACCAGAGCCAAAGTTGAAATTAACATTCACATTTACATTATTAACTTGTTTCTTTTTCATGACCAAAATGTTCTTAGACACGGGCTGGCGCTGCTTTTCCAAAATGTGTTCATTTTTCATATTTTGTAGTTTCGTTTCGTTTTCGGATACAACTTTAGTCATCTGCAACAACAAATTCAAATGTCATCAAGCCGCAAACAGTTGCAAAGAATTTATTTATTCACTTACGGCTTGTTCCTTTTCTCTTATAACTGCTAGGCGTCCTTTCACCTTAATACGTTCTTTCTTAAAGTATTCCATTATCAGAAAAACTGCTAAGAATACTATAAACAGTCCAATATATTGCTCCGAGTTCATTATTAAAAAAAAAACACTTCTTGATCGGACTATTGTGAGTGATCGTCGCAATTCAAATTTTAATATCGCTTATAATCTTATCACTTATCAACTGAGTCACACAATAAAACTTAGACATGAAATGCAATCATTTACACTTAGACATTACGTAGTTCTTCAGTTTTCGGAGATATTTATTTTCCTTTTCGGGTTCCGGTTTATTTTCCTTTTCGGGTTGCTCTCTGGTTTCCCTTTCACTTAGCAAACTACGAATTTGCTGGTCTTTGAGCGCCAACTCTTCATTCTTCCTACTAATTTTATTCTCCATATATGCATGGTATTTCAGAAAACTTAGTTTAACTTGTTCGTCTTTGACGGAATTCTGCAACTGCGGAAAGATTGCATCTTTATGAGTACGATTCCATAATATTATAACATTGCACATACCTTCTGTTCATTATCTCTGGCCTTCTTAGCTTCGTCGTCTAATTTAATACGCTCTTCTCTCATTTTACTTACTGACAAATATACTATATAGCATAGTATCAGCACTAATAATGCCTCTAGCTCAGCCATCCTTCTCTCTTCCATTAAACTGCCTCATTTGCTCGAGACAAGATTTATTCTCTACAGTACATGTGATATAACAGTGATATAATATGAAGTAATAATTAAAGTGAATAAACAAAATGTATTTAAATCAGAGTTCACAATTTACTTTGAAGAAACTTAAAAATAATTTTAATTTTAGTAATTTATTTAACTTTTTTGACATTTATTATCGATATATCGATTCACATATTCCATTCACTGGGAAATACATCATATTGTAAAATAAATACTTATACTATAAAAATCATTAAAAGTTATCCTTCAGTAAAAACCAATGAATTAATTTCTGTGTTTTTTATTAATCCGATTAAATTACAAGTAAATTGATGCACGAACACTGTTAAGCGACCTAGTAGGCACAGCTTTCTGACTGGAGGTACGCGGATTGTTTCGATATCACAAAATCGATCCTCGCATTTTCACATTTGAATTTTGGCGCAAACTAAGTTGGTATTGTAAGTGCTTCTAAATAATTTCGAGACTTCATCTGCGATAAGATTTCACATTTGTCATTTATTTGATTTATCCTTTTTAATATATGTAAACATGACACCAATATTTAATTCATTAAGATATGCATTTCATTTAATTTTCTTCCTTATTTTATTCTTCTTCCATATTCATTCATCATCATCTTCATTATCTCTTATCTCGGGATTAAGCGTTTCCACTTTTTCTGTCAACTTATTTATCTTTTCTTTGTATGGCTTCAATTTTATATTTCTGACTTCGTCCACCATCTACAATATTAAAGTAATATATTTTATCAACTTTTAAGTATACCGTAAATTCACTTTTTACCAATTGTTCAGCTGCCCTCGAATTTTCCAAATTGTGACTTAATCGATCACGAATTTGCATAAGAAACATGAACATTAAGTATATCATTAAACATATTCCAGCAGTTAAAATTATTTGCAGCTCTGACAATCCATTTTGATTCAACTCTGCTTGTGGCTGAGATTTCGGATTGTTTTCATTTTTAGAAGTATCGAATCTACTTTTAATGTATCCAGCAGGATCCATCTTCTGTAATAATAAATGAATAAGTATACAGAAAAATCTTCAAGTAAGCCGCGAATTACCTTTTTTGTTGTTTATGTTTAATGTTTTTCCTACAAAAATGTTTAGCTAATTGGAATCTTAAAATAAAATAATTAAAGAAAAGCGAGCTAGTGTGTCGATTGCACGGAAACTACGCACAGAAAAGCTTATCAACAGAAGCGCTTATCTATTGTCGACCGCTCTTACCGATGAATCGATTAAAAATATACAAAATGTATATAGGTGTGTTTTAAAATACAATGTTGTTTTTGAAACACCAATTAAGGTGTTTTATTAATATTTGCATGGTTTCAATTTGCCAAATATGCCGTCGTAATTATAGCTATTGATTACAATCGATTGATATTCGATACTTTCGTTCACTGTTAATTATTAATGGCGGTGGCCACTGTTAAAAGACTGGCAAACTATTGAAAGTTTAGCTGGCAACGCCACAACAGCTGGTAGACTTTAAAAATAAGCTGAAATGAATGTTTTGCTCAAGTACCGCTATAGTTTCCTAGCGGGCGCATGCGCTGCCGGGGGCAGCTTCTTTGGAAAGTTGCCCAGTTTTCTCAGTGCAATGAACCTACTGCAGCCCAATGCAGTAGCAACATTCGCCGGCTATGCGTATGTTGGTAAGTATCTCGGAAATCACCAAGTAAATAATTATTTATTGTTTATATTGGTTTAGAATTTGCAATTGTTCAACTTCTGCCGCTTGGCATTATGCTATTTTGCAATGTGTGCAATTTGCGCTACTTCCTGAAGGCCTTGCAAATGACCCAGCAGACGTTGACGGCAACTGTCTTAACTGCCGCCTCCAACTACGTGTTATCAGTACGTTCCCGTTGGTATACAAAAATGAATGACTTATTTAACTAATCCTCTTTGCTTTAGTTCATTCTAGGTGCTTTAGTATATAGGGAACCATTGACGCCACTATCCGGCGTGGGCATCGCTCTCATATTAGCTGGACTCTGGTTTCTATGCGATACCACAACGGACGCGCGCAGCCCGGCAGCGGGGCCAAAAGCCCCAGTTAAGCCAAAACAAATCTAGTCAATATGAAAGACGATGTTCTATCTATAAGGCAGAATATTCTTTACTTAAATAAGGTTTTGTTTAATGTCACTAGTTCGCATATAAGTACATATGTATGTATATAATTTGTTTCATCAATCTTTCGCCAGGCTCATAAGTCGGGCATGCAGCACTACATTCATACATAGTTGTAAAAAAACATTTGTAAATAAAATTGGTAGTAAGAGCTCAAACTATAAATATATTTGTTTATAGTAAATTACAGAAGTTGCGATTCCATTTCATATGTTCATCATCCATTCGCAATATATTATATTAATTCATTAAATATAATTTGTATGTTTCAAATTGTAATTTAATCGCTAAGACGTATAAATACTTTCATATTCTGTTTATGTTTCCATCTATTTGACGCTCCTGGAAAAGCTGTCCGCCTTCTCCACGCTCCTTTTCCCCCAAACTTTGTTTTCTGTTCGCCTTCATTTTACAGCTGTTTGCCCTGTGCACTAGTTTTCATTTTAATTTTGTATTGGGTTTTAGAAACCCTTCGCAATTTATTTGTGTTTGTTTGTTTGTTGTAACTTTCCTGTATGGTTGAGTGGTAAGTGTTCTAATAGCTAGATTGTTGTGTTTCTTTTTATTAATTATTAATTAAATAAATCATAATTATATAGAAACATTAAATTGTATTTATAAAAAAAATGCGCAAACAGTATTTTTTTCATTTTGTTTCTATTTGTTTTTTTTTTTTTGGATCTTTTCACGTTGCTGACTAACGGTAAATTGAACGCCAGCGTGGCAACGCTGTTTCTATATATTTATATATATAATGTATGTATACATATATATCAACATACATGTATATTTAGATACATATATATATACATATAGAAGTGTGTGTGTGTGTGTGTACTGATGATGCGTAATGCTTGTTTATGTGTATGAGTGTATGTGTATGTGTATGAGAGTATGAGAGGAGCTTTTTCTTAATACATGTGCCACGGCCAAACAGCTGCGCCGTCGCTTTCCCCACGCTTCTCACTGCTTAATTTTTATTTTCCAAGCCCAGGGGCATGCGTTGCTGTTGTGATTGACGCTGATTGCTGTAGCCTCCGCTACCGTTGCCGGGTCCTCCGCCGCCCGTGTTGCGTCCGCGATCGCCCATGGGCCGTCCGAAGGATCCATTGCCATTGCGCTGATTGCCACCACGCTGGCTGCGATAGGAACCGCCGCCTGAGGAGTCATAACGTGACTCCTTGTTATAAACACCTCCGCCACCATTTTGATAGTAGTTGCCGCCCCCACCACTGCCGACGCCACCACCGCCTCCACTCGACTCGTTATTGCGGAAATACACGCTGCTGTTGCGTCCATTCTGCTGCGACGAGGAGTTGCCGTATTGTCGGGTGCGATAGTTGCCGCCGCCGTTGCGCCCACGATCATCGCCACCGCCGCCATTGCGACGCTGCTGATAGTTTCCGGAATTGCGACGCATCTGGTTGCCACCGTCCTGCTGCGATGAGTTCCAGTGATTGTTGCCGCTGTCGTTCTCATAGCCACCTCGACCGCTGCTATTGTCACGTGCCGTAGGTGCTATCCACTCCTGCTTGTTGCTGGTGCTGCTATTGCTGCCGTTCGAGGCAGCACTGCTCATCGCATTCATTTCGCTGCTCCACTTGTTACTTCCGGACGTGGGAGTTGCCTGGTCGGCCAACGCCGATGATTGCGTCTTCAGCACATTGGTTAAGGCGGCTGTGGCAGCAGCATTGGTATCATTCACGCCTCCACGTCCATGCCACTCGTTAGCATCCACATCATTGGCAGGCTGCTGTTGCAACGCATGCTGCTGCTGTTGCTGCTCCTCCATCTGTTGCTTTTGCTGCTGTGGCTTGAGCCCCAATTGCTGCTGTAGTTGCTGCTCATAGCTGACAACTGCGGCGTCATATGGAAATACGGCAGTCACATCACCTGGTTGCATGCCAATACCCTGAGGTGGTTGTGGCGTTTGCTGCTGCTGCTGTGTCGCCAAGCGTGCCATGATAAGCATCGGCGGCTGTTGCTGCTGCTGGCGCTGCTGCTCATGGATCAGCACTGGCGAGAAAAGCTGCTGCTGCTGTTGCTGTGGTGGTGGCTGTGACGGCGGCTGCTGAGGCTGCTGCAAGGACGGGAAGGACTGATTGGTAAAGGTCAGGGTTGTAATGGTTTGGGGTTCATCTACATGATTCTGCTGCTGCTGTTGCTGCTGCTGCTCAAAGACCAAGCCCTGCACCTGTAGCTGCTGCGGTGGCGGTCCCTGCTGCTGTTGTTGCTGCTGTGGCGGAAGCACATCCGGAGCGTCCAATTCGCTGTCCTGCAGAAAGTGGAAGCTGCCGGTTCCTAGTACCTCGGCCAGAGGACGCAACTGCTGCATGAACTGTTGCTGCTGTTGGGGTGTGGGCGCCTGCAGAGCAGCAGTCGGCTGCGGGGGCTGCAGCGGCGGCTGCTTGAAATAATTATGCTCCACAGCACGCACTGTAGTGGGCGCAAAGTGTTGAGGCGGCTGCTGCTGCTGTTGTTGTTGTTGTTGCTGCTGCTGCGTAGGCACTGATGGCGCAGCAGCAACGCCCGCCTGGGGCGGCTGCGACTGCGGCACACCGTGCAAGGCCTGGAGATTCACGGGGCTACTGAGCAACTGATGAGGATGCTGAGCCGGCGGTGGCACATGCGTTGCTTGAGGCGGCACTGATGCGTACATAACGTGCACAGGAGTCGTGTTGCCTGCAGCTGCAGTTGCAGAAGCAGCACTATAAACACCCGACTGTTGTTGCTGTTGGACCAACAACTGCTGCTGCTGATCAACAACGGGCGCACGTTGATGCTGCGGCTCAAGCAACAGATGCCCACGTTCCGGCTGTTGCAGTTCAGGCAGAGTAGATCCCGGTTCGGCAGTGGTCAACTTGTCCAAGCCCTCCTCCAGCGAATTGTGAGCTGAGGGCTCTGACATAGGCACTTCGTGGTCACCTGTCACATCATTAAGCAGCGTCTCGCCCTCACCGCTAACAGTGCCGCTGTCTGTGCAGTTGCCTTGTACAGTCTGATCCCCCAGTGGAATCAAATAGTACTTGTCCAAATAGCCACAGTTTTGTATCTGTTGGAAGAGTGCACGCAGTTTCTCAAATGTCATCTCACCGTACGGCTTAGCCCGAGCATTGATGGTCATAGCAAAGAGTTCGGCTGCTTTCTGAGCTGTTGTCAGGAAACTGATGTCCTCAGCTATCTCCGGTCGGCGCGTTTGCACATCCATACAGCTAAATTACAGAAAATATAATCGTATTTATAGCTTACTAAATGTGTATATATATAATGGACAACGACTATTCTACAGTCTAGCAGAAATAGACTCGCAAGTTGTCTCAAGACATTATATATAAAATACAGAATATCAATCTAATTTTCTAATAGGAGAACTTGCTTATAGAATTCTAGAAATATATATATCAATCGCTTGTTTCTAATTGGGGTTTCTCAGCCAACTCATCAGAAGCATTAAAACGGATAGCTAGTTTCCCTAAAATTTCAACTCTTAAAAAGCTGAGAAATTTTGGATTATATGAATCTTTGGTTTCAGATCACAATTCAAGTATATTCTAACTCTACATATTGCTCTTTCGCTTTTTAGATTTCCCGCAATCCCAACCACTTACAACTTTTCGAGCACTTCCAACTCGTTGATCTCCAGTTTGCAGGCGCCATTCTCTCCGGCCACGAAATCATTGCGCACCTGCTCATCGTTGAAGCAACTGAGGACGTTTTGAATAACCAAGAGTTCGCGAATCTTCGCAGTTTCCGCCAGAGTTTTAGCCTGGTTATCCTGCACACGATACGTTTAATATTTAATATTCATATTTCATTTCTTGCATTTCCTTTTTTATTTGTTTTGATCAGTTTTAGATGACTTCCTTACCTTGCGTGCTTGTTTCTTCTGTTCCTTTTCGGCTTCCTTGAACATCTGCTGCGTTTGCTTGGAGAAGTCTCGAGCGAATTCCAGAGTAGCGAGCACTGAATCGTATTTAGCCACGGCTGCTGCTTGGTCGGCGCTCAGTTCCTTACCGCCGGCTTGGATGGCGCGGTACGACTCCAATTTGGTCTATGTGCGTGACAAGACAGTGGACGTGAGTCATGGTTTGAGTAGAAACACATTAGTAACGTCAGTACTTTTTTATTTTTTTTTTAAACAAACAAAATTCAAAACGAAACCAAAAGTTATGCTATTGCTCACATGCGGAAAAAAAAGTTGCCAGATCGATCGCCGGTGCCCATGAATCGTGTTTTTTATTACTTTATGTGCTTACAAATATTCAATTAAATAGCAAATATTACTTAACTAAAATTCATTTTATATTTGATCACAATTTTTTTAAATTAAACCCATAGTTATCTTTCAGCATCAGATAAATAAAATGTTTTAGTTTATAGGAACGGTGGTTCGTCTGGCAACTCTGCGAGATAGCAAACATGGCGTCGCGAAAAATCTGCGAGCACAAGGGGGAAACCGCACGACAAAAAAAACCAAACGAAACAAAGCGGCCCACAAACGAAAATAAAAGATGGTGGGCAATTCCAGAAAATTTTTTCCTTTGCTTATTGTGCACTTACCTTACGCTTCTCCAAGTTGCGAATCTTGTGCTCAATGGTTACCAGAATTTGCTTCATCGGGTTGTACGGCTCGGTAGCTGCGGTAGCAGCGGCGGCAGCCGACAGTTTCAGTGCTTTGGCATTGACGTTAGTGTTGTTGTTGGTTAAATCAGTTTGGCTACTTCCGCTGCCTGGTGTTGTTCCCGTTGCTACAACAGCCTTGGCACAGTCAGCAAGATTGGTATTACTGCTATGTTGTCCATTGCTCGCATTTCCATTGTTGCAGCCGCCACCACCCACGCCGCCGCCGACGACGCTGCTAGCACCGATGGAGCTGACCGAGGCGCGTTTCTCCTTGCTATTGTTGTTGGTGTTGGTGAATGTGGTAGCAGCCGAAGGCATTGTTTGCCGTGTGTTCTTCTGGTTGCTTACTACTTTACAATAAATTAGGAATGAAATTGAAACTGCTGCCTTGTCCCTGCCGTTCTTTTTGTTCTTCGAAAAACTTGGAGATGGCTAAAAATATAGATATGTATCGATACATCGATATCGCTGTCCCGAATACGTCAAGTATATTTTACATGATTTTATTTCCATTACGCTATCGTTTTTGCCAATAATCGAATGCCTCCAACTTTTTGAATATGTCAACATTCACTTTGATAATTGTTAGTTGTATTATTTTTCGATTATTCGGTTGAAAATTATAAAAAAGAATATGTTCAAGTTCTTCAAATATGTCATCACACTCTATACAAGTTCAGCTTTTCGAATATATCGATACGATAACTATATTTGACATTTTTAACAGGTTACGATATATTTATTTGCGCCACAAAAGCTTAACAATTTTTCCACTAGGTGGCGAAACCAATAATTTAAAATTAATTGTTCATTATAGTACACAAGGCTTTTCAACTCTACAAATACAAAATGATTGCTAGATTTGTACATACTATTTTCAACACATATCCCGCTGCCTCCCGTAACTACTCGTCCGCTGTTAAAAGAGTAACTCTTATGCCCGGCGATGGCATTGGTCCGGAAATAACTGCATCTGTGCTAAAGATCTTCGCTGCCGCCGAGGTGCCCATCGAATGGGAGCTGGTTGACGTAAAGCCAGTGGTTAAATCCAATGGAAAATGTCAGATTCCCCAGGATGTTATCGACTCGGTGAACAAAACCAAAGTGGGCCTAAAAGGCCCGCTAACGACGCCCCTGTGCCGTGGGCACGAATCGATTAACTTGGCTATGCGTAAGCAGTTTAACTTGTACGCCAATGTGCGTCCCTGCCGCAGCGTGGCTGGCTACAAGACACTCTACGACGACGTGAACGTGGTCACCATACGGGAGAATACAGAGGGCGAATATTCCGGCATCGAGCACGAGGTGGTCAATGGCGTTGTCCAGAGCATCAAGCTGATCACCGAAAAGGCCTCCACCCGCATTGGCAAGTACGCCTTCGAGTATGCCAAGCACAACAATCGCAAGAAGGTAACCGTGGTGCACAAGGCGAACATAATGCGAATGTCGGATGGACTGTTCCTGCGATGTGTGCGCGACGTCGCAGATCAATATCCAGAGATTCAGTTCAATGAGTGTCACTTGGACACAGTTTGCCTTAGAATGGCCAATACTCCGAACAACTTCGACGTGCTCGTCATGCCGAATCTATACGGCGATATTTTATCTGATATGTGCGCCGGACTGATCGGTGGCCTCGGCCTGACACCTTCCGGAAACATGGGCTTGAACGGAGCTTTGTTCGAGTCGGTGCATGGCACAGCTCCAAATTTAGCTGGAAAGGATTTGGCCAATCCCACGGCCTTGCTGCTGTCTGCGGTCATGATGTTGCGCTATTTGAAGCTGAAGAAATATGCGGATAAGGTTGAACGGGCTGTTCTCGATACCATTAAGGAGGGTCGATGGCTAACTTTAGATTTGGGCGGACAGGCGAAATGTTCTGAGTTCACAAATGAGATTTGCGTTAAACTTTAAAAGGATCTCAAACAATCAATGTGGCTAATGGTCCAACACAAGAATTGTATTATGCCTATCAAAATTCTTTGTGAAAAATGTTTTATTTATTTCTCGTTTCAATGGGATTTTGGCTAAAATATAATTTAATTGCAAATATTTTTGCCAGTCTATTTAAAATGCACACAAGTATTAAGATTCGTATTTAATTTTGTCTGCAATAACATAACGTCTGTTGCGATGTTAAATGCTTTCGATAACATAAATCAAGTGGCTCCCAATATATATCGATATATTAAAATAGCTTTATAACCAAACTTTTCAATTCAGTTTGACGGTAGGTGGCGCTGCAATGCCACAATGCGCGCGCATATTCAAATGTACTCACGTCTGGTTAAGCAAAAGTTGAAAAAGTTTCCTTTACCTAAACCAAGTCCGACACGCAAATACTTTCAAGGTAAAGAGTAGGTATTTTTTGTTTGTATTGTATAGATTTATTGGTAAGTTATATAGTTAAACAATCTAAAATGTTAAACTTTTCATTGTCCGTATTTAAGGCAAGTTGTCCGTTGCGTAGACCGCGCACAATTCCGATTCGTCTGCCTCGTTCACAACATTCACTCATATATATATAAATTTTGTTTCCTTGTTTAAACATAAATGCTTTGCTTAAAGTTAAATCAGCTTAAGTACAGTAATAGGTTAGATTATAACATTTTGATTTGAGTAATCGCAAACACAAGTTTCTGAGCCGGAAAAGGCTTAAAGCCAATCGCCAGACGCTCAACCATATGGGCGATATGTTTTTTGTCTTTTTTTTTTTGATTTTCCGTTTCATCTTAAAAAAAATAAGAGATAAACTTATATGGGTAGGGACAAATAGAGATAGAGAGAGCGAGAAAATGCTAAGAAAGTTTGTGTACAGAAAGAAATATTGTTTAAAAATAGGTACGAGAGTACGATTACAATAATACATTATAATGTCTTTAAGATTAATAAAGCGTAATTAAAAAGATTTCACTACAAAACCAAAGAAGGTCATTACAATATACATACAGTTACAACAAATACATACACACGTACGTATATATATATATTTCTGCCTAGGCTCTCTTTTGTGTATAAATATTAAAAATATATGTGGTTGATCCTTCCTACATTAAGAATATAAGAGTTGCATAGATTTTCCAGCGCATGGATAGGTTAGTCCAGTTAGCGCTGAAATAAGCTCCAGAGTTTGTAGCTGGAGACTCGCTTGGCCAACTGGGCTGCCGCGCTGCTGGGCGGCGTCGTCGTCGCGTCGGCGGATGGGGCGTTGCGACGGTTATTGATTAGCTTGGAGCGCATTTGCTCATCGATTAGCTCCTGCATGTCCATTTGCCACTGCTCCAGCTGCTGCGACAGCTCCACCTTCTGCTGAATGGACTCAAGCAGCTGGCTGTTCGCCTGCATCAGCTCGACACGCGTCTTGGCCAGCTCTACCTCGGCCTTGGTGCGACGCTCGTTCGCCGCATCGCGTTCCTTTTGCGCCTTGGTCAGCAGCTCGTCGCGATCGGTGTTGTCCACGAGATCGCCACGTGCCTGATCGCGTTCCTCTTTCACGTTCTGCAGCTCCACGTCCGTCACCGTGACCTTCGCCTCCAGCTGCTGTATTAGCTGATGGCTGCGCTTGATCTCGTCCTCCTGCTCCAGTACTAGGTTGCGAGTTTGGTCCAGCATCTTCTTGAAGTTGCCCGCGTCCAGGTTGAGCAGCAGCCGCGTCAGCTCATCCGACATGGCCGACAGCATGCCCTGCCGGAACTCAATGGCCATATGATCGCTATCATTGCGCTCTGTGCTGGACATCGTGTTGTCCATCGACTCCAGATCCAGCGATATATCTGAATTCAGACCTGCACAGTTAAGAGGTGAGCAAAGGTTCATTTCGAAGCCACAAGATTTACATACCTGAGTCATCGTCGTGGCCCACCTTGAGCGAGTCCACAAGGGACTTCAGCTGTATATACACGGAGCGCGCCTCTATCCACATTTGGCTAGGCTTGCCCGACTCCGAGAAGCTGGCCTCGTCCTCATCGCACTCCATTTCGAATTGCAGACTCTTCTTGCCCGGCGTGCTCGAGTTGGCGTCCTGCAGTGAATCGAAAAATCACATTAGATATATGCGAAAATAAATTGATATATACATGGAGCATAGAAACGATCACTAGATATGAAATGTGTATCGATATCTTACGATCACTACCCAAATTTAAATGGTAATTCGATAACATTTAGTGAGCCACTAGAGGGCGACATTGCGTATGAGGCGCGTATTCAAATTATTCAAATAAAGACTTTCAATTAGTCAGCAAATGAGTTAATGAGAAGTTTAACTAAATTATGTGAGTAACTTACCGCGCCCAAGCGCTCGCTGAGCACATTATTCTCACGCTGAGAGCGTTCCAATGCTTGTAAGGTGGTCTGTAAAGATGTAAAAATAATAAAGTTTAGATGTGCGTAAGACAGAACACATTCATTATTTATAGATCGAAACTCTTGACTTATCACAGCGAAAACAAAGTGCAAAAGAAAGTCGCGCGCTCATAGATAAGTTGAGCACTTGACAAACTGCGCAGTTTGTTCTTTGAAGCGACATAAATAATCATACAATTTGAAAATCACGATTTCTCTTTCGTTTAAATTTATAATGAAGCAGACGTGATAACGGGCAATCTGCGATTGTTTCTTGAGCTCACCTCTAACTTTGTTTCCTGCTCGCGGGCATGACGCTCCAGCATGTGAATGCGGTCCGAAGCCTCCTCCAGCGACGAGGTGAGACTCTCCTTCTCCTCCTGGGCGTGCTGCAGGCGACGCTCCAGTTCCTGGCGTTTGCCCGTGGTGAGGTTTAGTTCGGTTTTAATGGACTCCAGGCTGTTGACGTGCTCCTATCAAGAAATACGTTTATCGACCTGCAATCAGAGATGTTTGCTCAATGGGTTACCTGTAGACTGCTGTTCCTGTAGTGATATTGGTCCTTCAGCTCCTGTATCTGTGCGCTGAGCTTCATTTCGGTGGCATGTGCTTCCTGTATCTGTTCGGTTAGGCGTGTGTTCTGATGCTGCAGCTCATCGATGAGTATGGTCTTCTCCTTCTCCGCCTGCCTAATGGCCACATCCTGCGTCTGCAGCTTGTCCTTCAGCTCATTGAGATCTGATTGCAGCTCGAGCACTCGCTGATCGCTCTCATCCTCCGCTATGGCCAGCTTCTGCCGCAGTACATGCTTCTCCTGCTCAAGTTTCTGCAAGTGAGCGAGCAAAGCGAGTGGAAAGTTAATTAAATGCAAAAATATCAACTAATTGTTTGTTCTACGACTCTGCAGCCAACGAGACAATGAAAGTAAGTGAACTAAACAATGTGCACGTACGGAGCACAAAAAACTAAAACACCAACAAATAACAAAGGCAACCGCAAGGTTAACACAGCTCGACAGGTAATTGCACAGGTAACATTTGCATTTTCAACTCTTTGCAGCAACAGCAGCAAAGCAGAGAGCTACAAACCTTATCGAATGGCATCCTAAAACAAAAGTTAATTATAATAATTGCCCCAAGCAACGTTTTTTCAAATGGTTGAAATGGGAAAACCTAAAGTATTCATTCAGTCAAATATTTCAGATCATCAAGAGTATATGTAAAGAAACCCTTTTATTTATGTATTACTTTTGATGCAAGCGCATTTTGCAATTGGCCTGGTACCACTGTGCGCAGGAAAGTCTTCAGCTAGCCAGCAACAATGGCGCCTTGGCTCTTGACACCATTGCCAGACAAGGTAGCCGCAAAATTCACATCATTCAACATTCAAATTGAAATGCAACTGAATTTTCACTTCTTTGCGGCGCATCTTAACCACTGCTTGAGCAAATTCGCAATTTCGACACCAGCAGAGGCTGCAGCTGAAGGCAACGCGGCTTTAACAGGCAATTATTCACTTTAAGTCGCGCTCCGATAGACCTGCTTAGTCGATAACAATCGCAACTCTAACAGCCGGCGCATTTCTAATGATGCATTAATCATCGATAAGCCAAGGGCCACTTCTATGTGAGCTAAAAAGCTTTCGATTGTTCAGTTTCAAATTCAAATTCAATTATTCATAAATTAAATTTGCATAATTGACAAGTAATAGTGCGCTACGGTCCGTAATTGCTATGCGGCAAATAGAGGGTTCAGCGTTTTTGGATCAAGGTCTGTGGCGACATTGAAAAATTGCATGCAAAAGTTTAATCAATACGTGAACCTTCAATTGGCATAGAATAAACCCATGCGAATATGCCAGCCAGCAAAATCGTTATATGAATAAATATTTATGTGTGTCTCGCGATCGCATTGAAGCAGAAGTTTTATCAGCCAACTCCATGCGGAAAATGCGCTGCAAACACGTAAATTAAAAGCCAGCAATAAATATGAGAAGTCAACGCGGTTTGCCTATCAGCAAAAAGCCAAAAATAATCTTCGCTGCTAATAAAATGGAGCGACAAAACAGTAAATGAAAAGCTTTAAATAAAATTACCGGTAATTTGCATAAAATACGACGATGCCGCCAAAAAAAAAACTCAAAAATTGCAGTAATTGTATTGTTTTTTTGTTGTTGGCCAAGAGGGCGACGCTCGGCTCGTGCCGAAGCAATGCAATTGCAGCAGAAAGAAGAAAACTGCAGCCAGACAATGGAAAACTTTAATAACAAAATAAAAAACAACTGCGAAACAAGCGGCGAAACCACTGCACTGACAGTTACCAGATAAATGAAACAACACAAAGCGAGAGAGAGAAGACGCAAAATAAAAATAAAAAATAAAAAAAATAAAAATTATTGTACATACTTTCTCTGTTTCTATTTCACGCTCAATGAAATGTGTTGATGATGACTGCGACGCTGCACAGTGGAGCAGCGCGGAAATATCGTAATTTATATGCGATATTTCACATAGCAAAAACTATATATGTATATAGTTTTAAATTTGCATTCTACAATAAATAAATTTAAAAACATCTTTTTAAACTTTCTAGAATAACTATTTAAATTTAAAAAGAAGAAACCCTAAACTGGTTCCACTGTGCGATGGCTGCAGCGTTCAGCCAACAACAGCGGAAGTTGGCATCAGCTCAGCTCAGCCGCAGAAATGAGTTCACATACGGCGCAGTCAAAGCAAGAGTTTAAAAGAAAAATCAAACAAAATACGCAATAAAGATGAGCTGCAAATCTCGTTCAGATGTTGCCGGCCAGCGTTTTGTCTCGAGTTAATTTTATTACGTATTTTTGAGTTTCCTATACACAGACCGTACTAATTGCATTGCATGATCACCAAACGGTAGTTGTAATTTGTTTTGACGCCACACACACACACACACACACACACATGTTTCTGCGTGTTGTATTCAAATGCGTAATGTGACCCACTTTCCTGTGGCGCGAAGTGCTTATTTGGTTTTGCGAAAAATTGTAAATATTTGTGCAGCACAATTTGCAGCGCCTGTGGGCAGGAAATGTTCAAATGCAATTGACACAAATGCACATGGGCCCCTTGGCTGAGTCATCCATGCAACAAGTAAGGCGCCACAACTATTTATGCAAATGAGAAATTGCGTTAAACCGCTACAATAGAAACGCGGTGAGCTAGGAGTGGGGGTGCAATCGATGTTTGAAGCATCGATAACAAGTAAGTAAAGCAAGCAATTGCCAAAAGAGTATCGATAAGTGAGTCGCATAGCCAAATCATTGCTAATGTTTATTTTTAAATGCTTTAGCTAAAACGTCATGTTATAATGTCATCAATTTGAATGACAAAGAATTTAGCTGACTCTTGGCTGGGCGCTGGAAGCGGCTGCGGCAACTGCAGTCGATAATTGCTGTAAATAATTAGTTAACCAGCGGCACGCCAGTCACTTTGCACTTGTGCCACAAGAATCGTGCATAAAGTTGTAAAAAAGTAAGGGTAAGGAGCTCTCGTGTACCTCTTCTGGCTGCGAGCAAACAAGTTTCGAATGTCAAATGCTGGCAATTACCTAAGCGGCCTATTAATAAACATTGAAAACTTTAAATTTCCACAACGCGAGCCGGCAATGAATGACTCAAGAGCATGAGCTCAGCTTATCGAAGCATGAGTCAATGGCCAGGTGAATTCATTCAGCGAATTGCTCTGGCCAATTAACACAACGTTTTTCAAATGCTTGATGCATTTTTATGCGTATTGTGTGCACATTATGCTGGAGCAACCCTCGACAAATGGGCTGCACTCTGCTGCACAGCGCTCAACGTTGCGTATGCGCAATGCGGCCGAGCCAGGAGCTAAACTTTCTGTTTCTCTTTAGCTTCGGCTGTGGCTTCCAGTTTCGCCGCCTACTTTTCGCTCGCATTACAAATTAAAATACATTTGTATTTAATTAGCAAAGAAAAGCCCCTCGCCGCGCACAAATTTCACACATAATAGCAAATTGCATTTGCATTTTGCATTTTATTGCTGTGGAAAATGATGCAAATTACACATAAGCAAGCGGTTAATAAGTTTTCGGCTCACTTAAACGGCCACTAATGGGCATCGGACTGATTAATGACAGCCTCGCTGATCGTTGGTAGACGGGAAGTCTTGTGAAAGATGCCATTTAGCTTATGCAAATATGTTGAAAGCTCAGCGACAAGCATCGCTTACAAGTTTCTACAGAGCTGAGCGAGTGAAATGCACTGATTATTCTTTGGGAAAATTTCTAATCAATATTGAACAGAAACTCAAGGCGAAAGAGATCTCTCGAGCCGGAAACTCAATTAGCACGTCAGCTCAGTCCAATTCATTGGCAATGCGCCAATGCGCCGACAATGAACCCGCGGCACATGCATTTAATGGCTCAAAACAAAACGAGATTTCAACTTTTGGCACTCGTCATGAAAATAATGGCAAACAATGCGACATGCTAATTTGTTGTTGTTTTTGGTTTTTAACAATTGCCAAAGTTTGCTTACGCGCTAAGGTCACAAGTCCGCATTACCCCTGGCCAACTGCCCAGCGGGGTAGGCGTGACCGACTGCTACAGTCGACTGCCCAGTCTCTGCTGCAGGCCCTGCGCCCAGGCAATGCCAAAAGCAGCCGCCATAATAATAACCATCATAATAATACCAACTCGATCTTGCCATTGTTATTGCTGTTGGCGACGGCCAGCGGATGGCTGTGGGATGGCCTTGCAAGAGCAAACAGTGTCAGCGGCAATTCAATTTGGTCCCAATGTGCAAAATGCGTTGCAACACCAAAAAAACAAACCCAAAGCATACAAAGAAGAAACAATAAGAAGAGTCATCAATATGTTTTGTCCAATTCAATTGGCATTCACGCAAAATGATGTGTTGTTTTCATATGATAATTAATGCCAATAATACATCTATTGGAAATCCTTAGTCATATGCAACAGCTTTGAAGCAGAAACTAATGAGAAGTGTTTAGTTTAAAGCTGACTCAAACTTTCCCGTAAGAGTACTAGTTCCATTTGGCATCAACAGATGCAGGCATTGCAAATAAATAATACAAGGGGAGTAGAACTATTTTGCCTATGGGCATCATTCAGTTCCCTTTAGCTTTGCAGAATCTCTAATATTTGTAGTTGTTCCTTTTGCTACTTTCTGTAAGGTGAAAGCTCTGAGTTATTTGGCTTCTATGTGGCTCTCTTCGACTCTATCTCTTATTCCTCGTATTAATATTTCTTTTAATATTTAACTCTCTGTCTCTTTCTCCCGCCTTTACTCTGTCTTCCTTCTCAATTCTTTATCTCTCTCACTACCTCTCTCCCCTTCTTTCTCTCAAGCTCTGAATGTGTCCGCCTGTATCTCTCTCTCTCTCTCTCTGTCCGCCCACAATTGCTTTATCTGCAAATCCTAGTTCGAGTCTCTTCCAGACGGATTGCAGCACATTAACCCACATAGTTGATTTGGACGCTTACGAAAAGCGTATAAATAATTTACTCAATCTGCTGGCCACAAAAGAAAAACTTGAAAAGTTGCACAAAAACCACGAAACTGAACAATCACTGCACTTAATTTAACGTTTCATACTTATTTTGGCATTGACAATTCTTCCCCTTATTTTTTCCATTGTTGAAGAAATTGTGAATGAGCGAAATAAAATAAATGGAATAAAAATTGAGCAAGTTAATTTTGTACATATAAGATGTGGAGCACAATCAGAGAGATAGAGAGAGAGAGAGAGAGAGAGAGGGAGAGAGAGAGGCTCAGACACTTAATTAAAACTAGCTCAGAGGCTTTGAGTTTCTTTATTTTGCCTTTTATAGTTCCAATGGCGCAATTTGAAGGGGACAACAAAAGAGAAAAGAAATTCGCGCCGGTAATTATGATTAATTGCGGAGTTTTGTCAAAAACCTACCTGAGCCCCACAGACAGGCCGCAGAGGGCCAGCTCATGAGTCATGGAGGTAATTTAAAAAGGCAATCAGAGAGTGATAAAAGCGAAAATACAAACACACTCACGTTTGTATCTTATCGGAATGGCAAAATGCAAGAACACGAGCATATAAATCAGACCTCTTATCGGACCATCGCCGGATTCTGATAAGAAATAACGACAAGCCCGTTTTCTGGCTAATTTGCAGCCGTGCGACGCGTGCTCGATGGCAAGTGCAACTGAAACTAAATAAAAATTACTCTAACTGATGGAAGCTCTAGGGGGAGTTGACTCTAATTAAGATCTTCTAAAGTTTCCCAAAAATTATTAGGCTATAAATATGAGGAGTTACGGCAAAATGAGACGCCCACTGCGCTCATGCGCACAGCTCTGAGACGGGCCAGCCCAGCCCCCGGCCCAGCCGGAGTGGGCCAAGAGCTCCAGCGCATTCCCAGACATCGTTCACGTCGCGTCGTGCGTGGGCCCAACTCTCTGTAGCAGACTCAACAAAGCGCAAAGCACACAACAAAGCAAAGATACGAAGACGCCAGCCAACTGTTGCCGCTTCAGTTGCTCAGGTAGCTGCAGAAGCACCTTTCGGGCAACTTCGGCAATTAGTCACCGTTGCGGCTTAAGACACCGCGGGCCAAACAAGCCAGCAAAATAAAGCGCCCGAAACTACAGTTTAAGATGGAACCAAAACACTAAAGAGCACTCGACACTATGAAATGGTCTTTTCACGATAAGCCCCGCTGGCAACTTATTAAAAGCCGTACGTGAAGAAGTTTGGATAGTTGGATTTGATGCGATATTAATATGTCAAATAGTACTATTAATATGGTGTTAGTGGGATTGTGCGACTGTCCGGTATACTTGTATGTGATATGAGCTGGACTCAGAAATATGAGGGCTTTTGTAGGAAGTCACCGACTAGCAGATACACTGAACTCTTAGCTACTTTAGTTTATATTTGTAATAGAAATCCATTCGTAGGTATGCGACTTAATTCAAAGTGAAATTGAAAAGCTGTACATAATTCGGAGTAAAATATGTGGAGACAAAGCCAAAATTTTGAGATGTCTACGATACGGTTCGGCGTAAAATCCAGAATCGACATAATTCGGAGTAAAGTGACTGTATATATATAGAACGTATAAATCCAAGTGCATACATAATATAACTATATATTATATACATAAATATAACTGTATATTTAGATCATATAATTCGGAGTAAAATGCAGAAAGCCGACATAATGCGGAGCTAAGCCACAGCATACATATATGTTAATTGAGAATGATATTGAAAGGGTAGCCTAAATTCGGAGTAAACTGATTACATTTATGTATTCGGAGTAAACAACAACAGGCATAACCTCAGATATATATGATATATATGATATATCTGATATATATATATATATATATATATATACATTATTCGGAGTTCAACCTGATGACCTGCAAGTGTCAGCCCCACAGCACAGCACAACAACAACTTTATATCCTCCTCCGATTGAGAATGGGAATGCCCATTCGAGCCCAAGGTCAGCTGGACTGAGAGTGAGTCAGATATATATTATGGCAAAAGCTTTGAGAATAAATATCGCTTAACCGGATTCGAACATAAATCATACAGAGTTTGCGTACAGTTGGGGACGCGATTTAAACATAATTCTTTTTTATAATAATTCAAATTTTAGCACATAGAATTAAACAAAGAAATAATTACTTGCAAAATTTCAAGTCTTCGTTTAAAAAATAAACAAAAGGTTAGCAATACTCGGGCAGCGTAACAAAGAACCAAGGGGTCAAAGACACTTTGATTAATATCCAAGAATAGCTCATTATGAGTTATGAAATAAGCAAACATATATGAAAATCTGCACTTACAAGGTCTTTTACCCTATGAAGACAGTCCGAAACAATATTTTTAACTACATATGATTCTCACAAGTTTTCAGCAAGTGATTAAAAATTGCACAAGTCAGCAGACAAAATGTGGCTTTAATTGTTTGTGTTGTGCTGTTGCTGCCAACCAGAGGCTCTTTGAGCCGCAATTCTTTTGTGTTCCCCGAAAAAAATAGCAGCTACAACACCTCTAATTTTAACAGCTTTTTAATTACGCTGCCCGCGCTAATGGAGCGCTCCCCCAGACATTGCAAAACACGATGAGAAATTAAAAAAAAATTATCACTGAGTTATGAAGTCAAATAATACAAAAATGCAAAGTAAATGAACTTTTTCTTGGCGGAAAAGCAGCTGTTTAAATAATAATAAACATTGATTATACAATGTTAAGTGAGCTCAAAAATTGTTTAACAAATCGTTGGATTTATTACAAAATTGTATTTAAAAATCCGAAAATTAATAAAGCACAGAAAAATACTATTTTTAAATGTTTTTAAAACTATTTTGAATATTTATTTTTGAATTTGAAAATTTTTGAATTTGAAAAATGTTTTATATTTCAAGATTTTTATAAATTTAGTTTAGAGCTTTTTAATAAATAAGTTTATTTTTAAATAATATTTTGAACAGAAAGCAAATAATATTTATTATTAATATATATAATTTAATAATATTTGAAAGATTAATCAACTATATTTTATATTTTTAAAATATTTTTATATATTTATTTTGAAGCTTATAAATTGATGAATTTATTTTTAAATTTTATTTAAGAACAAATATAAAAAATGATTTTAAATATTTTAAAATTTAAAAATAGCTTAAATCGTTCGCATTTCAATAATATTTATAAATATTTCAGACTTCCCTGTGTTTAGCAGCTGTAAATATAATTTTGATATCATGAATCTTTAAGTGTAGCACATGAAACCAAGGGAAATACTGATTCGTACACAGACCATTAAGCTGAGCCAACAGAGCGAGCATTTCAGGGCCAAGAAGTGACTAAGCCGAAGCAAATTGTGGCTCTTAGCGAGCTACTGTTGAATGAGCGCGGATGAGCAGCTCGGAGCTACAACTTCAACAAATTCCTTAATCGGCTGCCCACAAACTGCAAAGTTCCTATTGTTCAAGCGAAAACAACAAATTTATGAGCTAATTATGTATGGGAAAAACATGTTTTATGATAAATCTGTAGTCTTTTGGTTTAGTTTGAGTTTTTATCGTCAGTCTGACGACTCCACTTGACTTGACTTGACTTGCGCGTTTAGACCAACTGCCAAATGGCTGTGATTTATTTATGACGAAGCCTGCAACTATTATGGGCCTAAGCAGGGGCTGGGGAAACTCTTAAAGTTTTGAGACTTTCGTAGCAAGAGAACTTTTGTCGGCGATGTTTGACTAGGAGACATCCTAACATTTGCTAAACTTTATATTTTATGTGAATATATATTTATTTATGGAAGCTCACAATAGACTATAAAAGATATATTATTAATTAAAGGCAACTTCTGTTTGTAAACTTAATATATATAAATATATAAAATAATAAACAGACAGACAGACAGAGCGAAATCAAAATAACTAAAGACTGCAGTTCTCACATAACTTAGATAAAGCTTAGCTTGAAGAAACACATCTATAATTTCTCTACAGTTTATAGCTATCGCTGACATACATATATTCAGTTAACCCGTCTGACTGACAGACTGTTATAGTACGTTACCTAAAGATCTGTGGCAATCTGGCCATAACTGCAACAGGTAAGCGCATATTATCCAACAACAGCAGCGAGAGCCACCTTTTTAAGCAGTTGCGAATAATTGCAGAGGAGACCCCAAACAAAGTGACAAGCGACTTAGTTCTCAGGCAATGCTAAATGGTTTCCTGAAACACGGAAAGGGTACGAGCCTTAGCAAAACCTGGAGCCCCACTCAAATGCAACATTTGTATCCACACGTACCGTTATTTAGCAGCGAGTGGGGGAGACAAAGAGAAACATTTACGCAAACTCCAAACAATAGCAAAAGAGCGCTAATTAAGAGAGAGAGACACACATACTGCTATGTAGGGTACGAAAGAGAGGGGAGATTTGATTTGTAGAGTCAAGTAAAGTAAATTTTAAGTACAGGCAGCTTGGCTGCATTGCAGCTTAAGACAATGGAGAAGCCAAAGTCGGGGTAAACTAGAGGGCACGACTAGCCGCATACCCTGTACTTAAATGGACTTGTCTTAGCTATAAGTAGGCCTGAATCCAGATTTTAAACAGACTCTACTATAAGCATATTAAAAATATATTTTTTGATATTTGTTATATATATATCTTCCTATCGTTTATAACATTAGATCTTTCCAATATAGAAAACAGTTGCCACTAACTGTTGCGCTAACACCAATAGCCAATATACCCAATGTGGCACATGGTTACAGGGTATAGAAACACTTTGCCAAATGCGCAAAACTCACGCCGTTTAGCCAAAAGCCGTTACATAATTTCGCAAGCAAACCCCAACTTGCAATCCATATACCAGCTATATATATGTACTATATATACATTCAGGTATTATGGAGGTCTTTAAACTATTTCGATTGCAGCTCCAATTTCTATTTCTACTTCTCGGCGCAGCGCGGAGTCGCGCATGCGCAGCCAAGCAGCGAAGCGCCTCGCGTCTGACTCATTCGAAATGGGTCAAAATCGTTGTAGTCAAACTAATTTGATTTTTGGATTTTGCAATGTCTGCGAACCTGCCCACGGGCGCTTATTTGGCTTCTGTTTGTTTGTTGGTGTTTTGCATATCTTTGATCGTCTGATTGGCCATCAAATTGCATTTTAATAGTTGCTAATGCGCTGTGACCTTGTAGCCAGCTTGCTGCTTAGATCTTGATGAGCTGCGTCTAACAGCCTCTGACTGATGTCTGACAGATGTCAAACGAAATACTTCAAGTTGGCCAACCTCATTTCATTACATTTCAATTTGCAACTGAATTTCATCATTGTGAATGATAAGTGATATTGTCTGCACTGAAAGAAAGAGGCAGAAAGTGAGAGAGTGTGAGACTGACAGACTGAGGGAGAGAGAGAGACTAAGAGACTAGGGGAGAGAGAGACTGACTGAGAGAGAGAGAGAGAGAAGTACGGATTGTCAAAATTAGAGAAAGACGGAAACTCAGAGACAGATCAAGAGAGACAGAAAGAGAAGTAGACAGAGCAATTGAGACAGAGAGAGAGAAAGAAATGTTGAGAGATAGAGAATAAGAGAGAAAGACAGGGTGGGCCAGACAGAAAAGAGAAAAGAGTAACACAGAGAAAGCGAGAAAGCAATATAGGGAAATGATGAGAGCTCTGCGTGAACTTTAATTGGCAGCAGAAGAGAATCTTACAACATATGATATGATTAATTGAAAATATAATCATATGTATAGTAGGCTAACACTATTAGATATAACCCTACACATAGAAACAGCTCACAAGACAGGAAAACATTACAAAGAAAACAACCCTAAACATTACCAAAACAACACAGAATATCCACACCACAGGGAAACACTTAAAACACATAAAAATTATAAAAAACTCAACATTATATACTATCAACAGATACAGACGTTTATGTAGGTGATGAACCGCTTGCACATAGACAGCTCGGCCCCCAAATACCAGAGTGGCAAGTGGTCGTGGGATGAGAAAGCGGACGGACTGCACTTCCAGCAATTTTTCGACTTGGAGAATGCGAACGATCGTTACGTGGATACGAATGGGTATAGGTTCCTGCGGACGATCAATCAGGAGGAGGAGATGATCTTCCGTGAGATATTCGTCAGATCCGATACCACCTACGATGCCGATACTGTGGTGATTAACGATATACGCGATCTGGTGTTGTTCATGATGCCGAAAGAGTTCATCTCCCTGAAGTTCATTGAGTTCATGCATAAGCCAGCTGTGCACAGACTGCTCCATGCACTCATCATATACTTTGAGTACTTTCTGCGCTTGGTCGAGTTTCTGCTGATCCGCCGGGACGAGCTGGCTGGCAATATGGCGCAGGTGCAAAGCGAGCAGACCAATGAGATGAAGCGAATATTCTCCACGAACTTGAGACTGTATCGCATGCTGGTGGCTAGGAACTATAGCGCGATAGTCCTGGGCGACGGCGAAATGAAGAGGTTCTATCACACCAAAGAGGTCGTCAATATATCGTCGAAGATAAAGGATCTGTACTTCTACGAATACTTTCTGGCGGTCTGCACCCAGATCGTTTGGATCTCCATGCATAGGCGGGCCTACTTCATAATCGAGATGGAAATGAATCGACTCTTTCGCTCCGAGCACTTTCTAAGTAATTGCAAGAAGTACTTGCAGCTCTCACCAGTCGAGCGGTCTCTGCTCTATGGCAGCAACTGCAAGATCTATAACTATCGCGCTCAGATCTCGCCATTGATTCAGGAGCTGAGGAGCATAAGCGATGAGGATATGCCAGTACTGTGGATAGGCGAGCGTAAGTATCGTGGCTCCGACTCACGGATTGCCCAGGTAGAGCTGGAGTACATTGTACCGGGGCCCCAGTTGCATATGATCGACGTGTCTCACGGCATACTGGGACACCCGAAGAAGCTCTACGACACGATCCTAATGCTGGACTGGCCGTCGGTGCGCTTAGCCAACTATTCGAAGCAGCACGATCCCTACAATATCCTACGCCAGCCCAGTCTGACCCTGCCCAATTTCAATGAGCTGAAAGTGCGAAAAATGGCTCAGAGCTTGGAGAAGTATTACCATCTATTCCGCATCTACGAGTCGTGCAGTCATGAAACTGTAACGAACTGGCTGAACCGCGAAAGGATCAAGACGCACTACCAGAAGGGCGGAGACCTATTTAACATAGTTACGCGCTGCGAGAATCAACTGCTCGGCGAGGAGATGCGTACGGACGTGGCCAAGATAGTCGCCAAATACTTCAAAGTCGTATCCAGGCTACGCAAGTACGTATCTTTCATCACTACAGTTGATGATAAACAGTATAGGAAGAAGGGCCAAGAGTATTTCTTTCACTAGTAGCCTTGTAGCAGTTCCATACATTTATAAACACGGATAATAAACTGACACAATTACTGCAAATGTCTTAAGCTGTTGTTATTACAAGCATTGCGCTCTTCTATGCGATTCTCATGCTACTCCAACTACGAACTGTCCTTCAATTACCTTCAGCCATTTCTCTCTCTCTCACGCTTTGCCCAACTAAACTCATTTTAGCGAAAATTTCAAGGCAAACAAAAAAATCAATGCATTTGGCAAATTTGATACGATTATTTGTGTTATTTTGCCGCTTTTGGGGTCATATTTCACCCCAACTCAATGTCAGCTGAGCTGCCATAAACTGGCTCATCTATGCGCGATAACAGAATCGAGACAGCTTTGTAATTAACCAATGCCTATATATCTTATTGTTTAACCATACGAATTCGAACTGAACACCAAAGAGGGGTGCATAAATTAGGAGACTCAAATTAAATTAAATAAGCCGAAAGTACTGGCAAATAGGCCTGAGCCAACAACAAGAACAAGAGCAAGCTCCGCATACCCCCCCTCGACACATTGGTTGGGCCACTTTGGCTGACACTCAAATTCGATATCAGATTTTGCGTGTGGCCAAAGGCAAACGGCAAAAAGCTAAAGTTTTGCCAATTTCTGTCAGCTATTGACTACTGCTATACTATGGTGTAATACCCTGTACCTATGGGCATTGCTTGGAGGAGTATAAGCAACGACAAGTGTGGGCCTCTAGGGAAATTGTATAGCAAATAAAATTGAAGAGGCTGAAGGCCTTATTTACTTTGCCTGGCAAGGAGTTTTGCGTTAGCTAGGGTATCTGCCAGTCATGCGCATTCACGCAGCTATTTACTACTGCTATGCTGTTGTCTAATACCTTGTGCCTATGGGCATGGCTTGGAGAGGTATAAGCAACGACAAGTGTGGGCTTCTAGTGTAATAGCTTATAGGGTATCTGGCAGTCATGCGCATACATGCATTGCTTTTTTTTGGCTTTTGGTATCGTATTTTGTGAAATCGTCTATTATTGTCATCATGCTAACGTTCGATTGGCATATGCGCATATAAATATATATATATATATATATATATATATATATATATATATATATATATATATATATATATATATATATGTAAACTATATATACATATATATCAATATTTATTTGTATGTACATGTGTATATATATTTATTTGCATTTGTGTTGGCTTTTGAATTTGCCAATTGGGCTCGTTGTCTCTCTTAGTCACAACTCAAATATTTTTATTATTGCAATGAAAGCTGGCCAATTAGCAGCTCTCACACACACATACTTATATATATATAGATATATATACTTACACACATATGTGTGCATTTGTTTGACATATAAAGATATTATTTATTAAATATAACTGAGTCAGCCACTCGGCAAATACATAAAAAAAAGGTTTAGGAGTGGGCTGACTGAAATGATAAGTGCTGCGAGATATGATATAATGTCTGATAAATAGCATATGCCATATAATGCTTCAACTCGTAAATTTTACAAACTGTTAACTGCCGAGCAACACAAAGCAAGCTCTATGAGACAAGCTAGAATCGAATGAATCCAGCTGCTGTTCGCATAATAAACTTATTTATTTTGAAAATATTCATTTAATTATTAATAATATTATTCAAAATTGATTAGTTGCATTGTTGTAGAGCACATTATAAAGCATTTTCTCATAGAATTTTATTAAATATGTAAATAAATAAATAGACAAATAAATTTATGCGTCCGTTGATCTTCTCTGCGAATTGATTTTGAATTCGAATTTATTTCTAGTATTTTAATTGGAGTTTTCGATTGCAATCTCTTCAATATTCATTTTATTAATTATTTTATTTTTTATATATTATATGTATACTCTATATGTGTATATATCCTGCATGGGAGAACCTCGTTCGACCTCATGCATTTAGATGCTTCTGTATCATTAAGGAGCACCTTAATGTAGGACTTATGCTAACAAAATACCTCTCACACCTGCTCATTTGTTATGCACATATAATATTTTAATTTTATTTGTTAGAGATAGACCCAAAGATGTCAGAGACGCATTTAGATCTATATTAGCTGCTCGGTTGCTATTGTTCCCAGGTTTCGCTTTGACACCAAATTGCTTTGGAAAGTGAAAATGCTTTCACCTTCAACAATTCGTTATAAAATTTAAAAAAAGATAGCAAAACTTGCGTTAGAGCAAGAGAGAACAATTAAATGAAATACACGAACACACACACGCGCACATGGGAACAAAATAATTTGGTAAGTAACAACGAGCCACAGCCAACAATGAGCTGAAGGTGCTCTCGTGGCTGGGATAGACCTGGGACTCGAGTCAACTAGCGCTGCCAATGTCAGGCAGGCATTGCATGACGGATAATTATGTGGCTTCGAGAGCAGTTCATAATAATTTGCACATCAATAAACTTTGACAGAGACTCGGATGATTGGCAGACGGGGCAGACAGTTTGTTACCGTTTGCTCCTCACGGAGGCAGCTCTTGGAGGCCACTTCAACAACAACGTTATGCAATTTGTATTTCTTGCTGGCTTCAAAATTAAATCAATATTAAATATGATTATGATTTAATTTGTAGCGGACATGCAGCAGCAAGAGCTTTGAATACTTTGTACTTCCTGCCAAGACGTCAGGCATTATTAAATTACATGGAAATATGTTCGCATATTCCGTTTATACGTAATGGCAGCTACAGTTAGCTGATCATGATTTCAGCCTGAGGGTCCACTCTGCAGATCTGTAATTCGATGAGCCAATGAGTGCAGCTGCTGTGACAATAGCGAACTGTCGAAGCTGTTGAGATCGTGGAACACAAACTGGAATCGGAGCTGCGTTTGAAGTGATTTAAACAGAGCTCAAAAGCTTGAACTTGAAACTGACTCTGATTTATTTAAACTTAATTTTGCATCCTATTAAACTAAACTATCAAAACTAAAATTATTTATATATATTTTATAAAAATTTTGTTTAAATTTTGTTTACGCTTCATTATCGAAACCATTCACAGCGCGAGCGATAGACACTTCAGAATTTGTTATGATAGACGTATCACATCATTGAATCATATAAATATGATAAATACTTTCAGTTCCCGCTGTCCTAATCAATCAAACTGAATCAACTCATGGATTTTCCCCATTTTTGAAGAGTGGAGCTAAAAAAAGACCAAGCTGATAAGGCTTGCTGAGCTTTTCTATAGTCCTTAAATATTTTATAAATAGACTAAAAATAAATTTAAATTGGAATTTTTTTAATATTGCATGGACTAAGGAAAAGAAAAAGGAAAGCCAATGGAAAACATATATATATATATATATGTTATATATATATTTTTTAAAATAAATTTTTCAAAATTTGTTTTATCAAAATTTAAATGCTTTTAGAACAGTTATAATTATTATTATTTCTGTTTTGGCAATTATTTGCAAATTCTCAGCGTATCCTTAGGAACCTGTCAGGTGTTGCTCTCGGCGGCAGGTGGCAAATGCTGCTCTGAATATATTTCAAAAGTTTTTGTTTTAGGAAAATATCTAGAGCTCATTATAATTCAGATCACATCATTAAGCGCTCATACAATATCTCGATAACTGTTCAACGCATCCTTACAGTTGCGAGATCTAAAAAGATCTAAAGTATGGAAAAATCGAAACCGCTTCGATGCGAACTAATTGCTGTTGATGGTGAGTTCAAGACCCTCTTGAAACAGTTTTTCCAACGGCAATCAGATGCAACATATTTGCTTTCAGGGATATTTGTGTGTTTTTGCGTCAAAGCTCATTAGTTGCGATTTGAAAAGCAAAAGGGCCTCCAGAAATAATGCGGAAAATCCGCATTAAAAACTCGAGTTTCCCCTGTGACACACAAAAACCGAGTGCCCCGCTAAGCAAGGAAAGTAATTTGCCGTAGGCAAAAGAAACAGAGTCACCATGACATTTACAGACCGTCCGACCAGACCATAAACAAATACAGAACTGCTATTACTGGGCAAGTGGCAACTGCTAAATGGGCTGACCATAGCGAGGCCCATCACACACACACACACACACATAGGCTATGCGAATATGTACACATAATATTCATAGCAACTATGTCGAGCGACCTTAATTTGCAGGTACTACGAACCCAAAACTATTAACCAGGTTATGCTAGGTGGAAATTCAGCGGGAGAGGAGCAGAGAGAGAGGTAGGTGGGGACGAGTGGTCATAAAGCTGCGTGCCACGCAATTTCAAAGAAGTAAAGCTGAGAGAAATGAGAGGGAAATGAGCTTTAGCAGCGACTATGAATCAGCAATCAAAGAATATATATATAAATATATATGTATATATATATATAATATATACGAATCTCTGTAAAAAAACATTTTCAAAACTGGTTTCCATCAACTGGGACGTACCAGCTCGCACACTCACATGCAAATGAGTTAATTTTGAAATTTTTGTTATTGTTTTTGTTTTCTTGTTGTTTTTTTTTTTTTGCAAATTTGTCGATAAATTGTCGGACAACGGACGACAAGCAACGATATGTGTATGTTGATGACTTCACCCCAAAAAAAGAAGTTTGCTCGCGTACGTGAGCCGAGCTTTTGATTTTGCGTTCAAAGCATTGAAAATAAAATAAAAATAAAAAAGAAACTATAAAAAGGTTGACAGACTTGTAGTCAGAATGGCTCTCAATATTATCTAATCCAGGCTATAGTTCGCTTCACAGCGAATAACAGTTACATTTGGCATGAGTGTGCGCGTGTGTAGGCTGTTGCCTTTGTCCATACACGCTTTATGTGTTCTTAGGCGTTGAAGATCGGCGTTCTTTATATGGTCAATCGAGTGAGCTGTTGTGTGGTGGGCGAAAGGCGGAAACACGAAATTAAACCGCATGAATTGCCCATTTTGATGGGCAGCACTGTTAGCGAAGTGTCAAGTGCGGCATGTTATCGATAGCTGGCTGGTTGGATACGATCGATTATTGCCCACTATTAATCGTCACGTTTCCGTTCACTATTTAAATAATCATTTATTTTCGCTTTTACATGTTTCTGCATCTAAATGCATCCTATTGCAATCAACGCTAATCGCAGCGAATTAAATTATTAAATTCTTAGCAAAGATCTGAAGAGTAAATTGCAGTCGCTGAGAATTGGCGCTCTACTCAGAAGGGGGCGGGCACAAAAGCTGTTTAATAAATTAGAGAAACAAAACTGGTTGCTCAAACAAAACAAACAATAAAAGAACGTGTTAGATCACTTAACTTATTAAATCGGCAAGGCGAAACGGACTTTCGAAAAGGCCAGAGGTAAGCACAACAAGTTGTATAATGCAAACAGCATACATATCAAATATATATATATATATATCTGTTTTCATATGGCTCTCTATAGTATATTAGGCGTATCGCACGCCCACACAAAGGTTGCTCCAAAAATGACAAAGCAATGGCATTAGAGAGGTACGGTTAGGCGCTGGAAATACTTCAGAGATTCAATCTCAATTCATTTCCTAACAAATAATAACAACAATTGGCTGTAAATCGTGATAAACGGCAGACCTGAACTAAGCTGCGACTTCAATTGATAGCCCAATCGCCAATTGTTCTGCGGAGCGGGTTTCGGCTCGAAATGAAACACAAAGTAAGAAAAAATAAAAGCATGGTCAGCCAGTTGGGCGTAGAGAGGAAAAAACTCGTTTCTCAGACAATGGCAAAAAGCAACGTGTTTTCGGCCTGTGAACTAGATACTTTAGACCAGACACCGAACACTAGAAAACTGTGTGATATTTTACACATAAATAGCCAACATTATTGATAGCTGAGCTTAGCTCATTTCGAGACTGCGTGAGAACCCTAGAAAGTTTTAAAGAACTTTCGACTGTTGTGCAGAGGTGCACAAAGGAAAAGTCTGGAAAATGCTGTAAATATTTGGATTTTCAATAACTGCGCAGCTCATTTACATAGTGGACTCGGTGTATTACAAAAGCTGGCCGTAAATAATAAAATCAGCTAAAAATAAAAGCCAATGCTCATAAATTGGCACACACGCTTCAACAGACCGAAAAGCGCAAAAAAGGCGCGCTTGATGACTCGAACCACGAACTAAGCCAACACCTACACAATAGACCAGGCCCAAGTCTAATTACGTCAGTCAGCCATAGCATACGAACTACTATATACTATATACGCTGGACGTCAACTAAAATGGCCCACAACTAACAGCAAATGGCAAATGGCATTGTGTTTATGACGCATCAGCGGCCATCAGAGGCCTCCAAAATTAATTAGACACCCGTTTTGGTAGATATGTTTCGCGTTTTGCATATGCGAAAAACTTGGCGAACTTTGAGAGCGACTAAACTCACTTTTGTTTATCTGATTTATGCGGCATCCACATGCCACATGCCACGGGCCACAGGCCATGAGCCACGAGCCACTAGCCACACGCCACAAGTCCTGCGCGTTTTGGCTTACGAATTAATTGAAATATTTCGAATGACAAATTGAATCACTCAAGGGCCGCATTTGACCTTTGCGTCTTGACCAGTTTCGAGCTTGAAACGAATTGTTTTTGTTTTTATGCTTCTTTTCGGCTAATGAAAAGTGGAACATGGGAAAAATTTGTTGTTTCGCTGGATGAGCGCAATAATTTTAATGAGCAATGCTCCACAGCAGTAGTTCACTTCGCTGCCTTTTCTTATGGCTTTTTAATAGGCGTTCGACCAGTCGATCGATTATCGATAGGTCATCCAAAGACATGGGAACTAAAATTTGTAAAGAAATTAATGTTTAAAAGAGGAAGCCAAGTCGCAGTCGAAGGTCGGTAGTCGATAACTGTGCTATCTAATATTCCTTTGAGTGTGCAATCGATTATCGATAGGTCATCCAAGACTTGGGAACCAAATTTTATAAGGAAATTCAGGTTTAAAAGATCGATTATCGATCAAATTAATTATCCATTTTAAAATTAGACAAGTCTTAGTTGATGATCGATAGTCGATAGTGAATAGTCGATAACTACGCTGTCTACTTTCTAATAATATTACTAAATAGTATCCTTGGAAATTCTATTTCGTGTTAGACAGCTGGCATTGTGGGTCAATTCCCTAGAGTGGCATTCATACTATATACTTTCGAAATGAAGATGAAGTCATGCGACAGTTTTAAGCAGCTCGAACAACAGCAAATTACAACTCTTTGCATGACTAAACCAACCCAGTCGTACAACCTGCATACGCATCGACTTATCGACTGGAATTCAAGTTCAACGCTTTGTTCCGTCCTCTGTCTGGGTTAGTGACACCAAAGGGCACTACACTTCCTATAATACCCAAATAGCTACATACATTTCCTAGCTGCTGTGGAGCGAGTGGTTCCATTGACATTAACGTTGCCTTTACATGACGAATGGACAAAAGTCAATATAGTTGATAAGAAAACAGAGTTTGTCAGCAACAAAAAGCATTTCCATTAGCCTAACTATTTACTACTGGCTGGTAAGTGGCGGTTGCCTGGGCGGCAGTGGGGACTCCAAATAGTTTCGGTTAAATACGCAGCGAGCAATATGCTAATGAACGGCCACGAACTTGAGCAGGGCGCGTGTTATGCCTTGAACCAGAACGTTGGAGCGTTATCTAGGCATTAGCTCTGAATATTAGCTATAGAGAATTGTCTATTGCTGGTGTGTAAACAGGTGTGTGCGAGCACACGCAGCACCCACCACCACCCACAGTGGTTCAAGGTCGTCGTCGTCGTGCACAGACATTGATAAAGATAAACAAATTGGCGTCTGTTTCTTGGCATTGTCTTTGGCTTCTGACGCTATCGGAGGACCGAGCGAGCTGATAAAAGATTAAAAGAGCTAAAGAAGTGCTAAGGTTGCAACGGCTTATATAGTTTAGCATGCAACTAATGCAAAGTAAAAGCATGAAAAATCGATAACATTACGTAGATAACTACTATGCACACACATACATACATATGTACTTGCATTGCATGTGTGTTTGTAGTTCAGTAGTTTACTGCGCACTTCGGATTCTATGTGACATGCCAGGCAAACATTTCGTTGACCATTCACTTGGGATATATACACTCATACATTCATGTGGATATACATATTCTATGGCTGTCATGTACCTGTGTGTATAAATATTTAATACATTGTCCTACGCCATTGCAGTTGACAAAATGTGTCCCGCTGCAATTGGCCGTTGAACAGGTGGAGTGCGTTTGTATATAAAAAGCAGAAGAGGAAGAACCAATCAATATGCATTAAATTATGCATATACTATGGAAGACTCTATTAATGACTGGGAATTATGGCAGCTTGTGCGAAGTGAGGCCACAAAATCAATACAAATCAAAGGATGAGTCAGCACCTGCGATCAGCGATGACAGAAAGTGAACTTTTGAAATTTGCGCTATCGATAACAACCATGGCAGCTACGCGTAATCGAAGGATGCAAGTCGATCAGCGTTGCCAGCTTACTTAAACATCGGCAGACTGTCGATTACATTAGTTTAAAGTCTCTTGTCAACTTACCTCTATTTTGCCTGAGTAATCCTCAATTAGCTTCTCCTGCTGTTTGACCAGCTCCTCGTTCTTTTCGAGCAACGCTTTGCCCAGCTCTGCTGCTAATAGTATATCCGATTCCTTCTGCTGCAACTGAGCCCACACATCCGGCTCGTTGTCGTTGCGGCGTGCCTCCATGGCGCTGATGTAATGTTCTAAATCAATTGAAGCGTCAATTAGTGAGGAGTGCGAATGGTTGTCGTAGAGTGGCGATGACAAATCGACTGCAGACTCTTTAGCTGTTGCCCCTGCTGCTATGCCGGCCGTTGTGGGCTTGCTGAATTGACGTGCGCGTTTTGATTTGTTGCTGTTGTTGTTGTTTGATATGGATGAGGCAATACCGGCAGCAGTTATAGGATTTGCTAGCTTTGGTCTATGCATGATCGTTAACGGCAGGCGGTAAGTGGTGGTGGTTGGGTGGTATTACGAACAACAAACAAAACACACACAAACATAACACAAAAATGCGATATATAGATATATATATATATTATTGCTTGTTAGACTTGATGAAGGCGGTCGAGCGGACAATCGAGCGAGCGAGCAAGCGATTAGCGATTTATTTTGTTAGCGGCGATTATTATTTGTTTCTATTTCTTTTCTTGGTTAGGTTTTCAGATGCAAGACAACGCGTTGTAGTCGCTCGGTTTGTTGCTCCTGCTGTTGCTGTTGCTGATGCTGATGCTGAAGTCGCTGATGATGCTGTAGTTGTGCCTCGGGAATGACAGGCCCAAGCCACATGATGTGTCCATAGATGTCCGCTGCCCAAGAGCAGCCCAGCATGCGTTTGTATGACGATTCGACTATTATGGTTGGTAAATAGCAGGCAAGTTTAGTAAGTAGGTAGCGTTACTATGAATTACGGCCAAATTGGCAGCAAGGCATATGGAAATATAATACAAGACCTGCCCCAGCCCCCCCACCGCCCCAAAAGCGAGCACGTAAACTGAGCTAAGCTAACCGAAAAGGAGCGCCGATCACGTTGCACATTTACAAGCACGTTTTCGATTACAGACCAAGGCCTGTCCATGTGGAGGGGCGAGCAGGTCGATAAATATACATATGTGTGTGTGTCATATGATGACATATAAATACTGGATGAACGTTTGGTTAAGCTGCATGCAAAAGGGTTAATGCTCGGGGCGACTAAGGGTTAAGAATTTGGTTACTTTTAGAAAAGTTAAGGGAAATAGTTAATGGAAGTTTTTAAACTTATTTGAATATGACTATAAATATAAGCAGTTCCTATTGGAGACCAGTTACTATATATATATATATGTCTGTATATCTGGAGCTTTATAAAGCTTAGCTTAAATATTATTTCTACTGATTTACGTGATAAAATGTGTTAAATACGATTTGGTAGTATATATACATATTTATATATATATATTTAGGTACGGGCAGATTTATGGAGTTAGGGAAAATTTTGCTTGGTGTAGTTAGGTTTAGTTTATAAGTTAGGCTTTCAGCACAATATAATTTAAGACAATATCGCATTTCTGGGTTAAATATATGTATTATTTCTTATAATGTTTTACGTCAATGGAGCAAACGAAGCTTTCAACGCCTGTAAATCGAATTTCGTCGCGCCAAATTTGGATTGGATTTATTGTTAGTGGTGGCTTTAGTTTTAAATACGAATTTCTAATGCTTCAATTCGTTTATATATATTATATATTTGTATATAGAAAATTCATTTGGCAAGCACTTCACGCTTTGCTGCATTTGGTGGCAGCAGCTTTTGTTGTTATTGTTGTTTGAGCCAATATAAAATGCGCTTAATGCGTTCGCTTTTTGGCCAACATTTAATTTGTTTTATTATTGGTTAGCAACACACGCGCACACACTCACGTAGATAGTTGTTGTGTGCGTTTGGCTAGAGTCACTTCCGTTCCACAGTCACATAGTTAAGTATATCACTATATATATTTATATATATATATTCTGTCTGGTTCTCAGCTTTTATTGACAAAACAACAACAAAAGAGAAGAAGAAAAAAACATTTAGCTCTCAGACTAGACTCGTCTATAGATACTACTTTCCACTTTCGCAACAAGCCGACTAACTAACTAACTATGAATGTATTTAGGTAGATGGATATATCATAACAAACAGAAACCTCTCGGTCACGACGGCGACTGCGGCGACGGCAACAACAAGCCAAAAAGAACTTCCGATTCCGATGTCGACGTCGATGCCGATGCCGTTGGCGATGCCGAGAAACGCGACTTTTTTGGTAGTTCGCTTTTGGGTTTTTCTTTTGTTTTGGTCTGTGGTTCGTTCGGGTTTCCGCTGCGGAATGCACGACGTCTGTGTGGCGCGAGGGTTCGGTATTAACTGAAACTGCCTGCCAGACTACAGAAATTGGCAAAACAAATGAGTAACCAAGCCAACTTGGTAACTTGGCAACAACAATAACTCAACAAATGGCCAAAGCGCTAGAGAGAGAGAGAGAGAGTAAAACGGCTGTGCTTAAGAGAAACTCTCTAGGGTTGCCAAGCGCTGTCGAAGTTAGTCAATAAAGCCGTATCTCAAGGCTGCTATATATGTGGGCTATATCTAATAGATAAGATAGTAACTCAAATTAATACAGATAAGCAATTATTAATGAGCTAATACTTGGGTAATATTTATTTTGTTGCTGTTGACATTAGATAACGGAAGTGATATTAGAATTTTATTACTAATTCATAAAGTTTTTTGGCTGGCAAAAAGTGTAAATTAAATAAATAACAATACTCTTTTTGTTGCAATACAGAAAGATGCCCAGTTTCATTAAAATAGCATGCAAAGAGAACAGAAATTATAGTGCTGGATGTACAAATTGAAAAAGTATATAAAAATAGTTAATTTATAGACAATTGTATGTAAGTATATATACTAACAAAACAAAACTGTCATTTTGAAGAAAAAATAGAATATATTAAATAAAACTCTCAAAAATATTTATATAACATCATTATTTTCATCATATAAATAAGCTTTTATTATTTTATAACCAATTTTAATTTAATTTATTAAAATTTAGTTGTTTTTGCATTATCTTTATAGATATGCATATAACATTTCCCCCACTCAATTTCAGCTTCAGTTTTCAAACAGCTCGACAACCCTATTGGGCAGCATTTCAACGCAAAGCTAACCTGTTTACAAACAACAGCTAAGCGCGCTCTCTTAAATGCCAGCTGTTACAGAGCGCGCTCTCGCTGCAGCCGCTGTTGGTGTCGCTCTCTCTTTCTGGCGCACTCTCTGTTAACCCTTTTGCGGCTGGCTTACGAAAGCGTTCAAGTGAACTACATTGAAACTGTGTGTTGTGCATGCGACGCTAAGAGGAAGGGGAGGAAGAGGGATAGACAAAGTGAGAGAGAGAGAGGGTGTGGAGAGAAGGGAGCTGCAGTGCACAGCGAATATTTCAATGAAAATCAAATTTACATACGACGCCAAGTCGGAGCAGAAGAGCAACAACAACGAGAACAACAATAGAGCACACAAGAGCGGCAATAACAATGGAGCACAGACATAGACATTGGGTCTAGTGCGTGGTACCACAGCCAGCAAGTCCCAAGACCCAAGCAACATGCACAATGAGCGCTTCAAGTGGCAAAAACACAAAAAAACAACAACTGAAGATGCCTCAAGCCTAACTCTTGCGCCTGGCCCCATTGTTCTAACAGCGACCCGGAGACCGGAGATGGTAAGCCGCAGACCCAGACCCCTTGCCAGCCCTTCATCAGGCAGAGCAGGCAACTGTGGCCATTGCGTGGCCTCTTGTTTATGTTTGGGGCGTCTGTTGATTGTTGATGGCTTCTGTTTGGTCATTTACCAAATTGAGCATTTGGCTGTTTAGCTGGTGGCTTTGTAATTAACCAGGCGTAACCAAGAACTCGCTTCAAGAGTGAAACCACGTTGGCGCTTCCGTTGTCGATCTTGGGTGCCTCAAACTCGCACCGAGTGAACGGTGGTCGGTGGTCGGTCGGGTCAGTCGCCTCCTTTGCCAGCAGTTGCCCAACATTTGTAGGGCATCATCGGCTTCGACAGTTCGATCGATCTGCAGTCGCTGTAACGACGCGTAACGAGCCATGTTCTTGGGCTGCTTTACAGATCTGGCACTCTCGATCTTGTTGCGGTCACTTAGAAGACCAATGCAATTCCTATCTCTTTCCCTCTCTCTCTCTGGTGGCGCCCAAACAGGTTTCGGTTTTGATTTCTTAGCTCTGTACATTTGTGTTTAATTATTTCTTATGATACCCTGTAAATGGAGGCTTCGATGGCGTCAGTTAGCTTGGTCAAGCCATATATAGCTATTATATATTGCATACTATAGCTATTAAATGACATCGATATCAATGTATCTTTGGTTAAATTATAATTTTCAACAATTTCCTAGAGTATATGCTATATTGGTATATATTTTAGTTTATCAAACATTTTCATATTATAATTCTCAAATTATATATATGAATTTCAGTGGGTATTTATCTTGCCTATGCTCTCAACGTCTCCCACAATTCAACTTTAATTACCTATTTTCTAGAGTATTTGGCCAGTGCGGCTGCAGCGCTTCGGACATGGCTAATAATACGTACCATAATTATGATGTGTTTTCTCGCACTTGCCATGGGCATGAGTCAACAGCTCTGGGGCATTACAAGCCCCGCTTTACGTTGCTTTGCTTTATGCGCGAAGTTTTTGTTATGTATCGCGTTTTGTTTGGGTTTTCATATATTTTCGCAATGCATTGCAATTCGGTGTGAGCCAATGACAAGAGAACTCGGTTCGGTCAGTGTGTTGGCTATTGGATATGTGTGTCAAAGACAGTTAAGGATCTCCGCACCCAGCAGAGCGCATCGCAACAGAGATACAGATACAGATACATTTCAATTACAACATTTGGCCCATTCTAAGAACCTTGAGGTCCGATTCTTGGCCCAGAAAACCGGCAGCATATTTCCAAATGGCTAAAGCTAAGCCAAGATACCGCTAAAAAGGTCAGCACTGGGCGTGAGAATTCAGAATTCAGTCCAGCTGGCGAGCCCAGCCCAAGTTGCTCCATAAAAGTTCAGCAGGGCACAGACCCAAAACATATTCCAAATGCTACGCAGCCCGAACTGGATCCCATCGGAACGGAACGAGACGGAGTTGGGCCAACGACTTCCGCAAGCGGCTTAATTGAAGAAGAAGCAGAAGCAGAAACAGAGGAGTCAAAGCAAATGCAATTGCAATGGAGGTCTGCAATAAGGTCAGCTGGAAGAGACACGGCTTTAGGCCAGGCTCAGGGCAGCTGAAAGGGCAATCAGAAGAAGAAGAGGAAGACAACGCCAGCTGTTTGCACTTCACATAGCTTGCGCTTCAGCTCAGGCAAGGGCAGCGCGAGGGGCGGCTCTTCTACTTTTGTGACCATCACGGTTTATGGTCGGCTAGTGTAATAGTTTCTATGGCTATTGCAGCTGCTCTTGTTATTGTTGTTGTTGTCGTCATTATTATGGTTGTTTTTGTTGTTGTCGAATTGTGGCTGTTTGCTGTAACCAAGCGGCATTGAGCCGCTGCTGTTATTGTTTTAAGGCTGCCAGAAAGAGATAGCACGCACAGAGCGCGCAGCTGGCAAAGAGAAACGCGACCTGTTGATGGAACTTAAGAGCGGCAATTGAACAGTGTGGATGGTAAGTGCTTACGTTCCACAACTAGCTGTGGACTTCTTTAAAATGAGGAAATTTACAAAGAAAATAAAATTAAATAGAGTAAAAACTTAATTTTAAATAAAATAAAATATTGCTTAAGTTAAATTTAATTTTAAAATTTAGTAACTATTTTTTCGTGAATTTATTATTTCATTAATCTAGACAATTTATATATGAAACCACCGAAAATGGTAATAAATATTGTTATTAAATTTTCATTGGGACGACTGATAAAGGTGCTATATATTTATTGCTTGAGCTGAAGATTGTCAGTATTTATTTATTAGAAAATATTCCTTGATAAGAATAAAACACATTGTGGGACTTGTTAAGCAACATCTGGAAAATATACTCATTTATTGAATGTAGTACGTTTGTATATATAAATATATATATGTAGATATTCATATAAATTGTCATATGCAAACTATGTTTGATTTGAGTTCCTTCCTTTTAGTTACAGAGTGAGTGCGTATTTTGTAGGTGTCTTTTATTCACATAGTTCTCGCTTCATAGATAATACATGTTTATAAAAATGATCGCATGAGTTGATTTCATTGCAGGCCTCGTTAGAGATACACAGAGTTACATAGTTAACGTACATTATGATACAAACATAAATTAAATATCGGTAAAATATATATATAATTGCTTCAGAGCCAACTCAGGGGCCATTGCAGGTTCCACGCATATCGATCGCCTTTGGGAAAGCGCAGCCAGAGTACAAATACAATTATCAGCAGCAAAGCAGCGGACACCAAATAAGGCAGATACTGGGAAAGGATACACGGAATATTAGTGGGTGTTATTAGCTGTAGCTGGAGCTGGAGGGAAGTTAGAAACAAGCTGCTTCGGCGTAAGCGTGTGTGTTATTACCAAAAACATAAATCGCAAGCAATGGGGAGTCGAGCTATGCTGCATGGCCCACTTCGACTCCACATTCCTGGGCAATTTGCAATCTCTAAATTGTTTGTGCACTTATAAACCTAGCCTAGCTATTGCCCCGCCCACTGCTGCAACACTTAAATCTGCAGCACTCGCTTCACGTCGACGGTGGGGAAGGCGGCGAACTCTCCAGCCGAGGCACGGTGGGGCTTCCGCTGCAGGTACTCGGTCAGTATGTCCGAGGCGAGGCGTGAGGCGCGCGTGCAGATCTCCGCCTTCTGGGGCAGCGGCTGGTTGCGGCGCTGCAGTGCGACGGTGTTGATGTTGGCTGCCGACATGCCGCTGCCGCCCTTGGCCTGCACCTGCAGCAGCGACAGCACCCAGGCGTGCTTCATTTTGGTCAGCTGAGACTCGAGCGCATTGATGCGCTGATCCTGGGGCTGGGGCACATAGATGGGCTCCAGCTGCTGGAGTTTGGCGCGCATGTCCTGCGCCTGCAGACGCATGCGCTCGTTGCGCTCATTGTTGAAGGCGCACTTGAGCAGCTGCAGCTCCTCGGCCACCAACGGGGCGGTGCCGGCGGGCGCCGTGTAGCTGACATTGGCGCTGCTCGTGCCCGTGGCGGACAGATTGTGGAGAGAGGAGTGCGAGTCGGAGGTCAGGCTCTTGCCGGCGCTGGTGTTCAGCTTCAGCTTGTCGCGCAGGTCGCTCTTCTCGCTCTCCAGCGCATCGATGTCGCTCTGCAGGTGATCCATGGTCTCCTCGAATTCCTTCTCCTTCTGCAGCAGCTTCTTGTGCGTCTCCTCGAACTGCAGTTTCCATTTGCCCACCGCGTGCTCGTATTCGTCCTGCAGCACGCTCAGCTTCTTCTCCGCGAGGTCCTTGCGTATTTGCATTTCGCTGAGCTCGTTCAGCTTCATCTTGGCCGCCAGCTTGAGCTGCTTGATGTCCGCCTCGCGGTTCTCCAGCGTGGCAGCCAGTACGTTCTTCTGCTCCAGCTGCTTCTTGATCAGCTGTGAGCGCTGGCTGATGGGTGTGCTGAGCGCCTGGGGGCGTGGAGCTGCACCGGCGGCGGACATAATCTCGTATTCCTTGTCCAGCAAGTGCTGGGCAATGTGCTGCAGATCCGCGTTGGCCTGGCCCAGCAGCGCCTTGAAGTTCTGCGTTGGCCCACGATCGTCCTGCTCGTAGATGCGCTCGCAGGCCGACGACAGCAGGGACCAGTACTTGTCCTGCGGCAGCGTGTGCTCCGCCGCATTGTCGCTCTCGATGTTGGCCACAATGGCTGCCAGCGCCTGCTTGGTGGCCAAGTGCATGGCGGACATGATGCGACTGATGTTCTGGGCCAGCGCTCGCATTGCGTCCATCTTGTGCGGCGAGAGGCCACACTTGATCACGTGCTGGTCGTTGGGCAGCCGGCGCTTGATCAGCTTCACCTGCTGCTTGATGCTCTCCATGTGCTCGTTCAGGAATTGTATGAGCAGCATCGAGTCACTGGTGGCGCCCGCCTCCTGGATAATCACCTTGGCAATGGCCGTGTCATTCAGTATGGACTCACAGGCGGCGCCCAGCGAGGCAACGCAGTCGCGTATCATTTGCGTCTCGTTCAGGAGCTGCTCGCCCGCCAGCAGCACAGAGTTCATTGCATTGAAGAAGGCCACACACTTCTCGATGTTGTCTGTGGTGCTGTTCTCGTCCAGCTGGTTCGATTTCAGCAGCTCGATGATGCCGTCGATGATCTTCTCCTGGGCCACCATCTCGGGCAGCGAGCTGCCGGCGCGCAGCAGCGTATCGGGCTGGCAGCTGTTCAGACCGTAAAGAATCTGGTGCAGCGCGCACTGCAGATTGTGGATGTAGTGCATCAGGCGGCACTTGAAGGCGTACTGCTGCACCGCATGGCCCTGGGTTACTGCCTCGCGGGTCACCGCCTCAACGGCGGGGAAACGCTCGCGCGTCTGCGAGACAACAATGCCGCACTTGAACACAATGCGCGAGATGAGGAGGATGACCAGTATGGAGTCATGGTCACCGCCGCGATTCATAAACGACTCGGGCATGAAGGCGGTCAGCATCTGGACGTGCTCGTTGGCCTGGCTCAGCTCGATCTGGCGCAGCTGGACATCGATCGCGCGCGTGTAGGCCTTCGACTCGGCGAACATTTGCTTGTAGTCGATGGTCTCGGTGGCCAGCTTCAGGCTGGGATCCTGCAGCGACTTCTGGTCGTTGTTGGAGCTGCGCTCGCGCAGCTCGATCAGCTGTTCGTTCAGTTTCTGGACGAGCTCTCGGAACTTGGTGATGGTCTGGTCGCGATCGTAGATGGTCTCAATGGCAGCATCGCGCTCGCGCAGCACCTCCTTCTTGGCGGCATTGGCCAGGTCCAGTTCCTCGCGCAAGTCCAGCTCCAGCTCGTGGTTGCTCTCCACCAGCTGCTCGTGCACCTCCTCCAGTGCCTCGAGCTGTGCGATTTCCTCCTCCAGCAGCTTCACCTTGTCCTCCAGCTCCATTTTCTTCTCGGCCAGCTGCTCCACCATCTCTTCGGCGCCCAGCGCAGCATCGACTTGTTCCTTGGGAATTGCAATAATACGTGTTTCTTGTGTGAAATTAAGTCTTTGGATTTGATGCTTAGCGTAAAATGAAAAATGCGGAAAAGTCTCGGGGAAATGGAACATGAAATGAACATAAACTGGAACCATTGGAAATTACCTCCTGCAACCGTTTTACAGATTTATTTAATGTATGCCGGCAAAGAAATTAAATGAAAAATTTCACATTTTATTCAGAGTTTGGAGCGAAGGACAGCAAATTCTTAGACATTTTAGTGTGGCCAAAAGAAATGTTGTGAAGAGTTCAACTACAGCAAAGCAAATTGTGCGTGTGCCATAAAAAGAGAGCGGAAGAGCGAGGTAGAGCAAGCGTAAGCAAAAACAAGCTTCAAATATACATATATAAGCCAGTGTGATGAGCGTGGTTCAGAGTAGAGTCAGGCCTGTTCCCATTTTATGAATTGGTTAAATAAAACTATATTAATGTAGTTTCTGTAAAATCAATTAAATTATAAACAAATGCAGATAAGCTATGAATTCAGTTGGGAATCAAGTTTCGAGTTATGCAGAACAGGCCTGATTGCATAGACAGTTCAAAGTAAAAGTAAAGTTAGCTCACCTGCAAGTCGGCGACTGTCGCTTCCAGCTCGTCGATCTTCGAGCTGAGTTTCTCCTTTGTGCGCTCCAGCTCGGCGACTTCGGAGCGCTTCATTTCCAGCTCCTTGGTCAGCTTCTGAATGTCGTGCTTGTCGTGCGCCGTTAGGTCACGCAAGCGCACCAGCGTGTCCTTGAGGCGTATGTTTTGCTGTTCGAGCTGCTTAAATTCGTAAGTGGACATGCCGCCATCGGCGGCAGTTATGTTAGTCTCAGCTTTGCTCTGCATTTCGGAACGCAGCAGCTCTAGGTCCACTTGCAGCTCTTCAATGCGCTCCTTGCTCGACTCCAACTCCAGTTGCAGCGTGTCGGCCTTCTCTTCGGCCATTTCCTTGTCGAGTGTGATCATTTCGACATTGTCCGAGAGCTCCGCCATTTCCTGGGCATGTCGCTCCTTGGCCTCGATGGCGTCCTTCGTCTCTTGCTTGGCGCGTTGCAGCTCCTTTTGCAGCGAGGCCTGGGCTGACATGATCTTGGTACGGAACTCTTGCAGTTGCTCGAATTGAATTTTCATCTTATCGAATTCACGCAGACGCTCTTTGTCTTCGTTGCGACGCTGCTTGAGGGTTTCCAATTTCTCGGTAACATCGGCCAGTTGAGTCTGCAGCTCAGCGCTTATCTTCTGTGACTCTAACAACGCTACTTTGTCCTCTGTTGTGTTCGGGGGCGTAGTAAATGAGGGTGAGCGCATTGGCTGAGATGGCGTGAACTGTGGCTTCAGTATCTCCAAAAAGCCTGTCTCCACGAACGAGGCGCGCTTGGATGCAGCTGCTGATGCTGTTGCCCCGGCTTCCGATCCGGTGTTGGGAACATCCTTGTCCTTGCTGCTCTGGGGCGCCAGGGATTTCCGTGTTGCCAGGCTGCTGTTGGAGCCCGTTCGCTCGCTTAACGACGTGGTTAGTTGTGTGCGTGAACCAAGCAATGATTGGCGACTGGATGAGAGTGAGTTGCGTGATCCGCTAAGCCGTGCCTTTGTGGGTTGCACCGTGGGCGTGGCACTGCCTGAACCACCACTGCTGGGAGTCGTCTCTGGCGCTGGTGTTATCACTTTCAGTTGCGTGGGCCTCACGAACATTCCACAGTTCTCGTCGCACTGAAAATACTGCTGTCCCTTAATGGAACCGCTATTCTTGCCCTTCGGCTCGTCCAGTACCACGCCCACCCACTTGCCAACGGCAAAGCTGGTCATGCCAACGTAGGCGATCGTGCCGAACAGCTCCTTGCCGGTCAGTTCGACCCGGGCGCCCACTTTTATGTTCTTCTCCGACATCTCGATGCACTGCCGTCACCCTGGCCAGTTTTGTGCGTGTGTGCGTTATAAAACTGGAGTTAGATGACGTTATATGTTTGCGAACGTGAACGTGTACGTGCGTGTTTGTATGTTGGTGTGTGTGTGTGTTCGTTCGATGACAAAAATATACGTATTAGAATCAAATCAAAATATGTCAAAACTGCAAATCAAATTACAAAACTTACCTCAATTTGTTTTGTATGCACCTGCCGCAGTCACGTCCAATTTTTAAAAATGGCTAACGCCAGGTAGCTGATTGGCAAAAAAAAAAAGAGAAACCGAAAAATATTGACATCATTAGTCACCATTAGTGGAACAGAATGCTGCACAGCACCAATTGCCATCCATTTGGTATGCAGGGCGTATGCATATCACACTCATATGTAATACTTACAATTTAAAAATAAACAAAAGCGAATTTTTTGGACTATTAGCAAAGTAATTCTTGTGAAAAATTCTAAATTCGCAAATTTCCAGAGCTGAACAGCTGTGAGGTAGAGATGTGAGTTGACACGATATCGATTACATCAACTTAAACTTCTGAGGAATATCGATATGTCACAAAGCAGCTTATAGGGAGGTGCTGTAATGTTCCAAACGATAGAACGTCGTTCTACTAGTCTGGCAGCGCCCCAATTTTGTTTACGTTTATATTTGCCAGCTGAGCGGGAAGTAAGAGCACTGAAAATTGTGAAGAATCTAAATTGTACATGCTATTAAATAAATATGGACGAGGACGAACATTTACATCGGTTTGGCACACCTTTAGAGCCACTTGAAAAAGGTATGTACTGTTTATATTTAGTAAAACGTATTAACTGTATTTGTTTTCAGATGAGGTGCCCGCCAAGAAGCCGCTAGCGATTGAGGATCAAATTGTTAAGGATGAAAATGGTAAACGCCGGTTTCATGGAGCCTTTACTGGAGGCTTTAGTGCTGGTTTTTGGAATACCGTTGGTTCCCTGGAAGGTTGGACGCCACAGAATTTCAAGAGCTCACGAGGCGAAAAAGCGAGCAAAGTGCAGCAACGACCTGAAGACTTTATGGACCAGGAAGATTTAGGTGAGTTTGGAATAGCACCTCAGGGTATTCGCACTCGAGATGAATTCGCCAAGGAGAGCGAGCAAGACGAGCGCACGGGCCAACGCAAGCGTAAGCTTATGCAGCCACAGGTGGCTGGTCCCATTCCCGGTGTACCTGTCCTGGAACAACTGCTCCGTCCCGTACGTGATAAGGTCGCCGTGCGCATACTAAAGAGTATGGGTTGGAAGCCCGGCCAGGGTGTGGGACCACGGCAAACGCGCAAAGAAAAACTTCAAGCAACAACACGCAATAAAAGGGAACAATACCTGATCGACCATTACGGTGATGAGGGACTCCCAAGCTCGAACAAACAACAGCGCAGTGATGCTGAAGATGAGGACGATGAAGACGAAGACGACGATGAGGATGTTACGTTCGCCCCGGACGACTTTGAGCCCATGTTTTATACCCCCAAAGACAATCGCTTTGGCATGAGCTATTCGGGTCTCAGCCGAGCGCCAGTGCTATCAAAGAGCAGCACAAGTGCAGCGCCCATGCAGCACATTAACCTCTTTGGTCAGCTGGAGACAGTGGCTAAGCAGAAGCAACTCGCCATACGCGGCCAGGCCTTTGGCGTGGGAGCGTTCGAGGAGGAGGACGAGGATATCTATGCAAGGGACGACTTGACGCGCTATGACTTTTCGCTGGCAGACAAACAGCCCAAACAGAAGAAAGCGCAGCATGTGCAGCAGCGTCATGTGATCGATGGCTTCAGCGAGGACAAGAGCAATAGCACCCACAATAAGCCATATGCAATCGATTTGCCCCGTGACTTTCAGCCCCGCAACTGGCTCCAGCGTCGCAGTCGGTTCACGCCCTTGGATGCGGAACGAGCGCGTAAAATAGCCGAAACGGACTATAAAAAGGCAGGCCTAGGTAGGCATGATCTAAATCCGCATCAACGTGCTCAGTTGCTTGGTGAATCGCAAGCCACAAAGAATCCATTTAAAACGGCAAGCAGCGCCAGCACGCAACAGCAACCGGAACGCAGCAAGTCCTTGCTTGAATTGATTAGCGCCAAGAGTAGCAATTTTACAAAGGGAGGACTCATTACTACAACCGGCGAGGAACTGCCGGTGCCGCCTGTCGAGCTCAGCAAAGAGCTGCAGCAATCGAATGCTGCTCTCCAGGCGCAGGCTGCCAGCAAGACCAAGAATTTAGGTATGTATCCAATTGATACTTTGGAAACAATATAACAATCCTCTATTATCCTTATTTCAGCATCTAGCCAACCGGCCAGCGGATTCAGGCCTTTTCTTGCAGACGAGCCTAAGCAGCAACGCTATGAGAAGTTTCTGGCAGCAAATCTTAAGGACGACAAGGAAGTTACTGAGTTTCTGGCCGAACTACAGCCAGTTACGCTTTCCTTGTGGGATCGTGAAATGGAAAAAAAGGAGTTTGTGCAGGCGGCCAAGATCTATCGACCGCTGGCTGGTCTCATGCTCGACAGATTCGTTTCAGAGACGACGGTGCAGGCACAGAATGCTAAAGAAGTTCAGAAAGAAGAGAAGCTTAAAATAGTTATGAAACGCACTAAGCTCATGTGGAAGCCTAGCGCCTTGTTATGCAAGCGTTACAACATCGCGGAGCCATTTGGTGGTGCTCTGCCAGAAGTCGAAAAGGAATTGAAAGGCAAATCCAAAATGTCCATATTTGATTACCTGGAAACTTCGGTCAACACTAAAGCAAACTTCCAAACGCCCACCATTATACCCAAGCACATCGAGCTGACCAAGCAGATCGAGCCACCCAAGCAACAGCAACAGCAACTCACGCCGTCGACTTCGATGCCAGCACCAACTGCCGTTGCAGAGGAAGAGGTAGCTAAAACGCCATCATTAGCTCCTCTGGAGTCTGCCAACAACGCAGCGGTCAAGCCTGTTTTTGTGCCGAAGACGCCTCTTGAGCACGCTGTGGATGCGGCACGCGACAAGCCCATTTCTGAAAAGACTGATCTCTTCAAGATCATATTCGATGACAGCGATGAGGAGCCGGATTCCACACAGGAACAGCAGCAGCAGCTGCAGGCGGATGCTAAAATCAATGAGATGAAAGCTGCCCTGGGCTTGCCAAGCGCAACAATCACGTCAGCGGCGGCAGCCAACTTGTTGCGGAACAATTCACCACCTCGCGGCATATTTGCGGCGCTGTACAAGCCAGCGGAGGAGCAGGCGAACGAGCCGACGGAACCTGCGCCACCTAAATTTGCGCCCATAGCAGGCAACAAGTTGAAAATTTCGTATAAATCGCGGGAGGAGCGGCTGAAAAACGATAAGGAACTTGCCATGGCAGAAGTGCCCCAAGTGGAGCTCTACGGTCCGAAGCTGCCCAGCCAGCTGAAGCCGACTGAAAACAAGGCCGAGGCAAGCATCGATGCCAAGCTGCAACAGCTCTGGCAGCAGCATGCCCCAAAGAAGCGCAAAGCGGAGCATTGGGTGGAACTCACGCGCAGCAGCACCGAGGACAGCGAGGAGGATAGCACCGATTCCAGCAGTGACGACCGCGATGCGAAGGCTAAGAAATCAAAGTCCAAGAAGTCCAGCTCCAAAAAGTCCAAGAAGTCAAAACAGAAGGCCAAGAAAAAGTCGAAGAAGAGCGAGAAATCAAAGCACAAGTCCAAGAAGAAGAAAAGCAAGCATTAAGAAGGATTTATCGTGTTATTATTTGGATATAAACTAATTGCTTATTTAAGTTGAAAACAAATACATACATATGTGTATTTTATAATAATATTGAGTTATTCAAAGAAGTTGTAGTATATTTGGAATCCAATTCCATTAAAGTTGGGAGACTTTTTGGCAACGATTTTTATTTGATTGAACTTCACCAGAAATGGTGCCGGCTCCACTTGGCCACAGAAAGTGTAATGCAGTCGCTCGCTAAAGTCGGGCGACACCTCGTAAACTTTGATGTTATCCAGTTGGCAGTTGGTATCAGAGCCCATATCAAACACTAAGTAATATTAGAATAGCATTAGGATATACAGTATATACTTTCCATACTTTCGAACTTACTTCTGAAACTGAATTCTAAAGTTTTGCCCCCCGGCGCGGTTATGCGCCAGCTGCAGTCCGAATAGTTGCGATTATCGTAGTCGGGATTCGAGATTAGACCTTCTGAGTTGGTCAGCTCGCCGCCACAGCCCGGCAGGAACTTGCTATCCGTGCCGTAATAGAAAAACTGTATAAGCCTTACACCCGCACCCGAGAAGCGAACCTCATTTGCTGTGCTGCGAACGGGTATGTATGAACTATATGATTTCTCTGTCATATTAAAGATGGTACGATTGTTCTGAAGATCCGTTATCTATAAAATAGATTTACGTAAAAATGGTTAAGAGAAAATAAGTATTAAGCACATACGTGAACTACTTACATTGAACATGGAATTGTTCCCTCTTTGGTTAAGTGTAATGAACATTATTCCGAATGTCAAGTAATACTTTGCTGGGACCCGTATATAGTTTTCACAGTATTCCAGCTCCACTTCATTATCCGTATAATAATAAATCATGCCGCTGAGGGCGTTGTAAGTGCGATTGCAATCTACATTGAATGGATGTTAACCAAGTTAGGAATAATTAGTATTAAGAAATGAATCAAGAGTCTGCTAAGCCGTATGAGCGTATATATTGCCTCTCTATGTAATTCTCATGGCAGTCAAAGCCAGAGATAATAAGAGAGAAAGAACAGGAGATGGAAGAGTAAAAGCCAAAGAGAAAAATACGTTGGGAATTCGGAACTTGGGAAGAAATTGAACTGGCTGAATAAGGTCAGGTCAGGAAGGAATAAAACGTAAGTATAAATTATATATAGCACATATTAGTCAAACTTTCTTTGCTACATTAACCTACTTGTTTTTTGATGAAATGTTAAGTCAATAGAGTCCATTACTTCTTGTCTACTGCTGTGGAATGCCAGCGTGAACTTGGTATTGTTTGTAATTTCCACAATATTATTATGAAACTGGCCGCAGTAATACCGGTTATAGTTCTAAGAAGGGAAATATTGAGCCTATTATTCTCCTTTATGTAGTTTCCAATGAGTTCACTTACATTTCCCATGGAGAGGAGCAGGTAATCGATGCATTTGCCTGTCGTCTGGGACACATCCTGCAGCTGAACCGATTTTAGTTCCATTTCGAACGGAGCAAGTGCCTTGAATTGCCACACACAGTGGATGCCGCCTCCTAAGCTGGTTTGGTTGATGTTGCTCATGCTAATATTCACTGTCTGTGGAAAGATATGAGCTAGCAAGCAGAGTGTCCAAGGCTAGGGCTCCATTACTCACCTCGTTTGGGAGCAGGTTGTAGTTCAGCTGACCGCAGACAGTTGCCTCCATTTGCAGAATCAGCTCAAAGCTAATGCCGCTTTGTTGAGTCACAGGTGCACTCAGTTTAATGAGCAGATCCGTGGTCGAGCTGAAGAGTTTGGTGCCATTGCCCACGGTGGCAGAGTAGATGCCCATGCTGGTGCTGTCCCAATCGAAGCCATCGATCACCTCCAGCGTGTTGCAGTTTTCTCCCCTGCAACGATTCGCGTTTAGTTGCAACTGTTTGAGCCACACGGAGAGACGATAGCCGGGCACCGCACTGGCCCGGAAGAAGCACTGCATGTCCTCGGTGCTGTTGGTCAGCTGGTAGTGACGCACCAGACTCATCCGGGTGTTGCCCTCGCCCAAGGCCAGGCGCTCGTTGCAGTTGGGCGTGAAGTGAACGTTAGCTAAGAAGCCGCTTCTGCTCGAGTCTCGATAGTCAGAGAATTTGGATACAATGGTCGCCTGGTTGCTGTCCACCATGATGCTGGGATTGGTGAGATTGCCGCAGAGGCGGTCTAGGCGCTGCTCCTCGCTCACCGCGTTGCCCCGATAGATGCTTACGTGCTCCTGCAGGCAGAGGTGGCTGCTTTCCAGGTCCAAGTACTTGAAACGTATAAAGATCGCATGCTGTGGAGGCGCCAGCACATGCCACTCACAGCTCTGTCCCTGCGAGTTGGCAACTGGCGGACGCAGCGTAAAGGGACCCCAGTGGCTACCCCCGCACCCAATTAGCTGGTATTCCAGCTCTAAGGACAGACTTATCACCGGCAGGACCGTGTACGTAATGCGGATTCTCTTATAGCCAGTCACCTCGAAGTTGGGGCACTGCCTGCCCAGCGACTGCTCCTCCTCGTGCTCGCCATCCAGGCGATAGGCTTCAAAGTGGGCCAGGCGACAGAGTTGCGCAGTGGAACGCAGGGCAGACTTCCTATTCACGCTGACCAGCAGCTGGTGCTTGGTGTCCGTAGTTATCTCTATGTTACACTCCCTGTCAGCTAGGCGACTAAGCTTAAGGAAGCTTAGCGTTTGCGGCTCTTCGCTGGCCACCAGCTTCGTGTCGCAACTGAGCGAGACCACAAAGGTGAAGCCATCGGCTGTGATCTGATCATCGGTGCGGAAAATGATTCGCATGCTGTTGCCCTGAACGAGGAGCGGCTCGGGCACCTGCCGCCCGCAGTACTTAGCTATGGGCTGCCACATGCCCTGCTGGAGCTCCAGCACCTCCAGGCTATCGTGGCTGCAGTTGGGCGCCGTTTCAATGAAGAACCTGCCCTGGAATTTCAGCTGCAGTGATAGCTTGGCTACCGCCCGGAACTCCCAGCTGAGCTCCATGTTATTCCTGTAGCTCTGCGCGTCAACTTTGACGGGCGGTGTTGGCAGCCGTCCGACGATTATTATATTGCCCCAGCCACCCAGGTATATGGGCTTGTTGGTCTGCAGCTGGAACGGACTGATGCCCGCATGATACTCCGTGGCGTGGTAGAGCAGACTGATCTGGGGCAAGTTTAGTATTGTGGTGTTCAGCTGCGACACGTTGCCGCAGACCTTACGATCCGATATCATTAGGTATTCGCGCTCGCAGCTATCGCTGAAGCTTAAGTTGCCGCTCAGTTCGTATCGGTTTGACTTCATCAATGTCCACGAGCACTCCAGCTGGCCTAAGTGTCCACTCAGTTGGGGTAGCTCAATCACGCTACCCTCTGCCAGCTGCACCTGTCCGCCGCATGCGTACCGACGGTATACGGCCCGGAAGTGCATGCCTTCCGTGTCCGCCTGCTTGAGCAACGTCAAGTGCCCGGCAATGGTGGCAAGCGAACGAGTCGTATTCTCTGAGCTCAAGTCTATTCTACTGTTGAGGACATCATCCCGCAGCTGAACAGTGGCTGGGGGTAGCAGGCGTCGGCTCCCACTGCGGTACTCCTGCACTGTGAAGCTGATCGTTACCCCCGGATCGTTGACAAAGCTAACTGTGCAGTAATAGGCGGGCAGCTGCATCAGCTCCTCGTTGGATATTGTGCCGCTTGCCCGCCGGCCAATATCCTCTGGACACGGCGAGGCTTCGCTGGAACTGAAGCGTGCGCGCAGTGTAACCGTTTGACCCGTGATCATCATGCGAACGAGCATAAAGTTTTCTGTGGACTTGACAACGCCATCGCCGTCGTAGTCCTTTGGATGGAACGCTGTTATCTTGGACATATAGATGGGATCGTTGAAAAAGCTAAACGGCTTCCGAGCCATCAACCTATGCGAAGGAATACACAAAACTCAAATAAGCATATCTTTCAGAGAATCTTGAAGCTTTTCACTTACGTCGAATTCATGGACCTGAATTCACCCAGATTGAGGAACTCGAGACGAACCCGCTGTCCCTTGGGCACTGTAATACGCCATGAACAAAATCTAAAGTAGCTCGGGAGCGCAGGTCTCTTCAGCTCCAGTTCACCACTTTCCGCGTTCACCTTCCGATGGCACGATCCCAAATATGACTTATACTCCAGCCTGAAGCCCCTATACTTGTTATCCAACTGCTTCGCGACAAAGCGTATCGCCAGCCGATTGGTAGTAAGGGTGATTGGAAAGGGAACCGTCAGATTACCAAAGAGTACCATGACGATGCGTCGCTGATCGCTTAGATCCAAAATCTCAACGCGGTCGAGGGACTCAGTGTCGGACGACGCCACGAAAGGCAGGTGGAGATCGGTAAAGTTCAATGTAAGGTGTGTATTCGCTGCAGTCTGAATGCTGTACTCGCAGACAGCTGGCTTGGGATAGCCGCCCAGTGCAGGGTAGTGGTCCGATTTGATGATGCCGCTCTGAGTGGTGAACTGGCCGCCGCAGCGGCTAAGCGAGACATTCAACCGGAAGCCGCTGCGAGGATCATTCAGCTGCGCCTGATAGTGCACCAGCAGGAGATTTCCGGAGCTGTAGGTGGTGCCGGTGCGGCGGCAGGTGCGTAGTAGCCGTCGAGATAGGGTTGTGCTGCCATCGTAGAGCTCAATGAACTCCTTGTCACAGTCGCGCTGGCTCAAGTCGAAGCGGTCCACGAAATTAGCCGCTATGGTCTCGCCGGGCGGTGCAATGACCACCCAGGAGCAGTCGGCGTGCGGATGCGGATAGTAGGGATAGCCGGGAGAGCTGATGTTGTAGCTACTTGCCAAGTGGGTGAGGCGAACTTCTGCATCGCACTCACTGAACTCACGGTACGTCAGATTCCAACTGTGCTCCGAAGCTGGTAGGCTGAGCTTAATCGACGGATAGACATATCGAACGTAGGCATGCGGTCCGCTGGTGCGATAGGTGCGTACCGTATTGTAGCCGAGCTGGTTGCAGAACTTACCCGGCGCCAGCAGTGGGGCATGGGCGTCCAGGCCATCGTAGATGATGCCATAGTGCTGGCAGCTGGTGTTCAGTGGCGTTTGATTGTATTCAATGGAGATCTCGATCACTCGACCACGGCGCACCGCAATGGTCCACTCGCAACCGTCGTCACTGGTGCTTTGAAGCCTTTGCGAATAGGAGTTCAGGATGGTGCCCACGGATCCCGTCATATTGGAGCCGCACTCTGTACTTATAGTGGACCTGAAGCCGGTGCCATTGATGGTGGAGTCAGTGACAAATTGCAGCCTGAGATTCGGAGTGCCGTGCACACGGCTTATGCGACGTCCATTATACGCGCTGCTGTTGCAGATGCGAAGCTGTTCCGGCCAGTCGACCATATTGCTTGAGGCTTGCACGCTGAGATAGTCAATTTGACAGTCAAGGGTGACCTCCAGAATAGCTTCAAACAGATCGACAAATGCGTGCTTCGTCGGATCTTTTGGTATGAAGGTCCACTCACAGTTCAAGTTTGGCTTATAACCCGGATAGCCGGGCGACGTGAGGCTAACCACTTGTGTGTCCAAGGTATACTCCTTATTGCATATGTCGCTCTTTAAACTCGTGTTCGCTTTGAGCTCCTCACTGCGCAGCACGCCCCACTGCACTCGAAAGTGATCGAAATTCGTATTCACGGTCTTGAGATAGATCACATTGCTGCTCGAGGTGAACTGCCATGGCGAGTCCTCAATGCTAACAGGCAGCGCAGTGTCATCGTAGCCATCAAATAGCTGCAGGATATACGGGCTTAAGCAAACTGTAGCCTGGGCTATGCCGAATGACAAACTTACCAAGAGCCCAGTGCTGTATTCCTTGAAGTTCAAGACGACCACTCGGCCGCGCTCTGGGAAGATGCGCCAACTGTATGGTTGATCGTCATTTTGTATGGCCAATTTCGATGGCGATTCGATGGTGCCATTTGTGCCTTCCGTCAATTCGTTGTCGTGCACTGAAAACAATTTATGGCTAAGGATGAATCAACTCGTATTAGCTCTTCTAGAGCTACTTCACCCCTAGTAACATTCTCACTTATCGTGACTCCCTCTCTGATATCTGATATCCTTAACCTCATAAAATCTCAAGGAAAGAGTCCTATATGAAAACTCTAATTGATTTACATTAACTACAATTCTCTTCCCATCAGAAGAAACTCATTCAAGATCCCGTCTAATCATTTCTCCGTTAACGGATGTCAAAAAGTCCTTTGCAGATTGAAACCCACACAAATAGAGATGAAAGGATTATGAAGTCTTTGGGGCTACGACCACATGCCTTGCTGTCTGTCGACCAGAACTGTTTAAGTGAAATACTGTTAGCCTTCCCTACGGATATATCTGTAAGGTGGCAGGAGAAATCACCGTACTTACCATAGCTCCAACGCAGCTTGAAGCCACTGGCGCTGCTGCCAGCTTGACTGCGAAACTTGATCCATAGCTGGGATTTAACTAAGAGCGGCTCCGAGGGCAACTCATTGTCACAGTAGAGGCCAAGCAAAGGACCCTGCAGGCCGGCACGCAACTCTAGAAAGTCCGTATTGCAATGTTCCGATTTGGCAATGTCCATCGCCTCAAATCGCAGCTCCATGGCATTGCCATCACGCGTTTCGAGCAGCCAGACGCACTCCACATTCGCCGGATAGCTGTTCGGATAATTGGGCGAACTGAGGGTGCCGCGCACAGAAGTTATGTTGCCGCCGCAGGAGCTCTCAATGGTAGAATAGTGCGCCGCGAGAGCTATGCCGCTCGTCTGGATCAGCAGCCTGTTGGCTGGCAGCAACAACTGCACCGGATGCTCCTCACACAGATCGTAATACACGACATCGTCAAGGGCATTGATGACGTGCAGACCTGTCGTGCAGTTGCCAGTTGGCGCCGTGCAACGTGGACACTCCAGCTGGAGTATGTTGAGACTGACCTTGCTGCCCTCCGGTGCAACGATGTTCCAGTAGCACATCTCATCCAAACGCGAGCGCAGATAGCCCTCGCTCTCTGTTCGGCTCCCGCCGCAAACCTGCATAAAGCGCAGCGAAAATCTGGCCCAAGCTCCGGCTGACACCCTGAGGTGCAAGCGCAAATGATTTTGTACGACTCTTGTAACAGGGAACGTTTCGCCACAGGCTCGCCTTATCAACTGTTTGCCATTGTCGTCACTTAAGTGCGAGAGCTCCAAGCTGGCAGCGCCGCAATTGGGCGACTCGGTCAAGTTGAACGAATCAAACATTAACCGGAAGCCATAGGTGTCCGCTACCTAAAAAGGCAGAAGATAAGAGATGTGGCCTCAAAAAAAAAAAAACTTTTACCCCCACTATCTAGGGCTTAACAACTGGTTTACTCTATCTTAGACTTGCCTCTATGCTCCATACGCACTCCAAGTCCTTGTCGAAGATGTCGCTTTCTTGGTCATGGAGACCGGGAGACGTTATGACTCCATTAGAGGCGCTCACGTAGCCGCCGCACGCAGCTTTGAACATCACATAGCTGGCCTTTACGTACTTGCGGGCGCGTTGGGCACTGCTGCGGAAGCGCACCCGCAGCTCATTGGCTGGCGATATGAGCGTTTGCACGGTGGACTCAACGTGGCAGCTGCTGTATAGGATGTGTGATGAATTGGTGTCCGACAGGACGGACAGCACGTCGTCGGCGCAGTCGCGCTGCGACGTCTCAATGTGCACTTCCCTGAGGAGCAGACGTATCTGATTGCCCTCGGGCACTGTGATCACCCATTCGCAGTCCACATCCACGCTGTAGGGTGCATTGGGTGTTTCGAAGGAGCCGGCCATTCCTTGAAGCACATCTCCACAGCCCAGACGCTTGTATTCAGCGCGAAAACCCTGCGCCTCTATCGTGCTATCGCTACTGAACCTAAGTAGCACGCGATTGCCCACGCTGGTGAAGTCCAAGTCTTTGGCGTTGCACAGGCGCCGCTCGCTGATCAGCTGCTCGTCGCGATAGTCGCTCAGCAACACATAGTCAAAATTACAGTTATTCGGAGCCAGCCGCTCAACGGCCAAGTGGGAGAAGGCCAATTGGATACGATTGCTTCTCGCGCCGCCACGTATGTCCCACGCACAGTCCGCATTGGCCGGATAGTTGTCTGGAAAGTTGGGTGTTTCGATGGCGCCTCGCACCTCTTTCAGGCGCACCCGACAGTTCGTTGAGTAGTCCAAAACAAAGTCAATGCCTTCCGGCGATTCCCTTTCCACATTATAGCGCACCAGGACGTGATTGCTGCCGGAACTCAATAGCTGCCGTTGACCCTCACTGCTGCAGTTCCAGGACATTTGCTTGCTGCGCACGCTGGGACCATCGAAGATAGCCAACTGCCCATTGCATAGACCTGGGTCCTGACTCTGCAGAGTCAACTGCACGGTGGAGCCCTGAGCCACGGTGATCTGCCAGTCGCAGGCCACTGCACCACGATTGTCCTCAATGCTGTGAGGCGAGTGGATGGCGCCCGTTGGCGAGTTGAGTTTGCTGCCACAGCCAGTGGCCATCTGCTGCCAAGTGATGTGGAAGCCGGCCTGCTCCCTATATCTGTCCGACCGGAAGTGCACCCACAGCGCATTACCGAAGGAGGGAATACGTGGAGGAATACGGCTGCCGCAGTAGAGACCAATTAGCGGCGACGTACTCTGATCACCATTCCTAAGAAATGCAAGTCGAGGGCGAGAGCACTGAAGTAGAAATATTTGTGCGAATCATACGAGGCTTACCTTATCTCTAGATAGTCTTCTGTGCATCTGTTCGATGTGGATTCCAAAGTAAAGTTGTTAACCACCAGTTCGATGCGGTGGCCTAGCGGCGCCTTGATCAACCAAGTGCAGTTCGAGTTTGAGCCGTACTTTAAAGGCCAATTCCGTGATTTGATGGTTCCGTAGAGAGCCGTAGAAGTGAAACCGCACTCTGCAAAATGAAATCGGATCAGACGAGACTTTCTTGATGTCCTGGTGGATGTAAGGTACCTTCGTTTGCCAGTTCATATTCGATTTTCAAAATGTAATACGCAGATGAATCGGCTTCAATTGAAACTGTTACCAGGTCCGAGTCGAAGTAGTCATTGATCCTGCTGCCGAAAGAATACGCGCGGTGGTAGCTGTTTAAGGGTCTGCCCGTGCTGTTATCATATATTTGGATGTTCAAATATTGGGTGGAATCGGTTTGCACAGTTATCCTCAGATGCTTCTGCCCCGGCTCCTCAATGATCCACTGACAGTAGTTACGCCACACCGTGTAAGTTATAGCTTTTCCTCTTGTCAGTACTCCGCCACATTGTGCAGCAATAAAGCTGTATAGCATACGGAAGCCTCGAGCTCGTTGCGGATTGCTGGCACCGTGGAAGACCAAGCGAGCTTGGTTGTTCTCTGACACCAGCAGGAGGTTGGTCAGGTTCTTGACCAAATGTTGCTTCGCACTCTCATTTCGGGACAGATAAACCTGTGGGTCCGATCAATTTTTGAAAATATATTATACGTATAGACTGCAGACGACTTACGTCCAGATAACTGAGCTGATCCTCAGCCTCTGATTCGCTGAGCGACAGATCCGTGATGTTAATACGCAAGAGGGACCCTGTCATTCCACGTATTAAGTAACTGCAGTCCAGTTGCTCCAAATAGTAATTTGGGTAGTTGGGACTGGTTATAACCCCACCTTCTATGCCACCACCAATATACATGCCACTGCAAACTGAGGAAGAGGGAAGGAAGGACTTAGGCTGAAAAAGAATATATAATGAACCCGGCTTGAGCGACCCACCTCTCTTGTAGCGCAGCTCAAAGCTTTTGGTCAACTCGAGGCCCGATAGAGCATACTCATAGCGCAGTAGGATCACATTACTTATAGACGTCACCGGATGCAGCTCGTCCGCTGCCGGCTCTCCGCAATAGCGACGCAGCAGCGGCTCCTCGTCAGTGCGTCCGTCAAAGATCTCCAGTTTCTGGAGGGAACAGTCGTGCAATAGCTTAACCCGCAGGAAGCTCAACTCGATCTGCGTTCCATTTGGCTGTTCGATGAGATATAAACAGAGTCGGGAATTCATGTGGCCACTGACGATGCCGTTCGGCTCGCTGAAGACGCCACCACAGCCCGGGTGGCCCGGTACAACCTCGTAGTGGAGTTGGAACAAGCTGTCCGCGCGATTCAGGTCCGTGTGAAATAGAATTCTCAACTGATTCGATGAGCTGTACAAGGGCGCAGGCTGTTGCGACTGACAGGCCATGTGGAGCAGGCGATCCGATTCCCAAACAGCCAGCGAATCCCCATTGCTGCAGTTGTTCGACCATTGCGTGTTGTCTATGCGGTTGCCCAATGTAATCTCATAGAAGCGCAGGACCAGTCGATTGCCAAAAGGTGCTCTCATGAGCCAGCGACAGTCGAGCCCTGAGCGCGCCTTACCCGGATAGCTGGGCGAGCGCAGGACTCCACTGTCTCCCAGAGCCAGCTGTAAGGACTCGCCGCACATCATCGGCTGCGAATGCCAGCTGAGATTAAAGCCTCGCCCCTGAGTCTCGTTGTCCGAGCGGAACCAAAAGAACAGCTGCTCCTGGGTGGACACCACCCGGCCGTTGCCCAACGGCAGCTGCTTGCCGCAGAACCGTCCGATTTGCCTGGCTGTCACCGAGCTGCCATCATGCAGCTGCAGGAAGTCGGCGCTGCAGTCAGCTGGCGTCTGCTGCAGATCGAACATGCCAAAGGTGACATTCAGCACCTGGCCAGGCTGCGTGCGTATGATAAAGGCGCACCGCTCATTGGGCTGATACCCAGTGTTGGCGGCGCTGTTGGGCGGCAGCTGCAGGCTGCCCGTCTCGTTGCGTAAGACGACTCCGCAGTAGCTGCGCACGTGGGCGCAACTGCTGCCCGTGAAGCCGGAGGGGCAAACACAGAGATGCCCATTACTTGGCAGCAGGCGGCAGATGCCGTTGTTCGCGCAAGGATTGGGGTGGCAGGCATCGGCCTCGGCGCACAGGGCGCCCGTGTAGCCCGGCTGGCAGATGCAGCTGGTGCCGCGCCCACTGAGAACACAGGTGCCATTGTTGAGGCAACGATGATCGTCGCAGGGTTTCCGGCTGGAGTCCTCCGTGCAGCCGTCAGCACCATAGCCATGGCCAAAGAATCCAGCAGGGCAGCTGCATACGACCGTGTCGGAAATATACTCACACTCGGCACTTGGATGGCAAATGGACTCGCCGTTGCAGGAGTTGGACTTAGCCTCGCTGCAGACCCGACCATCGCCCGTCCAGCCAGGCGGACAGCGGCCGCATCGATAGGAACCCTCCGTATTGATGCAGTTGACCAAAGGTCGTTGGCTGCAGCCCCCATTGTTGCCGTCCTCGCATTCGTTAAGATCTCGGCAATGCCTGCCATCACCTGGAATTAAGTAAAAGGAATAGTTGCCGGCGGAAATCATACACCCTCCGGATTCCCTCACCAGTGTAGCCCGGCGGACAGGCGCCACAGCGGAAACTGCCAGGCAAATTGATGCATTCCGCGTGACAGGGATTCACCTCTGGAGCACATTCATTCACGTCACGTGTGCAGGCACTGGGGCTGGCCATGCTGACATTCGTGTCCGCCCACGTCCAGCCCGGATCACAGATGCACACGTAGCCTACCGCGTTATTGGATGGCAAACAGGTGCCATGGCTGCCGCACAGCTCCGCCGACTGATTGCCCAGGCAGGCATGTTGCCGCAGGCGACAGTGAGCGCCAGAGAAACCATTGCGGCAAACGCATCTAGAAGATTACACGATAGTATTGATGCTGCGAATATCCTGTCAGATTATGCTGCCCCACTCACCGATAGCTGCCCGGCGCATTGATGCACTGCGCCTCATTCTGGCACACGGCCAAATCGGTGCCAGCAAACTTGAAGCACTCGTTCACATCATCCTCGCACGTGGCGCCCTGATGTTCATAGAGGATTAAGAGTAAATATTAATGGTTTACTATCGATCTATAGATAGTACTAATCTCTATATTCCCTCTGTGACCATTCGGCCATTAACTCTCTCCTCATCTCGATCTCCTTTCTCAGTCTCTTTTCTCTCTCTCTCTCTCTATATATATATATATATATATATATATATATATATATATATATATATATATATATATATATATATATATATATATATTCTCTATATATATCTACATAAATTTATATATTTATATTTTGGATATACTCAATATAAATTTGTTTTATTTCATCCTATTTCTCAGCTCTTTATTTTCTCTCCCTCTCTCCTCTCTCTTTCTCTGTATTATATTTTACTTTCTTTTGCGCTTTCAACAGAGATTAGCGTTCCGTAGCTCTGCCATACAGTGACGCCCCGTTTTTTTGGGTAACGTGTTCTGACGAAGACGCCCACCCGTTGTACTCCGGTTACTCACTTGCCAGCCGGTGGCGCAACTGCAGTAAAAGGATTTGTAGGCGTCATAGCAGGTGCCGCCATTCTTGCAGGGACTCGACACACAGTCATCCTTCAGCAGATTGGTCTCGAGAGTTGTCAGGGTGTTCGCAATTGTCTGGACGCGCTGTATGTCGCGGCGCAGCACACGCTGCGTAGGTCCGATGCGACGTGTTCTATTCTGCGTCTTGGACAGCCATTTGCCCAAGCGCATCAGCTCCCACTGCACGTTGCGAAACTGTTCTTTGAGCGCGTCCAGGGACAGAGGCTCTCGCCGCGCCGCCGATGACTGGGCACGTCGACGTCTCTGCAACAGGGCAACAATGTCCACGTCGTTCAGGAGCAGCGTGGCTGCCTCGCCCATGAGCCGGAAGGTTATATTCTGATCCGTAGCCGCCTCAAAGAGCAGGGTACCGTCGTCGCTGCCATGGAGCAGCGCCTGGTTGCGTTCCTCAACTGCCTTTATCCGTGGCAGCGAAGCGCCGAGACACAGGCACAGCAGAGTCACAAACTGAGCTTTATCAATGGGCATCTTCACACATTTTTTAAATCAAACTTAAGCTCAGAGCAAATAAATCAAATCACTTTTTTGGGTCTATGCGTGGGCATAGAGAATGGCACAAGAACTGAAGCCAGCCAAGCTGATTCCATATATTTTATATGCATTAAGAGGGGGCGTATACCGACTTCAACTCTGTATACCCTGGATTTGTTGAGAATGGGAATACTTATCTTATGCAGCAGCTACGATCCGTCTGATCTCACCCTATAGTTTAGTTTAATAGTATACTTTAAATCTAGAATTAATTGTTATTGATAGTATATAATTTAATTTTGAAAATAATGCCATTTACTAAAACAAAAGTCTAATTTTCAAAGAATCATCCCCGCTTCATCTGCTAAATGTTTATTTAGATATTTTACTTCTACTAACGTAATATGCACAGCGTATCTGCTAGTCGGCTAGACAACTCTTGCATTTATTTAATACGTATTAATTACATAAGTATTAAACATATATAATGAATTAATATTAATAAAATTAGATTATTTTTTTTATTTTTATAAATTAATTTCAGTCAGATTTATATATTTATATTAAAGTTTTGCAATTTCGCTCTCAATTGCCAAATATTTGCTTATTCACCGAAAATGTTATCAGAGTCGTGTTAATGCGCTGTTAATCGAACGTGCTGTCGTGGTGCGCCGAGCATAGATGCCTGCGCATATGTTTGTTGCTTAAGTCGTGGGCGAAGTGTGCGGTTCTATGGTGTAATGGTTAGCACTCTGGACTTTGAATCCAGCGATCCGAGTTCAAATCTCGGTAGAACCTGTCAAACGAAATCATCTTTTATCTTTTTAAAAATTATATTTAGCTTCTAGAAAGCAAAAATAATAATTGTAATTGTATATATATGTATGTATGTATGTATATTGCACCCTTTAGTTTGAAATGCGGTTGCTTATTTAGTTCAGAGCTTATCTGCATATGTATGTGAATTATTCGAATGTTACTACGATTGCTGCTGATTAAGAATAATCCAGCAATGTATTGATATGTTTACATCGTTATGTATATATGTACATATATGTATACTTGAAATAACCTTTCTGCTCCCTTTATTAATAAATTTTATTAATTCAATTAATTAATTAGTTCATCTCCATTATCTTTAAATCTATATATTCACAGTACGAGCACGTTACATTATTTATATAAATGTATTAAAAATATTATATTTAATTGCTGGCTTAAATGATATATAAACTAATGCACATCAATTCATATATATGTATGTATATGCATGTATATATATGTATATGTACATTCATATTTGCATTAATAGAAATATGTGTTATCAGCTTAGTTTATTATTGCAATGCCACAAATCGAATCAAATTATGAAGTTCAAATCAAATGCTGAAATTTGATAAATATATGTACATACATATGTATGTGTGTATATGTATATATGTACATACATATGTATATTTGTAGCATAGTCTAATTGGCAATGACCTTGACAGTAATTGCATTGAAAGAGCCTAGCGCTCAAAATTGAGTAAAAATGCCAACGACCCGAATGTGCGACACTGTGCACAGTGGAACTATTCAGATATAGATCTTTAATATATTTGAAAAAAAGAGCAAATTTCTTATATTTTAATAAATGTAAATTAAATATTTTTTTAATATTATAAATTATCAAAGAAATAAATAAACATAGACAAATATATTACCTCTTTTTTAGTGTTTATGCTTTGCTACTTTCTAATTACACTGATAGAAAAAGAGTATAAGAAGTTATTTAATATATATTTGATAAGCAAACAGATATTTTGGAAAATGTCTACTAATTTCACCTAATTTATTAAGAATAATAAATGTTATAAATTTGTTAGATTTATTATTAAATACAGACTATTTAGCCATTTCCGATTTATTTTAATGACATTCGTAGGTGTGATACGAAGCTAATCTGTGTTTACGAAACAATTATATTTGGAAACTCAAATATTACAAATTATTTAAATTAATTTGTATTTTATTTTCATTGATTTTCTCTCAGTGCACGAGACGACAACGAAACTAAACTCTAACAGCCTGCACTGGCCGCTATGACAACGAAAATGAAAGCAAATTCAATTAGTTTAGTAACAAACATTTCTGTACATAGTTATGAGTGTTATATATACATATATATACATATATATACATATATACATACATATGTGTACGCTCTCTATGTATTTATAAATCGGAAAACAACAACGCCTTCCTCAGCTAGTTGTTGTTGTTGTTGCCATGCTTTTTAGGGGGCTGGTGCCGACTGTCGCCGTTGCTCGTCGTTCAGTTCCATGCGAGACGTTGCCCAGAAATCAAGTATACGGATCAAGATTAAGTATACGCTGCGTGATGCCTGTTTTTTCGAAAATATTGTCGCTGACCGGCTGCTGTATGTCTCGCAGGCAATTGTTATACTCGTTTTTCCTATATATACTCATATATATATATATCTACTTCCCCATTATGCAATGCTCTTGTGCTGACAGCTGGAAGGCAGCCAATGCGTCAGTACAGCGCCGCAGCGCAGTCGCAGCTGCGTGAGCTGCTCGGCAAGCAGCTGAGCGGCATCAAGGAGGCCGGCACGTTCAAGGCGGAGCGCATCATCACCTCCTCGCAGAGCACACAGATCACGGTGCAGGGCAGCGAGCAGAAGATACTCAACTTCTGTGCCAACAACTATCTGGGGCTGGCGGTAAGTGCTTGGGGCCAGTCGGAGCTGAATCTCGTCAACTGCTGATTGAAATCTTTCAGAACAATCCGGAGATTGTGCAGTACAGCCAGCAGCTGCTGGGCAAGTATGGCGCCGGCCTGAGCTCGGTGCGCTTCATTTGTGGCACTCAGGACATCCACAAGCAGCTGGAGCAGAAGATTTCGCAGTTCCATGGGCGGGAGGATACCATATTGTACGCCTCCTGCTTCGATGCCAACGCGGGCATCTTTGAGGCAATACTCACGCCAGAGGACGCCGTCTTCTCGGACGAGCTGAACCATGCGTCCATAATTGACGGCATCCGCCTGTGCCGGGCCAAGAAGCAGCGCTACAAGCACCGCGATCTGGCTGATCTGGAGCAGCAGCTGCGCACCACCGACGCCCGGCTCAAGCTGATCGCCACCGACGGCGTCTTCTCCATGGACGGCAACATAGCGCCGCTGGCCCGCATTGTCGAGCTGGCCAAAAAATACGATGCGCTGGTCTTTGTGGACGAGTGCCATGCGACGGGCTTCTTTGGGGCCACGGGGCGCGGCACCGAGGAGTACGACAATGTCATGGGCGAGGTGGACATTATCAACTCGACGCTGGGCAAGGCCCTGGGCGGCGCCTCCGGCGGCTACACCACTGGCCCCGCCGAGCTCATCTCATTCCTGCGCCAGAAGTCACGCCCATATCTCTTCTCAAACACGCTGCCGCCGGCCGTGGTCGCCGTGGGACTGAAGGTCATGGACATGCTGCTCAGCTCCAGTGAGCTCAGCCAGCGCGTGCAGAGCAATACCCAACGTTTCCGGCAGGCGATGACCAAAGCTGGCTTCACCATTGCCGGCGAAAATCATCCCATTTGCCCGGTGATGCTGGGCGACGCGCGTCTCGCCTCCAGCTTCGCCGACGAGATGCTCAGTAAGTCTCCTCATCTCTCTGCTATTTTCCTACTCGATTAAGCTCTTCTATCTTCCGTCAGCACGTGGCATTTATGTCATTGGCTTCAGCTATCCCGTGGTTCCACAGGGCAAGGCACGCATACGCGTCCAAATCTCTGCCGCCCACACAGAGCCAGAAATCGATCGAGCCATTGCGGCGTTCATCGAGGTCGGACGCTCCTTGAAGGTCATCAACTAAGCATATTATTATATAAGTAATAATGAGATTACTACTTCCGTTGCATTTAGAATTGTTCCAGGAACTTTGTTGGCATTTACCGAGCTGCAGCGCAGTTTCAAATATACTATATTAAAGCTGTTTTGGCAAAATATATTGTTTTCTTGACCAACATGCAAATGGCGCAGCCTAGTATTATATTATTATAGATATTCCCGAAACTTCAATGAGAATACTGGATTTATGCAATGCCCGCCTGACCGTTCGGCTGTCCGTAGAGACTTCAAATTTGGAATATATGCTAGCGTATCTTCCGGCACGCGAATTCCTGTTACGATCCTATAAAGATCGCCCATTTTTGTGGCGTTCTCTGCTTGCTCTGTGCCCGTTTAAGCCAACATAAATTAGGCCAGCCTTTCTATGCGATTCTGAAAAATGTTAAGGTGCTGTTATTATATCTGTTATATACAGCTAAATAAAATATTCGTATACCATTGAGTTGCTTTATTTGGTTTGTCTGATTAACTAAGCGGCTTTTACTATGTAAGTATAATAATAATAATAATAATAATAATAATTACAATAAACAATTAGAGTTATACATTAAGCTTAAACTTAAATTGCACATTAAATGAATGACTGGTCGGTCACAGCGGGGCCAAACGCAGGCGCGCCCGACTGGATAACAAATTAAATTCGCGACTTCCTAAACAATAAATTAAAATTATAATAAAAAACAAACGAAATCAAAAACACAAAACAAATATGCAAAATACTTTTACAAAGCGAGAATTGTGCGAAGATTGGGCTAAATGAACTGCATAGAATGCGCAACTGGAACAAGGATTCGATTTATATACTGTGACTATGAGAGCTTTGGTTAGATTATGCGTGTGTTTGTGACTCTTTGACTGCGCTGAGTTGGGTTAGTTCTTCGTTTCACTACTTGTTGACGAGGCCGCGCGCCTTGGGGTAAGCTGAGGCCGGCTTCTTGGGCTGCACACGGCCTGTGGGCGGCCGTCGATTGGAGTCGAGCGCCGAGCCCGGGCTGGGCAGACCGCTGCGCGAGGGTTTGACGAGTTTGGAGGTGGCGGTAGCGGTTGTGGGCGAGAGCTCAGCTGAGGCTGTGCTGCTGCTGTTAGCATTGCTATTGATGATGGTCTCGAGTCGAGAGCGCAACGAATTGGTCTGGGTGTCCACAATGTCGATGTCGTCGCCGGTTTGCATCGCCTGCGCCAGCACCGCCTGCAAGGAGGCGGACACCTTGGGCGAGCGGTACTCTTGCGTGGTGCGGCAGGGCATGTCCAGCTCGTAGCTGACGATGTTTTCGCTCTTGAAGCGCAGGGCACTGGGATCATTGGACTTCGCCTCCTGGAGTGCATACTCGGAGATGGGACGACGGCGACTCGGATGCGACACGGGACGTCTGCTGCTAAATTTGCCATCGCTGGTACTCATGCTCATCGGCAACGAGGCGAACTTCCACTCCTCCTGCTCCTCGTCGTACTTGGCCTGCGTGTAGAGGCGCTGCTTCACCTCGATGGGCACGAAGTTGTCGATGATGAGCAGTTGGCGCTTTAGCTCCTTGACCAGCTCGTTCTGCGCCATCTCCAGTTCGCGCAGATCCTGGTTGTGGTCGTGCTTGCAGTCGTTGAGTTCCTGCTGCAGCGCCAGATACTTGGCATAACATTTGGACAGTTTGCGCTTCTTCAACTCGACCTCCTGCTCCAGCGACACGTTGCGCTCTCGTATCTCTAGCGTCGTTTCCTCCTGCAGTTCCAACTGCTGTTGTATTTCGATTTCGCGCTTCTTTCGCTCCGCAATCTCTACCAGCTTTTTCTCCAGCTCAATCTGACGTTCACTGTACGTGTCCAGCAGATTCTTACCGCCGCGCACCAGCTGGCCCTCCAGCTCGGCCAGTTTGGCAGCCAGCTTCGCGTTCTCCACTCGCTCTCGCTCCAACTGCTCACTGGACTTGGCCACTTCCGCCTCGTTCTCCTTGTCCGACTCTGGCTCGGAAGCGTCTACCTCGCTCTCCCCCTCATCCTCGCCCGCTGGTAATTGCTCTTGCGTCACGCTGTCTGCTAAGTCGCGCTTCAGTGGCTCCCGTTTGGGTTTCTTGACGCGTTTCTTGGCTGCCGCAGCCAGTTTCTCGGTTCGCTGTTGTTGCTGCGGTGCAATGAGGCGCTTGAGTCGCTCTATCTCTTCCTGGTACTCCTTCAATTTGGCATCCTGTGGGTCCTCGTTCTTAATTGGCTGGTTCTGTATGTTCTTTGCACGCTGTGCATAGCGTAGCGTAGTCAACGTTTCATTATAGTTATAGTTCGAGGGTCCGATGTTAGCGATCATGATCGTCTTGGAATTGCCGCCCAGCGAGTCCTGTAGCAGGCGCGTCAGCTTCGAGTCGCGATACGGCACATGAGGAGAGTTCTCAGCCAGAGCAGAGATCACATTGCCCAGCGACGAGAGCGCCAAATTGATTTTGCTGGCCTCCTTGAGGCGCTCGGCTGACGCGCCAGTCTTTGACTGACGCTCACTGCCCGCCAAGTCAATGAGATTCAGCTTGCCCACCTTGATCGTGTTCGTTTCCGTGTCGCACATCTCAATCTTGATCATGAAAATAGCATGCGAGCTGCAACGCAGATAAATTAATACATTTAAAGTCTTCGATGATATACCAAAACTCACCGTGAGCTGTGCTCGTTCATGTTGGTGAAGCCAACGGTGCGGTTCTTGTTGCCCACCTTCATGACGCTTATCATGTCGTCGACGCTCTTGCAGTTGATGGCATGCAGATTGGGTACGTAGACGCCGGATCCACGCTCTCGCACCTCCAGGTGCTTGGAATTCGGCTTGAGTAGATCGCGCAGCTCCTCCATATAGATCTCCAAGTACGAAACGTCTACCAGAAACTGGAAGTTCTCCGTGCGGTTGATGTGGAGCCAGATCTGCTCAAAGGTGCGCGGAATGATGCCCATCAGGTCATCATTGCCCCGTACTCCCTCCATTGTAAACGTTTTGCCGGTGCCCGTTTGGCCATAGGCAAATATGCAGCCATTGAAGCCGTCGAGCACAGAGCTGACCAGCGGAAAGACTACTTCGTGATAGAGCGTAGTCTGCGAGGCCGCCGCATCGTAGGCCGCATCATAGGTGAAGACCTTGCGCTGCTCTTTATTGACATCCACGAGGTTCTGTAGCTCCACAACACCACGATTGGGATACACATTGACCACTTCAGGCGAACCCTCAGTGCGCTCGCGATTGCTCATCGGCCGACATCGCACAACCACCTGGACGCACTCGTTCGGCGTTTGGCTGCTCGCCGTGCCAGGGCGTTTGCTCTTCGCACTCATTCTGCTCTGCTTCGCTGGTGGCTGTTTTTGGAGACGGTGACTAAAGCAGCCTTGCCTTCGTACCCCCTGTTCACCCCGCGCACTTCGGTCAGCTGCTGTTTTGTGTGTGGGGCTGTAGCTGTGACGACAAACAAATGTCAAATAAAATCAATAATTTCTGAGTGACGCGAATTTTGGCTGAATTTTGTTGTCTTATTGTATCTTCATTTATTCTCATAAATGACGTCACTTTGTTAGCCAAAATTTGTGCACAAGTTGGAGTTAACGCTTTGCAATAATTACCTGTATTTTAAAAGCCAAATTACTTCACCTTGGGTACGTTTTTTTTTTATTGTTCAGCTGCTACCGCTAGCAAAGCTATCGATGGCTTCGATGATTTTTGGGTATTTAACAATCGAGAAATACCAAATGAACATAGAATTGAACTTAAATACTTTATGTCGATATATAATTACTATCGACCTATCGAACATTTCCGCGAATCAAAGAATTCAAACAGCTCAAATTTGTAAATATTTATTTATACAGTTTATCTAGAGGATTTGAACTTCTGTGAAGATTTACTGTGATCTGTTGCACCACGTTTACGTTTATTTAGCGGATTGCGCGGATCATATACGTCATACCAATCATCACTTTTAGTAGACGCATCTTTGGCCAGCACAGGAACATTACTGTTAAAGTTTAAAGTGTGCGCCAGCCAGTCATCTCCTATGATTTCCTTTTCCACGTCATCATCGTCCACTTCCTTAGGCTCCTGGTCACCATCATCGGAGGTTGAATTGTATTTAAGATTGTTTAATTTTGATTTAAACTTAGATAACAAGCCTAAAGTAAACTCCTCTCTAAGACACAAAATTGATTAGTTTTCGAAATGATTCAAATCTAAAACCTGGAGTACAGACCTTCCTTGGCCCTTGAGAGTAGTTTTTGCCTTTACGGTATACTTTTCTTTTGTCTGTATGAAATCTTTGATATATTCATTTTCGCTAGCTCCTTTAATGTCTTCCTTCTTTGAACTCTTTTCGGACTCTTTAGACAGTTGTTTATCCTTGGTGACTTTGTCCATTTGATATTGTCGCTTCAATGAGGCTATTTCTTCCCGGATTTTAGTTCTAGAATACATTAACCATGTAGCTAAACTAATAATACAACTCCCACTACACACATACTTTTCTTTTGATATTTTCTGGTTTTGTTCCTGCTCCTGGGTCATTAGAACATCATCATCGTCGTCTTCAGATTCGCTTTTGATATCTTTGCGTTTTTGCTGCTTTGCTGTGTTGAGTTTGGAAGCTTTTGCCAGTTTACTTTTTACAATATCTGAATTGATGGACGTTTTAGGAAGCGTCACTTCTTCGCAGTCATCTGATAAGCGTTCCTCGTTCTGCTCTGGTTCAGACTCTGGCTCCGTTTTGGGCATCTTAATTGCTTCCTTGCTTAGCTTTGGATCATCCGTAGCATCATGCAAAGATTTCGCTTTACCAGCATTTTGCTTGACAAAAATTGTTGTCTCCTGTTCATCTCCTTCAGCCTCCTCTCCAAACGAAAGTAGTCCAAAGTTTCTAAAAGGAATAATTGAATTTCTGGGTAACAGATGAAAATTTATAGAAAATTGTAGACCTACTTCACGCCCTGCTTCTCTTTCTTGCTCTTCTTCACTTTGGCTGTTTTTGGCAAGGAGCGTGGCACGATGTCGGTGAAGGGATTACTGAGCACCTCTGTGGAAGTTATGCGATGTGCATACATCGGCCTCTCCTGATGATCGACGATGCCCTCCTCCAGCTTGAGCATGTTGAACACCGTATCGCCTGTGACCTTGCCGAAGAGCGTATTTTTGTTCTCCAGTTCTGGTGTCGGCGCAAAGGTAAAAAAGAACTGCGAGGCGTTGTCATCCTTGCCCGAGTTCGCCATGCCGACCAACCCGCGCCGCGAATAGCGCAGACGAGAATGGAACTCGTCCTTAAACGGGTGGCCGTAAATCGATTCTCCGCCGGTGCCATCGCCATTGGGATCTCCGCCCTGCACAATGAACCCCTTGACCAGCCTATGGAAAGTTGTCCCGTTGTAATATCCCTCCAGGCAGAGTTGGACAAAGTTGCGACATGCCTTCGGACACTCTCTGGCCCATAGCTCAATGTCGATGTCACCAACTGTGGTTCTCAGCAGTACTTTGCCAGATGTTGGCGGTTCCTGAATATAAATATTACTCATTTTTATATAAAGCTAACAAACAAACTTAAAAACCACGAATTGTTGACTTCAGCGTCGAGAATTGCCAGTTAGTGGTGCAAGTAATTGGGCAATCTATCGATATTATATTATATCGATAGGGTAGAGTTTGAGATAAATATCAATATTACAACCTGTTGCAGTTCTATGCTTTTTGTATAAGTGAGTGTGTACACATCATCGGACATGTAATATGCCTAAAAAATACTAAAGTTCGTTACTAAGCAACCGTTGCTTTTTACATTTTCCAAGCAGTCAATTAATTCCGTTTTGAAAATTATAAGAGAAATAAGAAGTAGATAGAACTTACAATGAATTTTAGCGACGACCCCTTGGCTGATCTACTCAGTGATAATAGTTTGGACAATGACAATTTCTTCGACGCGCCAGGTGGTGGCGCCGCTGCCAAGAAATTGCCTAAATCAAACAAAGCCAAAGGGAAACTCGAAGATTTGTTCGGAATAAAAGAGGAAAGTGAACCAGATGCACTAAATTCCACAGCAACTAAGCAGGGAAATGCCAAATCAACTGCTACGAGCACTCCGCGCATTGTCAAGCAGAAGCCATCGCTCTCAATGGATGATGCCGACGACGATGACTTGGGATTCGATCCCAAGCAACCAAAGAGCGGCGGAGCAGCACGGAAAAGTCTCTTTGACGATTTACTCGGAGCTGCAGAGCCCAAGCGCAACATTTTCGATGACATCCTGAATAACAGCGACGCCTCCAACAAGCGGCCAGCAACTGCAAAACCTTCCATGTCCCGGCAGTCCACAGATACCACGACAGAAAACTCTAACGTGCACCCACAGGCGCGGCCTAAAACAGCAGCAAGCGCTGGTCGACGCAGTTCTGGAACTGTGCAGTCCTCAAATCTTAACGCCGATCCACTGGGTCTGTTTGGCAAGGAGCCGAGTACCAATGTATCGGGCATGTCCACGCCCGTGTCCAAGAAGCGTGGGACGGCTGACTGGCTGGGTCTGAGCACTGAGATGCAGGAAGCGACTCCAGCAACCGAGGAGGAGCCTGAACGCGCGGCCTCCCCACCCACGCCCAAATCACCGAAAGAGCCCGCGGCAACTCCGAAGAACAGCACGGAGATCCTTCGCATTCCGGACTCGGATGACCCAAAGCTGGAAGCCAAGCCCTCTGTAAACAGCACAGCGCATACGATATTAATGTTAAACTCCTTGAACTTGGAGAGCAGCCACAGCTACACTGCGCTGCAGCAGCAGGAGACGCAGCTGACGATTGCCGCCCAAATGAAGACTCAGGAACGCGCGCTGGTGGAGATGCAGCAGAAGCAGGAGACGCAGGATCGCAGATTCCAAGCGCTGTTGCAACAGCAGGTGCAGCGCCAACTGCAAATGGAGGAGCACATCAAGGCGCAGCAGGAACGCATCAACATGCATATCCAGCTGATGATGAGCCAGCCGGTCATGGCCCAAGCTGCACCCGCTGAGACCCAACCAGCGCCTGCTCAGGTCGAAAAGGTGACAGCTGCTTCCGTACCAGCCAAGGATGAGAGCAAGGAGCAGTTGCTGCAGCTGGAAACGGATGTTAGGCGTCATTTGCTGGAGAAGCAGCGACTGGAGGAGCTGGTGGCCAACATGCGAGTCAACTACGAGCAGGAAATCGAAATGATCGAGAGTTCCTACAAGTAAGTGAAGTAAGTCAACTAGAGTTCCCAAAGATCTAACCTATCTCTGTTTACAAGGAAGCAGCTCAAGGTGTTGGAGCAGCACTTGGCTGCAGTGGAGGAGCGCCTGAAGCTGGAGAACTCCGAGACGAAGGAGTATTATACAGATAAATTGGAGAAGCTCAAAGGTGACTATGAGCTGCAGATCTCCAGTTTGAAGCAGGACCACGAGGACGATTTGCGCGTGCTGCGCAGCTCGCACGATGCCGACATGGAGCGCATAAGGCAGGCCAAGATGCTGGAGCAGGCAACAGTGCGGGATCATGGCAGCTACTTGGAAACATTGCGCATGGCATCCACTGATCTGCAAGAGCTGCGCGAGGGCCTGAGCACAACCAAGGAGCGCGAGCAGCAATTGGAATTGCGAGAGCGTCGCCTGGCAGATGCGGAGCGACGTTTGAAAATCGACGAGGAAGGCGCCGAGCAGGAGAAGCGACGCCTCATGGAGCTGGTGAGCACATTGGAACTGCAGCTGGAACGCCTGTCCAAGGACACAGCCGAGGAGAACTGGCAATTGCGTCAGCGCATGGCCAGCATAGAGTCGGAGAAGAAGGCATTCGAGCGGGAGAAACAGTTCCATCGTGAGCAAATGGAGCGCGATGAGAAGCGCATCGAAGAGCTGAAAGTGCTGCAGCTGGCCGAAGTGGAGCGCATGCATCTGGACGTGCAACAGGAGCGCACTCGCCTGTTGGTGGAGCAGCAGAAGCTGGAGATGCAGCACAAGCTGCACGAGCAGGGGGACTTGGAGAGGGAGCGATTGGAGCTGGAGGCGCAGCTGCAGGTGGCACGAGATGCCATCAAACGAGCGGATGAGCAGCGGGAACGATGTCATAAGCAGCAGCGAGAGCTGGAGCAGCGCAAGCGAGTGCTCCTGGACAAAGAAAATATGCTCAACATCAAGGAGGATGAGGTGGTGCAGACATCCAGTACCTACCGTGTGGCCATTAAGCGTCTGCACACGGCCGAGCACAAGGCTCGGGAGGCCGAGCAAATACTGCATAACAAGCTGCAGCTGCTGAGCAACCGTGCCCACGAGCTGAGCGAGAAGGAGGCACAGATCTCACAGGAGCGTATGCTCCTCACTCAAGACCGCATCGCGCTGCACAAAATGAAGCAAAAAATTGGCCAGAGCAAGTGCGCGCTCTGCAAGATGGGCGTTGATAGCATTGAGTTCACTCAGCGCATGGCTGCCCTCGCCCATGGCCATGACAAAGGAAGAACCGCGACGTCCCCCTTGAAGGCGGAGGATCACGCTCAGCCTAGGTCACAGGCAAAGAATCAAGCGGCAATGCCTGCCGCTAATATTGTGGACCGCATGCTGGACGAGAACATTGAGGCCTCTTATCGCAGAATATATAATTTAACAGAAAATGTAGATTTGGATTACTGGACAACTGTTGCACTTGATGACGACTCAAAAAAGTTGGCATTGGACAACGGGAATACTCTGGACATCGAAGACTTAATGTTAGCGAATATGGATATGCGATAAAGATTAAAAACTAACAATATTTGAATTCAAAAAGTGTTTATCGATATTCTGGAACAACAGTCGATACAATTGAGTTATCGTACAGTGTGTACATTTGTTTTAAATATTTAATTTCATTCCTCTGCTTGTTGCATTCCGCTTTGCGCATTTTTCCGTGGCGTTTGTTATTATTCTTTTGTGTGACGAAGCAACCGTAGCATTTTAGTAACATTCAATTAAGTATATTTAATATGTTGTTCAATAATTTCTGTTAATAATATGTTGGAATAATCAGTATTTCGCGTTTTACGCCTACGTGTATTTGTGTATTCAGTTCAGTTTCGTTTTTTGTGCAAGTTTAAATTTGTATGTGTAATATCTGTTTGCATGCATGTATGCTTGTGTATGTGAGTGGAGGAAGCTCCAAAGCCGTGGAAGTAACAAGAAATCCAAATGAAAACGCAAAAAAGTATTGCATATGAAAATTAAAGCAACTGAAATCTACGAGAGCTTCGAGCAAGTACGAAAAACCCAAAATCGAACAACGTAAGTGGATGAAAAGCGAAACCGAATACGTGTATGTAAATTTATTCGTATGTGCATTTATATATGCAAGTGTGTGTGTGTATACGCTGCCAACATTACATACATATGTATACTTTGCTGTTTACAACATATACATACATTAAAAAAATATATATATATATAGTTATATGTTTGTTAAAATAGTGCTGATTAAGATAATGACTATCGTTATTATTTTTGCAATTGTTCATTCCTTTTTTTGTGCTTTTTCTTATACGTTTGTGCACACAAACACATACAAACATTAATATGGGTGTATGTGCGCGTACACACCTCTGCAAATACCTACGCACACACTCATACATACGTATGCAAATTTGAACTTGTCGAACTGCTGGTCACCATACTCATCACATCATTTATTGTTCGCTAATATATTTATAAATTTTATTGATTGGCTTTAACCTTTGCTTTGCCTGCTGCCCTGCCTCGTCTGATACTTTTTCTTCACCGGCTTATGCTTTCTTATCTATTGTGTCCTCCTTTTGATAGCAATTTAATTTCGTTTTCATACTATTGTCTATGCACCGGTACCACATCTGTGTTTCTATCATCTGCGTATTTGTGTGTGCTCAGTGGACACTTATGTGTGTGTGTGAGTGCGGGCATTAATGCTGAACAGCTGTTCTCCGTTCTCCTCTCTTGCAATCGTGAGAAAGTGGCGCATTTGTTTGTTTTGATTCGCAGCGACACTCAGAATCACACACATCTTATCAATCTGAATATATATATAGATATCTATATATATTTATGTGATTGAATTACTTATGTATATGGCGTTAACAAGAAAATACATTAATCTGAATAAAGGGAAAATTCACATATATTCGTATATCATATAATGAAAAGTTAACTAAACCAAGATCTCTGTCGGAGTTTCTATACAAAATTGGAATTCATTAAAAAAAATTAACTATCGTATTATATGATTTTTATTTTAAGTTTTTTTATGCAAATAAACTCGGTATTTGTTATACATACATATGTATATCTACATCTTATAAGAAATTAACCTGCTTGAACCTGAACTATTCTGTTTTTGAAGAAAACTGCTTACATAGGCTATAGGCTGTGTTTTCCTATTTTATTTGTGGGAACAGCTGTTTAAGTAAGTTCTTATCAAAGGCAAAACATATTCCTGATGAGGAATAAACGTAAAATAAAAACTTTTGCTAATCTTTCAAAGTTTGTTGGCCTTTTCTGTTAGTTCTCGACGGTCAGGTAATGGAAAATCAACCACAAATTATATACAAATTGGTTTATTCAATATTTTACAGTATTTTGAAAGTTTATTTTATTTGTGAACGTTTTGCCGAACTATAGAATTCAAACAGATGAAAGTTCTTTGAAAATCATTAAATTTACACAAACATATTATAATGCCTAAGTTAAAAAATAAAATAAAAACTAATAAATAATTTAAAATGCTTCATTGACTGTTGAAAACATTTTCACGTTATGGTATCTCAAAACTAATAATTATAATCAAAACTTTCGTCAACTAAAAGCAAAAGTACAATTGATTAAAATGTATTTTTTCATTAAGCCGCATAGATAGTAAATCATTGACTCATCGAACTGATAAGAGGGCGACGTTCCTTTAAAATAAATACAATTATCAAAGTGTTAATCTAGAAATCGTCGATTCTTTTCTCTTTCTTGTGTCTCACCTCGGCTGCATTTGCTGCATTTGAAACATGATTGGCTTTGAGGGAGAAGTCCAAAAAAACAAAAAAATAAATACAAAAAAAAAGACAAGAATATATATTGTGCTTTGTCTAATATATATAATGTTGGACTTTTACAGCACGTAATCGCTTTTATCGTTGATATTGTTATCGCTCAGGCGAATGGGGTAGAGATAAGCGTAGAAATAAATTCACAAGGCATTGTTCGGATAGAAAGCAACATTTTGGCTACAAATATTTAATTTGTGTTTCTTTTTCAGCAGCTGGTCGTGGGCGAGGACTCTGAGTGGATAATGTCGAATCAGGCGCAAATCGACTATGACAGGCAATTCCAGGAGGACTTGGCCAAGGCAACGGCTCTCAGTCTGGAACAGCAAGCACTCGACGACTACAGGCGGAACAAGAAATACGGGACTGGCTATCAGACAGTCAGCGCCGACTATTACACTCAACAGCAGCAGCAACAGCAGCACCAACAGCTGCGAGGCCCCAGTGCAGTGCAGCGACGACACTCGGACGTGCATCAGGCGAGTTCATCGTTTAGCAGCCCTGGACGGTCGCACACGCCGCCCGCTCAGAGCAACAATGGCAACGGGGACAGCGATCTGATCTGCTTTGCCAGTCCCACAAGCAAGCAGCCGACGTCGGACAGCGGCAGCACGTTCGAGCGTCTAATTGAGGATCTGCAACGTCTGCAGACCCATAATCCTCAAACGGCATTGGTGCCTGTGGGTCCCGTGGCGGCTGCAACGCAAATGCCTGTGCAGTATGCTCCACCACCATACGCAGCACCGCCGTACGGGGTGCCACCAAACGGAGCAGGCGGCGTTGGCATGCAACTGGTGCCTTATCAGGCACCGCCTCAGCAGCCACAGCAACGGCCGCTGAACAACGAAGAGCTGCAGCGACTCTATAGCATGCCCAACCAACTGGCTCTACAGCCAGTCGCCCCGGTCCAGCCGGCTGGCTTTGTGTACTATCCGACGTTCTCAGCCCCAGTTGTGCCGGGCTCGGCTGCCTATATGCCCCCTCAGTATCCATCTCAGGCGTATGGCTATGGCTATGCTCTGGCCAACGGCGGCAGCTCGCACGTGGATTTTGCTCGTCCACACAGCACTCCAGCAACAGCAACAGCAGCAGCAGCAGCAATAACAACTCCAGTACCAATCTCCAGCCATACTGTTCCACATTCCGGCGCCACAACGCCAGCTCCATTCAATGTGAGACGGGCCACGCCTCCCGTGGGCAGCTGCCCGTCCGTTGGACCCGCGTTGCCAGCTCAGCGCAGCGGCAACGATTTGATCGATCTTAAGCAGGATGATTAGTATGCATTATTACTCATTCATCTCCTTCGATTGCTCTCACTAATTGACAATTCTCTATTGCAGTACCCGAGTGAGCGTTCTGGAAGCATTCGATCCGCTGCTGAATGAGAATTCTGGTAAGCACTGGTTGAGGGTTTAAGCCAATTCATTTAACTTAAAGCGTCTTCCCATTGTAGCTATTAGATCTTAAGAGAACTTTAAGCCGTGGATTGAATTTAAATAATTTAACTAAAATTGCGGGCATCAATGACGATCTTAAATTATTAGTAAAGGTCACCCAAAGAGTAGTTGAGAAAATATTAGATTTCTACAGGGCTGACTAGTTCTTTAACAAAATAATATTTATAAGCCAGGGGTGAAAAAATGCCGTTTAATAAATAATTTTTTACATTTATATTCATGCAGTGGGTAATTGAAGTATTGATAGCTGATAAGATAAACTTATTAATCAGTAGAAAAAGCTATTCCTTAAGCTAACAGAGATTTGTATGTTAGATTCAGATTAGAATTGTATGTGGTGTCAGTCGTTGAGAACTGTCTGTCCGCGTGTTGTTTGATTGAGAACTTGGTTTCCTTTCTATTTGTTGTTTATTTTGGTTTTTGTATTATTGTTTCACGCTGTTGTTGTTGCTGTTGTTTACTCATTCGAAGTTATATAAAAACAAATAGCTAAAAACTTGTTAAACTGAATGCTTTCTGTTTCTCTATCTTGCAGTGTCGCAAAAGTAATACATTTTAGAGCAAAACTTCTACTACTATCCATACTAAGTACTACATACTACTACCAAATAACTGCAACTATTTAACAACAACAACAACACCACCCACCCAGAACAACAGCAACAGCAACTAATAAAAGAAAAGTCAGGCGACACATACACAACAACACGTCATCAGCTAAAAGGCAAATGGGCTGAGGGTTTTATGGTGTGGATAGAACTGAGTTAAAAATAAATTGTTAATAGAACCCACTTGCAAACACCCGCTCACACACAGACACACACACTTGTATCTATATAAATAACATTTTTAAGTCGAAAATTTGTGCCTTCCACCACGACTGCACTAGAGCCAAACATTAGATCTTTGCTCACTGTGTGAATATATTGAACAATAAAAAGTGAGAGTTTTATGCCAATGATCAAGCCGATGGCCACATATCACATTCAACAACACAGAAATAATATATATATTTAAATTAGTATTTTTGCAAAATTTCTAAACGAATTTGACGACTTTGTCTGCGATGGCAAATCACACAAAATTGAACTTTAATTTTTTTGACGAGTATTATTGAAACGGAAGAAATTGTGATTTGCAGCCACATATTTACATATATACATACACATATATATAAACATATAATATTTTAATATACATATATACATACATATGTCAAATACAAGCTTGTATAACTTTTGGAGACCAATAATAAATTATGTCTGAGAATAAAAATGCCAACATTTTGTTGTTTTATTAAACAATTCAACGATGAGCGTTCGGAATATGAATGATATGGGATCGTTTCAACAACAAGTATATATATGTATGTGTATATGTAAATATATATAGATAGAGAAGAAGTAGAAGCTGAATAATTCCCTTTTAGATATACATTAGATACTAAGTAAGATCTATATATCTGTAAACAACTTCTGCAGCATAGATTTGGTGAGCATATTAAAGGAAAAGGTCAAATAGAACGCCGTCTGTGACTTGTGTAAATATTTATATATATATTTATTTTCACTTGATGTGTCGCGTAGGCGTCCGCCGACAGCTGAGCCAATTGGCCCCTGGCTGAAATGAAAATTGGTTAGAATGGGAGGCCACACAAAAGAGCGGAGCAGATTTTTTAGCATAGTTTTGCGAAATGTTCTCTCAGTTCTGCTCGCGGCTGGCTACATCGCGGTGTGGGCTTTTGTTTATTTTATTTTTGGCTGCACGCTCGGAGCGACTCGCAGCGACTCGACTCGATTCGCACTGGTCGTGATCGTGTGGTCATTTGCATAATAGTGTTTGATTGCTCGTGTTTGATTAACTCGCTGATTGATGATGCACTCGTTACTTGCAGGCAACGACGGCGCCTCCGACTGCACTTCCTACTACGCGGACTACGATCCGTTTGACTTCCTCTACAGCGGCGACAATGGCACTCAGTACTCGGACCCCATGTACGAGGCGGTCAACAAGTGGGACAAGAGCGCCGTCAATAGTGGCAGCGTCAGCTCCATTGGCTGGCGCCAGGATTACCTCACGCAGCCCTCTCATTCCCACTCACCGTCGCCCACACTAACAACAGCAGCAGTTGCAGCCGCAGCTGCAACGACGTCAGCGCAGCCACCTGGCGGGTCTAACTCGGGCTCTGTATCACCGCCGCCGCCACTGCCGCCACGCAACCAGCAGCTATATGAGACGGGCGCAACGACCTCGACGATTTCGACAACTTCATCCAAGCCATATCAGCTGGCGCCGTTCACAGACAGCTACACCAGCAGCATACCAGCCCACGTAGTCCTAGATCGGCGGAAAAATTTCACGCGGCTCTACCAGCTAATCAGTGAGCAGCGCTCGGATGACTCCGAACTCTTGGAGTTCTATCATATGGTGCGAGAGTTGCGAGTCAGCTATAAGCACGACGACAAGAAGACAAATGTGGGACACGTAATAGCCGCCGAGTTCAACTACCACTACATGATGGACACCAGCATTAAGGTTATTGTACATCCGGCTGCGAATACGCTGCAGCAGCACGCCCTGGCCAATTCCTTGGCTGGGGAACAGGTCAAGGGCTATGGCACGCCAGCTACCTTCACCTGCGACAGTAAGTGTCATTCATTTACCCTTGATCGATTTGAATAATGTATTAAATCTTTACTTGCAGTTGATTCCGTTGTGGCGCAGGTGGTGGCGCAGGCCTTGGCCTCCCTCGAGGGCCAGGTGCAGGGCACAGTCACGGACTATGCGGTCAAGGTGCGTATAGAGCAAAGATTCAAATGTGATTACATAACATTAACGTGCGCCTTTTGCTTCAGCCCATTGGCCTGATGGAGTGGCTGGCGCCTACCTCGAGGCTGAGCCAGCTGGAGTGTGTGCACAACAGCTTTCAGTTGGAGAAGGATGTGCACTTGGGACTGTGCTTGCGCACTGCTGCGAATATGGAGGCCATAGCGCGCACCGAACAGGATGACGACAACGATGCTGATCTGCAACCTGAGCAGGTGCTGCCCAACGAGGTGGTGGCCATTGTCACCTACGACAACATGATGATACTCATTGAGACGCTCGAAACGGAAATCGACAAGCTCGAGTCGGCGGCAGACGGAGCGCCAGCCGGACGCAGCGTCGTCAGCTGCTCGGGCGTAGTGCAAGCTGTGAAAGCTATCTGTGCGTTGCTTGGCTCCATCGACACGCTGGAGATTGCGCGTTGCATTTCCGACCTGAAGCGCATATGCGAGGAGGCCCAGACCAAGTATGCACCTTTGGCGGGCTCCAACAATCCAGAGATTATCAGCGACTATGGGGAGTATGCCCAAGTGACGCTGCGACCGCGCTCCATGCTGGAGCAAATAAAATTGAAGTGCAATAGCCTGCGCGATGCTGTCCAGGAGCTAATCGAACTGTACGCAAATGTGTTTCGTGTTGCCTTCTCGGTGAAGACACCGGACTACACCACAAGTGAGTAAATGGATTATTCTCTTGAGCTCTAATACTGAACGAAACTCTCTTCAGCGCCAATACCCGTCTCGTGTGTGTCGAAGCCGATTGTGGTGAGCATTAACTGCCTGCACAGGCCGCCGCTGAACTGGAAATACGAGGATTACTCACTCTGCGTGCAGCTTGTCTATGGCACGCGCCTGTTGTCTAACCCGAATGTCTTAAGCTGTTCCAATGATACAACGGGCGGCCTGTTTCCGCGGTTGAACTTCAGCGCTTGGCTAACCTTTGACCAGCATCCCATATGCACGTTGCCACGAGAGGCGCGACTCACGTTTGTGCTCTACGGCAAGCAGGCGGCCAGCGAGAATGAGCCAAATGCCGAGCCGAACGGCGAGCGCCGTCAGGTGACCACTGAGTTGGGTTGGTGTTCCATACAGCTCTTTGACTTTAAGCGCACGATGATCTGTGGCCCCTATTTGCTGTCCGTTTGGCCACCAACCACTGATAAAATGCTGGGACCGGCTCCAGCGCGTGGCTGTCATCCACACCCCGACTTCTGTCCGGTGCTGAGCATTGAAGTGCCTCCCTATGGCGGGCGCATCGAGTTTCCGGAGCATCAGGAGGCGCCCAAGCCTGCACCGCAGTATGTTTTACCCATAGAATATTTGATTCCAAGATTTTCTTCATTTAAGTTCTTTGACACAGCTATGACTTTGCCTCGCTGGACGCTAATCTGCAAGAGGAGCTGCTGAATACAGCCGAGCTGGGTTATTCGGGTGCAACAGAGCGCCGCGAGGTGTTCTGGGAGAAGCGTCTCTACTTGCAGAACTATCCAAATGCATTGCCCAAGGTCCTGCACGCGGCGCACAGCTGGGATTATGCCAATCTGATTGACTTGCATTCCTTGTTGCACTCCTGGGCGCCATTATCGCCGCTGCAGGCATTGGAGCTGCTGCTGCCACGTTATCCGGATGCCAAAGTGCGCGAGAAGGCTGTCGAGTGGATCTCGCATATGCCCAACGATCAACTAGTGGACTTTCTGCCACAGCTAGTGCAATCGCTGAAGCACGATACGTACGAGGCCTCCGCGCTTTCGCGTTTCCTACTCTCAAAGTGCTTGGAGTCGCCGCGCTTTGCCCACCACATGTACTGGCTGCTGGTGCACAGCCTGCCCGATGATCCGCTCAACTCGATTGGCGCCTCGCTGGTGGACCAGGACTACGACGAGTCGCAAATCACGCAGGCTCGCTACTATCGCCGCAACAAAATGATGCTGCGCGCTCTCATGGCCATCTGTGGCGAGAAGTTGTTGAAGCGGTTCATGTATCAGCATCGCATGTGTCAAGTGAGTGACAGTTACGCGTGGTCCGCAATGTAATTCCTAATCATTTCCTCGTTTTATTTCACAGAATCTGTCTAAGATTGCGGAGACGGTTAAGGAAGCCAAGGAGTCGATGCGCCAAAAGAGTCTGGTCGCAGGCATGGACGAAATTCATCAGGATTTGCTAGACAAGGCCACCTGCCTGCCACTGGGTCCCGAACTGGAGGTGTCGGGTGTTAATGTACGTAACTGCAGCTACTTCAACTCCAATACGCTGCCCCTAAAGATCACCTTTGTGGGACCAGATGCCGAGCCTCTGCCAGCTATATTTAAGGTAAGCTGAATCAATCATGCAGACACTCCTTCATCTCCTTCTTTCCATTTTTGACAGTGTGGAGATGACTTGCAACAGGACATGCTGACGATCCAACTGATACGCATCATGAACAAGATGTGGCTGGCCGAACGCTTGGACCTTAAAATGGTAACCTTCAATTGTGTGCCCACTGGGTACAAGCGCGGCATGATCGAGCTGGTGTCAGAGGCCGAAACGCTGCGGAAAATCCAAGTGGAATGCGGTCTTACGGGCTCCTTCAAAGATCGACCCATTGCGGAATGGCTGGGCAAGCAGAACCCAAGTCCGTTGGAATACCAAAGCGCAGTGCGTAATTTCACACTCTCCTGCGCAGGCTACAGCGTGGCGACCTACGTGCTGGGCATCTGTGATCGACACAACGACAACATAATGCTTAAGACCTCTGGACACTTGTTTCACATCGATTTCGGAAAGTTTCTGGGCGATGCCCAAATGTTTGGAAATTTCAAGAGGTGAGCTATAAGGAATTCACACCTTTTAATAATCTTAATCTAACTAAAACTTTGAACTTGCAGAGATCGCACTCCTTTTGTACTCACCTCGGATATGGCGTATGTTATCAATGGCGGTGATAAGCCGTCCACGGACTTTCACTACTTCGTTGATCTCTGCTGTCGTGCCTTTAACATAGTGCGCAAGAACGCTGACCTGTTGCTGCATACGCTAGCACACATGGCCACAGCGGGAATGCCGGGCGTGAACTCCAATGCGGTCACCTATGTGCGTCGCGCTCTGCTGCCTTCGCAGTCGAATCCCGAGGCGGCGGCCACATTCGCCAAAATGATACAATCCTCGCTGAAGAGTTGGTTCACGCAATTCAATTTCTTTCTGCACAACTTGGCGCAGATGCGCTTCAATAATGACGAAGGCTCTGGCGAGCTGTTATCCTTTGTGCCGCGCAAATACACGTGAGTTGCTGGAAATCCCAAATTATGAATCTCCAACTGATCCTTGACTACATTCACAGCATGCAGCAGGATGGTCGGCTGAAGATTGTGAAGGTAGTTCGCTTCCAGAAGCACTACAGCATGGAGAAGTATTATATGTACATTCTGCAAGTAACGCGCCACGGTCAACTGGATCCAACCCATCTGTTCCGCTCGTATCGCGAGTTTACCGAGTTCCATCAAAAGTTGTGCATGCACTTCCCTCTGGTCAAGCTCCACAGGTAAGTGAATCAGTCCAATCTTAAATGTGAACATAGACATAGATAAGAGCTAAAGCCATATAATGATAAGAAATCATTTATCATTGAAGTAGGCTTAATGGTTGTTCCACGGCCCATGAACGAACTTGATTGTTCTGTCTGGGAAATAGGCAGCAGGGGGAATACTTGACCCACCAAAAGTCACATAGTTTCCATTAATCATAAATTTATTTAAACATAGTCAACATTATATGGCAACTTCTAACATACTTTAGATATATATAGTCATATTTAGAAGTGTGGGTCTAAAGACTTATTTACATGTAGAATACTATCCTCGCTAAGGAAATTAAGAGCAGCATTTGGGTTTTGGGGATCTAAGCCTCTGTAATTCGGTCACTCAGCGTCGTGTGATCCAACCCAGTGACTGGCCGCAATGCCTCTGTCATGGAGCGATGCTGGCGTATGGCGCGTCCAAATAGCTCATCATCGCTGTCCTCCTGCGAGATCTGTGAGCTGAAGAGTTTGGGTACATCGCGCTCGGCATTTGGAGGAGACTCCAGCTCAGGTAGCAATGTGATTAAGCGTTGTGTGGCCCTCGGCGGCAACCGTTCCCTTTCGTTCTGCTCCTCAGCAGAGTCAAAGTCGACGTCTGACTCGTTTGAGCTGGGCACCTCGGCAGATTGATAGTATTGCAAGTTCTCCACATCGAAGCGCACCTTGAGAACGCGTTTAGCTGGCTGTGGCGGTGGGGCAGCAAGTTCCTCCACTTCCGCCTCGCTTGAACTGGAGCTGGAGCTGGGTAATTCCTCTGGCTCGTAGCACGTCAATGGCAACGCATGATCACCTCGCACACTGAGCGTTGTCGGCTTGGAGACACGTGGCGCTGGCTGAGGTGGCCGTCGTGCAGGCACTGGTGATGGCGCTATCTCCAGCTCCTTGCAAAGCGCATCGAAATCATGCACCTCTGTAGCGAGAGCAGTGGAGTTTCCTATGGGCGCATCGCCATTCTCTTGCAACTCTACGAACATATCCTCTATACTGCTGACATATTTTGTTGCACTGCTCCCCTTGTCTTGGGGTACGACATCTTCATAGTTGGGCAGCTTTTGATTTGATCGCGATACCTCGAGCTGCATTAGAGACTCATAGTCGGGCAGGATGGGTGGAGCAGCCGGCTGCATATCATATGGAGGTGGATCCATTGAATCCGCTGCTTGCTGTGCTCTTAGCTCATCCGTAGGCTCCATTAGCTCCAGTTCGCGAAACAGTGAGTCGTTATGCACTGCATTCGCCAACTCGGGAGGCGTCTCACTTCGTTCTGGGCGTGACAACTCGACTACCGTCCAATTGTCTTGGGCTGCATTTGGTAGACTTTCCAAATTTTCAAAGTTTTCCCAATCATCGTCGATGCTCTTTCCAAAGCCTGGTGGACTGCCTGCAGCTGGCAGCTCAGTCTGCAGTCCAGTGAAGTCTGATTGCATGTCCAATATGTCTGCTTCGTTCATTTCGTAGGATGAGCGAATGCGCTGGAATTCCTCGTCGTTCACATGGTGTGGCAGTTCCAAGTCAGCAAACAAGTTGCGGGCTAAAACTGGCTCCGTTTGATCGGCTGAATCGGGTGTGCCAGCTATGATTTCCACAACGAACGCTGATTCCGTGTGCTCCAACTCAAGCAACTCGCCAGCTTGTATTGATTTGGAGTCCAGTTGAGAGCCTGTTATTGGCAGGTCCATCTTTACCTCTGGTTCTGGGTTTGACTCAAGTTCCGGTTCTCGGAAATAGTTCGCCCGAGCTACGCCCGGCAACTGATGCACTTGAGCAGCCACGGAAATAGCAGCTCCGACTTGGTCATCGTCGGGCGTTAGGAGCTCTGGCACATCATCTACCTGCTCATATTTGATATAGCGTCCCCGGTCCTTAGTCGTTGGCTGGGATTCCTTAGCTTCCTCGCTGCCGGCCTTGACGCTAATCAGCTTATATTTCTCGGCGAAATGATCGAAGTTGGGTATGTCCAGCTGAGTGGGCGGCTCGACAGCCTCGACTGTGATGGGCGGTGCCGGAGGTTGGCGCGTAGGCGGCGTGGAATAGTAGTCATAGCTGGAGCTATGCACTTCACGGCGTCTACGCCGCGCTGCTTCAGGCTGTGGACGATGCGCAACTGTTCCGGTCAGCTCCGGTATGCTTGTCTCCTCTTTATACTCATACGGCGCCAATGTAGCCAGCTGCAGATTGGGTACACTGCCCGTGAGGTATTTGTTAGCTGTAAAAATAAACATTAAACGTAATATTAGAGTTGAAATTTATGAATATTTTTAATGAGTAAACTTTTCGCCTTGCCCTAGCCAGTCATCCAATGGTATTTGCTACAGGGTATTAAGTTGCGATATCTTTCTCAGTAACCCCGCATGAGTATATATATGTATGTAGCCTTACATACATACATACATATGCATAAAATCCAAGCAATTTACTTCCAATTCCATTCACATTAAGTAATTCTGCACACACATGCATACATGTACATGTCGTAAAAATATGTATATGTATTTGTTTGTATAAGTGCTTGTACGCCTCACCTGTTGAATTTGTTGGCCTGGCACTTTCGAATTCTTCGGTATTCCGCTGGCGAAACACTCCGTGTACAGCGCTGTCGGTGCCGTTTACCTGCAAGTGCAACCAAAATATTCTTATGGTTTATTAATGAGCACCTAACACTTACAATCAACAATTAGTTTCATTTTGATTTCGTGTAACAATTAAAACAGCTGTGGGCTCAGCTGTGCGCGCCTAATGCCTGCACAAACAACAACAAGAAGACTTTGGTATGCGTCATAAACTTAACAGTAAAAGCGTTACACACATGCACACGAGCACACAAGCTAGCTAGTGTGTGTATGCATGTGTATGTGCAAATAAGTACCGACGCAAATGCAAACTGGAGATGGGCTTTCGGAAAGCAATTTCAAATTAGTTTAGTTTCTATCCCTGCTGAGTAGAAGAAAAGAAACTAGCATCAATAGTTATGTTAAAAGCTGTTTCGAATATTTATCGGTGTAAGATCAATCGTCATCGATATACTATTATATATGAAGATCACACTCTGATTAATTAATAAGTCCCTCTTATCGATAGGCGGTATATGCCGCTCACGGTCTCATCTCCATTTGTATTGACAACTTAACACTCACTCACACACACACTCCTGTTTATATACATAAACAAACCACGAATACGCTTGCTTCGGGTCTTATCAGAGTGTGAGGGAGATAGCGCGAGTGTTCAATATTTTATCAGCTAGTTATTAACCTTTATAAAAGGCTTGCAGTTAACCAGGCACCGAGTTAATTGTCAGATTTTTAAAATTGTGTGAATTGTACATATAACGCACCTGTGACTCGTAGGCTGCATAACGTGGCGCAGTTTGCGACTGCTGCTGAGCTGCGCGCGTTGACGACCGCCCGCTGCTGTTGTCGAACGTAAGACGCCGCCTAAAGCCCCAGATCTTGATGCCGAGCAGCGCCATAACAAGGCTCATCAGGAGCATGATGGAGCCGGCCAAAGGACCGAGTGCCCCCTGCTGACCTGTGCGGAAGTCTTGATGAACGGTTGTACGTGATGGCAGGTAGCTAACTTACCTTGGCCCACATACGTTAGCTGAGCCATCGCTGCTATTCGCTTTTGGCCAGCATATCGCAGTTGCACACCTGATTTTTATAAACTTTTTGCAGCACTGCTGCGTCGTCTTCAGTTCGGTTCTGTTCACCACGTTGGCGATAATCGAACCCCAGTGTCGCAGCTCTCAGCGCTCGGCTCTCAGCTCTCGTCGCTCCGGCAACCAGCTCCCCGTTCGTTCTCAGCTGTTGCCGTTCGCCCGTTAACTGATTGAGCGGCGTTGACGTCGCAGTGTGCCAACTGCCAACGTTACCACGTTATCGCACAGATATTGCGGCGCTCCCTCTGTTTGACTCTCGCTGATTGTTTGGCAGTTTGGCCTGGCTCATTGGCTTGTTCGCTCTTCTTTCACCCACTGCTCTTTGCTTCGGCACGCTTTGGCCGTGAATCAAAGGTATCTGACGCAGTTGCTGATAAATATCAGCCATTACAGTCTGTTACCTGTTGCCAATCGTTTGCCACTCGCTCGACGGCCATTGATAAGCAATCGTCTAATTGTAATGGGTGCGCTGTCTGCTTCGCTTGCTCTTCGTGCAGGCTCACAAGACGCAACGATCTGAAAGCGTTATCAGTATTGGCGATAGGCTCATAAACTAGTGCTTATAGTAAACTACTCTTAATACACAATTATAGATTCTGGATTTCCTTTCTGTAGAGCTAAACTTAAGTCCAAATCTAAGTTAGACCTTTTCCTTATCTTAAATGATTGCACTTAAATTGATTAGTATAGTATCTGATACTAAGCATTAGTCACTGCAAGTTACTCCCAATGATAAGTCAAAGCTTGACGTATTTTCATAATTGATAGCATTTCAAACGATAAGAACAATTATGATTAATTTCACCGAGATGTATTTGATCATCATTCAAACACGGCATCATATTTATAAATCTATTAATTATTATATATATATTCAATTACAACTTTACAGCCTGCCAACGGGTGTCCATGTGGGTCGCTCCAATATCAAGTCTGTGGCCGAGAAGCGCTTGCCTCTGATACAGCGCTTCTTGAAGTCGCTTTTCGATGCGGCCGAGGAAATCGCTCACTCCGATTTGGTTTACACATTCTTTCATCCGCTGTTGCGCGACCAGCAGGAGGCCAAATTGGAGATGCCCAAGATAAGAGGTAAAAAGAGTTGTTCATTCTAATTTACGTGCATTAATAAACAAATATTTTACCTTGCAGAGGTCAAGCGTCAGCCATCGCGGGATAATCATAATGAAATTGGCCAGATTCGCCTCTCGCTGCAATATCAACGAGGCGTGTTAACTGTGATGGTGGGTTAGCCAGTCAAATAAAGCTTAAAGCGCTTTGTTTAATCTATTTTGTTATCCTGTTGCAGATACACCACGCCAAAGGCCTGCCCATGCTGCAGGGTGGCCAAGAGCCGAACACCTATGTCAAATGCTACCTGAAACCGGATCCAACTAAGGTGACCAAGCGCAAAACCAAAGTCGTGCGTAAAACTTGTGTGCCCAGCTTCATGGAGACGGTAAGTGTCATCATTCATCATTCATTATAGACGAATATCTAACTATATCTCATGTTATCTGCAGTTGGAGTACCGCATGCCGCTGGACATTGTGCAACAGCGCCGGCTGCAGGTAACCATCTGGTCGCACGACACGCTGCAGGAGAACGAGCTGCTTGGCGGCTTCGAACTGGACCTCTCCAAGCATGACTTGCGTCAGGAGCTGTGCGATTGGCATCGCTTGGGATCGGTGCCTAGGAATTGAATGTTATCTGCTGGCGTTCGCTGAACGACAATCTGACCTAGTTTTAAACACGCACACACTCACTGAACCACACCCACACACATTTATACACTTTTATGTTTGTGCCTGTCTCTTTAACGCAATAATACTTACATACTCAACGTGATTGTACATTCCATATATTTATATATATATATATATATATATATATATATATATATATATATATATATATATATATATATATATATATATATATATTTAATACTTATACATATATTTACTTATGTCTAACTATCATTGACTCTATCACTTGTATATAATGTACACGCATATACAGACAATCATATATATATGTTTGTCTGCATATGCGTGTATATAAAACGGCACAGATATACTCGTTTTTTAGCTATTGCGCAAACCTTTACAGATCAGATTAAATATTGTATATGTACATAAAATCAACCAAATATAAGTGATACGTGCTGATCGGTAGTAAATACATAATTATTTATTCAGGTCAGTCCATTTGAATAATGTAGAGTGCACCATTCTCTCTCTAGTTCTAGGGAATTTCTGATCGAAATACTTGTCAAAATACAAATATTATGGCCCAGGGTCAAATGAACTCGCCCCTAGTTAACCAATTTTATTTACAGTATTAAAGCCCTGGCGGTTGGGCTGGGTCTACATAAATCAAGAAATCGGCTTGCATATATATATATATATATATATATATATATATATATATATATATATATATATATATATATATATATATATATTACAACTAATTCCAGGCAAAGGCAAACAGCCGATATACAGTTCACACTTCAAAATCGTGATTGATCTATTGCTGCCTGTTGTTTTTGGGATCTGAGAGTTTTCAGTTGTCGAATCAGTTCTATCTGACTCTTCACTCAAATTCCAAATATATCCAACTGCCAAATCAGCTTATGTGCGGCATATATTCTAAAGATTCTTAAATAGTTGCAATCCAAAGAATACAACATACTATATTATACGACGATTCATGGTGTATTCACTGAATCACTCCAAAAGCACTTCAAAATAAAACTACAAGTTTTTATTTTTATATACAAGATGACATTTTGTCGGAACCAGAAAAACCACAATAAGGGAAACTACTAAGAGATAGTTGAAAAAGAATAACTAGAAATCATTTTTAGAATATATTTTTCTAATCAAGAGGAGCAAAGATCTTTTAACTATATAATATGCTAATTACAAATAACATTAATCATTTGATATGGTACGAAAGATAAAGGTACGCAAAACTTTATCAAACATTTCACCAAAATCTGTAACAAAATCAAAAAAAAAAACTAGAAAGCAAATTATATTTATGCTAACAACAATAAATTTAATTTATCAAGTGTCTTACAACTTAAATATGGTGATTTTTATAGGGTTGGGTTATGATAATGGGGTAGATGTCAGTGAATTTATAGTTCATAGATTATAGCAATAGATTAAAGCTTATACTAGATATCACTTAATTGCATTCTCTATATACATATATATATATATATATATATATATATATATATATATATATATATGTCTCTAAAGTCTTTTCTTCCTTATACAAGGTCTGTATTTATACAAAACATTTCTTGTGTTTCAAGAATTTCATTAAAGCTTCCAAAAGGTAACACCGGCTAAGATTTAAATGATGTTTATGTCAGATCTTTCATGGTGATGTTTGTATCTCAAGGAAAGTTTTTCCAAGAATGGAGAAACTTTTTGTATGAAAGGAGTTTCTGTGTTTCACTACATTTTTTTTAAATTCGCAGTAATTACAAAATAATAACGGAATCGGAATTATTTCCAACTTCCTTTCCTGCATGAAATATTTAGTAGACTTTTTCTACAGGAAATTCGAAACGCTGAAAAATCTGTGAGCTTTCATTAATGTATCAAATGCTGGGCTACAAAAATTCAGTAATATTTTTGTGTTTTCAATCGAAGTGAAAAATTGGCACGTGTATATCTATATCTATACATATATATAAAGTCAAGTAGAATCAAGGATTATGATGGATAATGAAAATTATGATAAAGGTACGGTAATTACTCAAGTGAGACAACAAATCGCATTGGCGAATGCCCAGGAGATGCTCTCCAAGATGACAGAAAAGTGTTTTAAGAAGTGTATCTCGAAGCCCGGCAAGGCTTTGGACGGCTCTGATCAACGTTGCATTACGCAGTGTATGGATCGCTTTCTGGACTCATGGAACCTGGTCTCGCGCACCTACGGCAATCGCCTCGAACGTGAGCAGAACGCAATGCAGAGTGCAGAGAGCATGCTATGAACTGCAAACTAATTGAACATTAAATTGAAATGTAATAAAGGTAACTTCCAAGTCGTGACAATGCTCGAGTTTCGCATTAAATCCGCCAGGGGCGAGCCTCGAGCTGGTGCTTATCACGCGTGGCAAAAGATAAGCACGTTATTAGTGAGCGGAAAAGTGCAACGGTATTGCACGCCCCCTCGCACCCGCTGCAAGGTGGGTGAGGGGGGCAGGTGAGTGGTGGGAGAGGATCTTTGATGGACGTGCCATTCAGCTTGATATGTGCGAAATTCAACGATCGTTATCGTGTTTGGAATGGTCTCGTTAGCTAACGGATGAACATTAACCAAAGCGCACATTACAGCGTAGTGTAGTTTCGAGACCACTCTAATCCATTGCATCATTTCTTACCATATGCAAATTTTCACCAATTATCTATATTTGTTTTACACAAAGGGCCAAAAACTTATAGAAGAATACCTTTACGATATATACGTTTATTTTGAATGTGAAAATTATTGATATATAGACAGGAGTTTTTCAGTTTATGTATGGAATTAGAGAATTCAAGAAAATCTGTGAAATATTCCTGAAAAAGAGATAATTAACTTTCATAATTTAGTGAAACTTAAAGTCCTCTGAAGCCATTGATTACGGGGGATAAGTCAGGGAATTATTGAAGCATAATTTCATATATTGAATTTTGTTTTTATTATATTATATTATATTTTTAATTAAAATTTCTAAAATATTTGTTTAATATTTTAAAATAAATATGATATTTAATTAATCTCAGGAGAACATTTTAAACATGAATCTGTTCTCATCATAAACTATACAACCCAAAGGCAATTTCTATTAATACCCAGAATCGTTCTTCACGCCCATCACATTTTTAGCCGAGATCAAAATGTGCTTAGTAACAGTATTAGCATTAGCAGCTGCTTAATATTTCGGCCCATCCATTAAAGCACACAAAATACAAATTACACAAAACATGATTGCAATGCCTTATCTTAAGCTAGTTAATTGTGTGTAAGACATCATAACTAAACGATCGTATTAGCGCGAACTTGATTTTCGATAATGAGCGAACACAAGAAATTGCTATCAGGTGGAGCTAGACTGGGGGACGTTGTTTAGCAAGTGCAGCTGACCCGTTGCCAAAAATTTGGTGCAAAATTAATAAAAAAAAAAAAAAAAAGAAATAGAAAAATCAAAAATAATAAAAAATGCAAAAGATAAAATGGGAACTGGTGGCCGAACTTATTGGCTCGAATACCAAGAGCTACAAAATCCTACAATGAATTCGCTTTGCTCAACCAGGTACATTCGAAGCCACACAAGTTACGATAAGAACCCGAACTAAAACACCTCTATATAGTGGAGCTCTGTGCTTTCATCCAAAAGCTCCCCAGCCAGTCAACACTATAAATAGTCACAACACCAACAAGTGCGATGGGTTTGAGTAATCATGGCGAGAACACGATAACGCACAAACACCTTATCTACACCTACTAATCGGGACCGGGCAACCACTCTTCGCGGATAGGGTTGTGTCATGCGGGCGCAGGGGAATGCAGTTCGGAAAGTTACGTAGAGTACGAGACAATTACACTATGATATTAGGTAAGCTCACTAATGATAAGCAGCACTCGACAAGATTAGCCAAACGTGAGAGCAACTTATATTGGACCATAAAATATTGCAGATAGACAGACAATTACAGTGAAAGAGAGGGAGAGATGTAGAGAGACAGAATGAGATTGAAAGAGCGAGAAAGTGGGAGAGAGAGAGAGAGAGTAATTGGGAAAGAAGGAAGTAAGAAGAACCGAGCAAAATTATGATGCAAAGGGAAACGAAGGGACAGAAAAAGAATTTGATGTTCTGATTCTGGCATCCCCATAAAATAATAATAATATATATATATATATATATATATATATATATATATATATATATATATATATATATATATATATATATATATATATATAGAGAGAGAGAGATAGAGGTACTTTATATAGTTTTTATAAAATATGTAGTTTGAAGTAAATGCTTTCAGTGATGGCACTAGAAAAGAGAGAGAGAGCGGATGACGAAATAAATACGTACAGAATATAGGCGAGATAGAGATAGAATGATCTTAAGATTTGGAAATTCACTTCTTATAAAAAAATAGAATTTCGGAAATTCGATGGAAACTTAACACACACGTTCTCTGTTGAAACAGACCAGGAAGAAACTGAGGAGTAGGAGAAACTTTCTGACATCATGTCGTGCGGCTTATCAACGGCATGGAAACACGTGTCGGACAGTGATTCCCCTCGGAATTCTGAAGCTGTGCAAAATACACATTAGAATACATTGGGCGACGCTTATGCAATTTATTTAAAATAATTCCGCTGTCCGCAGATAGTTGTTAACAATTCCTAAAAGTCAGATACACATGTCGAAATATGGAGAACCTTTCAGCTAATTGCTGCACTGCGCACCTGCCTGGGGGCTATAAAAGGAAAACCGCAGCCGCTGCACCTCGCATTTTACTGGATGAAATTTAAAAATGCAATTGGGTAAGTCGCACATTGAACTCGAAAAGGAAATATATCTAAGATCCTTTCCTCTCTTTTAGTGAACTTCCTATGGATAGGTCTGCTGACGTTTCCGCAGGCGTTCGCCTTGGATGCATGTGCAGGACGCAAATTTGGATATAGAGCCGCTGATCCAGCAGATCCTCATGCATACTACCTATGCTTCGGCTTGTTGGGAAAAATAAGAAATAATTGCGCCGAGGGTTTCCGCTTCAACGTGCTATCTCAAAACTGTGCACAAGTCCAGCTGTCAAGCATTCAACCTAACAGTGCAAGCAGCGGGCCTAAAAATGTATTCAACATCAATCAAACCATAACCATGGACAGGCCGATTATTTTTAACATCTTTGGTGCTCTGTGGAATAAGCCGCCGAAACCACCTTTTCGCCCAACGCCGCCGACGGTAGAGACAACCACGAAGCCAATTCCAGAGACTACGACTGAAAGTTCAAATACGACTACACATTGGATAAGTTCGAGTTCAACGGCAACTTCAGAAAGTTCTACAGAAATATCAAGTTCCAGCTCTCTATCACCATCTACTGACAGCTCAAGCTCTAGCTCCGAAGCCTCATCTACTGAGAGTTCAAGTTCCACATCCGAGGACTCGACTGAAAGCTCAAGTTCTAGCTCCGAAGGCTCATCTACTGAGAGTTCAAGTTCCACATCCGAGGACTCGACTGAAAGCTCAAGTTCTAGCTCCGAAGCCTCATCTACTCAGAGCTCAAGTTCCAGCTCCGAAGCCTCATCTACTGAGAGTTCAAGTTCTACATCCGAGGACTCGACTGAAAGCTCAAGTTCTAGCTCCGAAGGCTCATCTACTGAGAGTTCAAGTTCCACATCCGAGGACTCGACTGAAAGCTCAAGTTCTAGCTCCGAAGCCTCATCTACTCAGAGCTCAAGTTCCAGCTCCGAAGCCTCATCTACTGAGAGCTCAAGTTCTACATCCGAGGACTCGACTGAGAGCTCAAGTTCCAGCTCCGAGGCGTCATCTACGGAGAGCTCAAGTTCTAGCTCCGAAGGCTCATCTACTGAGAGCTCAAGCTCCAGCTCCGAAGCCTCATCTACTGAGAGCTCAAGTTCTACATCCGAGGACTCGACTGAAAGCTCAAGTTCCAGCTCCGAGGCGTCATCTACGGAGAGCTCAAGTTCTAGCTCCGAAGGCTCATCTACTGAGAGCTCAAGTTCCACATCCGAGGACTCGACTGAAAGCTCAAGTTCTACATCCGAGGACTCGACTGAAAGCTCAAGTTCGAGCTCCGAGGCGTCATCTACGGAGAGCTCAAGTTCTAGCTCCGAAGGCTCATCTACTGAGAGTTCAAGTTCCACATCCGAGGACTCGACTGAAAGCTCAAGTTCTAGCTCCGAAGCCTCATCTACTGAGAGCTCAAGCTCCAGCTCCGAAGCCTCATCTACTGAGAGCTCAAGTTCTACATCCGAGGACTCGACTGAAAGCTCAAGTTCCAGCTCCGAGGCGTCATCTACGGAGAGCTCAAGTTCCAGCTCTGAAGCCTCATCTACTGAAAGTTCTAGTTCTACTTCCGAGGACTCGACTGAGAGCTCAAGTTCCAGCTCCGAAGCCTCATCTACTGAAAGTTCTAGTTCTACTTCCGAGGACTCGACTGAGAGCTCAAGTTCCAGCTCCGAAGCTTCATCTACTGAGAGCTCAAGTTCTACATCCGAGGACTCGACTGAAAGCTCAAGTTCCAGCTCTGAAGCCTCATCTACTGAAAGTTCTAGTTCTACTTCCGAGGACTCGACTGAGAGCTCAAGTTCCAGCTCCGAGGCCTCATCTACTGAGAGCTCAAGTTCTACATCCGAGGACTCGACTGAAAGCTCAAGTTCCAGCTCCGAAGCCTCATCTACTGAAAGTTCTAGTTCTACTTCCGAGGACTCGACTGAGAGCTCAAGTTCCAGCTCCGAGGCCTCATCTACTGAGAGCTCAAGTTCCATATCCGAGGACTCGACTGAGAGCTCAAGTTCCAGCTCCGAAGCCTCATCTACTGAAAGTTCTAGTTCTAGTTCCGAGGACTCGACTGAAAGCTCAAGTTCGAGCTCCGAAGCCTCATCTACTGAGAGCTCAAGTTCCACATCCGAGGACTCGACTGAGAGCTCAAGTTCCAGCTCCGAGGACTCGACTGAGAGCTCAAGTTCTAGATCCGAAGCCTTATCTACTGAGAGCTCAAGTTCTACTTCCGAGGACTCGACTGGAAGCTCAAGTTCCAGTTCTACCTCCGAAGATTCAACTACTGAAAGTTCAAGGTCTACTTCCTTGGAATGGTCTACTTCAGAAGAACTTGAACCATCAGAAAGCTCTACTGCAGTCCTAAGTACTAGTTCCGAGGAATCTTCTACTTCCGAAGAACTTGAACCATCAGAAAGCTCTACTGAAAGCCCAAGTACTATTGCCGAAGAATCATCAACTTCAGAAGAAACTAACCCTTCAGAGAGTTCTACCGAGGCATTGCCAACTACTTCGGCAGCAATTGATTCCGATGACACGACGTCCGAAGATCCATTATCCACTGATGAAACCACTGAAGATGAAGACCTAGATTCATCAACTACAGAAGCCACAATTCTCCCGCAGGCGATGAAAGCTGATGTAGGGAAGCTTGGTAAGAAATTGGAGAACATATGGACTTCAACCGTGATGGAAGCAACCGATTCCGCTGCAGAACTTGACAGTAACCTGTATTGTGCCCTTCACCCTAATGGTGCTTATCTAAGAGATCCAACGTCCTGTGCCAAATTTTATGTCTGTGCTAATGGACGCGCCATTCTTCGAAAGTGCCCAAGAAATCTTTACTTTGATATCGAAAGCAAGGTATGCAACTTGCCCAATCTCGTAGATTGCTCCCTGCAACAAGAATCACTTTCTATCCCGAAATTATTGACGCACAGTTTTGCCAATGCTGTTGGCAGTAGCAGAGAAAGCACAACAACTGAAGAAAGCTTGATAGAAAAAGATCTCTACTTATCGTCATCTCCTGATAGTTCAGCTCTAGAGCGCACCACAGAAGAACTTGACGATGAGCCTGAAGAAGACTCGGAAGCAACAGAGTCCCCAGCGCTACAATTCAAAGAGGAACATGATTCTACGGACATTTTCAACATGGAAGACACTGAATATTTGGAGGAAGAATCAATTTGTAGTTCTCAGAAGAATGGTGTATATCTCAGACACCCCAGGTCATGTAGTAAGTTCTACATCTGTGCCAGTGGGCGCGCTATATTACGAGCTTGCCCGGACAGCCTGTATTTTGATATCAAGAAAAAGGTTTGCAACTTCGCCGGGGCTGTCGACTGCGAAATTAACGAAGACCAAAGTAAAAATAAAAGAAATTCATTACTTTTGACCGAGAAGCAGCCAAAAGCTTCCAAGTTTAAACAAGCATTGCCCATACCTAGGCCCAAGGCATCATCAAAGCTAATGAAGTCGTCTGCACATTTGATTTATATGTCGAAAGAAACGGGAATACCCCCAGCTAAAGAAACTTCGGAAGTTAGGCGGGAGCAAAGCAAATTGCCGGAATCTGAGAGCTTCAAATCTAAGGCAACGCCAATAGCCTCACAGAAAGCAGAGCTATCAATGGATCAAGGCAAACTAGATAAAGATGTGATATCTAAAGCAAAGCAAGAGAAAAGCAAACTGTCTGTATCTGAGAACCTCAAATCTAAGGAAACGCCATTCCCTTCACCGAAAACGGTTCTTGCCAAGGATCAAGGCAAACCATTTGTATCCGAGCATCTGAAGTCTAACCAAGGTCTTTCACTTTCACCGAAGACAGTTTCCCTAAATGAGCCAGGCAAAGAAATATTGCCTCTAGCTGTGGTTGAAAATAAAATATCTTCATCTGAATCTGATCTCCATAAGGCTACATCAAATCTAAAGCAAGAGCCAAGCAAACCTTCTGCATTCGAGAGTCCGAAAACTAAGGAAGCGGCATTATCCATAACGAAATCTAATCCTTTGAATAAAGGCACTCCGTCAATAACACAGACGTCTAAGGCATCAGACGCATCGAAACCAAAGCAAGAGCAAAGCAAGTCAGCTCTGGCTGAAAATCAGAAGTTTAACAATGAGATATTACCTGCAACGAAAATAGTGGCCTCAGAAGACACAGAGCAGAGCAAACTGTCTGAGTCTAAGAAGTTAAACTTAAAGGAGACGCCATTGCCATCACCGAAAACGGATATCTCAAAGGATCACGGCAAACCATATGTAGCCGAGCATCTGAAGTCTAACCAAGCAGCTTCGCTCTCAACGAAAAAGCAAGAACAGGACAAACTATCAGAAACTGAGAAGCCTAAGGTCAAGGAAGCAGACTCATCAAACCGAAAGCCAGCTGTAGGGAAGATTATGAGCCCGCCTCCAAATGCTTCGAGCTCTACGGTAACGAGTCTCTTTAAGGATGCGATCAAGCCTTTGAGCTCTAATGAAACGGTAATACCTTCATCGAAAAGCGTCCCTTCAAGGAACACGTCAGAAGCAAGTCCAGAATCTAAGAATCTCAACTCTAAGGCAACGCTATTACTTTCACCGAAAACGGATCTCTCCAAGGATCAAGGCAAACCTAATGTAGCTGAGAAAATAAAATCAAACGAATCCGTGTTGCCCTTGACGGAAAAAAATTCTTCAGAAGTAATCCAAGAGCAAAGCAAATCTTCAGATTCTGAGCAGCTTAAGGCTATCGAAGAAGGATTACTCTCAGTGCAAACATCTCTCTCAAGGAACCAAAGCGAATCATCAGCTAAGAACCTGAAGTCTAAAGGAACTGTATTACAGGATATATCAGAATCTATCTCTGAGAAAATCAATTCAACGCAATCGGAAGCTGCACGTGAGAATCTGAACTCTAATGAAAAGATATTCCTCTCCGCAAAGTCAGATCTTACGGACAATATATCGAAAGCAAAGGAAGACCAAATCACACCATCTGAAGTTGACAGTCCGAAGTCGAACAAAACGGTTTTGCCTTTAACAAAAACAGTTCTTTCAAATGACAATTCTACACAACAGCAAGAGCAAAGCAAACCAGTTGTAGATGACAGTCTGAAGTCTAATGAAAAGATATTGTCCTTGCTAAAACAGGACCAAAGCAAGCCAGCTGTTGCTGCAAGTACGAAAAATAACGAAACGGTATTAACTAAGATACACACAATTGTGACGAACGACAAATCGAGCCCAATTCCAGATAAAAGTAAGCCATCTGTATCTGAGAATCTAAAATTGAAGGAAACGAACTCATCATTTACGAAATCGGATTTCTCAAAGGAGAAAAACCAACCATCCCAAGCTGAGAATCTGAAGTCTAACGAAAGCTTACAATCTGCAGAGAAATCAAATCACGCCAAATATACGCCGAAACCAGAGGAAAAGCTTGCCAAACCAACGGGAACTGAGAATCTGAAGTCTAAAGGAAACGAACCGTCTATGAAACCAGATATCGCAAAGAATATAGTATCTGGAGCACAACATGAGCAAAGCAAACCATCCGTAGGGCATAAAGCGAAGGATAAGGGATTACCCTCATCGGACGCACAGCTCTCGAAGGCTACGTCCAAAGCAGAGCAAATCAAAGCCAAAAAACCTGTAGCTACTGGACCAAAACCCTCCACGAACTCCGATCTCTCTAAAGACTCACCTCAACTAAAGCGGGAGCAAAGCAAGCCAGCTGTAGCTTCGAATCTGAAGTCCGATGAAAAGGCATTAAACTCAACGAAGACCGAACAACACCAGCCAACTGCAGCAGAAGCCCTGAAGTACATCGAGCAGCTTATGTCTTCAACGAAAACGGATCTATCGAAGGACAAGTCGGCTTTGAAGGACTTAGAAATTCTGTCTAGTATTGTGCCCTTGGCAGGCGAGGAGGACTCGGAATGCAGCTCCTTACCGAATGGTGCTTTTATAAGAGATCGAAATCTCTGCGGTAAATTTTACGTGTGCTCCAACGGGCGTGCCATACCTCACAGCTGCCCGAATGTTCTCCATTTCGACATCAAAAAGAAGGTCTGCAATTTCCCCAGCCTTGTGGACTGTACAAACAGTGAGGATGACTATAGCGCTGCTTTGCAGCCGACCGATAATTCGCAATCTGAGCCGGATGACACGCCCCTTCCAGATTGCAGCTTGGTTCCAAATGGTGCTTATCTGCGGCATCCGAGATCATGCAGCAAATTCTATGTCTGCAGCCATGGAACAGCCATTCCCAGACAGTGTCCCAACGGACTCTACATAGACACAGAGATCAGGTATTGCAACTATCCCAGTCGCGTGAGCTGCTCCATCGAGACCGCACCCAGCCCAGGACCTGCTGATACTGTAGAAACTGTGGTCGATTGCACTGATAAAGCAGATGGAGCCACTATGCGAGACTCGAAACTCAACAATAAGTATTACGTCTGTAGAAACGGAGTTGCAACTACCCACTTCTGCGACCCTGGACAATGGTTTGACCTTAATCGAGGGGTCTGTGACTTGAAGCACTTGGTCAACTGCGCTAATTAGGCGGCCGAGGCTCTAATGTCTCTCATGAAATAACAGTATATATAACAGTAAATGTATATAAAAGGTGTAGGGTTCTACTATATATGGATATGAATTAGTTGGCGTCTAGTTATATATACTAAAGATTTGGTTAGGCTGTTATATCAATATACTATATATATGTGTAAGTGTGTATGGGAAGGTAATAAATCATATTCTAACATGATGAGATTTATGCTCGCAACATTTATAAATTTACTTTAGAGTCTTTTCGTCGTGGTAAACACTAATCGAGTCAGTAACATCTTGATTAATTCAATTTTCTACCAAGAAACTGGCAGACTTCGTGGCAGACAACACGGCGTATGGTCGGCTTGGGACGAGTCCTTGAAGTGCGGCGACAAATTACAGGACACGGAACAAACAACTCCCAACTGAGGGGCGGAGGCGGCGAGGGGGAGCCAGCATTTAATCGATTTTGTTTCAGGGCAATTCACGTGACAAAACTCCGGCCAGACATTTAAAACGCACAACGATTCGAGCTACATATGCCAAGTGATAAGAAGTGCCGACACCTCATCAAGAGCCACCCCGGAACAAACCCTTGTCACGGTGACTGGCTGCAGCACCATTACAAGGACATTTTAAAATACAACAAAGCGCCAAGCTGAGTTTTACTCTTCTTCAAATATGAGTGTTCAATAGTTAGTCGAGAATACTGGAGCGCCTTTATGGCTGACCCCAATTGACATTGTTAGGCTAGGCAGCGCTGTAAGGGTTTATTTGCGAATTAGGCGCCAAAAACTTGAGTACAGTAAAATAGTAGTATAAATGCCCCAGACAGTGAGCAGAGAGCGAGAGCGAGAGCGAGAGAGAGAGCGGCTCATGGGGTGCGTCCCACTGGCGCTCTCGATGGTGGTTGGTTGCTCTGTTGGCGGCGTCAACGCCGGCTATTGTCAAAACGCAGCCAAAGGTCGCAGTTGGTTTCTGTGTTCGCTTTCGCATCCAGTGACAATAAAATACTCAATTCGTGAACGAGAACTCGCCAGTGACTGCTAGTGCCATGTTAACGAAATGCAAATGACAGTGAAGAAGAAATGTTAAAAATGTACCGTTTGTTGCGAGGTTAAGAACTCTGATAACAGTGACGCGCTGCCAGGCATAGCGCCGTCTCGCTCGCTCAATCGATAAGCTTAACAGCGGACTGCCAACCTAGGCGTAAATGTAGAATGTTAACCGAGCGGTCATTGGCGCTAGCGACGAGTAATCGCAGTCTCAGTCGCAGTCGCAGTGTCAGCGTTGAGACGTTCAGTCGGAAGTGTGCAAAGCGCCTGTAGAAGCGCCACGAAGTGTGAGTTACTCCTGAGTAGTTGCTGTGTGTCCTGTGAAATGTGAAACTCTAAACAGGAATGTGCATTAACAAATAGAAGGACAAAGGACCGAAACCGAAACCAAACATTTTGCTAGATTCACGTAAAGAGAGACGAAAGCCCAGTTGCCGTTATATTTAGTGTGAGTATCAAAAAAAGTCTGCACTTGCCAACGGGCGTGAACTTGAGCGCCATCCACACAGCTAAAGCGCCGAGCTGCAGCTAGTTTTATTGTTGGTTATCAAGCGCCAGTAACAATAACAACAACAACAACAACAACAACAACAATAGCACAGCGAACTAACATAAAAAAATTGCTGGCAGTGTAGTAAAAGTTAATCGAGAAAGTAGCGAGTAAAAGCACCATACAAACCCTCCTCCTGCTGCCAAGCGCACACAATGCCCTGCAGCAGCAGCAGAGGCGAAGGCAGCGACAGCGGCGTAGGCAGCGACAGAGGCAGCGACAGCGGCAGCAGCAGCAGCAAGTGCTTTGTCGCTGTTGAGGGTTGTTGTTGTTGCTGGAGCTGTTGTAGTTGTAGCCGTTTATCGTGTGCGCCTGTGCCAGGGGGTTGCTTGGTTTCAGTGCGGCACTTTCATGCATGTGTGTGTGTGTGTCTGTGTGTAACGGTTAATCTCATTCATCAGAGAGTCGAGTTTTACACATTTTTACGCTTGCGAGTATACTACGCTGGCAGCACGAACATAGCCGATGATTCGCTCACTGCCACCCCACCGCCGCCGCTCTAACAGCGCTCGCTCTCTGTGAGCGAGCTGTAAGCGCTGTTAATGTTGCCAGCTCGCTCGCGCGCACAGCGCCAGAGGCGTAGTTAGTGGTCGATTTTAAAAGTCCTTCACGTAGCATGTGTGTGTGTGTGTGTGTTTGTGTGTTTGTGTGCGTGCTGTAAAAGTAGTGTCAAGCACTGCACATAGGTACATGCATAATTACATATATGCTCAGAGCCACACACACACACACACACACACACACACTCGTGCCTGGTATATGGAATTTTCGTAGCCAGGGTCATGGTGTATGTATAATGGAATATGCCTCTGTTGCACACACACACACATTGTTGCCTGTGGCAGGTGCGAATATACCCAACTGAACAGAGTAAAGCTAGTTTTGGCCCACATACGCACACACATAGGCATGTTTGGACTCGCACATGCGTATCCACAGTCGTATTAATCATTAAGATGACCTCGACCCTTTCTAGTTTCGCCTCGTCCTGGCCCGTCCCGCCGGCCAGAGATGCTTAATATGTCGCCTGTCAGCTTTTGTGCTGCGTCGGGCACAAATGAGGAAGCTGCCAACTGTTAACATAAAAATAAATAAATAAATGTGATTGCGATTGCGGTTTGTTGTTGCGGATTTGTTGACAGCCTGCCACCCACGCCAGCCCACTGCCACTGCATTTGCTATTAATCTGTCGGCAGCCAAATCGAATACATGCTTTTTTTTTTTTTTTTTTTTTGCATATATACATAGTCCGCCTAGTCCCGCCTGTATCGGGCCGTGGCATCTTGGGATGGCCCCAGTTGTCACGCGTTCGAGCAGCTCGCAGGCATTTCCATTTTGTCATCGAGCACAATCCTATCTCCAGCTGTATCTGAAACTCATGATTTGGCACTTCTGGCGCTCAAGGAAATAAGCGTTATAAGTGGCTTCCGCGCCTGAGTGGGGGATTGTTAATCAAATATTGACAGCGAATCAGCGTGTTGAACAACATATGCCAAGGGCGGCAAGGAAGAGGGCAACTATAGGATAAATCCAGCCAAAGGAAGAGGGCAACTATAAGATAAATCCAGCTGACATCATTATAGAAAAGATCTAAGACGCTTTCCCGGATTATATTCTCATAAAGCCCTAAACTTAATCTTAATCTGAAATATTCCCAACTCCTTTTTCGGATTGTCTTGCCCATGTTTTATTGCGTGTCGCGTGTTGGGTGTTGTCCCTTAACATAGAATAAACAAATCAGCTAGTTAGGTATCAAAGATTAGAGTGTGGAGTCCGAGCAGTGGGTGGGACTGGGTCTTATTGTCCGGTGAGCACCTGCCAGGCGCGTATCTTGTTGTCGGAGTAGCCGGCGAAGAGTGTTTGCCCGTCTATGGACCAGGCCAGCGACAGGCATTGCGGCAGGTCCCCCTTCGCCGTGGGCGGCACGTCCTCCAGCCAGAGATCGAACGCTGCCTTCTTCGATGCCAAGTCCCAGACTATTATGGATGAGCCGCAGGCCACGCAGAGCCAATAGCGACAGGGCGAGAAGGACATGGCATTAACCACGTCATGATGGTCCAGTGGATACAGATTGCGTCCGTCACTCAAGTCCCAGAAGAGCACCTTGGCATCCTTGCCGCCCGATGTGCACAGCGAGCCGTCCGGCGAGACGGCCACCGTCGAGAGGTAGCCAGTGTGGCCATGGTGATTGTTGCGCAACTTGCAGTGGGTCAAGTCCCACACCTTGACCGTGCGATCCCAGCCGCACGAGACGATTAGGGGGTTCGAGTGCTTGGGCGAGAAGCGCACACACGATATCCAGTCGGTGTGGCAGTCGTCCGTAATGGTGTACTTGCAGTCCGCCAGCGTGTTCCACAGCTTGATGGTGCGATCGCGTGAGCCGGAGACGATTTGGCGATTGTCCGGCGAGAAGGCAACGGACAGCACATCCTTGGAGTGTCCCTCGAAGCGATGCGTTGTGGCGCTGGCAGTCAGATCCCACAGCCGGATGGTGCGATCCCACGAGCCGGACAGCGCGAAATTGCCATCAGATGACAGCACCACGTCGCTGATGAAGTGCGAGTGGCCGTAGTTCCGCTTCAGCGTGAACCCATAGTTGTTCTGGCTCTCGCGCGTCAAGCGCCACACGATGATGGTCTTGTCCCGCGACGAGGAGACCAGCAGATCCGGGTCATACGGATGCGGCGCCACCTGAGTCACCCAGCCACTGTGCCCGGAGAGCACGCCAGCTAATTGAATTACCTCAGGCATATTTTCTTGATTTTCTCAATTTAATTTTTCACTTTTTCGACGTTTTGTTTGAGTCGCTTAGCTTTGATGCAGTTTAACGTAATGCAGGGACTGCTTGGATCACTGCTTATATCGAGATATTTTTGACAGATACACTTGGGTAAATAGATCTATTTATAGCTTTCACTTTTTGTCTGCTCTGCTTATTGAGTTTGCTTTGCATTAATTATGTCTAAGCCATTCTGAGGCTTAGTCCCTCTTGATATTTGCCTGCCGCGTTTGAAGTCCTTTGAAAGTGTCCTTTTGTATTTGATTTACTCTTGGGCATAAAACGCTTAATCCAATTTTCGCTAGAATTATTTGTCTCTTTTTTCGTATATCCGAGTGTCCTTAATACATTTTGTGCTTTTACTGACTGTGTGAAGCTGAGGTCCTGACTAATAAATACCCTAACATAATAATTATTATTATATATTATATATTATTATTATATTATTATTTATTATTATTATTATTATTATTATTATTATTATTATTATTTATTATTATTATTATTACTATTATTATTATTATTATTATTATTATTATTATTATTATTTTTATTATTATTATTATTATTATTATTATTATTATTATTATTATTATTATTATTATTATTATTATTATTATTATATTATTATTTATTATTATTATTATTATTATTATTATTATTATTATTAATTATATTATTATTATTATTATAAAATAATGGAGTTCCACACTTTCATCCGCATTCATCCATTTGCCTTGATTGATGTTTGTTATTGATAGATATTCAGAAAAGGTCATTTTATGTATTATTCATAGATGTTCTATACTTAGACTCTTCAGATGAACTTTAATTAGCTTTAAGGCAGGTTTCAACGAGTCAGCAGACTAGACAAAGGTCTTCATGTCACACTTCAGAGACCATTGACAGACAAACATGGCTTCTTCTGCTTCTGCTTCTGTCTCTGCCTTTGCGCTCGTCCGTTAAAGTTAATTAATATTATTCATAGCTTCTGGACACTTTGACACCCCCTTTCGACACTTCAGTCCGCCTCAATCCATGCCCAGTGTGTGCACGGTATGTAAACATAAATAGTTACCTTTTTGCGGCCATCTATCAATATTTAAGAGCTTGACAATTGTTCTACATTATTTCGGGTTTCACGTAGAACACGCCCGCTTCCGCCGTACGCTATTTAAGGGCGATGACGTAAAATGAAAAATGACGTGAAGCAGGGCACGAGCTTTGCCAGACGTCGCTACCTGAACAAAAGCCAAAAAAAAAAAAAAGAGAAGCAGAGGCAAGAGGCAAAGGAAGAAAAACAGTTAAAATTGCTTTAAAATGCATAAGTGCGTGTGTGCTAGTGTGTGTGAGTGAGTGTGTGTAATGGTATGTGTGAATATTGAGCGGGCGCTGGCCAAAACAATGCGGCTTTTCGACGACTCGCCTGAAAAATTACTCATACGGCAATGAAACACGACAGCGTGTGTGAGTGAGTGTGCGTGTGTGTGTGTGTGTGTGTGGCGCCAGTAGCGCGCTGTTGTTGCTGGCTTCGCTGCTGGCAGTCGCCATTCAGCAGACAAATGGACACGGCCAAAGACGGGCGGCTAGACTGACGGGCAGACCAAGCGGGCGGCGCGGCGCGGCACGGCACGGCCTGGCGTGGGGGTAGGCGCAAGGGTAGGTGCTGCAAATCGAGACAGAGACACGGAGCACGAGTCCTTTTTGCATTTTGCCGGCGAGTTGTTTAGGGTGCATGCGGGTGTTGGATAAAGTGTTGCCAGCACACATAAAAACACTTTGACGTTACATATAAAGTAATTTCTTTTGTTTACAGGAGACCAGCAGTTAATATACGTATGTGTGTGTGTGTCGATGTATGTGTGTTTTTATGTTGGCACTCTCTCTCTCTCTCTCTCTCTCTCAGTCTCTCACTCTGTGTGTTTTTTGTGGACTTAATGTACTGTTGTTAATGGAAATTTCGTGAATATTCAGTGTAATGCGAGCTCCAGCGCTGATTATTATTTTTTATTTATAGTTTTCCTTTATTTGGTTCCGCTCTTTGATAAATGTATATGACATGCTTTTTCAAGGTGCTTTTTATGGGCTTTTCTTATGCTGGGATAATGCATAACATTACAGCTATAATCTATCCCCATATAAAAACTATAGCAATATGATATATGCTCTTATATTTTTTTAGTGTTGCCAAAGGCAATTTATAAATATGTATATACCATAATTAATATATTTATACAAATTAATTAAGGAAAATTCTGTCGAAATTCCTATATTATGTAAGAGCTTACTTAATAAATACTTTAAGCTTATATAAAGTGGAAATATTTGTTGAATATGTCTGTAAAATGTTAAATATATTTCTACTTAACGCCCTTCTATGCAATTCTCATAAGCGCAATTGGGTTTCTCAGGCTAACTGGCCTGTCAACTCAGTTTTTTCAAATTTCATATGAGTATATATGTCTCATATCATAAACTATATCAGCTAAACACTAGCAATCCTAACTGCATGTACCATCTGCGTACACAGTGCATATATGGAGACCTAAATAACAAACAGGAATGAAACTCCAAAGCGATTGCCCGATGAAGCCCCACAGGGCCATTAATTGTTTGCTACTCTACAATTTCTTCTATTTTTTTGTTTTTATGCTTTGTTCGTTTAGCCATTGTGTGTTTCCATTTTGTGTGCCATGTTCTACGCACCTAACACACACACACATGTCAGTTGTTATTGTTGTTTGTTTCGCCTGGCTAAAGCCGCTTTAGACGCGTTGTTGCTTTTGGGCCTTTGTTCCTTTTTCGGTTGATGTCGGCTGTCGGTGTTTTGTAATTTATGCGGCTTCCCCCAGCTGCAGGCCCAGGGCCAGTGCCAGTGCCAGTGCCAGTGCCAGTCTCGGTCCCAGTCCATCACAAACATCAGATCGGAGTGATATAACAACAATTACATTTTACGCTCTTTTGGGCGCCCAGCGAGCCGATTGCCAGTCCACAGCTGGCTCAGAGGACTATCCATACTTTTACCTGTCTGCAGCTTCAGCTTACACTCATTAGTTAAACACGAAATGGCCAAAGGAACTGCAAAAATAACTGTGAACCTTATCCGTTGACCACGCCACGCAAATCGGTTGCCATGGCTCCAACAGCAACACCAACAGCAACAACTATAGCAACAGCAACAACACAACAAAGCTCAATCTGATACCCAACACAAATTGCAGCTGCTGACTGAAATTTGGTATTTCGGCGTTAGCTCTTACTCTGTTTCACTTAGCCACAATCATTAACTCTAATTATCCCTAATGAAAATTGCTTTCTGTTTATTTTTATGCACTGCCCGAAGGTAATAGCAATGCCAATACTAATACTCGTACTAAATATTAGACATAATGCATTCGACCTGAGCGATCTTAGCAGTGGCTAGAAAATTGTTTGCGACTGGTTGAATGAACTTAGCTGAGGTCAGATATAGTTGCTGATTAGCAGAGATTCATAGGTGGGCAGCAGCTGATAAGATCTCCACAGATGTAATCTGTATTAAACAAGCTTTCGATTACGTAAGATGAGATGCAGCATACACTGTGTGGCTCAACATGGTCTGACGTAGGACTTATTTCATATATAAATATATGTAGCTATTTAGATATATATTTATATTAGGTATATATGTATATTAGATATATATGTATATTAGACATATATTTATATTAGGTATATATTTATATTAGGTATATATTTATTTATATTATGCTCCATTATAAACACAGAGAATTGAGCATCACAGCTAAGAGACTCTAGTGAAATTTCCAAAGAATATAAAGAGAAACGCAATGCAAGCAAATGAATGGATCCGTGTTTGTTTGACAGCGTTTTGATCTGGCATGCCTTTAATTTAAAAGTAACTTGAAAACTTGAGTAATGCGAGTATTCATGACTAAAATAGGAATTTCTTGATCATCCATCATATATCACTTATTTCTATGCTCCCTCGTCACAGTGCAACAGATTCTTGGCGTGCAGCACACGTTGAGGGTCAGTTCGTTATAAGCCAAAAAGCCTTTATCTTAATAATACAAGATGGAGTATAGAAATCTAGATAAAAGGCATCAGAATATTTACTTTTATTTATTTATTTCTTTTAATAAAGGTTTAAGTTCTAATGATATTGAAATCTATTTGAATCAGAATGTGCTTAAGTCAAAGTCAAGTCAAGTCATATTCATATATAAAATATATGATATATATGATATATATATGATCTGTATCTATATGAAAGCGACTCCAACTCTGGACTGCAGCTTAGCTGTCCTCTATGCAACCTATGACCTAGGTTATAGGGGATGAGAGCTAGTTCAACATATTTCCGAGTGGATTTCTCAAGTTATTCACTTGAACATCTGCCATCTGCTCACAGCACTTGCTTTCGTATACAATATAAATAGCGTAAATGGGGAAATTCAGATTTTCAAGCCCTGTTAAAATGCTTTTCTTGGCTGGCTAATGAGAGCGCCGCAGCCTGCCAAGTAGTTTAAAATAACAATAATTTGGTCAAGGCGAAGCTGACGCTGAAGCTGAAGCTGAAGCTTTGGCCGAATCAAATTGCCTAAGAAAATAGTGCTTGCAGCCAAATTTGGCAGTCAGCTTGGCGGAAAAGTCGAAACGTGCAGCGAAAAAAAAACAGAGAGAGAGAGAGAGAGAGAGGGAGAGAAAGAGAAAACTATAATCAAATTTAATTAAAGGCGAAATTGGAACGCTCGAAGGATAACAAACATTGAGCGTGTATGTGACACATCTAAAGTCCGAGCCAGGAATGGTCCAGCCGTAGAGTGCGACAGAGATGGGGTGCGAAATAGAGGGAGAGAGAGGGAGAGGGAGGCAAAGGAAACTGTGCTGCAAGCAAATAAAGCACAACAAAATATGTGTGATAAATTTTTTCTCCACTGCTGCTGCTGCTGCTGCTGCTGCCTCTGTTCTCGATTCTGTTGCTGCTGCTGCTGGCTTCTCATTATTATTTTGCCTTTTATGTGGCACAAGAATGAAGTGAGTGGGTAGGCGGGGTGTGGGGCGGCGACGGGGGCTGGAGGTGCACGCCCCGCCAACGACCCGGTCTCGGCTCGGGGCTGCCGTTGATTTCTAATGTGATAAACTTTTGATGGCACAAAGGCGCAGCTATGCCAACCAGCTCTCCCGTAGTGCTTGGCCTGCAGCAGGTCTGCCTCTCTCCCTGCATCCCAGCCCCCTTCGGCTTTGCTAAAGAAATTATTTTATGGCTGCAGCTGGTCGGGCAGCGGGCAGCGGGCGCTGGCGACTCTTTAAAATCAACGCTAGTTTCTTATTACCCAGTCATGCAGTTGAGACTTGTTATTACCTCAAACGCACAGGCGCCCGGCTATTGGCCAGCTTCGTAATAAACTATGGAGGCAGCGCTGCGTATACGTAATATCTCATTTGCTTTTAAATGCGCATACGGCCCGTGCTGCGGGCACGCCCTCCGCCGGGATGGCCGCTGGCATTTGAATAATTTTATGCATCGATTTTTCGATTTGTATGATACTTATGAATCGCCAGAGTCAAGTGGAGAAAGCGAGAGGGAGACAGCCAGAGCGAGATGGGCCAGTAGGCGAGAGATAAAGATGCGGAGAGGTGGAGCTTAGAGATATTTGATTATGAATAGCTTAATATTCGTGTATATCCTTGATCCTTGCTGATGGCAGCGGCAGCTAGGCAGAGAGCAAAGAGAAATTTGGTATTTGACTGTGAAATTCCTGTGAAAAAATGTGACTTTGATTTGAAATGCATGGCTCAGGAGCTGCCAGCGAGAGAGAGAGAGGGAGGGAGGGAGAGAGAGAAAGACGGTATAATATCTGTGAAATCTTGTGAAACAATCAAAAGCTGTCAAGGGGAATGAAGGAAGCAGAGATGGAGAGAGCAAGAGAGCAAGATGGATTATTATAGATATTTCTGAATGCAAAGGAAAAGAATGGAAAATACTTTTGAGTTAAGACACTGAATTCGAATGCTGTCAGCAAGAGGCAGGGAAAGCTAGATGAAGAGAGAGAGAGAGAGAGAGAGAGAGAGAGAAAGAGAGAGAGAGAGAGAGAGAGAGAAAGAGCCATAGAATGCAATTTTAAATGAAGTAACTTACGATATTCATTAGAATGAAACATTAAATCTAATCTAAAATTAATCTTTTCTTTTTTTTTTATTTTATTTATTTTTATTATTTTTTTTTTATTATATATTTATTTATTTTAAAGTAGTTTGGCTCGATCTGCCCACCTTTTGCTTTGTCTATAGCCTGTAGAAGGTCTAGAGCGCCTCACCAGCAGTCCGCATGGGCCTTGTCGATCTTGTTGATCTCTCTACAGGCCATAGCTTTCTTCTCCGCCTCGAGGCGGGACCTGCAAAACCCATCCGATTTGCGTCACTAGATGTAGTCGAAATGCACTTAGGAACGTTCTTTATGAGACATTCTTGTGAGGAACTGCCGAACCTTGTTGAAACATCCATAAATGAAAGTTCAATTGTAAATGAAGAAATATACTACGTAGAAACCTGGTAGCCAAGCAGACTTGGGATATATATCCGTCCTGTCATCTGCAAACTCTATATGTATTATCTGTATCTATTAACATTAACTCTCAGTTAACTCAATTATCCTCCATAATCCAACCGAATTTCTCCTGCAAATTCTCAGATTATTTTCCATTCCCACCACCAGAGCTGAGCCTCAACAGAGCTTTAAAACTTTGAGCTCATTCCACAACTTATTGATATGGCATTTTCGAATATAATTTCAGTGGAGAGCGCAACTTCTAATTGCTGTGAATTTTTTCGCTTTGCAGGCTCCGTGATAAATGCGGCGACTGGCAATTGATACGGACGCCATGCATTAAGCATAGCGCAGCGGGAAAACTCATAAATGAATGCTTTTAATTGCGAAACAATGACGTTTGGGCGCACCAATACGAGCAGAGTAAAAGGAATCGCGCTCGGTAGAGCGGCAACAGCAAACACTTCGGACGGCTGCAGCTGCTGCAGTGAAATTTGTGAAAATCGCGAAAATTGAGACAACAGACAATGCTGCTGATGCCAACGTCGTGTGGCCCCGGACCGCCGGCGGTCGCACTCGCCGTTGACCCAAGCTTAGCGAACGGGCACACACGCAATCAACTACGTAAGCTGGCAGCGACCCAAAGCCCAGCCAGCCCGATAACAGCAACGGCCACCGCCACAGCCACCGCCACGGGCATTCCCAAATGGCTTCTAATGCTCCTACTGCTCTTCGCCATTGTGGCCCAAACGCCGCAGAGCCAAGTGGCCGCCGAGAAGAGCAAACACTGTGAGTATTTACCACCATTTCAATACACATCTATATCCATATATAAATACATGTTTGTCCGTTTGTACACGTTCCGGCCCGAAGATCGAAGTTTCGCACAACTTTTACCCTTGTTCCGTGTCCACTTGAATTTCGAAAAACAATTTGTCCCTTTTCACAGCGCCCAACTTTTGTGACAAACACAGCAAATAATTTTGTTTGGCAAAAATAAAAGTTTCCTCTCGTTCTATTTGCGTTGGGGAATGGGGGCCGCATCGTTCTGACACTTTAATAATTTGATTAATTTTTAATGCGGCGCTGGGCACAGGCCCAGCTGCTGAGCAGCCGAAAGTTGAGCGAGAGACGGCTCGAAGGGTGCGAACACATACACACAATGTATGTGTATTATGTATGAAAGGAAATAAACAGCGTAATGAAATGAAGTGAAAGAAGAATGGAAATGTGTCTGTCGACAGCCAGTGGGTGCTTGAAGTGGGTATTGAAGGCATATCGAAGAGATATAGATGCATAGACTCAGATATATATGGATGGATGGATATATACACATATACCATATATACATATACATACAGTATATGCCAACACATATACATTACATGCAAACATACATAACATACATACATACCTACATACATACATAAATACATAAATACATAAATACATAAATACATAAATACATAAATACATAAATACATAAATACATAAATACATAAATACATAAATACATAAATACATAAATACATAAATACATAAATATATCTGTGCAGCTGTGATATCATGCATACATCCATACATCCATATATACATCCATGCATCAATACATACATAACATATATACAGCATCTGTGATAACGTTGCAAGATTCACAGATTCATTAATAAATAGATAAATAGATAAATAGATAAATAGAGAAATAGAGAAATAGATAAATAGAGAAATAGAGAAATAGATAAATAGATAAATAGATAAATAGATAAATAGATAAATAGATAAATAGATAAATAGATAAATAGATAAATAGATAAATAGATAAATAGATAAATAGATAAATAGATATATGGATAAATGAATAGATGAGCAGATGATTAGAGACATATATTCATGATTATAAATATACTTATGTTTAAAAAGAAAACATACATCAATATGTACATGTACACTTTATCTATAGGCATATAGTATACAGTATCTGCGATCTTGATGACAGATTCATAATACTTACATAGATTCAAAGATTCATAGATTCGTAGATTCAAAGATTCATAGATTCATAGATTCATAGATTCATGCTTAGGCAGATAGACAAAGGTATCTGTGCTCTCTTTGACAGATTTATAGATATATGTATAGATAGACAGATGAACGGATAGATGCATATATGTACACATATAGCTATTGAATCTATAGTATTATAATAATATATATTATACTTACATTATTATTATTATTATATATATATATATATTTTATCTAAAGTATAGATAGACATACATATACACACACATACACATACACTTATATTATTATTGATATTTAAAAGATGGATAGAAGTATTATCTCAAATCTCTCTGACAATGAATATAAAAATAAGATAAAACTTATTGTAAGATTTTAATTGTCATTTGCTCCTTCAGATTGCAACTTTAGATACAATTGTAGCCAATTCGACCCATTTGGCCCAGATATTGCCAATAAAAGAGAGACAAGTGCAATCGATGCGCAATCGTGTTTCAGAGTAAATCATAAATAATCAGATGAACAGATAAATAAGATGATATAAAGAATATGCTATAAATGTTACTAAATCTAGCAGTAAAACGCTTATACTACATTGATTTCCCACTATCAATGGGTTCAGGATATAATTAATGCAGATATCTATTTGCATAAAGATATTAATAGAAGAACAGATATGCAACATATACAACACAACATATACATCTCATGTTTCATATGAAAATAATCAACTTAGGAAAGTTTCACCTAATTAAATGTATTTCCAAATTTATATGAAATGCTCCATGAGCAAACACTCGACTTGCCGCAGGGCGAAACGTGTTGACAGCAAGTCAAGCTTAAGCAAATATGAAACATTTTGACATTTTGTCATTTTGGCTTACTTTTTATTATGAGCTTCTATGTTGCCTCTCTTTCTCTCCTCTTCGCTGGGCTGCTCATGTATCAGAATATTTGTACGCAATTTGTATAAATTTTGTTGCTTCTCTTGTGGCAGAACAATAAAATTTCATCGAGGAAATGTAATAAAAGTGCATGAAAATGCTGTTAAAAAGCGAAAACAAACAGACCGAAAGAGAGAAAAACAAAATGCTGCCACTATAAAGTAAACACCCAACAATGCGTGTGTGTGTGAGTGTGTGTGTGTGTGTGTGTGTGTGTGTGTTTGCGTGTGTGGTAATTCATTCACATTGTACATATTGTTTATGCGAAGAATAAACAACATATAAATGCGATTTTACGATGAGCAGGCAACTTGCATACTAAACAGCTCTTCACACACACACACACATATATGAGAGTGTGTGTGTGTGTGTGTGTGAGGGAATGTCTGCAGATATGTCCTATGGCCGCAACGTTGTCAAAATCCCGACACATTTTAATCAAGGCTGCAATAACACAAAATCTTCTGCATTTCGAGTTCACGATGTTCCTCAATAAAACAAATGGAATGTGAACGACTTTATTATACCCTATATATGAGCAGGACAAATAAAATAAAAAATCATAATCAAAAATAAAAATCAAAATAAAAATCATAGCATATAAAAATTAAAATAAATTTAAAATAAAATGTTAATTAAATATATTAAAGAAGAAGTTATAATGAACAGTTATGTTAGAGCTAGAGCTAGAGATTCAAGTGCGAAAAGTGCCATATGAAGAGTATGAGAACAGAGGAGAAGAAGTGTTCCGTGTGCTCCTCTCTTCCCAAGCTTTTATCTATTATTTATATTTAAAATTATTATTTTATTAATCATTCATATAATAATATCAATATATAAAATAATATAATAGTAATCATTAATATAATAATAATGCAGAAAATACATAAATATATTTTATTAAAGATAATGATAGATATAAAGATATAAATAAAATGCCTGAAATTTATTTACTCTTCCTCAAAGTTTATAAAAATATCATAAAGTTTATTGCGCAGAGTTGAGTTTAGCATTTGTTTGATTTGTTGCCTAATGAGTTGCTTGCATAGTCGTCAATCATTTCACACACACACACACACACACACAGTTGCAATTGCTGGCAAATGGAATAAAGTTGAAGCGCTGCGACGCTGCGTCGATGACGCCGAAACTTGTTTGCCGCAAATTATTTCCGTATTTTAACATTAAATCATAATTAAAAATTTCAAGTAAAACAACTTACAGCTCGGCGACGCTGACGTCGACTGCGACTGCGACTGCGACTGCGAGAGCAGTAAAAGTTTGCGCTGTAAAAAAGTTGTTGCCTACTTTTTTGGGCATATTTCCGGATGCTGCTGCTGCTGCTGACTGCTGGCAGCGCTGCTTGCTGCGCTGGGCGCTTCTAATTGCAGCGCCCTTCCTCTGCGGGTGACAACTCACTGTTGCCGTTGTTGTTGCCTTTCTTCCTCTTGCTCGTTTCCGGCGGCGACATTTAGGCAACAACAACAACAACAGCAAACCTGCCATGCTTAGCGCTGCTGCGTCTGCTGCGGCTGCACACACACACACACACACACACTCACACAAACAATCAAACACACACGCTTTGCTCCCCCCGTGCTGGGCATCCGCAACAGACTTGCGGCTTACGTGGCGTATACTTAATTTTCCCATACTCATGACCAGGCTGCTGGTGTTTTTTTTTTTTAGCCCCTGCGCGCATTGCACTTGGCCAAAGGGCCCGCCGCTGGCAGCGACGTCGGCAGCATTGAAGGTTTCCTCAACTCGTTCAACAAAATGTTGTACAAAACTTTCATAATTAATTTCATGTTAAGTGGCATTGCGAAACGTACGTAGGCAGTTCCTGCAACTCCCATTGCCTCTGCCCGTGCAGCTGCCCCCCTGCCACTGCCACTGCTCCTGCCCCGCCCTGTCCATTTACACATCGTTTCGCCACAGTCTTTGGCTTCTCTGCTCTCTTTTTTTTTGGGTTTTGGGTGAGTTGTTGTCTTTAATTTGAATTGTCATTTCCTGTCTCAAACACTCGACGCCACTCGCTGGCTGCCCTTGCAGCGGTCTGCCAGGCATCCGGCTGCCACGCCACGCCCCGCTGCCAGCGGTGCCGCTGATGCGCACGTTCAACTTGATTAGCGTAACTTGTAATGACTCGCACGAGCTGCGACTCGGGGCAAACTTGTTGGCCAGACCGGTCCCTGGTTCCCCATTGCCAGACATTCACTTACATGAGTAAATATGTGTTCAGTCTGTGTGTGTGTGTGTGTGTGTCTCTCTTATTTGCAAGTGGTTTTCATAATTACTTTGTGTGTTCACTTCAAATTATCTGAGGAGCACAAGTTGTGCCTGTGCTTGAGCTCGACGCGTATCTGAATGTTTGCTGGCATCTCTCCCCCTCCCCCTCCCTCCCTCTCTTTCCACCTCTGTGCCCAGCTATGTTATGATTTGGGACTTATTCAATTTGTTAAATGTTTACCACATCATCGCATTATAATTAAGTTTTCAGCTGCGCGCTGAGCGCTAAATTAATGTGTGTAAATGTCTTAAGTTCGCCATCTGAAACACTTTTATCGATTTCTCTTTGCTTGGTATTCGTAAACGTGCCTTGACTCTTGAAGCAATGCCTTTTAGCAGTATCTACACACATCTATATATTTATAGTCGGCAGTTTAGGTCTTAAGCTGACACGCTTTTTTGGTACTCCTCTTTTTTCGTACTTTCCTCTTTGCTTGGTATTCGTAAACGTGGTTTGATATCATTTATCACTTGATATACATCTTCAGATATCTTTTTAGTTGTGTGATCATGTCTTCAGCTCACACATATTTTGGCACTCCTCAGAGAGTAACATCTTCATTGATTCCTCTTTGTGTGCCATTCGTAAACGTAGCTATATCAACTGCTAAAGTAATACATTCATATCCAAAGTGATATATATACTAATTTTCATTTAAGTAGAAAGAATAACCATTCATATCATCCCTTCAGCCCTTGCCAGACACATTTATCGATTCCTCTTTGCGTGGTATCCGTAAATGTCCTCCCGCACGCTGGGGCAAAGAAAAAACAACTTGTGCCGTTATCTTTATAGACAGCTCGTTATTTTCGATGAAAACTTAGATAGTAACTGCATGCATTGCTCTGACAGCCTCTCATCTCTGCGAGGATGGCATCCCAAGCAATCAGTATCTTAACGAAATAAACGTCCTTCTGCCCACTGCCAGCGCACAAACAATTGTCTCGCTTTTGTGCAATAATTCGAGCATTACACAATTTTTATAAAATGGGTCACGCTGCTGGGCGGCGGAGAGGGCGGCGAGGTGGGAGCGGGAAGAGGCTTTCCTTTTTTGGCAGACTCCAATGGCCGCTGATGTCTGATGGCTGCCTGCCAATAAAATTGTGAGAAAAACAACTGTCGACGACCAAGAAATGGCATAAAACTTTTGCTTTTTGTTTGCCATAAATATGAATGGATGGATTTAGGTCTGGAGGCGCCAGTACCAGTTGCCACTGCGGCACATTACGGACTGAGCCCAAAAGAGGGGCAGCTGCTGCTGCCCCCGCACGTGCCCAGCTGCACTGCAGCAGCAGCCAGGAATGGGGATGGGATTGGGATTGGGGTCCGGGGGAGGTAGTTTAACATTATGACAGCTTTGCGGCAGCAATAAATTTTAATTTCATAAGAATCCATCCGCATACGAATAGAGATTTGCAGCATGCCACAGCGTTTGGGGCGCGGGCACAAACCTTTTTGCATTTCACATGCCGCAGCTTGATTTATACGCTCTAAGCGGATTCTCGTTTCAAAATTGACAGCGAATCGCTTTCGATTGGCTTTGTTATGCTAATGCTCAGATATTAAAAAGTATTTTAAATAATCAATTTTAAAGGAAAGTCAAATTTGTGGAAATTTGCAATAACTTTGCGAGAGTTTTTGATTTAAATTGTTTTGTAAATGAAACTAAACAGTTGTATATTGATTATAGATTATTCTTGATTGATTTAGAGAACTGATTGATTGACTGGATGTGGGTATATGAAGCATGAAGCATGGAGAACCCTAAGCATATCTGATAAAATTTAAAGAACTTTTTTATATACTCATTCAATAAATGGTTTTGTGCTGTTTGTCCATTCGTCTATCCGTCCGTCCGTCCGCATGAACACCAACCATTTCACAGCGATTGAAGCTAGAGAAATTTGGAGTTCATACTCGTAGGAACCCTTATTTGATAAAGCTTAAGATGTGCCAAATGCGTTCACTAGGTTCATAGCAAATCGGGAAATATAGTAGTATTTTATAGTATATAGTGGGTACTTTATATAGATTGGCCAAGTTCTATAGACTTGAGTTTTGAGATATGATAACTGAAGGTAAATATGTAAACTGATTGACTTATATATACCACCATCTCCTGACCTCCTCTATTGATGCACCACAATTCTTACGCCTAATTGGGGGCGTGGCAAATAAAAAATATTCTGAAATCGCATAGATTTTCTAGGATCCTTGTAAGACTCAAATTGGCCTTTGAGAACGTTTCAAATCGGAATAAAACTATATCTTCCCGACCTTCTAACTAGTTCAATATCAAATATATAATAAACCAAAAATATAGGAAATCTAATATCTAAAAGAAATGCTCGACTTACCCAAGTTACTCCAAGTCCTATACAAATTTCTCTTTAAAAACTCTCCTAAAATACTCGGCAAACAATTTCCATTCCCCAACGCCCACATCCTGCAGCAAATCATTTAAGCCAGGCAACGCCTGCTGGCACCTAGTACAAGCACTTAATAGATTGATCTGTATTAGTCATGTTGAAAGTCACAAGGCTGGAAAATAGATTTGGTCGTTAATTCGCTTCACAGTCGAATGGAAAGATAAATGTTTATGTATGATAAATACATGGCTGTAAAATCAAAGCGCGAATGAAATCAAGCAAAGCATAACAAATGTCATTTATGGCCAAACATTTCTGGCCACACACACTGCCAATGGGCGCCAATCAAACGGAGAGAAAAGAGCAGCAGCAGAAGGAGGAGGAGGAGGAGGAGGAGGAGGAGGAGGAGGCTAGTCCTGCCTTTGCCAAATCGACGATTGATGCGTTTCGTTGCGAACTCTTGGCTATGGCCCATGGCGCTGCTAGCAAAAATCCAGAAAGCCAAACAATAAATTGGTCAATTGTCTATGAATGTGATGTGGGTGTGTGTGTGTGTGTGTGTGAGTGTGAGTGTGTTAGTGGGTGGGTGGTGGGGCATATCGGTTTGTGGGCTAGGATTATTTATCAATGTTTTCTGGTCGGGCGAGAGGCAGTAAACTGTTATTATATAAAATCGATATGCGAATTTTCCAATTGTTTTTCCTGTCCACCAAATTTTACCCATTCGCCTCGCATTTTAATTGCCTGCCTCTGTGTGCGCTCGCGGAAAATTGAACAATTTGTTGTTGATCATTTTAAATCGCAATCTAAATTCAATTCACAATTTCGCTCCTTACTCATTTCATCCGCACTAATTAGTTCCAATTGTTTTACGCACCCTTTTGTGCTCCGGGCATTGTCCTTTTGCCACTCCATTTGCAATGCGACTGAGGATGAAGTTAGTTTAAATAACTAATTGGTATTTATACTATTTATTTATATGTTTAGAACATTTCTATATATCGTCTGAAATAATATAAATATATTGGTATATATTGTATAATATATTAATATATAAAAATAAAAAATAAAAATAAAAATAAAAATATAATATAATAAATATTATGAAAAGACTTTGTTTAGAACATTTCTATATATCGTCTCAAATAATATAAATATTTTGTTATATATTGTATAATATATTTATGTGTAGCATTAAAAAATAAAAATAAAATAGTTACCGACTGCATAATACTCGCTCACAACTTCCAAAAGGCAACTAACTGAGGGTTGTACTGGGTGGACCATAGAAATTGTGGGCCTTTCTGCAGAGCGGTTTAATATGCAGCTCATATCCAGCTACTAACTTGAGAGTTCTAGCTCAAAACTGAAGAACCTATTGGTTATCCCAATACAATCCCATGAATATCTCAGTTAAATTTACATATTTTATTACGATTCATCTATTCTGCGATTGACAATGAACTTGAAAATCTAAATCAAGCCCTAAAAGAAAGCTGTCTTATATTGCCGTTGCTCCAGAATGCCCAAATGTGTTGTGGAGTGGCTTGATCTTGCTCCTTGCCTTAGCTATCATTAGCTTATATAAGTTTTAAAGCTCCCTAGCTAAAGCCGTAACATATATGACAGACATCAATATAGTCCCTTTACTGTGTGAGAGAATATAGCAATACTCCACACCAATATACTCCCTTTACTTTGTGAGCGGGCATCGCAGCTGCTTCACAGTCAATTGTTGCCCAAGCGCATGCAAGCTTCAATTGCTACGCTTTCAATTTGCATTAGCGTTTGCAGCAGCTCAGCTGAAATTAGAATTAGTTTAACTCACATATAGTTATACAGTTATGCAGCCGTCCAGCCTGTGTGTACAGAAAAGCTTTGACTGGGCGCGGCTGTGGGTGGGGCTAGCTCCGAAAAGCAGGCTGCACAGGCGCACGAAATGTGCAGAACATTTCCTTTATGCTTTTCACTTAGGCGCGTGAATCCCTTTTGTAATCAAATGCACAGAAAATTCTATTCAACAAAAAAAAAAAATATGTATATATATATATATATATATATATATATATATATATATATATATATATATATATATATATATATATATATATATATATATATATATATATATATATATATATATATATATATATATATATATATATATATATTTATGTATATATAAAGCAAGTCCCAAGCCTCTTTCGTGTTGGCGCTGATGGGCTTTGTGTTCGGCGGCTGTGTTGTGGGTGTATCCTGACAATCTTCGTGTGTAACTGAGTATCTGTGTCTGTGTGCGTGCTCCACTTAGGCCTAGCGTGCTAGGCAGGCAATAGCTGACTAAGACATGCCCTGTAAGTGATCAAAACTTGATAAGGAACAGAACAAAACAACAATTTGAGCTTTGAATCTACTTTTAGATTATTCATAATATAAAAAATAATATATATATATATATATATATATATATATATATATATATATATATATATATATATATATATATATATATATATAAATATTATTTTTTATTTATATGCAGCATTCCTGATAATCTATTTTAAAATACCAGAAGATTACAGGGTATTCAAAGCAGCCGTTAAAATAATAGATATTCGCGTGCTCAGCGAAACAAAGCAGCAAAATTATCATCAGTGCCGCTCCCAGCTCCCAGCGCCCCTACCCCACTCTTCCTCTCCCTATCCCCCTCTCTCTCTCTCACAGAAACTATTAGAAGAAGCGCCTAGACAACAGCGGCGAAATAAGTAAACAACAATAATGAAAACAACAAAGAAAACAATAGCGTAATAAACTAGCAGTAAAGGAAAACTTACTCAACGAAAAACTAAGAGCGAACATTTTTGCTTTGTTTTCCCTTGAGTTAAGTATTTCAGCCGCACGCAAAAGCAAACTCGATTTTTTCATTGTTTTTCACTTTTCGAAATGAATAAAGGAAAATTATGTGCAAAATATTTAAGGAAACAGAAAAATAATAAAAAGATTGCCGAAAAGCCGGCGCAAGTTTAATTAACAATTTGCTAAGGAAAAGTTCAGAAAGCAAGTAGATAATCCCTGATAAGCCGCTCGGGACACTTTTACAAAAAAAAAGCTGAAAAAAAAACAGAAAAACAAAAAAAAAGTGAAGTGAGCAAAGCAAAGTTCGCTGAGTCTGAGATTAAGCGCACTAATTGAATATCAGCCTCGAGGGGCTTATAAAGAAATACATTAATGTAATTTTATTAGAGCGAAGAATTTAAATATTTCGAATTTCAATTAAATTTTGTGGTTATAATTAGTTTGGGTAGACTTAGGCGAGTATATAGAGGCGTAAAAGAGTCCTTAGAGAGCTTTTTGGCATATCAAAAGTCTAATTTGATGACTGGTAAATACCCTGTACTCTCTCAGCTACTGCTGAGAACGCTTGCCTAATCAACTTCAATTTGAATTATGTTAGGAACTGTTTAGATAATAACTAACTAATTTGTATATGCTAAGCATGGAACTATGTCCAAAACTGGGCGAGTCTAGCTCTAAAAATGTTTGAGATATACTCAAATAACTGTAATTATAAATCGATTCTAAATTAAAATTTTTAATCTATTTTATGTAAATGAAAAAACTTATCAATGATTTGAAGTGAGTCTGCTACAATCTTTGAATATAGTAACTTAGTAATAGTTATTAGTAAAAAAAAAAAAGAAAAAAATATCTTATTTATACAAACTATATAAATAGTTTATTTTAAACTATGTATCTAAATAGGGGTTTAAAAGGAATTTGGAGCTTTAGCCATAACTCTATTATAGCTGCACTACTCTACTACATTGACGACTCTAGACAGAGGAACAGAACAGAAGGAACGGACAGCTAATCAAGAGTATATAAATTATAATAATGTCTATTAAAGAGGGTTCTCGACAGTATTATGTTTCTCTTAAAATCAAAAGCTGTGGATAGTGTCGCGCTCAGCTGTATATGCCTGTTACATAGAGTTTACTAGAAACATTATATAGGGTATATATATATATATATATATATATATATATATATATTTATATATTTAATAGGGTATATATGATACCCCATTGAAGATATAATTAATATAAATTATATTTTTAATTAATCATGTTCTATATAAAGCCAATGAGAATTGAAACGACCCTAGGTAAACATATAAATGATGCAAAAATTATTAAATTATTAAAAAATATTAATATACATACAATATATATATAAAATATATTTATAGCAAAAACAGTAGTCCAGTATATGTATACATATATTCATATCCAAATTATATACAACAATTATATATTCAATTAAGCTTGATCATATATGCATAATTCTGCGTTCGCTGTCTAATTGAAATTTGAAATGGATTAAAATCAAATATCCAAAGAGTTTGGAACTTTCGCAGCGCTCAATTACTGTCGTCCGCTGCTCATTTGAACAGTTATTCAAATTCTGTACTTAATTTGAATGGCCTCGTCGACAGCTTCTAAAAAGTTTAGCAGTGTTTGGCCGGAGTCGGGGCAGCTCCAGTGTCAATCGCCGGCCAGCTGGAAGTGCAAGTATGCAGAATTGTCGGAATGCCAAACAGTCAGGCAAATAGGCGAGAGACAAAGAGGGAAAAGGACGCGCTAATTGCCCAAGTGACATTGGCAACGCCACTTCCGGGCAGAGCAGAGCTCGCCAGAGCAAAATACTCTAGACCAATCCAAAATTACATGCGTAAACAGCTTATCAGCGAGAGAGGGGCGAGAGAGGGGGCGAGAGAGACCTGTTTATGAATAGATCTCATTACGCGCTATTTACTCATTGAAATCATTTTCATATCCTGCCCGTGACACTTGCTTGATAAGGGGTAAAGTGTCAGTCCGTAATTCCCCCAGCTGATGTCAGCTGGCAGCTGGGAGTTGGGCGTGGAAACTTTTGCGCACTTTTTCGCAAAACTTGGGAACATTTTGACAGGCGACAATTTGCTTGATTATTCGCAATGGCACATCGAAGTGGCAGACGAGGACGCAGGCAACTGGGCGGCCGTTAGAGCAGTCCTGCCAAGCTAAAGTCCTCCTATGCAGTTCTATTCATTAGTTTGGCACTTCGCCTTTGTTTGAGGCTGCCACATCTATGCAGTTGCCCGCTGCTCGTCCTGCGCCTCCTTCCAAAGTTTAATGATGCAGTTAAGCCGCACGTGGCTGCTCCCTGAAGTCGAACAAATATTTATTTGCAGAGCTTTAGGAGCAGAAACGATCTAGATAAGTTGACGGCGCGCTTAGATTTTTCACTCCTCGATACAGAGAGAGAGAGGGTGGGAGAGGGAGGGAGGGGGGAGATTATCCCCAGAGCTTGAGTACTTAAATTGAGGCACTTGCCCCAGAGGCTCAATTAAATTGAAAATGGTGTGTACTCTGAGAGGTGGGCGTGTCAGCGTCGTTGGCAAGTTGAGCCTACCTCATACAAACGCCCACGCCTTGGGCTATACACACACACACACACACACACAGCTATATATAGGAGTCGCAACCACTGAGCCACTCTCTAAGATGCGCTAATGGAGCGTGTGAGCTGGCCAGCAGCTGCTGCGGCAGCACTTGGTGGGTTTAGTCAACTGTGTGTGATTTGGCATTCGCTTCAGCCTGACCAGAGCGAGAGGGGACAGCCGGACAGTTGGGTTGGGCTGCCCGATGACATCTTCACATAGAGCGAACGCCTTGGGAGCTCAGCTAAATTCAATATTGGCGCACAGGAAATTCATTGTTTAACCTTTGTTACTTAAATTGCTCGAATTCCAGCCATTAGTTTGACAAACGAGCCAGCGAAATTATTTTGCCGTAGCCACTCTGTACGGCCGCATAGCAACATCCTCGCCGAAAACCAAGCGGATTCCGAGCTTCAACTTTCGACACGGTCCGTAGTGCAGAAGCTCCTCATTGCCACCACCTCGCTGCCAGCCAAGTCGAGTCGAGTCCAGTCC